>JAHBOF010000045.1:0-705968 GCA_020736565.1 Coprinopsis sp. MPI-PUGE-AT-0042 | reverse complement strand
ATTTACCCGACTTCGTATTCTTATGGGGTTTCTAATTCCATTGCATGAGGCACTCATTCGCTCTATTACCATAACCCGTCTGTGAGCCTTCCGTCAATGGACCTCAAACGATGAGCTACTCGAGACATGACAAAACGGGATGGATTCAGGACCTCTTCTCCAATAAAGTCAAAACCGAAGAGAGACAAACCAACATTAGGCGCGCCGCGTGTTTGCAATATGCTATGCCTCGTTGCGCCTTCGCGACGTAGGCCACTGATGATCCGGGTCCTGACAGCAAGAGCGGCTCAGTGGAGGTCCAGGCCTCGAACCATAGAATTCGATTGGCTCAAACTCCATGATGCTTTGCGGCACGTTGGGTGAAGGTATGTCACTACGGTCTTCAGTTTCACATCGCAAGTCAAATGAATCTGTTTCCATTTGAGCAGAAGACGCGGGTAAATGCAAGATTACGACAAGATATACAAGTGGGTGCGGTGATTGGTTATGTACGACGAGAGAGGGGTTGAGGGTATGAAAGGTGCTCCGAGGATCTATAATACATCTAGGCAAGAATAATAAGAACGATTAGGTGCTTGAAAAACGAAGTTATGCTAAGGAATGACGTTGGGTGAGTTGCTTGGTGAAGGACAGTGCGAATGTGATGCGTTTGAGAAATTGGACAGTGAGTGAGAGCAAAGAAAGCATGAGGCAGAAGAGAAGCCAGAGTATATCGGAGTTATTTGAGGTTCCAGAAGTTGCGGACGTTTTTCTGTTGCGTTGGAGCAAGCTGTCTTGCCTGTACGAGGCTAATTTTTGAGGTCGAGGATGAATTGGCGAGCTTCGAGGGGCTGCAAGTTTTGCATGGGCAAGGACCAGAGCGTTTTGTTATTCTCCACAGGAGGCGCTGTGAAGAGAAAGTGGGTGAGAAACCGAGGAAAGGAATGAAGCCCAGATCATTTGCTCACCTGGACAAAAGTCAAATTGTGGGAGGGGGACGGCGTGGAGTCTTCGACGACAGTGTCTGAGTCTGTTTCTGAACCATTGTACGACGATGACCTCCCATCCTCCTCATCGAGTTCGTCTTCTACGTCTCCCCACCATTCTTCGTCGACTTGGAAAAGTTCTTCACCGTCCTCGTCCTGCCATTCCAGCTCCTCGTCAGCACCCATGCGGACATCGGCGGACCACGCAGAAGGACCAGACTCCTGCTCGTCCTGCTCGTCGCAAATCGTTTCAATATCTGAGGAATCAGCGTAATACGCCTGGCTGTCAAATGTGTTTGCACTGGATGATCGACGGTGCTTGAGAACCATCTGCAAGACGAAATGTTAGGGAATGGGATGGGAAAGAAGCAAAGGACGCGACTCACTGTTGGCAGAGCCGAACCTATGAGACTCCTACTTGAGAAGCGAGTATCAATGGTTTTCTACAGACGAACTCGGTCAGAAGCGGTTTGGAGGACAAGAAGGGGAGGGTAGCTCACCATGAAGTCAGTTGCTTGAAGGGGCTTGGGTGAATGAAGTCTTTTGAGCGGTACAGAAGGCGAGGGAACGGTGGTCACGGGCACCCGTAGAGGCCCAGACAGAACGAGATCGATTGAAGGGAAGTATTTGCGAGGGACGATGCGAAGCTCAGACATTCAGGGGAGACGATAGATATCAATAAAAAGGCGGCGGAGGGAGAGAGAGAGAGCTCAAACGAGAGTGACCGATGACAAGTTCACGGACAGCAGGCAACAGGGAGTTCTGAGGGATCCCTTAAATACGATGGGAAACAGTCCGCTTAATGAGGGGAGAGAATGTGTGAACCCCGACAGAGGGAAAATAGCAAGACCGTCAAAAGTCCCCAAACCCTATATATACACACACCTCCTCTTCGAGCACGGCGCGTGTTCCGCTAACGCCACCAATTATGCGCCCCAAGGACGCACGAGCCTCTGGCCTAGCTCTAAAGTCCGAAATCATGAATCATAACGCGATGCAACGCCCATTTGTGTCATTTGCAGGAGGCCTGCGGACGAAGTAGCAGTCCCTGATCCCTGATGGTGAGATGTTAATTGGCATGCCACAGATGCTCATAACGTACTCACCGGAAGGTCGAGTCAAATCCTCATTGTTCTCCCAAATCCAGTTATGATCCACCGACTTCTGCATTGTTCCTCCCAAAATCTGCATGCGTCTTCGAGAAAGCGTACGTTAGCAGCGAGAAGAAGAAGTTTTTTTGATGACAGTTGAATAGGTTACACTGGCGGAAACTGCCCCAAGACGAGAGAAACCGTAGGCATCTTTCGGAAGTTGCGCCGAACTAGAAACGCCACCATACCGCCCAATGAGTCACTATGCGCCTGTATGAGAGGTCGTCGCAAGCATCTGGGAGAAAGAAGCGCTTTGAGAGGCCACGTTGCTGTGGTTCTTTCCTCATTTGAGCGCGATGAATCCAATTGATCGTAAGCGCCCGAGTCAGAGAGGCGGCGTGGGAGCGTTGCCACCCCAGCCGCCGTCTCTCCATCAGAAGCGGTATTATGTGGAGCGTCGGTGTTGCCTAATCAGGCTAGAGGCGGCCGCGGTCAAATGGAGGGTTCCTCGGATGGGGTGAACAATGCGGCTGGATTGACAGAACAATGGAGGAGTGGAAGCAGATTTATTCATGATGTGGTGCGAGCATGGTTGAATTGATTTGTCCCGAACAGCGGGCGTTTTGAAGGCATGTACCCGCCAGGGTTGCCGACAGGATCATGCCGCATCCTCAAGCGATTCCATGTCTGACAAATCGCTGTCCACGTCCATCGCGTCCCCGTTCTCCATCCTGATCTGTTCGATCCCACCATAGGGCATTTTGTCCTTGATCCACCTCCCCCACAAAACATCAACTCGACAGAGCCCTGAGGCTGTCGCAGATGCCAGGAGGCAGCTGGCCGCAGGACCATTCCCGTTGTTCCATCTGACACGGTGGATGCTGACATTCTTAGACCAAGCACCCGTGTTTTGGGGGAGGGGCGCGTCGTTTTTTTTGGTGTTTTTGACTGCCGAGCGGGCATCAGGGACTTCCTGAATGGCGTGTCAGACTCAAGCAACCGATCGATGGTGGGTATGTTATACCTCGGGGAGGAAGCAGTCGAGCATCCTGTATTGGTTCTCTTTCCGGCTGTAGTCCATCTGGTAGATCCTGTGCACGAAGAAGGGCTGATGAAAGGGTTCAGGGATTGTTTGATGGCAGGCAGAAGGGACAGACATACGACTGTACCACCGCGTCGAGGCGACCGCAAGGTATTCGTGGTGGAGCACGTTCCATCAGCGGCTGCAACAGCAAGCTGAGGGTGGTGGTACTCAGAAGCATGTATATCCCAAACAGGGCCAAGGGTTCCAGTAGGGTATGCCCTCTTCCGAGCATACTGGGCGAGGCAGCGTACGATTTGACGGTGTTTTCATGGTCCATGGTGATCGGGCCAGCAGCGAATGGTGAAAAGGTGAGTGTATTGATCACTGCCAACATGTGAGTACACAACGGGCGCGTAGACGAGAAACTTGCACCCACCTCGTGTACGATTCATGATAGACCCTCGACCTTCGCGTACATCGGTGAGACATTCAACACCATCGTAGCCTCCGCTTGCAATGACAGTGGGGTCTTCGTGTAGGTTCTGTTCCCCGGACGCATAGAAAGGCGGTGCTTGAATCCATGCCAGCGCCCGTACTGCGGACTGGTGAATGGTGAAGTAGTGTGTGGGCCGAATATTGGTAATCGTAGCAGCGTCTGAGGCAAGAGGGCATAAGGAGCTGATGAGACGAAGGCCAGAAAACTCACTGGGATCATTCCAGGTCGACAGGTCGCGTCCAATGTCATAGACTACAATGGCGCCTAAGGGGTTCGTCAGTACGGCTCTAGGAGGGTTTAACTCGGACCAACCATTTGTTGTACCGATCGCCACTCGCTGGCTATTAGCCCAGTCGAATGACCAGCAAGCAGCCTCTGGAAGCTCTACGCGCAGGAGAGGATCTATCCTGATCAAACACGGGCCTTCCTCCCGTGTCGTAATGTCTTCCGGATCCGGAACGACATACACGCAGAACGAACCATCCTCAAACGTCCCTCCAAGTAAGCCTAGCTTCTTGAGTTTCCTATCCGCTTGCTTGGGATCGTGAGACGGAAGAGGGCACCACTTTAAATCAAACGCTGGTCCGCTGTCTATGCAGAGGATCATCTCGCATGTCATCTGCCCAAAGTCCTTCTGAGCACGGCCTGACCTTTCGGGACGGCCTTGGAGGGGCTTAGAGACCATATCTGTATGCACGCTGGTGATGGCCGCTGCGCCTTGACACCGATTTCTGGGGAGTGAGAACTGTTCGGGAAGGGGGCGACGGCAAGGTACTGTTTGAACGATCGGGCTGTGTCAAGAGTTTAGCTTTGTGTCACGGTGCAGATCAATCTACTCACCTGCACGGTCTTCAGCATGAATAGGGCACCAGTCTAAAGCCCAAACTGGGGCTCCAGCGTTAAGGACATGAGAGGTGCTGTGTGGGACGTATTCTGCTAATTCCCGTTCAGCACTGGATGAAGAAGATTTACAAAGGGCTTACACAACAAAAAGCTTCCAACGCTCTGACGTCCCGCCGGACTTGCGACTCGACAGAACCAAAGTGGCACGGTACTGGAGGTGCTGGCTTGAGGCTGCCATCCTCGTTGGCCTCGTTTGCCGTTGGCAGGTACGCTGTTCCATCCCTAAGCATTGGCTTCAGTCGTTTGAGCATCGAACCAGACGCCGAATACCGACTTTACGTCAAGGATGCCCCATCCTGCCATGACTGGGAGCCCAAGATAGACCCTTGGTCGTCGCTTGGCTTCCTCCTCGAAACCATCGCCCGACAAAGGCGATTCTTTGAACCACCGCCTGTCCTCGGCGAGCTGCCACAGAGGTCCCGGTCCAACGTTATAGCCCCAGGCGCGGCTCACGCGGTCAGAGATCTGACCACTGTGCGTGAAGTTGTTGGTGAGTACGACCTGGGGAGAGCCGAATAGCACAGGTGGCCGAGTCAGGCGTTGGACTCGGCCTTGCTGCTGGAACAAGGGCGTTGCTCGATGCCGGTGGTGTACGCTCGGGTTGGCAGTGTATGCATCTGCCGTCGGGCACTGCTCGCGGGCCCAACGGAGACAGCCTTGATTGCTGACTTTTTCTTCTCGACGTTCGCTTTTCCTTTGCCTTTCACGTCGATAGACTTGACCTCTGGCTCAACAATGTCCTCGTCCATCGCCAGCTCATCCTCCTCGAGCTCCTCGTCGTCATCGTCGGCAACGCCTTGACCGCCTTTTTCTGGAGCAAAGTCGCTGCCACTGTCAGGGTCTTCGAGCTCAATAGAGTTGGATGGCCCGGCGTTGTCCTCGGGAAGTGATAGCAGCTGAGCATAGTTCTGCTTGCCTTTGCGAGGTCGAAGAGCCCTGGCCATGGTGGTCGTTGGAGATCAAGTCATTGGACGCGTCGTCGCGCGTCGCGATCATCGCCAATCGTCATCTCCGCCAAGATAAACTAGTTTGCCTCGTTGAACGGGGGCCGTAGAACTCGTTATCTCAGGTTATCTCTCGAGACCTGAAACGCTGGAAGCTGTCTGCGTTATCAGTGAGTGGGACCACTCGAAAAGGCCGTCAACAGAGCTGATGATTTATTATCTCTGGCCCTGACAGAGTTTTAGACTCTGGGAGCGGGTATCTATTCAAACTGCCAGTCGGGCCCCGACAGCATGTGCAGAACTGGAGCCACGGATATCCCGATATCCAGGTTGGAACTTGTCATGGACCCCCAATAAGAGAAAGATCACTGTCTTCTCCCGCTCTGCGGGCTGCCAGGGCTGATACCTGAGGTGCTTCTCGTATTGAATGCAAGACGAGCCCGATAGGCGCAGAAGCCGCAGTCGCGCCAGGGATCATGGGGTCCAGATCCGTACATCAGCCGACCCATTCCAATTCGCATGGGCAGCGGGCACCATGCATCATGATGGATGTCTAGGATTTTCCTTCTTTACCCACTGGGGCTAATGCTCTCTTTCTGGACCAAAACCTCCTACTCTCTCGCTTCCTCATTTGACGCCATATTCGAATCTGCTCTGGCTCTCACTACAGAATCCTCTCCCTGAGGATCATGTCCAATGGTGGCGCTAAATGGGATTGGGTGGGTTCGATGACCCGAGTCCAGCACCTCAAGGTGCGTGGTTGCGATTGTTGTCACTGTTGTTCGACGGCCCATTAACCCAATGGTGCATATAGTATGTCAATGGTGCGTCTCATTCCTGAAGAATGTCGTTCTTGGGTTGAGGAGTCTGGCAGTTAGCATGCTGGTATACGTCGCCGTCGACTACATTCAGACCTTCCCCGAAGAGGTGCTTTAATCCCTCAGAGTTAGCTTTAGAATGAAGCTGATGCGAAAGCTGGAAGGTAGCCCACATGTGGGGAAGCCATTGGAGCCTGGTGAAGATTCTCTTCTACGTCACTCGCTATCTGCCTTTTGTAGATTTGCCTCTCACCATTGTCTGTGAGTGAGACCCTACTCAGTAAACACGCATATGTCTGATGAGCCTTGCAGTTAATGAAGTACGCGGACTTTCACCAGGAGCATGTCATGGCATCTTTGGAACGTCAAATGGTACGATCCTCGCTACACCGACCACAGGCTTAATAACCGATCCCGGCATCTAGTCTTATGCGTGTCGGCGACCTGCATCGCTGAAGGCCTTATGTTCATGAGAGCCCATGCTCTATCCAAGCAGAGCACAGTCGTACGTCGTTATCTCATGGTTCACTATGCTGCAAGTGCTATTCGCCTCCCACTCTCGTTGCCTATCTAATCCTCACTTTTCCAGATTGTGCAATCCACATGCATTGCCCTGGCCTTGTACTACGTCCAATCCCTCTCTTGTGTGTCCGACCTCCCACCTGGCTTTGACTCGTCCTCAGGCTAACCGCTCCGCTTCGGCAGTTACACCCCCCTTCCCGGTTACCAGTCAACTCCCCTTGCATTCCTTACGCATACAAGCAAACCACCTCTCGGCCATTTTTGCCCTCGTATTCATCAATCACTCAGTGAGTCACACTCCTCTACTCTATTCATTCGGACTATCTGACCATTATATTAGCAATAACCACTCTAAGCTTCTACTTCGTTCTCACCAACTTTAGTGAATCAAGGGGCCCTCTGATCCAGTTGTTATGCAGGGATGGAGTGTATTACTTCCTCTTGATGTCCAGTGCGTATTCCCAACCCCGACTGTGGATGCCTTCGAACTGAAAACGCTTTGGCTAGGTATCACCATCGCCAACTTTGTAATGTCATTGAAAGCTCCAGTGGAGTAACAAGTATATTCTAGCCATGTCGGTTGCCCTCTACCCGCCTCAACACACCCATCGATATTGATATCTTCTTGATTTAGGCCTCAACGAATTCTCCACGCAACAGTAGCTACCCCGGATGGTCCTCCGAATGCGAAGCTCTGCCCGGTCGGCACACGACTTCTCCAGCCCACCAATGTCCACGATGAGGTTCCGGGAATCTAAATCCACCAAACGTACTCATCGCTTCGGCTCGACACAGCCGTCCGACAACACGACCAAGTATACTTCAACATTGGAGGAATGCTTGACCCCCACAACACTTACCGATACGGACTTCCTGGGCTCGGCTTCGGTACCCACCGTGGACCAGGCTTATAACCCACAAGAATTCGAGGAACGAGGTTGGAAGAAGAGCGCAAGGACATGGGGATAGTGGCCCAGCCAAGAGATGCCGCAAGGCTGGGCTTCTGCGGGTTGCGAAGGGACGGTACAGTACCGGATACGCAACGTGTTTGTAAAGTATACGAATCTAATACTTAATCGGCTACACAATCTCTAGTATGCGCGCAGCGCATTCAATCCGATCTAGGGTGAGGGAGAAGGAGGGACGAAACGCATATGGTTAGTGGGGCGATGGCATATGCATAGACATAGAAACGGCTTAGGTGTGAGGCATAGGTGTGGAAGGACAGGGTCGGGACAACGTCGGAATCCAATGGCACTGCTAACCGTCCGCGAAGTTCTTGCTGACGGCTTGGAGCTCTCGATTTCTGGTTTCTCGGGATACTGTCAAGACGATAACTTTGACCGGAACGAGAGTCTTGCCAAGAGTGCCCGATGTATGGCCTGGGGAATTACAGCGTCAGATACCAAACTGCTGCCATCGATATCAAATGGAATGCCCACCTTCAGGAACGAGCCAGAAGCGATGGGCCTCGTGTGAGGCCCCATAGGTGACTTTCGCAAACGTTGCCTAGAGGCGTCCGGGAGTTGAGCATGCACACCAGTTGTTCCGCATACTGTCGTGACTCTCTGCGCTGTGGTTGTTGGAAGGCTTATAGACTCATCCTCGCTGTCATCCCTGAAGGGCTCTGAGATGAAGATCCGCTGCTGCATAGTCGAACGGGTCAGGGTGCGCGTACTAGGAGCCATAAAAAAAGAGTTGCTTGCCTGAGCGGTTTCACCATCCGAGTCCTCACTCCAGTACATTGATTCGGTTTCGTCGTCAATTGTATCAAAGCGATGGTCAATCGTCTTCTATCAACGTGGAACTTTGTCAGAGTGCTGGCCTCGCGCTAGAAGAGCTGGACACTAACCATGAAATCACATTGAGGAGAATCACCAGCTGTCGTTGGGACTCCTACTCGTAGTCGTTGCGCAGAAGGTGACAAGAGGACAGAGGTAAACGAGGGCCATGGGGCATGGTAGGTGGCCATCTCACGAAGTTCGAGATGAGTAGGGAATCTTGAAAGCTAATGAAGCACTGACTAAGAAGGGAAGCCCGATCCAGTTATATGGGTCTTAGATCTCCCTTCGCCTATCTTGAATACTCAGTAAGTATGTATTGTAATATCGAATAGGAATACATTCTAGCGCAGCTTGGAGTTTGTTGGCCCCTTCAACAGTATTTCATAACTAGAAAGAAGATCGTAAAGAAACGAGGCTGATCAAATTGGTATCAACTAGGAATTGGGGTGGCTATCGCTAGTGAACTATTGCGCATAGGGAGAACAGTGAAGCACGCTGTATTCCGCCAAACCCCTGGTAGGAACAGAAGACATGAAGCGGCTGTATTGGAAAGTGTATGGCAGGTGGATCGCGCCGAGATCGAGACCGAGACCGAGACGACAATTGGGGTGCAAAAACAGAGTTCCTGGTTCCTTGGGAAGGGGAAAAGGGGTTCGTTTCAATGACTGTGCGGCCTGTAAGCCTCGAGTTCTCGGAGAGGTCAGGAAAGAAAAGAAGGTGAGTAATGGCTATGACATGATCAGAAGGTTCATGATCTTTGTCGTTGGGTTCCATCAACGCCTATTCGGCATCATAGCCAGCGAGAGATTTAGGGGTGCCTGACGTCAGATCGACGTACCGTTAGCTAAGTATAAGTGATAGAAGGAAGACTTAAAGTGATAGTTGGTGTCTTATAAGTGGGCGCGCTCTGGCCAAGTGGAAGATAAAACTGCCGAAGATAGAGCGATACAATTTGCCGCTCTGGTTTCCTCATCGTCATCTCCAAGGCTTCAGCATACTTCAATAGCCATGCATAATCAGTAAGTAAAAGGGAAATGCGCTCATGAACCCCTAAGGAAGGCTGTTGCTGCACTCCTAGCCACTGATTTGGATTGGTCTATATGGACCTTTCGGAATTCGAGTTACCGCCTGGCATACAAGGCTCACTGTAAGCCAAGGCTCCCTGCCGCAGTACTTGAACTAAATGGAAACGTCAGGTCCTCTTTCGGAGTCTTTCCCCATCCCCCAACAAGAACGAAGTGCCCTGCACGCAGATCGCGAATGAGTTCCGCCCGACTCGGGGGACGTTGGTTTCGGCCGAAAACATGGCCAAAGCTAGGCATTCCCGCATTGATTCAACGCGCTGTCTTGTATCCGACCTCTTCCCTCTCAACTGTCGCGGTTTCAGGATACCTCTGAGGTCTACAAAATGTCTGCCAAAGTAGCGGCTCTTCAGCTGAAGCATCTCATGACTCTGGCAGACATGTCAGTGCCAGAGATTCAGGCGACACTGAAACACTCGTACAAACTCAAAACTATGTCAAAACCCTGGCTGCTTCCCCAGGGGTCTATGCAGGCAGATTCAGTGAAGAAATTGAGGCTGCCTTCACAGTCTCTGTTCAACAAAACCATTGCGTTGCTGTTCTCTAAGCGGAGCACGCGCACACGTGTGGCATCTGAAACCGCCACGGCCTTGCTGGGTGGACGTGCTCTGTTCCTGGGACGGGAGGATATACAACTGGGTGTCAACGAAACCGTTCGCGACTCGGCACAAGTCATTGGAAGCATGTGCCAGGGCATCTTTGCTCGTGTTGGTGACCATTCCGAAATCGAGGTGTGTGCAAAGTAATGGTCATGACGAGTATGAAGCTCACAGTCCCTCAGGAACTTGCGAAACACTCACCAGTGCCAGTTATCAATGCTCTTTCATCACTTTGGCATCCAACGCAAATATTGGCAGACCTCCTTACTCTCCATGAACACGCACATCTTCTGGAAGGCAAGGAGGCACCCAAGAAAATGACCAGCTTGCCGTCCTTGCGGCCTTTGACTGTGGCGTATGTCGGAGACTCTGCCAACGTTCTCCACGACATGCTGGTCACCTACCCTCGACTCGGACATACACTGCGGGTTGCTAGTCCACCTCAATACAGGGCACCTCCCGAAGTTTGGAAACGAGTGGAGGAGCTTGGGTGCGACAAGGGGATCGAATGGACCGAGGACCCTAAGGCGGCCGTGAAGGGTGCTGACGTTATTGTCACTGATACTTGGTACGACGCGTCTTTCTTCTCTCCGTCCCAGTATTCATCTTCTATCTCAGGATCTCAATGGGCCAAGAAGCCGAAAAGGCTGAACGTCTCAAAGCCTTCGAAGGTTACCAGGTCACTATGGACATGCTGAAAGATGCTGCTCCCAACTGGGTCTTCATGCACTGCTTGCCTCGAAAGTCTGATGAAGTCGACGATGAAGTCTTCTACAGTGATCGCTCACTCGTTTTCCCTGAGGCTGAGAACCGCAAATGGACCACGATGGCTGTTTTCGAGTAAGCTCTCTCGCCTTCCTGATTGACCATCCTGGCTCATTGATGCTGAATAGTAACATTTACGGAAAATGGAGCTATGGGGGCAAGACTCGTTTCAACTTCGACATGCCTAGCAAGGAGGATGCGGAAACCTCCAAAGGTGATATCGAGGCTCTCGCACAGGGTCCAGGAGCTCGCAAGCTGTAGAAGTCGAAGTATCCACCTACCCTTACCCCATACCATGCGGGCCCGTATGCTAATTTTAACATTTGTACGCGAACCCGATCTCGATCCGCGATACGCGTGCCCGTTTACAAGAGCGCGAAGACACTCTGCATGACAGCAGCCGAACGACCTGGCGGACCGTTAGCACCGTCACCTTCCATATGTTTGACGTTCCTTGTGATCACATTTCACTTGGAACCGGTGAGGAGCCGGTCGCCGCGAAGAGATGAGATATATCGCCAACCCTTCAAGAAGTTCCCTGCTCTTTGCAAGTCGCCTACTACCGTGCGGACCAACACGATGCCTCTCCCTTCGCCTTCCATCCACATCGATCCTGCCCGTGTCATCGATGAAGTCGATCCCCGCATTTACTCTGGATTTACTGAGCACATGGGGAGATGTATCTACGGTGGCCTCTACGACCCAGAGAACAAGAATGGCCTTTCGGATGCCAACACAGGCTTCCGAAAGGATGTGATGGAGGTGCTCAAAGAGCTTAAGATGCCTTTGGTTCGCTACCCTGGCGGGTGAGTGAAGGCATGATCCCCCACTCAATGTCGCTCATTACCTGTCCTCTGGCAGGAATTTTGTTAGTAGCTACCGCTGGCAAGGTCGGCCTTGTGTGCTCCATTGACTAGAACGCGACGCTCAAAGTTGTGTTTCACACAATTTAGATGGCATTGGCCCCAGGGAGCTGCGGCCGCGGCGTCCCGAGCTTGCTTGGCTGACTGAGGAAAGCAATCATTTTGGAACTGGTATGTTAGTTTTTGCGCTTGACTTCTCAATACCGCTAAAGGCTTCTAGATGAATTCATTCAATGGTGTCGTGAGATGGACGTGGAACCCTTTATCTGCCTCAACATGGGAACAGGCACCCTTGAAGACGCGTTAGCTTGGCTAGAATACTGCAACAGGTATGTTGTCATGCCACCCAGCTCCTTGTTAGAAACTAACACCTCCTAGCTCTGCCAACACCCACTTTGCCAATCTGCGTCGTAAGAATGGGCACGAGGCGCCTTATAATGTCAAGGTCAGCCATCAGCCATCCCTGCCATCCGATGCCATCGTGCATATGATCTTACGAATGCCCCGCTGCTCTTAGTACTGGGCTCTTGGTCAGCCATCCTGTAAGACTGTACTGGCTGTGTCGCTGATCACCCCTCAGGCAACGAGGTATGGGGACCTTGGCAAGGTATGTCTCCTGGAGCCGCCATGGGGATGTGCTCGCTCACAGACGTCTTCTAGTCGGCCAGATGGAATCGCAGGACTACGCAAAGAAAGCTTTCCAATGGGCAAAGGCCCTCCGCCTTTTGGACCCCAGCATCAAGCTCATCTCGTGTGGAGGTGCGATTTGCACATCACAATACTTATGTACGGCAAATTGACCTTTACTTTAGAAACTGGATGCACAGACTGGGACCGCGTTACTCTCAAGAAGTTAGCACCTGTGGTTGACTTCCACTCCATACACCGTAATTCCTGTTGATGATAGACCATTTCAGCAGCTGACTTCTCCGTAGTTTATACCGTAAGCCAAGGGAAACATGAAGTGAACGTTATGGGCCGTTCGTTGTCTCCAACCATCCTGAAGATGCTCGATAGCTAATGGGTCTATCTCATAGCCGCCGCAGCGGAGAAGGCCATCGAAATATCACGATCACTCATAGACCTTGCGAAGATAGAGAATAATTTATCAAAGGAACTGACCGTGTAAGTCATGACCGAGAGGGTTGTTCCGTGGCTAAATGAATTTAACAGGTGTTTCGACGAATGGAACGTATGGTGCGTCTTCATAAAATGTACCACTTCTCCCCCATCGACGTGTTTCAAGGGACCCCATCCGTGCTCCGGGTGAGAAGGGAGCGGAAGAGCATTACGACCTTTCGGATGCCCTAGGTTGTATTCCTGTGCCGCTCCTTGGCCTTAGATGCTAATATTTGCATGCAGCTGTTGCCGCCTGGCTGAACGTCTTTGTACGGACCGCTGATATTGTCAAGATTGCGTGCATCGCCCAGTAAGTCGAATACGTTTTGTGTATGATTGCTTCCTAACATTCGACAGGTCGGTCAATGTCATTTCGCCAATCATCACCTCTCCAGAAGGACTCTTCCGCCAAACCACCTATTATCCTCTTCATCTCTTCTCAAACCTGATGCGAGGATCATCGCTCAATGTTCACGTATCCACCCCGTCCCAAGACCTCGTGTACACAGGACCCACCAAGCCCGAATTTGTGAAGGACCTTACACTTCACACACCGAGCTCGGCGAAACTCACCAAATACGTTGATGTCAGTGCGGTTGCAGCCTCAACTCCTCAGGGCGGCCAGGAGATCCGTGTTGCCCTCTTGAATCGCCATGCTAGCGAGGGGTTTACTGTGCCGATCCTCTTTGGTCCTGCCGTCAGCCTAAATGAGACCGTCAAGGTCTATGAGATCTGGCATGAAGATATCAACGCGACCAACGGATTCGATGGAGAGAAGGTGAAGACTCAGCAAAGGGAGGACAAGTTTGAAGGATCGTACAAGCTAAAGAAACATTCTTTCCAAAGTGAGCATTCGAGAACCTGGCACTGTTCACGCTGCTGACTTTCGTCATAGTCCTAGTCTTCACCCTAGCGTGAAGCTGAGCCAGAGGCTCAACGCAATGAGCCTTCTGTCCCAGCTTGTGACCTCGGAATGTAACGTAACCATCAGCCCCATGACGCTCTGTCGCGGAATACAATACTCGGCCACGGTCTGAAGATGACCCCCAAAGGCCCACGAGTGACTGAGCCTGGACTGAGCGCACCGTTGAAGCGGGTTCTGTAGCTGTGGGTCGCAGAGTGTCCTATGATTGGGGAGGCATATCTCCCACACCTAGATTCTAGAACGGAGTTAGGCAGGTCATTCGCCTATACTGTGACATAAATTGCACGCGTCCTCTCTCAGCCATACCTCATGTTGTGATGGCCATACGAAGCTGTAATGCTTCTACACCACCACCCATAACCGGTCCGCTGTCTCCCGCTGACCTTTCAGAAGCCAGATAGGCTGCACCCCTACATAAAGAATGAGGAGATGCGCAACCTACTTTTCTGCAGACCCTGACCTACCCGTCTCAGTCATCAAACCCCTGATCAAGTAATGGGACTACCACCGAAGATCTATACCTGGTTATGTGGACTATTTGCCAGTGCGTCTCTATCTGCTAGCAGCCCGCTGGTCTGAATGGAAATCCTCAGGTCTTGGGAGTATCATCTTTGGATATGACCTGGGCGTCATCGCGGGTGTCCTGCCCGCTCCAAACTTCATTGTGCGGCTCTTTCACGTTCACAATGGAAAGCGACCTCACGCTTGAGATAACTCAGGAGACAATGGGCCCACGCTACGAGGATCCAAACCTTCTTGGTCTCATCACCAGTATATTCGGTGCGTGTGTTCAAATTGGTTGTAAGCCCGTGCTTATCAGCCGAACCAGTCCTTGGATGGTCCGAGCCTTCTTTGCAGGACGGGAGGCAAGCTGACCTCGATTGTTTTCAGCTTTGCAGGCATGTTCCCTGTCGCGTACATTGCCGACAAACTGGGACGCAGAAAGGCAATCCAGATTGGGGCCATCGTCTATTCGTATGTACGGACCATTCTTGGGGTGATAGTCGAGTCTCACGCTGCCACAGACTTGGAGGAGCGCTGCAGACAGGCGCTCGCAATTATGAAATGATGCTAGCCGGGCGCTTCTTTGCAGGCTTCGGAGTTGGCATCGTTTCTGACCTAGCACCGCTTTACCAAGCTGAAATTGCCCACCCTAGTATACGCGGTCGCCTTACCACACTTCAGCAGTTCATGTTGGGAATTGGAGGTATGAAGGCCCTGCTGCACCTGAAGGCACTGTCTAACAATTTGGTCAGCGTTCCTTGCTTCCTGGATTGTGGGTTGTCGTCGTCTCGTGGCAGGCAGCTTGGATTTTGACGAAAGTTTAGACATACGGCTGCACAGCAGGTCTGAGAGGAACCCAAGCAGAATGGAGGATTCCACTAGGCCTCCAGATTTTGCCAGCCATCCCGCTGTGTGCATTCATACTCCTGCTTCCTGAATCGTACGTCCTTCTCCAAGCCTCATCAACAGCTGCTGTAACCTGACTTTGGCAATGCAGCCCCCGATGGTTGGCTGAGAGAGGCCGCATGGACGAAGGTAATAATCGCCAAGAACTTCTTCAATCCAACGCACTTATTGAGCTTTTGTATGCAGCTCAAGCGACGTTGGCAAGCCTACACGCTCGAGGAGATATTAACGATTCTTTTGTCCAAAGCCAAATGATGGACATTCGAGCAGACATTGACAAGGCAAAAGATATCGGAGAATCGACGTGCGTTGATCATTGTTGTAACTTGCCCTTCTCTGAGTTTTCTACAGCTGGAGTGAACTTTTCACTGTACCGAGCAACCTTCGACGACTCTCTCTCGGATATATCCTTCAGTTCTCTGTTCAAATGACCGGAGTCAGCGCGATTCAGTACTATTCCACCACGGTGCGTTCGTTTGTGTATTCGAAGGCCGTAGACCCTAAGCATTCAGTAGATCTTTGCGACAATGGGATTCACGACCGCCCGCATCTTGCTGTTCCAGTCGATCAATAGCATCATTGCTCTCATCGGCGAGGCTTGCTGCGTGTTTTGGGTGGATAGAACAGGTCGCCGCAAGCCACTCATCATCGGCAACGTGGTGTCTGGATTGTCTTTTGTTGCTGGCGCTGTGCTAATGGCTCGATACCCAGGAACTGTTGATAAGTAAGCCTCGTTGTTTAACTGACGAGATCGTTATCCATATTAATGCCATTCGCCTTAGTGATGCGGTAAGGGCTGGCCTTAAGATGCGCGGCTTCGAGTACTCACTAGCGGTAATCCATCGTGACTAACAGGCACACTACGTAGGTCTTCCTTCCCTTGTCGATGAGCAACATTTGTCTGAAACTTTCCCAGATCTTTATTATAACCACCTGGATCTTCAACTTCTTCTTCAGCTCATGCATTGGCCCGCTCTCTTGGGCTTACCCTGCCGAAATCTTCTCGACTCGCACCAGAGCGAAGAGCACTGCGATCACCAGCTCCAGCTCGTGGATCTCCAACTTGTACGAGAGGCCCTTTTCTTCCTGCCGCCCCATTCTGAACGTCCTCCAGTTTCATTGCACAAGTAACGCCCATTGCATTTGGAAGTATCGGATGGAAGTATTGTAGGTTCCTGTTCCTATGGGTTAACGCAGAGCCACTGATGCCAACTTCAAAAGATCTGGTGTTCGCCATCTGTGGTCATACCAAGTACGCTGAATCCAGCCTAGTTTTCCCAACGACCGTTGCTCATATGGCTCTCGAATAGTGCGCTCTTCATCTGGGCCTTCTTTCCTGAAACGGCTGGGCGCCGCCTCGAAGAAATGGACGCCTTGTTCTCGGACACGCCGGTCTTTGTCGCCAACACGCCATACGCAAAGGTGCACGATCACAGAGCCGCGGAGAGAGAGCTCAGGAAAGGCACCTTCGTTCCAGGCGCCCTTACAGAAGCCAAACTGAGCGAGTCCCCTACTGATCTCGATGGCAAGGAAGCTTGAACAAGTTATTTTTACCAGCGGCTGGCATATAGGCTAGCGCAGGAGCTTCTCGATACACAGTTTCGATGAAATCTGTCTCATGCATTCCGACTACATTAGCCCCAGGGCGCCTCCAAAATGAACTAGAACCAGATGAACGCTATGTCAACGCCTGGTATTCCACATTTCCACGTTCAGGTATTCGATTTACAAGATCATAGTAATATGCAATCATCGCTAGCCATGCCAGGTAAAGACGAAATGCTGCTGTTAGACCCCTCCCAGCTCACTACCTGAACCCCATTCGTGTTGTACTGGACCAACTTGGTGGTCCGTCTGACTCCCTGTACGCACTTATCTCGGAGTGACCTTGGGCTTTCACATCCAACACCATACGGGTGACTAGAATACTATGAACGGCTGCTTGAAGTCTGTTGTGGCTGGGTCAACAGCTTTTATATACGGCCTCGAGTTTGAAGACTCACGGTCCAAGCAGGAACTGGTAACCGACCTGAGATAATCGTCGGTATTAACTTACCATTTGCATGCTTTCTCTGTAGATGTACAACGCACTGGTAGAAGTAGAGCGGCTAACCCGTTCGCAATCGCCATCCCTAGCATATGGAGGAACCACGGTTAGTAGATCATTTCGCTCCTCCCCTAACGTTGGCACTGACCGGCCAAGACAATGAAATAGAAGGTCCCGTCTCGATAGAATACCCTGATCAACGCATTGTCTCGCATTGTCCAGTAGTTGCGAACTCCAAAGTAAACGGATAAAGCCATCGTCACTAGAAGTCAGCTCTCAGCATTCTGCTTCAATTGATGGCGAGGAGCGATCCAACCTAGCCCACTGTAAAGTAGGATCCCGTATGACACCACTGCGAATAGGTTTTTCGTCCTTCTGATGTAGCATCCGTATGGGTTCGAAGGGTATTCTGAAGGCCCCCCTGCTGAGGGTGAGAGGTCAAATACCAGAATAACAATATCCTACACGTACAGGAGACTTGCTTGGCAAATAGAGACACAGTCACTAAGGCCCCGATAGTGACAATCTGGCTTTCGACATGTGTTATCCAATGATAAGGCACTTCCAGCGAGAGGTGGATCACTAACGGGCGCGTGTACATACAAGAAGATCCGCATCCACCGCTGACAACCTGATAGAGCATACAGCCTGATGTATAGAATTGCTGTAAGCTTGGTTAGAATTCGTCTTTGTAACGTATAGGGTCAATGCATACCTTCCGCTAGTAGGAGCGAAACGGGAATGGCGACTAGCACCCATCAAGACGAATCAATACTCGAATCTGCCCATAGGACTCACTGATCGCAGTTCCAGCTACACCATCGCACAACTGTGGTTACTTGTTCAGCAAGTGCACACCTGAACTTGAAAACAAGGCTCGTACCCTCGACGAAGGATTCCGTAGTCCAAAGGCTATCGAAGTCACCATTAGGTTCAAGCCCGCGAGGAGATGGCCCTGAAAGATGCGTACGTATTGCCGTAAATAGCAGGAGGATGAAGGGGACAGTCCGGTTAGCAATATACAGGCCCTTGATCCATCCCCATGTTGTCACTTTCCATATCAAGTCGACCTTTGCGCCTTTGGTAGTGTCTCAATAGAAAAGGATACTAGGCCATACCTCGAGCTCCAGCATTTGGAACGCCTCCAAGACCTGTATCGTGTCATATTTGGCAAATGTTTTCCAGCGCGATTGAAAGGCTTGTTCACCAAGAGAGTCAAAGTCACCACTACATACAAGTCCCCGATGAGTCTGATACAGAAGGATGGAACAACGAAACGGGACCTACACGATGCTGACTGGTCAGGCAGACAATAAGCCACAACGACACAGTGATAAAAGACGGCCAGGACTGACGAAATTGGCCCGAGCCCGTTCGTATTGAGGGACTTGGCCATCGCTTCCGCTCAATACTTGAGGCGACATTGGCGTTGTCGTGACGCTGTATATCCCATAGGGGACTGTGTGGGAAGGAATGTATGGGCGCAGTCAGAACATATAAGAAGCGTTGCTCTAGGAGGCGATGTTTAGAACTCCGTGAGGTTACCTCGAGATGATCGCTTGCTGCTCGCCATCGAAAAGATGGAAGCCGGGAAAGGGCATCATTACTATTTTTGCCGATGATCTCTATTGGAACTGGATCATCTACGCAGCCAAAAAGGAACTTGTGGCCGTGAGGGAGTGTGACGAAGCGCACAGAATGAATTAGATGTGAAGATGCAAGTCAACTTGTGTGAAAAATGAATGTGTACAGGGATACATTGTGATGCCGAGTTGAAGCATACTGGCCCTCGAGTAGAGTGCCTTAGGCGAAGGTCATACGTGGTGCAGCACTTCGGTCTGCGCTAGTGGTTAGAAATTGGACGTAGGCATGGAAGCAAAGAAGGCGCGCACTTTGGTCGCTGAGCTATGCTTATTCACATCAATCTCAGAGGGCGGAGCGAAAGTCATTCGGCCAATACGACTGTCCAGGTCGACGGAGAAACCCATGTCATCTAGGGCCGTTTCATGGAGGTGGAGAACCATCCGTGCAGCAAGCACGTTGTGCGCCACGCCCTGCGGCCTGCCGGAATACACTGAGTAAAATCCAGAGCCTGAGTGTACGAAAACCTACACCGCTAGAAGCAAACGATATTTAACCTAGATTTCGGAAAGTATAAGTCACAGCGATGATTCCAGTGCACTTTCAAGGGGAGACGTACAGGGGCAACCATCGCAACGATTGCATTGGTGATCGACATGACTGAGCGAGCGACTCGTCAATTCGCACTTTTCGCTTGAAACGAGCACCCACCAGCAATGGTGACAAAGTAGAACGCTCCGTCTCGATAGAATATATTCATCAACCGGCTGTTTGGCGTGATCCAGTACATACGCAATGCAAACCAAAGCGATAGGGCTGCAGTGACTGTTCAAAGATTGAGCGAAAGGTCACCGAAAGATAGTTCAGCGACGTACACAGAGAGCTGTAGAGCAGTGTTGCATAGCAAATCAACACAAAACGACCCGACCCTAATGTTTGACCGACGCAAGACTGAATGTTTGGGTAGGGCGAAGTAATCCAGCGGTGGCGCGAGAGGTACAGTGCGAAGCAGGTCAAGCAAATCACAACAATTACCTACAAGATTTTCAGTAGGGGAAGAAGTCGTTAGCAAAAGTTGCTCACTGAGATGTGGACAGTCAAGAATATTTTCATACAGCGCTGCCTCCCAGAAAGCGCGTACAGCCGGATATAGAGAAGGACTGGCTAAAGTCAGAAAAATCACCGGCCAGGTCGAAGAGGGTGACTCACTATCTGCGGTGAGGATAGTGCAAGCGATTCCCACTAAACGTAGATGCTTATGAGTTTGAAATAGGAAGGCTAGTTCGATGCCCTTACTACTGGGTGCCGAGAACAGGATCTGACACGCCTGAAGGAACAATTAAGCAAGGCACGGCCACGTCACGAAGATTCGCAGCTTGCCTTGGGTGATACATAAGGAGGGGAGTCGTTATCTTGATAGTTATGTTAGCGAAGGGCAGATCTTTGAAGAAGGCAGACCAACAGAACGCTAGGACTGCGAGCGCAACAAAAGGTAGATATCTGTTTATGGAATAGACGACCTTCACGGGCGTCCAGGGTGTTGGCCAGAGTAGACTGATCTGCTCATACTTCAGCTACAGCGAAGCCTTCACTTGCATATTGGTACCTCTATTCCAAGCGTTTGGAGGTACTCCAGAGCCTGAGGTTGTCAGCCGACCAGCCCAGTCAGAGAGTTTCAAAAACTTACGAGGAGAGTCAAACAGGCACCTGGACCTCGCTTTCAGTTTCAATACGGAATGAATGAGAACAGCATGGTGTTACATATCAGGTACTGAAAGCTGATCGTTAGCTATCATCGCTGAACTCCAGGAGGCAACAGCTTACATTAGTATACGTTGAGCTGATATATTGAGAGATCAACTTCTCGGTAGGATCTACCTCTCCAATGCCCATGGCTGCGGAGGACTGAGAGGTTATATGGGCCTGGCGTCGTCGACGCTCACTGTCGCGGCGAGCTGAAAAAGAGGGATATAAAGATTCTCTACCCCCACATCAAAGATGCAGATACAAGTCAAGGCAGGGGCTTGTGCGGTAGATTTGTACTGCATTCAATACCTTCGCCGAGCTGAAGCCTGACAAGAATTTGATACGAGTCTCTTCAGCATGCCGATGGTCCCACAGTCTGACAACCGGACACACGTTAGCTGTGGCTCTTGTTTACCCGCCAACTAGGCGCCTGTGATCATAAGAACCCAGAAGAACCAAGCTGTACCCTAGGCAACCGTAAGTGGCTGTCAAGGCTGCCAGGTACACACAGAGCGTTAGGCACAGAACCATGTGGACCGAGAGAATCGTCTTCAAGGTGCATTGTGCAACAACGCTCAGGCCCATGACCAGCAACGATGACATTACAAGAGTGAGTATCTTGGGGCGTTCTAATGGCTCTAGATCAGCGCATGTTAGCTGTTCCATAGAGGCTATCACGATAAAGTGAAGATCTTACCCACAAGCTTCCTAACCGCCGCACTAGCACTGCCGGGAAGAATCAATCTTCGTGACCCGAAGATGTGTGTGAAGACTTTATTGAAGATGTAACGTGTTCACAAAAGATATTCATTACATCAATATATACTATATTCACAACTTGAAGATGCTGAGAAGATGTAAGATATTGTTAGTATATTCACAATGTCCAGATGATGGATATTCATCAAATATTGACACGGTGAATATACGGCGAAGATGTTACATTTTCGTAGACTATTGATTTGCCCTAGATGTATTGTAAAATCTTTCATTTTGGTCACACATCTTCACATCGTGACAATCTAACATCTGCATCGAGTGAAGATGATTGCTTTGGCGCGGCGCGATGGATGTTCACCCGGTCAAAATGTTAGATTGTCACGATGTGAAGATGTGTGACCAAAATGAAAGATTTTACAATACATCTAGGGCAAATCAATAGTCTACGAAAATGTAACATCTTCGCCGTATATTCACCGTGTCAATATTTGATGAATATCCATCATCTGGACATTGTGAATATACTAACAATATCTTACATCTTCTCAGCATCTTCAAGTTGTGAATATAGTATATATTGATGTAATGAATATCTTTTGTGAACACGTTACATCTTCAATAAAGTCTTCACACACATCTTCGGGTCGCGAAGATTGATTCTTCCCGGCAGTGACTATGGCAATGAGGTGGGCGCTAAGCGGTGACAGACTTGTCGGAGGTTCATAGGCATCGGGATTCTCCGCTGATCGGATCTCCGGTAATTGTAGACCGGAAGCCCCTATGAGCGACCAAGCTCTCTGCTGAGTCTGCTCTGACTGGAACCATCATGGCAATCCCTACTACAGCGAAGGGTATCATTGTTCGAAAGTCCGAAAGCACACAAAAGTCTCCAAACGGGTACATCAACGATGCTGTCCTTGTCGACTACGAGATTCCACACCTCCAACCAGGACAGGTCTTGGTGAAGATGCTCGCGGTGGGGTTTAACCATAAAGATGTTGGTAGGCCCCACGGCTAGAGAATATTGGAGCCAGAATCTTAACAAGGCCATGACTCTCGACAGGTTTGGATTAGAAAAGGTCAATACCCTGGCATAACCCAAGGCGCTTTCTTCGGTGGAGATGGAATGGGTGAGCAGGGAAGCATAGAATTCAGTTGCATGCTAACGTTTCGAAAGGTGTTGTTGTTGCCTCCGCAGACACAAACGATACTCTTGTCGACGAACGTGTCTTCCTGGCACCAAGCAGGGGCTGGAAATCTGACCCTCGTGGCCCTGAATCCAGGTTTGCATTGAGGTTCCGCTCATTCAGCCGACCGGCCATTGACGTGTGGTCAGATTTACTATCTTAGGATGTGGTGCTGTCAAGCCAGGTGGAACCTTTGCCGAGTACATTGTCGTTGAGCGAGAGAATGTTATTAAAGTTCCCCCACACCTCGACGATGTTCACGCAGCCGCCTGGCCTCTCGGTGGCGTCACAGCATGGAGGTACGCCGAGCTGCGACCATCCGTTACATCTGTTGATGATAATTGGCAGAGCAACTATGGTCAATGCCCGCGTTGAGGCTGGACACAAGGTCCTCATCACAGGTATTGGTGGAGGGGTCGCCCTCCTCGCTCTGCAATTCTGTGTTGCAGCTGGGGCCTCAGTTTACGTCACAAGCGGAAACCCGGACAAGCTTAAAAAAGCTATTGATCTTGGGGCAAAAGGGGGTGCGAGCTACAAAGACCGTTAGTACTTGGTTCGCCTGCCCGGATCAGTGGCTACCCTCACGCGTTATCAAAACAGAGGACTGGCCGGCACAAATCAAGGCTCTGATGGAAAAGGAGAAGGGCGCTCTCTTGGACTCTGTGATTGACTCGTCCGGCGGCGAGATCTTGAGCAAGGTTGGCAAGATTCTGAGGCACGGAGGCAAGCTGGTCTGCTACGGAATGTAAGTGAACGTCGTCCCCTCGCAATGGGTTTACTAACCTCAGTGTTTGATCCGTCAGGACTGCTGGACCGAAAGTAACGTTCACAATGCTACCTGTGCTAGCCAACCATCAGCTTCTTGGTATGAGCCAATCTTCCTGCCCCGCACTGGCCCTTATCACGCCCCAGGTTCCACGATGGGTTCGCAGAAAGATTTGGAAGATGCAACAGCCTTCATGGATAAGCATAAGATTGTGCCTATTATATCTCACGTTCTCGAAGGTTTCGAGAACGCGGAGGAGGGATTCCAACTACTCCATAACGGTGAACAATTCGGCAAGGTCATCATCAGGTTGGCAAGGCAAGCAAAGTTGTAGTGGAACCGAGGGATATCCTCTGACCTGCATTTGCGACACGCAGTGTCAAGAAAAGCGGGTTTTAGGATCGACGCATCAAAAGGTTTTCGGGCGGTCAGAAGCTCACAAATCTGCCATTCAATCTTCTAACGCATGGGCTGCATTCGATCAACATTCGATGCCTACTTTGACTAGTGCCACTACATCCCCAGCTCTAGCTTTTCTAATCCTGTAATACTAATCAGTTGATTGAACTCTCAAAAACACATGGAACCCGCTGCTTGCGCCAAACATGTCTTGGCGATACATTGCGATAGATGACCTTCGTCATCCGTCATTCGGGCTTTCCGCCGCTCACTCCGATTATCGCCCTTCCTGCTGAACCAAATGCTCACCAATATCGTCATCTCAGAGGCGTCAATGCGAAAAGGGATGCTATATATCCACGCATTTCCCCCCATTACACTCCTCGCGAAAGCTACAACTTCCCATAACAACGTCGACTCAACTTCCGAAAACCACGAAATCTCTTGTTATCAAAACCAACAAGAAGGCTAAACCCGACGGTTCCTTTATTCATGACACCGTCGTGGAAGAACAAAAACTTCCTGAGCTCGCCTCCGGAACGGTTTTGGTCAAGGTCAACGCCGTCGGTTTCAATCACAAAGATGTATGCTTCAACTTTGCTTTTCGTCTGGCTGGATCAAGGCTCATTGCGTCTTGGATAGGTCTGGATCAGAAAGGGAATGTATCCCTATATCAATGACGATACGGTGGTGGGAGCAGACGCTGCCGGTATGTGATTCCAGTCGAATGCCCATGACAGTGAACTGACGGAGCCCAGGTGTCGTGATCGCTTCATCAGATCCACAGGATACACTCCTCAACCAGAGAGTATTCCTTACCCCTAACAGAGGGTGGAAGGATGACCCCGAAGGGCCGGAGGGGCAGTACGTCTCGATTTACTCTACTACATCTTGTTCAGGCGTTCAGATATAAGAAACTATCAGGCACATCATCCTTGGCGGCTCAGCCATGGAACCCAGCGGAACCTTCTCAGAATACATCGTCCTCGAACGCGAGCATGTCATTCCAACTCCTGAGCACCTCGACGACGTCCACGCAGCTGCCTGGCCTTTGGGGGCTGTCACCGCTTGGAGGGCAACCATGGTCAACGCCGCTGTCAAACCTGGACACAACGTTTTAATCACAGGTATAGGTGGTGGTGTCGCGTTGCTTGCCCTCCAATTCTGCGTCGCCCTAGGCGCGTCGGTATACGTCACCAGCGGAAACCCAGAGAAGATCAAGAAGGCCGTTGAACTTGGTGCAAAGGGCGGAGTCAATTACAAAGAGGGTAGGTGTCAGTTTCACGATCGATACTGCCAAGCTCACATTCGGCTATCATTGAACAGATGACTGGGCCAAGAAAGCTCACGAACGTTTGCAGGAGGAGAAGCCTGGCGCCTCGTTCAACTCTGTCATTGATTCGTCTGGAAACGAGATTCTTTCATCAGTCTGGAAGTATCTCAAGCAGGGAGGCCGTGTCGTCATGTACGGAGGGTTAGTGTCCTGCCTAGTGCAATAGACTCCTCGACTCACGATCCCCGTAGGACGGCTGGACCCAAAGTAACTATGACCATGGAGCAAGTGGTGATGAACCAACGACTTCTTGGTCAGTTGGCCCTCTCCCTTGATTGCACTCATGAGAAACTGATGCCTGTTTCTTTCATCAGGATCAACCATGGGCTCCGAAAAGGACCTCCGTGACGCCACCAAGTTTGTGAAGAGCACAAGATTGTACCTATCGTGTCTCATGTCCTTGAGGGCATCGACAATGCAAACAAGGGTTACGATCTACTCAATATTCGCGAGCAGTTTGGCAAAGTTATTGTCAAGCTCTAATCATTGACCTGGGACCATGGAAGCCAAGCAGTAGTGAATACCAAATGTATCGACCTCTTTCCATGATTATGGAGTTGGACCATGAATCCTACAAGGCTTCCGTTAGAAATCGCCCGGCAAGCATCCTAAATACCCTCGTCGGGTGTTTTGAAAGTCGCTCTACCTTGTCAAACGTGGCCCAACGACCTCTCGGACGCGAGCGTAAGGCTCTGCACAATGATGCGCTATTGTATCGTTATCGCCCTCGCCAATCCAGGCATCCAGGCGGCTTTCCGTAAGAGAAAGGGGGCGCAAAACTCTCGACTCCACAACCCTCCGTTATCACAACGCCGACAGGAGCGGCTTTCATCAACTCGGTATTCGCCTTTTCGGGCGGCTAGCAGACGTTCCTGTCTGCCAGTGCCATCCGGTCTTCCACCCCTCCAGCCTATCGAAAGGCACCAAAGACTTGTTTGAATATTCTCCTCAATTTCGATTCTAGACCGAGCTTTTGCGAGCTGAAATATCAACGATATCCAAGCTCTTGCAAATTGAGCCACTGGCTCAACCCCCAATATGTGCTTGGAATGCCAGACTGGTCCTCGTCTTCCGTGGACCGCCATCCGGCTTTCCGCCCGCTCAATCCGATTCACCCCACTTCCCTAAATGGTCCAGAGACAACCCACATAGGCACCACTGCTGGTAGAATGGGTCTTATATAACCGCCTATTGCTCTTCACTCGAAACCTCCATCGACCCCCGTCCATACTCTCCAACAATGGCGACTCAACTCCCGACAACCACAAAATCCCTTGTCGTCCGCATCGACCAGAGCGTTGCCCCCAAACGGCTCCTTTATCCATCCTGCTGTAGTTCAGGAACAAGAACTGCCTGAGCTAACCCCAGGCAAAGTCCTCGTCAAGATCAATGCTGTCGCCTTCAACCACAAAGACGTATGGTTTTCGACTCTCTTGCAAGACCTAGCGCTCATCTGGTCACGTTCGATAGCTGTGGATTCGAAAGGGCACGTACCCGTGGCTCATTGACGGTGCAGTCGTCGGATCAGACGCTGCAGGTAACTAATTTGCTCTCAATGCTCTGCATCATCGAAACCGACACCTTTCAGGTGTTGTCATTGCATCTTCCGATGCTCAAGATACCCTCCTTAATCAACGAGTCTTTCTCGTCCCCAGTAGGGGATGGAAGGATGACCCCGACGCACCCGAGGAAGAGTACGTCTTTCACCTGGCTTCACGACTAAGAAACATCAACTCACGCAAGATACCACTAGGCATTCTGTCCTCGGTGGTGCAGCCATGTACCCCAGTGGAACGTTCTCAGAATACATCGTTGTTGAACGCGACTATGTCATCCCGATCCCTGATCACCTCGACGATGTCCACGCAGCTGCTTGGCCTCTAGGCGGACTGACTGCATGGAGAGCAACCGTGGTCAACGCGGCTGTCAAGCCTGGACATAACGTCCTTATCACAGGCATTGGTGGTGGTGTCGCACTACTCGCTCTCCAGTTCTGTGTCGCCCTCGGCGCGTCCGTGTATGTCACGAGTGGAAACCCAGAGAAATCAGGAAGGCGGTTGAGCTTGGCGCAAAAGGTGGGGTGAATTATCAAGAGGGTGAGTTCCAGTCTTGTGGCTAGCATCTTTGAGTCTAACATTTTCGGCCTGCCGAATAGACGACTGGGCAGCAAAAGTGCATGGTCTATTGCAAAAGGACCACCCCAGCGGGACTTTCCACTCTATCATTGACTCGGCTGGCAATGAGATCATGGAAGCGATGTGGAAATACCTTAGGCCAGGTGGTCGGCTCGTCATCTACGGAGTGTGAGTATATCCGAGGTGACGCTGCTCGATGTAGTGACTGAACCCTTTCCTTTAGTACTGCCGGACCTACTGTCACGATGACAATGAACCAGATCGTAATGGGCCAACGAATCATTGGTACGTCTACCGTGTTGCTTTTGTCAACCGACCTAAAAACCTTCCTCTTAGCGTCAATGTTGGGCTCACAGAAGGAACTCCGGGACGCCACCAAGTTCTGTGAGGAACACAAAATCGTCCCACCAGTCTCCCATGTTCTCGAAGGCCTTGAGAACGCACCCAAGGGATATGACCTACTCAACACCCGCGAACAGTTTGGAAAGGTCATCGTAAAGATATGATCAATTCAAAAGTGACGCAGAAAGGTGTCCATGGAGGCGTATTTATAAAGTATGTACAATAGGATTACACGGATTATAGACGGAGCCTTTTGCGCTCCCTGTCGCGAGTAGAGGTATAAAGAGGCCAGGGGGGGAGCGTCATAGCCAGTCCCTCCTCCTCGAGCTTTAACGCGCGATGTAGACCTCAGTTTCAAGCGTCCTTCAAATGATGACTACGCTTCTGAATGGCGATAGATTTGTAAGTTCAAGGTAATTGTCGATTTCGATTCGTAGTCTGCAGTTGGAATGGCGAACTAAACAAGTAGGTGTCTTCCCGAAAATGTAGTGAACCAAGGCTTCGAGGACCACTGCTATCAGTGGTTGCGGATATGCTGTAGCCAGTCCCGTGTTTTGCTTGGGCTTTGAGACGGAGCACCATACGAGTTGACAGGGTACTGTGCATTACGGCTTGCAGTCTGCAAAGTAATATCCGCAGGACCGTTAGCGGTCGTCACTTGCAGACTGATTTGACTTACGGTCCCATAATGTAGCGATATCCGGGCTAAGAACATGTTAGTAGGTAATATGGATCGTGAGGGAGTGGAAGACTCACTGGAAGAAACAAGGCGGATATCCCGTTGCCGACTGACATCACTGTCAACGCCATGAGTTCCAAGTAAAACGGGACACTAAAATGTAGTATACCTGCAAGAACGATAAAGTAAAAGGTTCCATCGCGATAGAAGACTTGAAGCAGAGGGCTTCGTCTCGAAGCCCAGTAGGCCCTCACCCCAAAGAAAATGGAAAGGACCATGGCGGCTATGAGGATTTGAGGTCAGCTGGGATAGACCGCATGAAATTGAATGCAGCCCTTACTCAGACCACTGTAAAGGAGCGTGGTGTATCCCATGACCACGAGCAGATTGGATGCATGAATGGTGCGGCACCCAGAAACGCCTTCGACTTCCTTTCCCCCTGATTGCAACATATCTGGTTAGCGGAAAGCTTTCAGCACCAACAGAGTAAGCTTACAAGTACCACGAGCGACGAAGAGAACCAAGACTATGTTGGCTAGCAGGCTGGAAAACTGCCAGATCCGTCGTCTTTCAATCTCACTGCGAACCCAATAACACAAAATGTGACCTACGGTAACATTACACGCGAGCAGAATTAGTGCCCAGCGTTTGCGTCCAGAAAGTGCATACAGTCTAAGATAAAGCAGCACTGCACCGAAGATGAATCAAGCTGTGGATATCACGATTACGCTGGAGACTCGACGTACCTTCGGATATAATTATCGATGTACATATACCCACTATAGGTTGGCTCAATACTCTGCTACACCCTTTGGCACATGGAAAAGGGAGGGCCATACTTACGAACTAACATTCCAAACATAATTTGGCAGGTCTAGGATGGCATCAGTGGCGCATAAACCGGAAGTGGCGCGCTCTGCCTACCAATGGCTTTGGATTTAAGACGAAATTGTCTGTTGAATATTGAGCAATAATTCGCTGGCGAAGCTCTCTACACGTACATATGGGCGTCAATGGTATCACGAAAAAGGGAGAAACTCTGTTTGCAAAGTATAACACCTTGACGATGCTCCAGTTGGACGGCCATATCAGTTCAACCTTGACGTTTCATAGCATGAGTTTCTTGGGATGCAAGGTAAACACATCCAAATCGCTTCGCCTCACCTCACTCTCAAATGTGTCGAAAAATTCTGCAAGCTATTCGACAGTCAGTGGACCATGTACGCGCTCGAAGGTGGCACCTTTCCGTACCAGTAGAGCGCCTCCGACCACTGCGGTTGTTTGTTTGTCAAATAATCGAGCAATGAGAAACTTGGCTTACACGCTGCTATCTGCTCGAGATGAATTAGCGCTCTGAATCTTGGCTTCATGCAAGGTGGGTGCGCACATACCACATTAGCCCGAACGCTTGCGAGACCTTGAGCTGCCGCCAGGGCTGCAGGGCTATTGGCCTGCAAGATGCCGGCGTCCATGCTGAGTGGCTAGAGCGAAGAGGCAGGGAGGTCGGAAAGCTTGAAAACCGCTCCAATCCCTTGATAAGGGTCGCCTTCAAAAAGAGAGCGGTATGGAACTTTGTTCCAGTCGGTCATCTTGGAATCCCACTTCATTGCCACCCGGCGCTTTCTTGAAAACGCCCTTCACAGCTACTGCTTTTAGGACCTAAACTCCTCATCGTCTCCGCTGCTTCCTTTTCAGCTCCACTTAGTCTTTCTGACAGACGTTTGGTACTGTCACAAAGGTGGCTTCCCGTGATAACCATCGAAGAAGCACCTTTCATGAATACATTCCGGATGTCAGCGACGGAACGAGCTTTCACCGGAAGTGTGCTTCGAGCTGAGTGCGGTCTGGAACTATCTGTGGAATTCTAAGAAGTGTGGTCCATACAGTTCGGAATCTCGACATTGTCCCAAAGTCTACAATAAGTCAACATAAAACCCTGAAAAGCAAAACAAGCCTTGTGTGGTTGGAGATTAAGTTAAGAAGGTAGAGTAAATACAAAGGGCGTTTGCTGGCATAACCGGCATGAAGGGAGCAGAGTGAAGAAGTTGTACAGCGCCCACAAGAGAAGTTTGTACAAGAAGCCAAGGTCCAATGCTATCGATGTCGTATCAGACGTCGCAACTCGAAAGTCCCGACTCCCAATTCATCATCGAGAAGGCAGTTCTCTATTAGACTAAGGTCCGCGATCATAAAGGAAGTAGTCCAAAAGCGACAGGGGGCACGTGGAAAGAATGTGGGTTGATAACGAATGGCAGACCCTTACGAAAGGGAGAGGGCGAAATGCAACACGAATAGGCGGCGACGGTGGTGGTGATGGTAGAAGCACTGATTAAGAGGTCGTAAATATGTGAGCGGAAGCCGTGGAGACAGAGTTTCCTTAGTAGGAGAAGATCATCAACCAAGGGTTGAGGACGATCTGGACAGGTGATCAACAATCTTTTCTCCAGGCAATGACATGATGGGAGGGCACTCACGGGCAGGAGGATATGGCACCCAACGTTCAAGGCAAGCGGAATGATCAAAGCCCATTCCCATCCCCAGATTCGCCACTCATAGGGGACAACAGGGGTAGTGAAGATGATCATCATCGCGATTGTCAGGAAGCAGATGGTGAACGTCAACTTGAAGTTTTGCCAGATTCTCGGAACTGTAAGGGAGACGTTAGTACGGAGGTCAAGTGCCAGACAGTAAGGGGGCACGACAAGATGGAAGTGGCATCATTCGTGACGCGAAGAAAAGCAAAAGAAAAAAGAAGCTTACCTTCCACCCAGAAGGACGAGCGCTCAACTTCTTTACCAGTGGAGCCCCAAGTCCTGAAGAAATGTGTCAGGAGCCTGTTTCAGCGGGAAGGTGATTCGAATCGGAAACTCACATGTCATACGAGAAGAGATGGGCCAACAAAGCAGTGGACAGATGGATAGGCATTCCTCCAAAGAAGAACATGCTGTCGCAACACACAATTAGCAAAGGTTTCTCCACGTCAATCGAGTGTCAAGAGGCTTACAAGAACGGAATCCACCGCAAGTTCTCGATCAAAGCACCAAAGAAGTTCTTCTGGCCAAGGCGATACTCGAGAAGGGTGTAGCCGACGTTACCAATACCAGGGAAGACGACGGTACAGGCTAGGAGAATTTCGAACGACTTGAGGTAGAAACGATCAATGTTGGGGGCAAGACCGAGCAGAAGGTAGTTGAGAATCGAGCCGAGAGTCGCAGCGGCGATACCATCTGGAAAGAAGGGAAACATGTAGGTTAGCAAGAGTGTCAGAAGAAAGCATGTCTATGTCTCGTGGAGTTGGGGAATCCGGGCGGGGTAGGAGGTGCAAAAAGGTACACAGAAAAGGACTCACAGTACGAGAACATGTAGCTCATCATGCCAATCTTGTAATGGAGAGGAGCGGCGGACCAAACGAAGCCACGGAAGCTGCTTGCTGATAGGGCCTTGACGCCACCAGCGGACGAGAGGGTTGAAGATGATCTCGTTACAACCTGTAGATAGCCGTCAGTTGTTGCCCAATGTGAAACAACATGCACCATAGGCTTACCGTACGCGTATTTCTGCCACCTAGCAAGCTCATCGACAATTGTAAGACTGACACCTTCTTTGAAACCACCGTCGGAGTAAGTAGCCCATCGGAGGTTGTAACCCTTGAGCAACAGCCTCAAAGCCATGTCGAAGTCCTCAGAGACGTTGTTCTCAGACCAGATCTTGCGCCTCATTGCTGAGCGTCGTTTGCCGTCAGGGCCAATGACCTGCGGGGTTGTAAATGAGTCAACGAAACATTCATGGAGAAGGGGGAGTGATCTCACATCTTCGTTGCCAACCAAGTTCACGTCGTCCTCGTAGAAGCTCGCGTCCTGCATTGCACTCCACCTCAAGAAGGCGTTATGCCCGACGAAAGGGGCCACTTCGCCATTGGCACAACCAAGCGAAATACACTTGTTGATACGCTGGGTGAAGTGGGTGATACCATTCTCGAAGTAGTGATTGGCGACCTGCATAACATCTGCAAAGGTGAGTCAGTGCCAGTTCAAGAGATATCGTGGCGCAGAATGAGGGAGAAGAAATGATGGTGCCGGCGACAGCAAACATGGATTGGCGCACGAGCCTGCAAGAAGATCGACAGGCACCATGGACCGACCGTCACAGCCGCCGGAGGGAAGCGAAAGCGAGGCTCACTAAATCGGATATGGAAACTTACCAGATTCGTGCTGGATAATGGCGACGTCAGGGGACTCGAACATCTCGCGGGCAGCGTCTCGGAAGCAGTCCTCAGGGACAATGGTGTCGGCGTCGATGATCAAGACGAGCTCGCCCATCCTAATACTCTTGCCGTTGCCACACCACGGTTTCCACCTTCCCCCAGTTTCTGCCGACATCTCCTCTTGAGCCATCTTCATAGCACGATCTTCGAGGCATTCGGAATTGGGATTCTGGGTGTCGTCGACGCCTTCAGCCTCGAGTTGGGCAAGGTACTTCTCGAGCTTGAGGGAAAGTTGGAGACCGTAGTTCATGCTAAAGTGTAAATGTTAGAAACACCTTGTAGACTGGGAATGAAGGTCACTCACTTGGATGCTTTCTTGAACTTTCCAGCTCGCTTGAAGCCATCCACGTCACCGCTATGACCAGGTCGAGCGACCCAGCCGATGTTGTGATTCGCGTAGAAAGCGAGACGCTCCTTCCTCTGTTCCTCGGGAATAAGCTGAAGACCGTCGTCACAAATGAAGATGGCTGATGTGCCTCCTTGGCGAGCGTATGTCTGCATGGCCTTCTTGACAGAGAAAACGGATGGTGGTAATGACAGACTCCAAGCTCTCCTTGTAGACAGGCAATTGGATGGTGATGTGCGGCAGGTTGTTATCGACCTCAGGATTGGGTTCAGGCTTGATAGCAGAGTAGTAGGCAGAGTTTTCATGGTACTGATTGACGGGGCCAAAGATGAGGCAGATGTTACCGATGAGTTGAAGACAGAAGAACTGGTCAAAGCAGTTAGTATAGCGACAATGATGTTTGCAAGGGACGTACGATTGAGACACAGAAAATGACGGGAAGGGTGGCGACCAGGGCGAACCGGGTATAATCGCCATCGAGAGCCCATTCTTGAAGAAGGTTACTGATACCTGCTGTGCAGAAATCTATACAAAATGGTGAGCGACTTTACCTTAGCCCTTGCGAAAGACGATACTCACAAGCAGAGAGCCCAGCACCCAACCCTGCGTAAACGGGGCCAATCATGATCAACTTCCTTTCCTTCCTCTTCGCCTTCTCAGCGTCGGTCTCATTAGGGCTCGGGTTCGGATTCTGAGGACTGAGTCTCCACCAGCTGAGGAACCCTCCCTTCTTCGCCTGCTCAGGTGGCGCTTGCTCAGCCTTCGCCTTAAGTTCAAGAGCCTCCTTGTCCTCAACGGTATCGCCGGCTTTCTCATTCAATTCGGCACCAGAGTCTTGACGTGAATGTGGACCGAACACTGAGGCGTTGGTTGACTCGATTTGTTTGCGAGCGATGTTGCGGGTGCGCCAGATGTGCTTGATAAGTTTCTCCTCGAAGTCCTTGCACAGAGGAATGATGTGCTCAAGGTCATAGGACCAAAGCACCACAGAGCGCTCATCGCGCTATAGGAGATTCATGAGTGCATGCCAAAGGTCATGAGAGCAATTTCAACGCACGATAAAGGCACCGCACTGGTCCTTCTCAGCAAGCGGGAGCTGTTCAATGCTCTCGATGACCTGGATACGCGTGTTTTGGTCGATGTACACGGAATCTTCATCGATGTCCCTGAGAGATTGGATGTCAGAGAGTGGAAACGGAAGCGGAAACAGATGAGAAGTGGGAGGTCGAATGAGGGAAATGATATGTCATCAAGCCCCTATCACCCTGTCGTCCTTGAACTGGCGACCCCGCAGCGCAAAGTAGGGAATAGATATGAAACTTACACTTTACGCAAAGCAGCATGAACGGCAGCACTCCTCATCTTAACTGCGACTACTGGGTTGAGCTTCCTCACCGCTGCTTCGAACGGAACGAGAGCAGGGTTTTCGTAGGGGAAGACACGGAAGAACCCATCCTCTACCCTCATGGCGACACCAGTGGACATGATTTCTTCAGAGGGCATGAACCAGTTATCTTGCTGAGTGATTTCGTCTAGAGGTTGAAGACGTGGTTAGATTATCGGTTTCGGCCAAGTGAAGACCCGACGTACAAATCTTGTGCAGCCAAGCGTCCCAGAGATCGTAGTCACTGTTGTGGAAGGTGACCGGGGCATGGGGCACGCCCATCATCATCGAGCTCGAAGAGCTTTGCATCGCAGAGTGCTCGAGCTGGTCTGCCGGGGGAGTAGGAGGCAGAGAAGCAAAGTTGACTGATGCAGCCGCAGAGGCTACCGTCGAAGCAAGGGGGCTGGGTCGGGACGCCATGGCGATAGGTTTGGGGGTGACTGCGTCGTTTGGTGGTCAACGGTGGATCCTGGTGCAGCTGCTGATGCGTACACCTAATCGAACCGCTGGGACGGATACCAAAGCTAGCAACCACTATTAGGCTGGGAGGTTGTAGAAGTCTAGGATGTCGAGAACGAGGACAAAGGATAGACGGTATTAAGCCAAAGAGTACTTTACCACAACACCACCGATGAAGGAGGGAGGAGGAAAACCAGGTCGCCTACAGGGGGCCCTTGAAGAAAAAGAAGCTTGGCCTCGAGGACAGATGGGGACTTTATACATTGATTGTGCTTCCTGGTCCGCTCTCCTTCTGACCGTAAAATCGCACCTTGTTCACATCCGTACAAGATTCGGGTCCAGGCTTCCAGAGAATCCAAAGCCCAAACCTCGGAATCCCAGCTCTGGGAGTTTGGACGGAACAGATGTCCAACAAGAAAGTTAAATGCCGTGATTGGACCTGCCAGTGCCTGCCATAGCCCATGCACAAGCCTCGCGCCGCACGGCCATGATACACGGCCAGACAGCGAATTGCAATTAAATTGCAGGACGCGAAAACCCGGGTAAAGTACAGGTAAACTGTGCTCTGCGCACGATTTGATTGCGAAGCTCCCACAGTTTACTTGTAAAATATTCCGCGCAATCAAATCGTGCGCAGAACTGTGGGTAACCTGTAAAATGCGCACAGGTAACTTGCAAAATATACCAACTGCAATTTAATTGCAGTTGGCTGTCTGGCTGTGTAAGGCCCAAGAGCCTGTGCGAGAGTGCTGAGAAAACCAAGAAGACGGCATCTGAACTCTAGGTCCACCCAGAAGCCGCTGCCAATCGCCAGTGATGATCATGAAAGTCGGAAGCAAGGTGGGAGTCCCTGCTAAGTCATTGAAAATTCATCAAAATTTGGTTAGCAGACTTTTTCATATTAAGCGCCCATGAACCTTGGTCGACAGTCCGAATGCAAAGCGTAGAGGAAAAGGCGGCATACACCCTGTCAATTAGGAGTTATGGTATTTCGCCGCTCGTCATAACTACCAGATATGACCGCAATCCATTCGACCTCTCAAATTGTTCTCACAATCGCGAAATGGGCATTCCATTCGAATGTTTTTGGTTGACGACCTTACCAGATAATAGGACCGGCATCGAAACATATTGTACATGATCGTCACATTACTTGTTATACTCTAGCCGAAAAGGATGGACTATGCCCTCACCTACGCCTGCTAACCTTTGAAAACGAAAATATTTTCCCAGTAAGTGGGATCCGAGTAGATCCTCGTAATTGTTTTCCTGCAAGGCGGCGGGGGCTCCCTTCTATCTGTTCCTGACGCATGAAAGAGGGAAATTTAGAGTAAGCTTCTTCTGATCTTGAAAGAGTCGGTCCTATGCTCTCCCACCCGCCATGGCGCTGAAAACTAACAAAAGCCTTATCACCGTCCCTCGTTCATTAGCTCGTCATACTTTGAACCTTTCCCATCGGCATGGCGTTCCATATGTGGCACAAACGCTAGGCGTGTGTCTTCACAGTCTTGATTACCCGCCACAAATGAGCCTCGATGGACGTTTGGAATGGCGCCCTCAAGATTTACCTCATCTACTGGACCAGAGTTCGCAAAGTCTACTAACTGCTGATTAGGCACAACTCAATTTACACCCCATCAGAATCCGGACGACAGATGGGAAGGGGATGGACAAGGGCACCGTCGATCTGGATAGGAACGACGTATTTCCGCGCCCGCCTCCGACGCCTTCGAATGTGCCTTGTGTAAAAGTAGCTTCGATTCTTTATAGACAGATCGACATGCACGAACGTCGCGCATGGCCCTTATAGGCAATGCTTCTCTTCGTGTACCTTGAATGGCACGTTTGAGTGCTGTCTATCTCCATCGCACATCAAAAATAGTGCTTCTGCAATTCTGTAGCCCATGCCAGTGCCTGGAATTCGTCTTCTAACGACATCCGAGTCGTGTTGAAGTGGAGCTTTTGGGCAGTATCAGTCCGATAGCATGCAATCTCCTCCGGCTACATCATCCGCGTGGCTAGAGATTTTTGAGACGGCATGGAGTAGACTCTGAGAGAAAGAGAAAGAACCACTCCTCGGCTGCGTTGGCTACCTCATCCATGATGTCTTTTCTGCTAGGTCTGAGAAATACTGCAATTTTCCGGCACAGGGCGCCTTGTTCATTCCACGGTGAAAATCAACCATCCTTACTTGGACCATGGATTACGGGGCCCGAAGGTGTTAACATGGCAAAGATTCCACCGGATCACTCTCCTCTGTGCTTCTTTGATTCCAAGGCCTCGACAGTTGATAGACGGCCCGTCTAGACGCTGAATTGCTCAGGCGTCGGTGACAGTCAATCTCCTGCAGCCTCGTTTGATACATTAGTGCAACTAAAGAGCTTCTGGGATTCATGAAGACTTGACACTCGACATAACCATCGGCAGATAGGGTTATATGTTCAACCACGCTTTGATGCCACCGCCATTTCACACTTTAAACACGTTGTCCTTACAGTCAGTGACCTCCAGAGGGTAAAGATACGAGAAACAAGGAGTGAGGGCATAACATGCGGCGGAATCGAAAAGGCTCTGATATGAAGGAATCCACTCGTTATCTCAATAGTTAGTTTGAGCGATCTTCCAATCCAGAGGTCGTTGCGTCAACCGGCGCGGTGCGTTATCTCGCGAGGGATATCCAAAGTCCTGCTATGCCCTGCTACACTTTCAAAGGGCCTGAGATGTAGTAGTGCACTATCCTTCGATCCCTACCAGTGATTTTCTAAGCCCCAATAATTAGCTCCTTGAAGGAATCCTTCCTCAAACAGACCAGACATTTGCATCCGGAGATATGTTTCTGCCATTTGATCGCATCAGCATCAATCAGCACTGTGAAGGCTGGTCTGTGCGCGCAATCTTCTTTATTCCCACCATGTCGACCTCTTTGTCCCTGGAAAACTCTCGGAACTCTGGGCTTTCGTAGAATCTTGGAACGTGGATTATGACTGTGCTTATCTATTCGGCTTGCTTGTTGACTGTGGACAGTTCCGTGGTTCATTTCTTCGGCTTGCAATGAGGACGAGGATCATCACAGGAAGCGACTCACGGTGCGGCTGAAATGAGGAGAAAGTGCTGGACCCAGGCGAACCCAGGATTCTGCTGATCTTCTCGTGGATTCCCCGGTCTGCGAAAGTCATCACGCTTTGACTTCTTTTCATTATGCCTTGTCGCATGCTACGGGGCCCATGGCTCTCTTGGCTGATTGACCATCTGGCTATCGGTTGGGCACTTAGCGATGGTGGCATTTACCGGCGGAGCCGACACATAGGCGTCCCTTCCTCTACTTCGCTATCATAGGCTTTCCCTGTCTCACTCGCCTGCGGCAGACTCCGAACTTCAAGCCACCGCAGATAACACCAGTTGACATCGTGTTTTCTGATCAGGTTGAAAGGGAGTGCTCACAACGGCGGAGGTTGCTGCACGCAGGGTCCTCTGTCAAATCAAGACTATATTTGTTATCCGGTAACCTTGAATCTATTGCAAGGTGTAACAAGGCACTCTAGATGCTCTAGATGCTCTAGTCGTTGTGAGCATTATGTCGTAAAATTTCCGGAAAAGGAATGGGCGACGCTACCTGCACAGGTCTGCTGCTTCTTTACTCTGGTACTGTCCACCTCAAGGTTCAGGTACGATTTGCTCATCCATGCCGGAAGGTGCTTCTCTCAAGATTTCTCTTGTTTGATAGAATGCCGATACACATCTGTGATTGTCCTCTGAATCCGTCCCCTTCCATCTATCACTCATCTTTAATCACGATTTCCCATTGCCAGAAAAACTTCAGGATCACAGCAAACTTCCGAAGACACAAGGGATGACAGGACAAGACAGAGTTTCTTTTCTCCTGGCAAGCACTAGCCGGCTAATCTGCGATTTTGGCAGATAGGCCCGCGTGTAAATCGAATGTCCAGGCCCAGCGGTGAAAGTACATCTGCCGATTCCTTCTTAATTGATCGACTTCGCGAGACTCGTCTTCTTTTCTCAGCCCCCCGGTCAGAGAGGCAAACTTAGCTTATCACTGACCCTCGGACGGCCCTTTTCTTTACCCCTCTTCCTCCTCATCCGCCTTCCCCTCCTCGTCCTTCCTTTCGCACTTTCGTGTGTCACTGAGCACGATGTCGTTCCATATTGAGGGAGACAAGACTCAGTCGTCCTCGAGCTCGACTATATCGAACGGTGATGCCGCCCTGGGGCTCCCTTCTGCATCTAAGAATGCCGTTCCATCAAGACCCGCGACCGCTTCGTCCAACGCTAGCGACCCCTTTGCCTCGCCAGACTCCAGTCGGCCACCCTCAATCAGAGGAAGTCACATCCCTCGGTCCATCCTCACCAACTCCGTTCACCTTCCCAATAGTCCCTTGGGCTACAGCTCGGCTCGTCCATCCACGCCACGCTTCAGGAGCGCCAACAGTGTGTATGGCATCATCCCTAATACTCCGAACCAGGGAGTTGCAGTGAAGCGTCCACAAACGCGGATGAAGTCCCACCTCATCCCCGAAGGCGTCGATATCCCCAAGCCGTGGAAAGAAAAGGAGAGCAAGACATTCCGATCGAAGTTCGCATATTGGATCGTCTACATCATCGCCTTCTTGGGTGTGGCTGCTGGCGCCGTCCAATGCTTCTTCACCGTGAAGAACGTCCAGCTGGACAAGGAGCCGCTTTGCCTCGTCATGGAGGAGGATTTCAGCAATCCCGACAGAGTGTTTGGCGAAGGAGGAACCTTCATGCGCGAGGTCCGCATGGATGGCTTTGGGTCAGTCTTATCCTCCACTCGCAATTGCCTTGGTACTCATCAAAGTTTAGAAACGGCCAATTCGAGATGACGACTGCCTCTCAAAACAACTCGTTCGTTCGCGACGGCAAGCTCTTCATTACGCCCACCCTCACCTCGGATCACATTGGTATGGACGCAGTCCTCGATAAATCCATCTTCAACATCACCGACTGCACTTTCAACCAAACTCAACCCGATAATGGGTTCATCCTCCACGATGGCGAAAGGGTATTCGACGTCGAAAGCTACACACGGGCATGCAGCAAGGTCTCAAATGCGACCAGCGGCGCCATCCTCAACCCTGTGCAGAGTGCCAGGTTGACGACGTTGAACAGCGCTAGCATCCGGTACGGCAGAGTTGAAGTGAGGGCCAAGATGCCACAAGGGTAAGTGGCTACTTCATTGGTATCTTTTGCATGATGCTGATATCCGGGCAGTGATTGGCTTTGGCCAGCTATTTGGATGCTTCCCAAGGAGAGCAAGTATGGACCATGGCCCATGTCTGGCGAGATCGATATTGTCGAGGCGCGAGGCAATGGAATCCGGTACACGAACCGAGGCTCAAACTACGTGCACGGTAGCTTGAATTGGGGACCCGCCAACGGTCTCAACGGTGTCGATACCACGTACAGTTGGTGGAGTGATAAGCGAAGGTCATTCGGCGATGGCTTCCATACCTACGCTCTCGAATGGACTCCCAAGTTCTTGTAAGCTACCACTTCTTCCCGCCCGGCTGTGCATTACTAACCGAGCTTCTAGGCGTATTTACGTGGACTCGCGCCTCCATACCCTTCTTGACCTCCGATTCGATCGACCCTTCTTCTCGCGTGCCGACTGGCCACCCACATACTGGGACGGCAAGACCCAACAAGCTCTCACTAACCCCTGGGTGAACGGCACGAACTCTAGCCCCTTCGACCAAGAGTTCTATCTGATCCTCAACGTTGCTGTTGGTGGGACCAATGGATGGTTCCCCGAAGCGCAAGGCGACAAGCCTTGGTTGAACAACGGAAACACACCTCAGCTGGACTTCCTCAAGGCGATCGAGAAGTGGTACCCTACCTGGGGAACCAGCGTGGAACAGAGGAGCATGGTCGTCGACTATGTGAAGATGTGGAAGCACTGCAAGGCGCCCGCTTAGATTGCCTGTGGTGTGGCCTTGAATCTCTATGAGCTACTCTGATTTCGCTATCGTTATTATCTACAGCATGGGACTCTGAAGTTGGTATTTTGGACCCTCTACTACCCCTTCGTTCTCTTGGGCGGACATTACATTCCTCACGACCACATTCCTTTTTGATATGCTCCTCTAAACCACATAATATTTAGGTTGCCAACTACCGACTATTGGCTACAGATCCTTGGGTTCACTGTTGTACAATACTTTAGAGCACACTTTCTTGGTGCATGTAATCGTTACGTCTTGCATTATTCTCGACTTGTTTGATTGCTTCGTATCCCCTCCCCGTGACCGGGTATGGCTCTCCAGCACGCCGGCCGTGACTGGGCATCTGTCTTAACTCAGGATTGAGGTCGGGTTGGTCGATTGAGCAGGCTCAACATGACCTTCCTATCGCTCATGGTTGTCATTCACGCAACGCAGGGAGAAAGCGGATTTCCTGTCTTTCTTCGTAGAAATAACTTTCACTCGTCAACTGCGCGAGCTAAGGATACGAGGACAGGATAGGCCGTTTGCGTGGTAGACGACCCTCTCAACGAGCCGACAGATGCGAAGTAAGGAACTGATGCAATTTTGAGTAATGACGAGCAATCAGGAGGAGGGCATTGAGTGTTCCAGAGGCAGAGAGTCCGAAATATTGATGACAGTGCCGTCGTCACAGATGATTTTGAATCGTACTGTCACAAAGGTTAGCGCTTTCCGTTTTCCAAAGTAACTGACGAGTCACGCACGGACAGTAAAAGGTACTCCTTTCTCTTTTCGTATGCTAGTGAAATACAGCGTGCCGGAACCTAGAACAAGCCAAATTGAGAAACGCCTTGCTCAGGCTCTGGTCAGAAGAAACGCACCTTTTGAACCCTTGACTCTGAAGCTAACGTCAATGTTCCCTTGCAGTTGACTGATCTAAGAGGGAGATGATGAGCACCAAATTCCGCAGGCCGACTCGTCATGCATGAACAGAGGTATTTGCACACTCACCCTTCCTTCAATCCTTGGACCTCCGTTCAGCCACCATTCCGGCGCTGGTCGGACTGCCTCCCCGAGCAGCTCACGCACTTGGGAGTCCCCGCGAACAGACCTCATGATACTTCTGAATACCGAGCTCGAGATCTTCTCCTGGTTGGTGGCATATGTCATGAACAACCCCCAGCATCCACCAGCAACGGTCAATGCAGCTAGGGCTGCTGGCCATCTTGACTGGAGCACAGAGCCTCGTTACAGCGCTGAACTTCCCTCATACAATGGATTTGCTTACCTTCATCTTGGGTAATTCCCTTTGGTACGGTGGTACCCCATGATATCGTCCAGGACGCGCGACATCGTCGAAAGTTTCAGCCTCAGGCAGTCTTGAAGCACCAGGACGTGGTGACCGTGGTGGAAGTGTTGTTAGAGGCCTGGACGTTACCGAAGATAGCGACAAGAGCCGATACACGCTGCGAGGTTGTGGTCGCAGAATAGTCGTCATCATAGTAGGCAACGACGAGCATGAAGGCGCGGGTGCGTTCCTAGAGTTCCGTGTTCCGCGATGTGTCGGATCAAGGCAGGGGGTTAATTCCGGTCTGGGCGCTTGTTGGCACGGCGCTTGACCAGTCGGCCCTGCGTTCGACCTTCGACTGGGCCTTACAATGTCTGCGGAAACTTGAGAAAATGCTTTAAATTCTCATCTTTATTCATGGGTTTATTGTGAGAATAGGTTTGAATGGGTGTGACTGGGGTGTCGCACCGAGGTCCATCCCAACAATGGCCGATGAATTAAGATGACAACAGCGCGAGCGAGCTAAGAGCCCGAGACCTTCCGTCACTCACTACAGCCGGCATACCTACAGGTATTAGAGATCTTAATCAACGCACACCCTTACCTAGATGTAACCTTTAACCGGTTTCTCATACAACGCAGGGGATCGCGACCTGGTAGGTCCACACCCTTCCACTGACCAGACCTTTCATTCCAACGAAGTGGCTTCTGTATGGATCACTGGCAGCCGTTGGGCAGCCGTGGAACCGTGAACTTCATTTAAAACAGCCTTGGCGTGGAGACTTTGACAGATTGACGGCACACCGAACCTCAGGCCTCAGGTTTGAACGCCTTTCGTTCAGCCACCTCCTGTTGCTCATTCCTTATGGCTGTGTCCTCTGCCTAATTACTTAGTATCTCTGCACCGCACAGGGCTCGTTGTTGCGCTCTCTACTGGATGGCTGGACCCTTGATGCATTCCGAGCCAGATTTGGCTGGCGACGTACAGCGATTCCATGCGAATATGGTGAGGCATTGCCATCTTCGCGACCACAAACGATGACGAAGGTACCGGGGAGAGTAGCTTGGAACTGGTGAGCTGCTACAAGGCTGAGCAATGTAGTTTGGCTGAGCGCGACCGGCTCTTGTTCTACAGTCGTTAGCATCGTACTCGTGGTGCGTACCTGACTCTTTCACTTCCTAACGCATCTACTCAACGGCCACAGATTCTCGAATTTCTCCATATGTTGCAACTTGAGGTCGGTTCACTGAAAGGCAGCGACCGCAAAAGTTGACGTTGCGTTACCCCTCACCTAGGTTCCATTGATCTGGAGGTCGCAATGGAACCTCGTCAAAGCTCTGTACATTGCGAATCGCATCTTGCCATTCGTTATTCTTCCTTTCCCTATCCTATGTGAGCATACACTTCGTACTCAAGCATCCAGAAGTTTCTGACTCCAGGACGAGAAGTGTTTACATTCCCTAATCCAACACCACTGGTATAGTTCGACAGACTTTGTGTCCAATGGATCCTGATGTTCACGCTTAGCCTTGCAAAGCTGTCTTTGCGATGTGCGTCTGTGAGTACTCAGATCTCTACTCCCCGTAGGAAGTCGCCTCACAAACTGCTGGTCACTGCACGTCAGTTGGCGTTGGCTCGTGTATTCTTCTAGCCGAAGGTCAGTCTCCCTCAGCTTCTGCCTCCCCAGACCGTTAATCGTAATGAAATCAGCGCTTTTGTACATCCGCCTATATGGGCTTTCGGGACGTGCAAGGTGGATGCGCGTTTTCTTGATATCTAATGCCGTCGTACGTTGCTCCGCCAGTTTATTCCCGCGAGAGCTGTTCTGACCCGTGCTCAGGTGGTCTTCTCAGTGTGCTACATATCCCTTGCGCTTTTCATCCACACGGGCTCTTGTGAGCGATGTTAAACCCACCCATCCATTAGCGGCATCGCACTGACCTTCGTATCTGGCTTTAGGGGGAAGATCTCGCCATCCTGCCAGCCCTTACGGATGCACTATCATTTCGATCAATACCAAGTACATAGCCGTGACTTACTCGATGTTTCTCTATAGCGGGATAGGTATGCTTCCTCCGCAACTGTTTGAGACGACTTTAACTCAGAGACGAATCATTTCTTCCAGTGACCCTCGTCCTATCCCTGATTCTAGGATTTACGAATTACCGGAGAATTCAAGATTATCCTCTGCTCAAGGTCTTCTATCAAGATGGAATCCTCTACTTCGTGGCACTAGCAGGTAAGGTCTGAATCTTCTGGATGCGGCATGCAACCTCTGAGGTTTGCTCATTCGCTGGACAGTGATGGCCATTGTAAACGCGCTCACCGCGGTTCGACTACCAGTGAGTCCATTCGGAAACATCATGATCACGAATGGGTTACCAAATATCCTTAGGTAGGGTATCAATTTCTCCTTGGACCGTGAGTACTTGTTTCCCATCGTCAGAGGTAAAGGTGCTATCTGACAGATTCCGTCGACGATAGCTCTCAAGCCGCGGTTCATAGTATCCTCGTGACACGCATGGTCTTACACCTGAAGCAGCAGGCAGGGTTGGGCATGGACCATACGACTGAACCCAAAGGCTCTGGCGCTCAGTTAGAATTAACTGCTCTATCAACCGTGCCTTGACTAATCCTCTATTACCGACATCTCATTACGTTACTCGGATTGATAAAGAAGAGTCCTTAATTACCCCCAGGAGCACAGCACCCTGGGGCTCACAATTGTGATACGTGGGAACCTTTCTCCTTACATGTAATGGAACTGTCGGTGCGGTCAGATGTTCGAGCCCTTGCCCGCGCATTTCGTTTTCATGATGTTTGTTCGTTATCTATTCAAACGGCACGACGTTTATCTATGTAAGATTCTCTTGGATCCCATTTAAACCATTGAAAGTCCTTCGTACACCACAAATACTCTTACAGGCCTTCGGGGACCGATAAAATGCAGCACATTTCCTTTAACAGTTCATCCATCATGGTACATCATGTGCTACATACCAGGGTGCGAAGGCAATCGCACATGGGATACATGGGATCAACGACTTTCCAGTGCTTTGCGCTTCTCCTTGTAGGCTATCGGGAGGCAGGATGTAAATATCGACGAGAGGCATTAGGTTTGATATTTGGTAGCTTCAGTTTCAGCATAATCTCGAAGGTCTTAGTAGCTTGCCACGATGTATCAAGTTACACCCTAGGCACAGCATCACAGCCATCACTGCAAGAACCCAGCCAGTTTCAGGAACAGGTGGTCTTCGGTTGGATGCGACCCGCGATGGCGGAAATCATGGAGTTGGTTCTCTCGGTAGAGCAGGAGGGGATTACTTTTATGCAGTGCATGGTCACTGGTCTCCTGAAACTAACAAGAGAAGAAGCGGATTTGCTGTCCCCGCAAAGGTCGGAGGGGAGCCTTTTGGACATGCGTGGTGATGATTATTGAAGATCGCTTGGATCCAGCTTTCCAACTACTACGCGAAATCTAACAGTCATCATAACTTCGAGAACGTGTGCCCTACACCTGGAAGGCTCTTTATCATTCTGAGTTCGCCGTAGCCGTGCTAACGGCCCGCTACCACAAGTCAATACAAGTGAACGACACGGATGGCCGATTAACAATAAGAATAGAAGAATGGGATAAAAAGTCGAAATGACAACGGCTGTGAGTCTCACGCTGACAGTATCATTGCGGTCTGTTAAATCCTCAATTAAAGATCTCAGCGACAAGGTCGAAGACACTGCTTCTTTCAGTTCAATCGATTGACAAATCACTTTCCACCTCCTCAAGAACCTGGGTGCCGACTGACTGATTTGCGACGCTTCAGAAGCCTGATGTGGAGTATTGGTTGCTGAGTCTCTAATTCACCAAAACTTCAAGGCACTTCCCCCGAGCCTCACACGCTTCGAACTGTCAAGCGCACCATACGATCCAGCTTTCTGATTACAATCACACAGCTGCCGTTGATACAGATAAATACAACATATTTTCGATTCTCAGAGCATTCTCACCCACCTCAACAACTAGAGAACCGCTCCCTCTTGGCAGGAGCGAATTGAGGAAAGAAAGGCCTGGCCACCGCCTTGCTGGCCCTTGACAGCATCTTCCAGTGCCGGCTCGGCTTTCAAGTTCTCGATGAATGACTCCACAGGATTGGCGTACGACTCGGAACTGGCAGCAGAATGGCAGCGGCGTTTCAACGCTAACATGGTGAGCCCCCTCCTTAAGTTCCTCAACACTATTTACGAAAACTAAGGCGCGGCGACCCTCAGATCGGAGCAGGTAGGGTCACAAAGCACTTTTAGAACTCTTCTTAGCTAACCCGGCGTTCTTCGAGTCAGTTGTTAGCATTGCCTTGATTGTGAGCGATTGAAGTGACGTCAAGCCTCTGGAACGGTTACTCAAGGTGTTATAGGTTGCAGAGCTCTTCCAAATGCTAGATTTGGAGGTATGTGCCTGGTCTCCTAACTTTGCGCCATTGAGTATTCATGTAAGCGATCGCTCCCTTAGGTCTCGCTGATTTGGAAAGCCCAATGGAGTCTTGTGAAAGCCCTTTATATTGCCAATCGCATTCTGCCATTCCTTGTCTTACCTTTTCCTGTCATTCGTAAGATCCTGGAACCATAATTTGCTCGATAATAGGGCTGACGCGCATCAGTTTTTCTGTTCCCAAGCCCAGAACCGCTGGTGGGCGTTAATCTTCTGGTTCTAGAGTTTGGGCGCTTAACATATAACTTCGATCGCTGATCGCTGGGTTTGATGGTGGTATATCAAGGCTTGTAAAGCTATCTTTGGGATGTGTGTGTGTATGTCCCTTCACATAGCCTTTTATTCTCTGAGAAAAGCTGACCGAAATCCAGTTGGCGTCGGGTCGTGTGTCCTCCTAGCAGAGGGTGCGTCTGCGTTGAGCACGAAACTGATCATTTGGGGAATTGAGGACAAATGCTAGCCCTTCTCTACGTGCGGCTATATGCACTCTCGGGAAGAAACAAATGGATGCGCATCTTTCTTATCCTCAACCTCGCTGTGCGTCACTGCGCGTCTCGTTTAGTCTCAATCCGGCTGGCGCTAACCGTTGCTCAGATCGTCTACGCCGTGTGCTATGTGTCACTGGCACTTTTCATTCACACCGGATCTTGTAAGTGAAGCCAACTCGTTCCTTCGGAGTAGGCAATAAACGGGAAATATGCCGTACAGGGGGAAGACTTGACTACGCACCTCGCCCTTATGGATGTAGCATCATCTCCACGCACCCCATGTACGTGGTGGTGGGTTATTCCCTGATCGTCTACAACGCAATAGGTATGATGTTGCTGGTCCCGAGAAGGCTCTCATAACGTCAGCTTATGAACTAAACAATGTTCTTTCAGTCACTCTCGTCCTGTCTGTTTGGTTGGGCCTTATCAACTACCATTCAATCCAAGATAGCCCGCTTCTGAAGGTCTTCTATCGCGACGGCGTCTTCTACTTCATCGTGATTGCAGGTATGCGTTCCTCCACCAGATAACTTCATCCTGTCTCAAAAGACGGACTTTTCACCAGTATTGGCCGTTGTGAATGGGGTGACTGCAGCACGTCTACCGGTGAGTTATAGCAGTAACGTGCAAATGGTATATGAACAGCATGTTAAATCAATCTACCTTCATACTACAGGTTGGCTATCAATTTCTTCTTGGCTCGTCAGTAATCCTGCCGGTTCTGATCCAAGATGCGAGTGGCTAATGTATTTACGCCCTGCTAGCTCGCAAGCAGCAGCTCATAGTGTCCTAGTCACACGGATGGTGCTTCATCTCAAGCAACAAGCAGCCTCTAACCTGCGTCGTTCAAATGCTGTCAGCAATACCTACATCCAATTTGAGCTGACTGCAGTGTCTGCATAGTCGGTTTTCGATTTGCCTGTCCTGTACCATAAGGATATCTTTTTAACTCCATTCACACGGGGCATTAACACAGCGAGCTCTATGTCGACCGCCACTCTAGCTGCGGTGACCTGGGGCATCCTCTGCATCAACGCCTCATCAAGCGATAATTGAATGACATAGCTATATGTATCCGTTCAAGAATAGAAGCAGCTTCTCTCGGATATATGATGAAATGACTTTCAGTTTCACGCTCCCAATCATCATTAAGATTATCGAATGTTGACAGGGCATATGGCTTCTCTAAGAAGCCTGCAAATAGATGCTCCATTCATTATGCTGAAGTTCTCCGATCTGTATCCCCTACCAGATCATTCAGCTTGAGGTTTGGAAGACCTTCGCACGACGTTTCGAGCTGTCAAGCTCACCATAGGTCCTCTGATTATAATCACACTGCTCCCGTTGACATACATAAACAAGTACTGAGTACAATCGGATTCTAGAGGGTTCCCACCCACTTCACCAACTTGAACCTATACTGCCGGAGACTCGCTTCCTTTTGGATTCGAGCAACCAGCCTTGAGCAACTTCTTTCTAACACACTAATCCACACTGGCAACATTCAAGCCTATTCCTGCGTTAGCTCCATGTTCTCAATACACAACTCCGCAAATCTGTCATACGACTCGGAGCTGGGAGCGGATGAGCGGCGTTTTCACGCCAACAGGGTAAGCGCCTTCCTAACGTACCTCAGCAACGTTTGCTAGACAAAGGCATGCCCCTCAGATCGGAGCAGGTGGTTGCAAAAAGGGAGTAATACTCCGCGAGTTACTGAAAGAACCGGCTGGTTTTTTCTGTTAAAGCTGTTAGCATTGTACCGATCGTGAGTCCCGAGCCTGATACCGACTCGCTAGGACTATTGCTCAACGTGTTATAGATTGCAGAGCTACTCTAGATGTTGGATTCGAAGGTGAGAACCCTATTTTCTCTTAATGGGACGCAGTACACATATAAATGACGATTCTCTTAGGTCCCGCTGATCTGGCAATCTGAATCGTAAAAGTCGCTCTGTGTCTCCAACCGCATCCTGCCGTTCATTATTCTGCTCTTTCCCCTCATTTGTAAGACCTGATTGCTCTTGACTTTCCTCTTTAATCTCATTAATGTCAGTGTTCTTCTTCCCTAACCCAGAGCCACTGGTGGGCATTAATTTATCCGCCCGAATGCTTGGGCGCTAACTTTAAATGTGCGCATTGATGGGTCTGACGTTGATGTATCAAGGCGTGTAAGGCTATCTTTGGGATGTGCGTGTGTGAGTCCTGCTCTACGGCCGACATAGGAAACTATTTTCTCGAAGATCAGAACAAGATTCAGTTGGTGTGAGCTCGTGTATCCTCTTGGCAGAAGATGCGTCTTCGGCGAGAGCTGGCCTCCCATCCCGATTGAATACGAATGCCAGCGCTCCTCTACTTGCAGTTATATGCACTTTGTAGCATCATCTCCACACACACCATATACGTTGTGGTGGGATATTCCCTAATCTTCTACAGCGCAATAGGTATGAATTTGATGGACTCTAAAAAGTCCAGGAGGCTAAACACCATTATCTAGTCACCATCGTCTTGTCTGTTTGGCTGGGCCTTGTCAACTACCGCTCTATCGGAGGAAGCCTTCTCCCAAAGGTCTTCTATCGCGACGGCATCTTCTACTTCATTGTGATCGCAGGTCTGTTCCTCCATCAGATTGACCTCTCCTTTCTCAAGAAGTCGATGTTTCACCAGGTGATGGCCGTTATGAATGGAGTGACTGCAGCGCGTCTACCAGTGAGTTTGAGCAGCAACGCGCGAATGGTATATGAACGGCATGTTAATCCATCCGCCTGTGAGCCATAGGTTGGCTATCAGTTCATTTCCGGCTCGTCAGTAATCCTACAGCGTGGAGGCAGCAGCCAACAGGCATCCTTGTCACCCGGATGATGATCCTTCAGCTAAAGCAACGGGCAACCTCTGACTCGAGAAACTCAAACACTGCCGACGGTACCTACATTCAGTTTGAGTTAACTCGTGTGTCAGCGTAAGCAGCTCTTAATTTAGCTGCCCAGTGATTTGACAGTACCCTCTAGCTAAGGTGGCTCTTGGGTTCCTCATAAACCGGAATCACGTCGCTGCAACCTTTGATTCCAATCGACTTCTTAGCTGCTTGATCGTAAAGGGTATGCAAGGTATGGTGTGGGAAAGAAACTGGGTAGTATTCCAAGGAGGATGAACGTGGTGGAGTCGCGGTAGAGTCCGGTAGAGTCCAAAAGTTCATTTCTTTATCGGAATTGATCAAAGACAAGGCATTATGACTGACTATTTCAGTCCAGTCCCGTTTACCAATCCCTGTCTACTCATGGTACTGGGGGGCGGCCGCGATGTATTAATAGCTCAGAAGCCAGCCGCAGAGACTTCTATTCGTTCTACTCGAACTCTTCTAAACATCATGGATTTATAACGGCCGCCCGAGCCTCGCAACTTGAAGCTTCGAGCTGCTAGGCTTGGGACATGCCCCCGTCTTCTGATTGAAATCACACCGCTTGGCGCTGTCGTTGAGATAGACAAGTAGGAGTTTCAGCTGCCACCACCCGGGCATTCTGACGCTATTCAACAGAATACTTACCCCCTTCAGTAGGGAGTGCAGAACCCAAGGGACCAGAGAGGCCTTATCGCAATATTCCCAACCACTAGCAACGCAACACTTTTTCCAGTGAAAGCCCTGCTTCTCAATGGGTGTATCCCCAACGGGGTTATCATACGACTCGGTGGTGGCAGCAGAGTCACAGCGGATCCGGAGTCTCCACGCTAACATGGTAAGCCCCTCCCAAAGAGTTTCGAAACCACCTGTTTCACGAAGGTGCGACATTCAGTTCGGAGCAGGTCAGTCCCTCGACAAGCCAGATGCTGTAAAATGCTGAATAAACCTACCGTTTCAATGTGCAAGTTGCTAGCATCGTTTTGGTTGTAAGTGCTGAAGGTAACTTCGATTCGCTGGACACCTTACTTAAGTCATTACAGGTTGCAGAGTTCTTTCATAAGCTGGACTTGGAGGTAAGCATATAATAGCTTCTTCCTATATTTCAGCACCTACTGAAGCGACTGGTCCTTAAGGTCCTGCTGATTTGGCAATCTGAATGGAGTCCCGTGAAAACCCTTTACGTCCTCAATCGCGTCCTGCCGTTCGTCGTGTTACCCTTTCTGCCTACTCGTGCGCCCATTTCCAGCTGTTAATCTACGAAATAGAACTGACGAGGAGTAGTGCTCTTCTTTCCAAACCCAGAGCCACTGGTGAGTAGTATCCCTCTACCGATCGGAGAGCCTGACCTCGGAACTCACGCCCATGAAATAAGGCTTGCAAAGCTATCTTTGGGGTGTGCATGTGTGAGCTCCACCTTTGGAGTACAGCGTCGCAGTGTCTAACGAGCGCTGAACGAAACTCCAGTTGGGGTTGGCTCGTGTGTTTTACTTGCAGAAGGTGAGCTTCATCGAGCGTCAGCCTCTCCATAGAACTGAAGCTCCAACATCAGCCCTTGTCTACCTGCGAATTTACGCGCTCTCGGGACGATCAAAATGGATGCGCACCTTCCTTATAATGAACCTCACTGTGCGCCATGTGTGGTCTTAACTAAGTTCCCACTAACCCTCATCAGGTGGTCTACTTCGGATCATATATATCCATCGCACTTTTCATTCACACCGGTTCTTGTAGGTGACGTTAATCTTTTTATTCGAAGCAGGGACTCAAAGAGGATGGAATATACAGGGGGAAGGTATGAGGAAGCGCACCGCACTTACGGATGTAGCATCATTTCTATCGATACCCTGTACGTGGTTGTAGGATACTCACTGGTTTTTTACAGTGGAATAGGTGCGTTTTCACTGGTCTAAGAGTCGTGGAAAGGGTTCTCAAATTCTTCCAGTCACTCTCATCTTGTCTATTTGGCTAGGCCTTATCAAATACTACTCGGTCCGAGGAAGTCCACTTGTGAAGGTATTCTATCGCGACGGTATCTTCTACTTCATCGTGATTGCAGGTACGCAATTCCTCCACCTGATTTGCCTTTGCTTTCTCAGAAGACTGATGTTTCGCCAGTGATGGCCATGGTGAATGGAGTGACGGCAGCGCGGCTACCAGTGAGTTTCGGCGCTTTGAATGGTAGGCAGCATGAATGACATTGTACTCAATCTGTCCCCGCGTTATAGGTTGGCTATCAGTTTCTTCTTGGCCCGTTAGTAATCCTATCGTCTTATGTGACGCGGGCTCATGCTCACACATACTTCCAATAGCCCCCAGGCAGCGGCCCACAGCATCCTCGTTACCCGGATGGTTCTTCATCTAAAGCAGCAAGCCGCCCGTGACTTGAGACACTCTGAAGCCAACACTCTAACTGGTACCTCCATTCAGTTTGAGATGACTCCTATGTCATCGTAAATCACTCTAAATATAATACAGCGGTGCTATTTTAATCAAGTCCACACCTTGGATGCTCTCGATCCTCGATGCTTCCAATCAACTCTCAACTGCTTCATGCGCTGTGTCCAGTCGGCCGGAATTCTTGTCAAGGTATAATCTGCGTCAAAGCGCCTCTGTCAGGTTCGATTCCCATGATGGTGGTCTCGAACCCACAAACAGGTACTTCAACTAGACCGAGGAATGGTTCTCTGTGACTTCCTTGGCGACAGCATATATTTCCACCTTCGACAGCTTGACATGCTACACCGAGGAGGCTCACTCCCTACCCGGCACGTCAAGAGAGAAGTTGTTAAGAAAAAGATTTAGCTTTGAACTTTAGGTGGTTTACTCCGTATCCTATGTCTCGCTTGCTCTCTTCATCCACACAGGTTTCTGTAAGCAGCTACTCCTCGCACTCTCAAAGGTCCAATACTCAAGCGAGGTACGATCTCCAGGGGGTAGATCAGAGTTCGCAGCCAGCCCCTACGGGTGCAACATCATTTCGACAAACAACAAGTATATTATCGCCACCTTTGCGTCACTCCTATACAGTGGAATACGTACAGCTTCATCTCGCCTCTGCGCTCATCTACGAGCCTGACCAGAAACTACCTCTAATCTAGTGACCCTCATCCTTTCCGTGTGGCTGGGTGTGGTCAACTACCGTTTCATTCAAGAGAATGCTCTTCTCAAGGTCTTCTATCGTGACGGCATTTTCTACTTCATAGTATTAGCGGGTGTGTATAAGATAGGTGTAATGCTTTGCAGCCTTCAACTAAGAGAAACAGTCATGGCCATCATGAATGGGTTGACCGCAGCCCTGCTACCAGTGAGTTCTCTCCGTGTAAGTTTGAAGAGAACTGGGTTGAACGAGATTGACGATTCGCTCTCTCACAGGTTGGCTACCAATCCCTTCTAGGACCGTGAGTAGCTTCCCACTGGGGCCACGGTCGACCTTATCAACGTCTTCGATGCCATAGGTCTCAGGCGGCAGTCCACAGTATCCTCGTCACTCGGATGGTTCTCCATCTCAAACAGCAAGCAAAGCTCGATACAGGGTACTCAGGAACGAAGCAATTGAAAGTCTTCTCTTCAGTTCGAAATGGCACCAGTCTCCGCATCTCGTCGAGAGCTATGAAAGCGCGGATCGACAGGTGCTGACACGAAGATGGATCTTTATTCGAATCATCGCTCACGCCACACATCAAAGCCAGCTAGGGGTTTGTCACTCTAGAGGGAGGATCAAATATCCATTGCAAAACTAGAGTTGAAGAATACATTCTGTATACATACAGGAAAGTGGTTGCATGAATCTGGCATGATTAAGGGGGTACTATAAATAATGGGCTGGAGCTACTAGTGAAGAATCGGCTACATAAAATGTCACAATGAGAACAATGGGTAAGTCGAGCGAGCGAGCAAGCCCTACCCAGCACTAAAATACAATTGAGCTTTGGTTTCTTCATGACTTTTGAGTCTCATCGTCATCGTCATCGTCACAGGTGCATCGTAGGGAGGTCGGAGTTACAGGCGCAGGGGTGGGAGCGAACGTTGCCAACTATTTTTCTTTCCTTCGCTTGGATTTCCCTTCTGGTATTGGTGCGGATGTACTGGCAATGGCAGTTGGCCCTCCCGACGTGTCATTAGTCGTAGGCGCCCCTGCAGCCATATATTCCCTCCAAAAGTCCATATTGGGATCCAGTGCCGGAGAATCTAGATCTGTCACATCGGACTTTCGTTTCTTGCCTGCAGTCGATGAAAGCGCGACACCTGAAGAATCAGGAAGACGAGTGGTCGACATCTCTGGCGAGACCTGTTGGAGACTGTGTGCTGGCGAGTCCGTGCCTGCCGGTGATGGTACATCAGCTAGGAACGAGTGTACGTCGTTCATGTCCATCTCATTCCCGGCCGACGGTTGGGGGAGTGAGTTGAACAAAGAATCGAAGTCGAAATCGGAGGGAGCAATGGGAGCGAGGGACGATGAGTTTGGGTTGCTCAGGTCCAGATTAAGATTGGAAGTGGATCCAGAGGTTGAGGGAAGATTGAAATCCATTGAAGGCATATTCGTCGAAGAATTGTCAAGAAGGGATGGGTCTAGGCCAAGAGACTGGATGATGTTCTGGATGCTTGAATCGACGGCATTGACGTCCCTTTGGACGTCATCTACATGTTGCCACTGAGCCTCCAAAGGATTGAAGGATATGAGGCCATCTGCAGACGAGGACGATGGTGGGAGCAGACCAGAGTCCCCCAACATGGAGAAGTCAAAGGGCGGAGGTTGATAAGGAGTGAGATGGGATGGTGATGTCGATCGATTCGAACTCGGCGGTGGGTTTATTTCAGGAACAGGCTGAGAGGAAAACTGGTTGAGTAGTTGCTGAATTTGGGGTTGGGTTAGCTGTTCGAATAACCGAGGGTCGAAGTCGAACGAGGGGGACAGGCGAGGAGTAACCGCTTTGTCCTGTGCCGGTGCCTGCTGTTGCAGCTTGGGTGAATCGGGAGGTTGTGGCGTATCCTGCTGCACAGTCTCGGGGACAGAAGTGACAGAAGGGTCCTCGTCCACGGACGTAATAGAGACCGGGGTGGGATGATCCTCTGCAAGCATATCGTCTAACTCGACGATGTTCTTCCCAGTCCTCTGAGCATCCTCGATCATCAGTCTCGTTCCCCTCCGCGGGATCACAACGCCTGCCGCGTCTGGAGTTGACCTGCTGCTATTGTGGCCGCCACTGACGAAGACACCGGCTAAGAACTTGACGATGCGGTCAATGGTGTTTTGTTGCTTGACGTGCCTCTGCCTTGCGATCATGGTCTCCTGCCACAACAGTTCATTCGACTTCTTGAGCTCATTGAGCTCAGAAGAGATGGTAGACTGATGTTTCTTGATGGCGGCTATGCCGTTCAGCACTGACTGGACGTCCAGGACTTGTCCATTCCCGGGAGCCGTCGCGGTCGAGTCCTGAAGCTCAACGTCGTCGCCGTTTCCCTGGTTGGTCGTCTTTTTGCGTTGAATTAAGCAGAGCAGATCAGGTTGGCCGCGATGGAAGTTTGGGTGAGCAAAGTTCCAAAACTCTGTCTCGTTTTCGCTCTTTAGAACGCCTTGCTGCAAGTGGGGGATTTTATGAAACCCATACATGTTTAGCTGCCGCACAAAGGAGCTGAAATTACGATGTTTGAACCAACGGCCAAGAACGTCATGGGCGAAGCGCTCGTGGTCCAGAACTGCGTACAATGAGTATCCTCGTCGCTACATATGACATGGGGCTCACCAAAGAACGAGTCGCCTGCATCCGACCACCTTATAAGGTCTGAATTCTTGGGATCATTGACCATCCTGGTCCTCATTAGTGCACGCCGTTGTCGGCGACGAGATTAACAGCACTCACTCATACAGCTTTTGCAAAAAGGCTGGGACAACCTGGCGGGATGCCTTGGACATAGCAGATGAAGGCTTTCCCACTCTCGCCACCGTCATTTGTTGGTCCGACATCGTGGTGGTTGGTGCCAAGGGCTGCTCGACGTTGTAATGAATGGTGGAGGTCGACCTCGATAACGCGTGAGAATTCGCCATCAGGCCTGTCGGAGATTACTTCAGAATCAAACTCCGCTTCAAACCCTTTCTCCTCTGCTGTCATGCCCGATGTCTATCTTTTCTTTAGTGCCTGGATCATCAATGGGCTATAACAGTACTGGTCGGATATCAAGACCCTCGACAACTCCTCTGTGTTTTACTGTGTCTTTCTGGGCTTGGGCTCATGATTATCAGCTCTGTCGTTCTCCCCTCCGTGCTGGCCAATATCAACGATAATCATCGACTTGTAGGACATATCATCTACATCTATCTTTTACCGCAGCTGTCCAATTGGTTTCTCTCCAAATTTGGTGCCATTATATAACCAGAAAGTATGCTTGGCTTGCTTGGGCCGCCTGCATCGCAGTGCTGGTTGCGATTCGATGCTTAGCAGGACTTATAGCCTCGGAACTCAAAGAGGACTTTGCCTTCTCCCCACTCCAAGCCTAGCTGCGCAGGGTGCTGGCGAGTGCTCTTCTTCACCTTTTTTTCAAGCCCCAACAAACGACTGGTCATGTCTCACGAGGAAGAAAGCCAATACTTGAGTATTGTTGGCAACAATGTACGTTTATTTTCTCTCGCACAGGATAGCAACGATATTCACCTCAACGTTGTCGACGCCAATACAGATGATCACTGGTGTGTTTGGACTCGCTGGCATTCAATACGTCAAACTCACGCACTCGAGCAGTGATTAGCTTGACGCTACTGGTAGACCATGTCGAACCCTCAACGAGGCCATGATGCTAACCAAGTTTATAGGTTGCTGAGTATTTCCACACGTTGGAACTGGAGGTATGTACACTGGCCCCAACAAATTGTTGGCCGCCAAAAACCCGATGCATTTTCGAGGTCTCCGTGATCTGGACTGCACCTTGGAACTTGGTCAAGTACCTCTACTTTGCGAACAAAATTCTGCCTTTTCTCGTACTCCCGTTCGGCCTAGTTTGTGCGTATTGGTTACCTGTCAAATACTCCGAGGGCTTACAAACAGCATAGACAACCTTATGCCTGATCCAACCCCTCGGGAATGTACACTCGTCTTCTCAGTGCCTTGGAGTAAGATAATAAACTCCACCCCTATCACTTATCACTGATCCCCGGCGCAGTTGGTATTACAATGTGCATCATGCTATCAGAAGGCTTCGATTCCTCTTGAATACCATTAGTCCCGGCTATCTAACCATGCTTGAATCTAGCCATCCTCTATATACGTTTGTATGCCCTATCAGGCCATGCTCGGTGGACCTTGCTTCTCATTCTCGTCAACGGATCCGTGAGCCCCATACAACCTCTTGATCGTGATTCTTGTTTACCCCCCTCTAGACCATCTTCATCGTGTGTAACGTATTGTTCGGATTCTACCTTGCTCGTGGTAGCTGTGGGTTACCATTCACACAACAGGAATGACGAATTCACGATTTTTCTAGGGGGTCCCTCTCAATTTCAATCTGTCCCCGGTTGTTTTGGACAGTTCACAAACAATGGCCAACTCGTGATGATTGGCTACGCTTTCCTGCTGTACAGTGTCGTCGGTGCGTGTTGCATTACCCTGCACGTATTGCAAGGCGTTGATCGCTCTAGAAATCCAGCGACAATGGTCCTCTGCATCTATTTTGGTGTACGGATGTTTTGGTCATCAAGGCAAAGCCCTCTAATCAAGATCTTTTATCGCGATGGGACTTTCTATTTTGTCGTCCTCGCTCGTACGTCCCAAACTTTTGGTCAGTGGATCGCACTAATCCAGGGAAGCTCCTGTAGTGATGTCCGTCGCCAACGGAGTAGCTGCCGTCTTTCTTCCTGTAGGTCTCAAGCTCCTCTAACATCCCCCTCTTCCTCTCACAACGACGCCAGGCAGGATACCGGTTTATCCTGGCTCCGTAAGTCTCCCTTCTTTTCAATCCAGTGCACCCTAATAACGCCGTGACTGTCAGACCCCAAGCAGTGCTGCATAGCACGCTTTCAATACGCATGGTTCTACACCTCCGACAGCAGGCTAGATGTGAAATGGGACTTAGCACCGTTCGCCGAATTGTGCATGGGAAGAACCCTGACCCGAAGTTGATGATGATGAGCGTTCCAACTCATCCAAATAACGAGGCATCGAGTTCTCATCTGGAAATGGGATTGGTACCGCGTTCCCCGCAATTCAAGGAATAAGCAATTCCCCTGGTTTCAATCTGGTTCGAAGCACTCGTTCTTATAATTCCTTGGATTAATCTAATGCATTGTCCGTGCACAGTATAACCTAAGCAAAGCAGAAATGAATCATGATGACTCCAAAGTACTGTGATCCTGCCGCTGGCGACTGTCAAGCCTGAATGAAATATCACCCTTTGTGGCAACGCTAAAGCCCATCTCCTGCCTTGCTCGCTCCTTGACCAGCAGGACCATTCGCGCCGCCAGAATGCTGTGCATGATACCTTGAATCCTATATTCCATGACTGTGATCAGCCTACATCTGTTTGATACGAGGGGAGAGACGTACGGCCCAAAAATGAAGGCATAGGGCTCCTGTACGGTTGGTGTGAGTGATCGGCCTTGGATTAAGATTAAGCGCGACGCACAGGGAGGGACAGTGCGCCGATGGCGTTCAGGATAGTCATCGCTGCAGGCAACATCAGTTCTGATTAAAGGCGCTGGCTCGCGGTAGTTGAGCTGGCAGCTTTACCTGTGCAACCGACGAAATAAATCATGCCATCGCGGAAGAAGAGTCTCATGAACGGAGTAGTCGACAGTCCCCAGTAGAATCTCCATCCGAAATATATCGAGAGACTCATTGTTACTTCGTGGTGACTTCAGCTCACCTCGACCCCATGATCAACCAAAGGGAACATACCTATTCCGTTGTACAGGATGCCAGCAAAGACCAGAACGATGTAGATAGGCAGTGTGCCGAATGACACTACCCTACATCCTCCAACGCTTGGAGTTTGAGGGGCGTCGTTCCCTAGTAAACAGGAGTGATGATCGTAAGACTCAAGAGATCCATCATCTTGGTACGCCACATTCACTTACACGGCTGTTTGGCGATATATAGACCGAGGAATACAGTGATCCAAATCAAAACGGCCTGCAAAGAAGTCAATAACGACGCGATTGTGCAGACATATTCTAAGGAACAGCTTCTCACCGACCAGTTCACTAGCAGGAAGATTCGCATACCACGTTTACATCCCGATAGAGCATACAGACGTAGGCAGAGAATGGCTACGATGTTATTATCCAAGAGAGCTCAAGAAAGTCTTTGTCGCAACTTACCTTCGGCTAGTGCAATAGTGGTACCGTCACCGACTGCCATTCAAATGGATATGAACGAGGTATTTCTCAATCTTTGTGGCAAGCAGACGAACCGAACACGACACCAAAGAGGCCTTGACATTGCTATAAACGATGAGCAGGAGACAACCGCCAATGAAAATGATTGACCTTAGGCGTTGGATCTCGAATGAGAAGGACTGTAACATGTAACCCCTTCGTAAAGCTCAGTATAAGATGGAAAAGTCATTTCACGCACCAGAGATCATACACGGGAGAAAGACAAGGGGAACTATCCGGTTGGCAAGGTACAGAAATTTCGACAGACCCCATTCAGCTCGCCATATGAAGGACACCTACGGACTGTTGTAGACTGAGACGGCGAATGTGTTTTTTCAACGCACCTCCGTAGGCAGGTTGTGGAAGAACTCGCAAAACTTTCCAAAAGGGAGATCGGTCATCGAGAATCAGCTAATGAAATAGGGTCGCTACTCACCCACAACATCAGGCAGACCACTATCCCGTGTGCCACTGATAAGATGCGAGCGGTGGGATATGCATGGTCTTACTACTCACAAGCGACTGTCTGCGTGCTATTATTAGGTGTGGCCAGTTGGGTTCAACGTTGGACATACCAAGTTGGAACGCACATTCTCTATGTCTTCCAGTAGTATGTCATTCCCCAAGTGCACCATCGCTCTCGACTGGTAATGAAAGCTGTAGATAAAGTGGGCGTCTGGAGAGTGCCAAAAGAAATGCACTCCGCCAGCCACCTTTAAGCACGATAGCCTAGAAGTCAAGAAGCGTTATCAGAAGCACGTCTCCATGCATGATGACTGACCTGACAGCTCGAAGGAGCTCCTCGATCATGCAACTCCTCGACAGGTAGATGAGACCGATAGAAGAGAATCAAGTCGAGAATGAAGGCATCGTGAGAGACGTCTGATTCCTGGATATCAGCTTCTCTGCTGGGCGGCTCAAATGGGCAGGGAAAGCTGAACACCGAGGCGCCATGATATTGGGGTTTAGCTGGCACTTCCAAGGATGCGCCTCACTAAGGCGTTGAATAAGAACGCTTTGCATTGAAACGCCGAAGGGATCTTCTAGAGAAGCATCCAGAATATACTGACATCGATTCACTTGGATCATTGAACGACAATGCCGACGAGTGATAAATTCGAAAGTCTAAATAAGGGGTGAAACATCATAGAAGCGGCGCATATTTCGAGGTGACAGTTGAATAGGCTCCTCAAAAATAATCGCGAGGGCAAACTTTCCTTGTGTAAGTCCTTTCTTAGATTTAAAATAATGGATCTGGGTTGCCTTTCCCTGGCCCCTTTCAATCAAGAGTAATGTAGCATCCGTGCTGGGCAGGAGCCCACAAACTTAAACGGGATTACTAACTCCAGGCGCTCTCTTCCGAGAGTTCCTGACTGCGAGCCCTCCACGATGTTTCAGTCCTTTGAGGGAATACTAAAGCCCGTGTCCTGCCTTGCTCTCTCCTTGACCAAGGGCACCATTAACGTAGCCAGAACGCTGTGAGCGAGATCTTGGACCCTGCATGCAATTCCTGCATAAGCCCGCCGTTTGTATAATGACCATCAACTCAGGGAACTCATGGGCCAAAGATAAAGGTATAGGGCTCCTACCAGGGCTACTATGGATCAACTGGCTGACGACTCAGAAATACTATGACAACGTACAGTGAAGGTAGGGCGCCTATGGCAGACCCCAAGCAGTGTTGCATAGCACGCTTTCGATACGCACGTTTCTGCACCTCAGACAACAGGCTAGGTGCGAAATGGCACTGAGAACTGTTCGTCGAACGGTACAGGAGGAAATTACTGACCCGACGTTAGCGACGAGCCTTCCAGATTCATCCAAGGAACGAGGCATCGAGTTCTCATTTGGAAATGGGGTTGGGACCACATTCTCCACAATGCAAGGGATAAGCAATCCGAGTGGTTTTGATATCTGGTTAGAAGCGTTCGTTTCTCACAAGTCTCTTGATGGATCTAATACATTGCCCATGCGCAGTATAACCTAAGTGAAGCAGGAATCATGTCGTCTCCAAAGTACTGTTTTCCCGGCGTTGGCGACTTTCAAGCCTGAATGAATCAGTCACCCTTCGTGGCAACGCTAAAGCCCATCTCCTGCCTTGCTCGCTCCTTAACCAGCAGGACCATTCGCGCCGCCAGAATGCTGTGAACGATACCTTGAATCCTGGATTGCAGTCACTACAATGAGCCTCCGTCTGTTTGCTACGATACGAGGGGAGACTTACGGTGCAAAAATGAAGTCATAGGGCTCCTGTACGGTTGGTGTGAGTGATCGGCCTTGGAATGAGTGGAAGATGAAGCGAAACGTACAGGGAGGGACAGTGCACCGATGGCGTTCAGGATGGTCATCGCTGCAGCAGCGTCAGTTCTGGTTAAAGGCGCTGGCTCGCGGTAGTTGAGCTGGTTTACCTGTGCAACCGACGAAATAAATCATGCCATCGCGGAAGAAGAGTCTCATGAACGGAGTAGTCGACAGTCCCCAGTAGAATCTCCATCCGAAATATATCGAGAGGCTCATTGTTACTTGATGGTGACTTGAGTTCACCTCGACCCCATGATCAACCAAAAGGAACATACCTATTCCGTTGTACAGGATGCCAGCAAAGACCAGAACGATGTAGATAGGCAGTGTGCCGAATGAAACTACCCTACATCCTCCAACGCTTGGAGCTTGAGGGGCGTGGTTCCCTAGTAAGCGGCAGTGATTATCATGAGCTTCAAAAGATCTACCATCCGCCTTGGTACGCCACATTGACTTACAATCCTGTTTGGCGATATAGAGGCTGATGAAGACAGTGATCCATATGAAAACGGCCTGCAAAGAAGAAGTCAGCAACGAAACCTACCATGCAGAAATATTCCAAGCAATTTTAGGTTCTCACCGACCAGTTCACCAGAAGGAAGGTGCGTATGTTACGTTTACACCCTGATAGAGCATACAGACGTAGACAGAGGATAGCTACGATGACATTAGCCAAGCGAGCTCATGGCAGTCTTTAGCCCAATGTACCTTCGGCTAACGCAATAGTGGTACCGTCACCGACTGCCATTTGAATTCATATTAGCGAAATGTATTTCCAATCATTGTGGCGAAGAGACGAACCGAAAACGACACCAAAGAGGCCCTGGCATTGCTATAGACGAGTAAGCGGTGAGCAGCAGACGAGAGCCATTGCAAATAGCTGACCTTCGGCGTTGGATCCGGAATAACGAGGACTGTAGAACGTAACAACTTCGTAAACCTCAGCCTCAAACGGAAGAGTCGTTTCACGCACCAGAGATCATACACAGAAGAAAGGCAAGGGGAACTATTCGGTTGGCAAAATACAGAAATTTCGATAGACCCCAATCAGCTCGCCATACGAAGGAGACCTGGGCGCCATTGTTGATTGTGAGATAATGAATGCGTTTTTTCAACGCACCTCCAAGGAGAGGTTGTCGAAGAACTCGCAAAGCTATCCAAAGTAGGAGATCGGTCATCGAAGATCAGCTAATGAAATAGGGTCGCTACTCACCCACAACATCAGGCAGACCACTATCCCGTGTGCCACTGATAAGTTACGAGCGGTGGGATATCCATGGGCTTACTACTCACAAGCGACTGTCTGCGCTATATCTTTAGGTGGGGCCAGCTGGGTCTCACGATGGACGCTACCAAGTTGGTGTGGACATTCGCTATGTCTTCCAGAGGTGTATAAATCCCGGAGCGCCCCATCTCTCTCGACTGTTAATGCAAGCTGTAAAAGAGTGGGCGTCTGGAGTGCCAAAAGACAATGAAATCTATCAGTCTCGCCCTTAAGTACGACGGCCCAGAAGGCAAGAAAGGTTATCAGGAGTCAACTCTCCGAGATCCATGCATCATGACTTGAGACAGCTCGAAGGCCTCCTCGATCATTCAACCCCTGACGGTCAGACGGTCTTAGCTGAAGGCGATAGAAGAGAATCAAATCAAAAAAGAAGAAATCGTGAGAGAAGTCTGATTCCCGGACTGGGCGGCGTCTCGAATGGACAGGAAAAGCTGAACGCTGAGGCACCATGAAATTAGGCTATAGCTGGCGCTGGTAAGGATACCTCACTAAGGCGTTGAATAAGAGCGCTTTACATTGAAGCGTCGAAGGGATCTTCCAGAGAAGCGTTCAGACAAAAGGACATTCATCCGTTGGATCATTAAGCAACAATGCCGACGAGCGATGAATCCGAGAGTCTAGACAAGGCGTGCGACATCGCAGAAGCGGCGCATATTTCGAGCTGCATAGATGTCAGGCATGCGAAAGCTAAAATAGGCTCTCCAGGACGGATCGCGAGGGTAAACATCGATTGTGTAGGCCCTTTTGTTCAGATTAAAAAGAATGGATGTGGATTGCCTTTCCCTGGCCTCTCCCAAGAATGGTGTATTATCCGTGCTGGTCAGGAGCCCACAAATTTAAACAAAATTACTACTTCCAGGTGCTCTCTTCCGAGAGCCCCTGACTGCGCGCTCTCCACGACGTTTCAGCCTTCGAAGGAAGACTAAAGCCCATGTCCTGCCTTGCTCTCTCTTTGACCAAGAGCACCATTCGTGTAGCCAGAACGCTGTGAACGAGACCTTGATCCCTGGATTCAACCGCTATATTAGCCCTCCGTTTGAATAATGGTCCTGAGCCTTGAGGACTCACGGGCCAAAGATAAAGGCATAGGGTTCCTATAAGTTCCAGGTGTCAGCGACTGAGTCCTGAGCAATCGAACGACAACGTACAGGGAGAGACAGTGCGCCGATGGCGTTCAGGATTGTCATTGCTGGAAATAGAATGGGTCATTCTTTATTCGCCGTGAAAAGCAGAAGGGCATTGTTACCTGTGCATCCAACGAAGTAAATCATACCATCACGGAAGAACAGTCTCATGAACGGCCTCGTAGTCAGCCCCCAGTAGTGTTTCCAGCCGAAATATATGGAGAGACCCATGGTGACTACAAGGCGTTTCGTTGGCCCTGCTGCTCATCAGGCAAAGGAAACATACCTATACCGTTGTACATCACGCCAGCGGCAACGAGAACGATGTACATGGGCAACTGGGCCCAAAGAAACCACTCTGCATCCTCCGACGCTTGGCGTTTGAGGGGCGCTGTCCCCTGGGAAGTAGTAGTGGTCAGATTCGACTGCCGTGCATCGGTACATCAAAGTGACTTGCATGGTTGCCTTGCGACGTAGAGACTGATGAAGACATTGATCCAAATAAAAACGGCCTATTCGGAAGATCGGGAATTAGCTACTGCTGCAATCATATTCTAAGTGGTGATTCCTCACCGTCCAGTTCACGATCAAAAAGATTCGCATTCCACGCCGACACCCTGACAATGCGTACAGGCGCAGATAGAGAATTGCTACGATATCGTTGGTCAGATACCCCAAGGTGGGGTTCATTTGACGTACCTTCGGCGAACGCGATAGTGACAATGTTACCGACTGGTCAATTTCAGTGAGACACAAGTGGCAGTCATGAAGTATCAGGTATACGAACCGAAGACGACGCCATAGAGGACCTTGACATTGCTAATAAAATAAAAATAAGAAGTGAAATAAAAACAGTCGATGGAAAGCCTACGAAGGCGCCACGGTGAAAGACCTGCCTTTGGGGATGGATCTCGAATAACAAGTGCTAGAGCACATTGTAAGTCTTGATATCATGATTGTAAATCGGCTTGCGCACCAGCCATCATGAATGGAAGGAATACGAGGGGCACCATCCGGTTGGCGAAGTACAGCATCTTCGACAGGCCCCAATCAGATCTCCATATGAAAGATGCCTGGATAATTTCCTTTGAACAGCGTATGGAAGGAAGGCATGAAAAGACACACCTCGGTGGGTAGAGTATGGAAGAACTCGCAGAACTGTAGAAGAAGGGGATAAGCAGTCAAAACTACTAACACAGACATTTGTTACTCACCCACAGCACTAGGCAGACCACTGATACATGAGGTGTCGGTGAGGTGAAGGGGTGGAGTGATGTTATCCTACTTACAGGCAACTGACTGTCCTCGCTGGTCAGATGGCCACAGTCGTTCGCGCGCAACGATGCACGTACCAAGTTAGCGTGCACGTTTTCTATATCCTCTAGCAGGAACTTCATGCTCCGAACGTGACATCGTGCTAGCGTTTCGGGCAGGTAAAGAAGATAGGGACGTGGGGTGCCTGAAAGCATTTGGAATCGATTAGGGCTGCGTCCTATATCTGGGCCAGGAAGTCAGCGACGGCTTATCAGAAGACAGTCCTTACCGACCTGACAGTTGGAAGAATACAAGTGTACCTTCAATCGTGGTGTCCCTATATGATCAGGCACCTGAAGCCAGATAGAAGGATTCGAAGTAATTAAAGATAGAACGATACGTGACAGACTTTTGAACCATGGCTTCCTTGCTTCTCTTGAGATTCCTAGGTAAAAGGGTTAGTCCGTCGAATCATCAGACATTATTGAAGGTGATGCTCGTGAGGCATCTTCACAGCTAGGATGAGAATATATCCAAACCCAGAGTTGAGGATGCGTTCGAGAGGACGCTTGACCTCTATAATCACTGCCGGGAAGAGATGATCTTCGCGACCTGAAGATGCATGTGAAGACTTTATCAAAGATGTAACATATTCCCAGTAGATATTCACTCGGCCAATATATATCATATTCCCAACTTGAAGATGCTAAGCAGATGTAAGATATTGATAGTATATCCACAATGTCTAGATGATGGATATTCATTAAATATTGACACGGTGAATATACGGCGAAGATGTTACATTTTCGTAAACTATTGATTTGCCCTAGATGTATTGTAAAATCTTTCATTTTGGTCACACATCTTCACATCGTGACAATCTAACATTTTGACCGGGTGAACATCCATCGCGCCGCGCCAAAGCAATCATCTTCACTCGATGGAGATGTTAGATTGTCACAATGTGAAGATGTGTGACCAAAATGAAAGATTTTACAATACATCTAGGGCAAATCAATAGTCTACGAAAATGTAACATCTTCGCCGTATATTCACCGTGTCAATATTTGATGAATATCCATCATCTGGACATTTTGAATATACTAACAATATCTTACATCTTCTCAGCATCTTCAAGTTGTGAATATAGTATATATTGACGTAATGAATATCTTTTGTGAACACGTTACATCTTCAATAAAGTCTTCACACACATCTTCGGGTCACGAAGATTGATTCTTCCTGGCAGTGAATATCGGTCACCGGAAGTACATTGTATATCAGGGAAATTTCAGGACCGAGAGCCCAAGGAGTATCGGAGAAACGGTCTTTTCTAAGTGCAAAAAGAAGCACAGCAACTCGAACTGTGGCAGGAGCAGGCGGCCTGGCTTTTGAAAGACGGGGCACCCATCGCAACACATCGCAAGCGACGGGTCGATATCCCTGGTAGTTGGTAACCACAATCGCCATCAGAGCTGTCAGTATTTTGAGAGCGGTTCCTCGAATACACCAGTCAGAGCAGCATCGGAAGGATACTACGACCCTAGTCATACGCATGGCCTCGGGGCGGACATTCACATCGTCACAGTCAGAAACGACTCAGGAGGACATCAACGGTCGTTGCCGAGTCGGAGTTCCAACACTCTCCCGGTGCCGAGGTCCGTTAAACAGACGTCAGATCTTCGTTCTCGTTTGTCATATTTTCTTCTAAATTTCTGGATAAACATGTCTTCTCAAGAGGCCACACGCGGAGCAGGCAAACGAGGTGGTCGTGGCAGGGGTAACCGCGGTCGTGGCCGTGGAGGGAGGCCACCGACGGCACAGACGAACGAACCTGACAAAAAACCGGAGGTCACTGCAACCCAGCCAGAGGTCCCTGCGACAGCAGATCTCGCACCCTCAGAATCAGGCGACCAGGATGTTTGCTGGATTTGCGCAGAGACAGTCAAATACTACTCTGTGTCTCAGTGCAACCATCGCACATGCCATATCTGCGCTTTGCGATTGCGCGCTTTGTACAAGCGGACAGATTGCACATTCTGCAAGGTGAGTGCCATTTGTGGGTGAGCGGATAACGAGTCTGAACTCGATATATAGGAGCCACAAATCAAAGTGATTTTTACGACGTCTGCAGACGCACTTTATGAGACCTATACACCAGAATTAACCCCCTTCAACGACTCGAAACTCTCCATCTTCTTTGAGACCAGGGAGATGATGGAGGAAACCTTGATCTTGCTTCGTTTCAACTGCCCTGATCCCGACTGTGACTACCTCGGAAATGGATGGGCTGATTTGAAGCTCCATATTCGAGCCTCGCATGGCAAACTGCTTTGGTCGGTCGCCCCGCGTCTTTTGCCCATTAACCGAGTTCTGACGAGCCACAGTGATCTATGTATACGATTCAAGAAGGTGTTTGCGCACGAGCACGCGCTCTATCCACCCTCTATGCTCCCTCTACATCTTCCTTCAATGCATCAGCGGTCGAACAAGAAGGATACCCCACCAGAACAGATCGAGGGTGGTATCCACCCGCTCTGCGAGTTCTGTCGGGAGTGTTTCTTCAGTACAGACGAGTTGTACCCACACATGCGAGAGCGGCACGAGGAGTGCTTCATATGCAAGCGGAACGAGATTCGAGACCAATAGTGAGGAGCTTTCAAAGTCTACTTCCATCGTTCTTATAAGTCTGCAGTTTCCAGAACTACGATGCCCTTGAGAAGCACTTCAACTCGATCCATTACGCTTGCCAAAACAAGGAATGTCAAGCTCAGAAGTTTGTCGTATTCAACACGCCACTAGACCTGCAAGCACACATGGTCGAGCAACATGGATCGGATATGACAAGTCGCGATCGAAAGATGGCTCAGCGCGTTCAGGCAGAGTTTGGGTATGAGCAGCCCCACGATCATCGAAGGCAGGAACCCGCGCGTCAGCAACAACAACAACAACAACAACCGCCTCCTTCCGCGCCGCCTACTTCAGGACCCAGTCGTGGTGGAGGCAACTCTCGTAGAGCGGCCTTTGGTGGTAATCTCACTGTGGATCAACCAAGTACTCAGCGAGGCAGCCCTGGAGCCAGCAGACCGGCTTCTCCACCACCGGATCGCAATGTTGATCCTGCAACCTTGGAGTGCGTTCAATTGACAGAGTGCGGTTCTTGCATTGCTAATGCATGCCCTCTATAGCCGACACGCTTCCTTCCTCGCCCGCTTAGAATCATTCGCGCCCAACCCCACGTCTGCAGTCCCCGCTGTCAAAGCTGCATCTCGCGGCTATGTCTCCTCTGAATCCAGCGCCAAGGACTTCATCCTTACAGTATGGAATGTTCTGAATCACAACCTTGATCAGACTGCTAGTATCGTCAATATGTTCGTCGACTTGTTGGAAGAAGAAGACAAGAAATCCGATTTGCTAGGGTCATGGAGAACGTTTGCAGTCGAGGTACGTCACTCAACCCCCTTTTCTTTGCGAACTTTGGAAGTAATGGAAGCTTCAGCAACGGCGCCAATTCCCAGATCTCGTACCGAATGCAGTGGGCACAGGATACGCTGGTATTACCTCCGGTCGGGTCCTGAACGCTAAAAACTCGGCGGCAGCTCGGACATCCCAACAAGGGGCTCGCAATCTATGGGACCGTGTGGCGAGAGCTGCTGGATCGAGTTCCGCCAACTTTGGTTCCCCTAATGTACCAGGATCGATGGCTCCGCCGCAACAGAAGACGTCCGAAGCTTTTCCAAGACTCGGTGGTACTTCTACCAGCTCAGGGGCTGCCGCATCATCCTCATCGAACGGGGCTGCTGCCTCTTCACAGGGTGGGTACCGCCCACCACAAAGGACTACACCTTGGTCAGCAACTGCATCTGCAGCCGCGAGTGGAAGCCGTGCTCCTGCTCCTGTTGGAGTAGGATACAGCGTTAATATGTCGAAGAAGGTGACTGGGGGCAAAGGACCGGCACCGCCGCCGCCTAAACTCTCCAAGTCGGCCTTCCCTGACCTTCCTGCTGCTTCGGTGCAGAGGGAGAAGCCTCAGGTCAAAGGAAACGTGTCTCTGAAGAATATCCTGGGTACGCCACCCCCTGCTGCTCCTGCGTGGGGTGCTGGATCGGATGAGCCAGGTACTACAGCTGCAGCACCAGGAGGTGACGATGCCGAACCGGCAGAATCAGGTGGTGGAAAGAAGAAGAAAGGAAAACAGAAGCAGACCCTGTTTACGTTGGGATCGTTCCCTACATAGACTTCAGGTCTACCGGCGGGTGAAGACCAAGGAGATTGACGGAGATGTCGAATGCTAACCACTTTCAAATTATATTTAGGTGGAATTTAGGACTACCTATACCATAACAGGATAATAGCAGCGCCTGTTTAGCGGAGGTATGAGAAGATTCGGATGCAGGACGTCATGTTTGCTTGCTCGAAGTATCTCCCTACTCAGAATGTGTGGTAAGGTCTTTGATTGTGAAGACTGGAAGTCGTCCAGTATTGGTGGTCTCTTGCAATACAAGGCCACTGCAGGTCAACGGCAAACCACCTGACGCAGCGATAAAGAGCTATGCCAAGCACCGTAGGAAGGCCACATCCATCTAGGGCCATTAGTATTCCCCCATTACATGTCATCGCAATGGGTATTGAGTTCGATGCCATCTGTTCCATTCTTGGAGTCGCTGCCTGGCACGGTGGCAAAGTCCCAGGCGGGTGAAGTCGTGCTCTCGCTGTGAGCGCGCTTCTCCATCTCTGCCCGAGCCGTTTCGCGGAGGTGGAGGATCATACGCGCCGCGAGGATGTTGTGCGCTACGCCCTGAGGCCTATGAATTACATCAGCCCTCTTGCACTTGGCAAGGTAGGAGAAATGCATTCCACTCACGCGGCTAAGAGAAACCGGTACCGCGACTGAAGAGGGTGAGTATCCAGGGACGAATGGCATATGAAACTCGCACTCACACGAGCGGCCATAGCAACAACGCCATTTGCAATAGACATGAGGGCGATGGTGATAAAGTAGAAAGCTCCGTCGCGATACAAAATTTGAATTAACCGGCTTTGCCGCGAGTTCCAGTATAACCGGAGGCCGTAGTAGAGCGAAAGGACCATCGTAACTGCATCATGGCGGCACTGTGAGCTGGAATTTCAGGGTACTAATAATTGAGGGGGCTCACCAATTGAGCTGTAGAAGAGCGCCGAATAGCATATGAGGATATAGTGGCTTGCTCCGTGAGTGAGTCCCAAACAACCCGTGAGTTGAGGATATGGCGATTCAATGACTTCGAGAAACGCGTCAGCGTAGCAAAGGGGCTGGTTCCCTGAAGGGGAGGAGCGCACATTCGTAGCTAGACAGATAAAGAGAGAAAAAGATCATGCAGATCGCGATAACGGCCTGCGAACAGAGATGCAGATCTCGCGAACGGAGAGCCACGCATAGCACGCACTGTAGCATTGACAATCAAGAATAACTTGATAAGCTTGGTCCTTTGGGATAGTGCATAGAGACGAAGGTAAAGCAGAACTGGGTGCAGGTGCCTGTGAGACCGTACATCTGGGATAGAACAAGAGGGGACTGACCATCAGCAACAAGGATACATACTGCGATTCCCACTGGCAAAGGGCGAAGGTAAGCAGCTGTTTACGCTGGAACTAGCATGAGCTTACTGCTTGGAATAGAGAAAAGCATTTGGCAGGCCTTCAAATCATGAGCTACTAGTAGATATGACGTTATGGGGGAAAGAATGCACTGACCGAGGGACTCAGATACGGCGGAGTGGAGTTGTCTAGCAGGGAGAGTGTAATGAACCGAAGCACCAAACATAATTGCAGAGAAAAGCACCCACAGTAGACAAGGACAGATAGGACAGCGAGAGGAAAGTAACGGTTGAACAAGTACATGAGTTCAATGTGATTCCATTTGAGGGCCCATATCAATTCACGCTGTTCCAATGCTCAATACCAGAGACGAAAAGCGCTGCTTTCAAGCTTCTTACCTCCAATTCGAAGGTTTGAACACATTCAAGAATCTGGCGCAAGGTTTGAGTTGGTGGCAGTCAAATGAGTCTAGGGGCGATCGTACCAGTACTGTCAGACTGGCAACTGAACAAGAGTTAGAACCTCAGATTGCGTTGAGAAATGAAACCAGGCTTGCTATTGAAGTACTAAAAGCAAAATCAGAACCTTGGAACCATAGATGAATTAACGAGGCCAACGCACATTAGTGTAAGTTGAGCTGATAAACTGCGAGGCCAGTTTCTCAACAAGCTGGTCTTCAGCGTCCATGCCCCTGACGCCAGAGAGATCCTTCCTGCTGATAATTCGGTCAAAGCGGAGGCAGAAGAGGAACGAAGGGTCCTGGTGTCGTCGCAGGGAGGATTCAACAGCTGGGCGGTGGGATGCGAGAGGTCTATGTATATATGGCTATGATTAGGACCAAGCAGGTGGCCGATGGGTGCATTGGCATCTCTTGGTTACTTACCGAGACCTCCTTGTTGGGTCCATCAAAAAATATGCTGAATGGAGCTTGGGAAGCGCCTGACGCGTCGAGAGTGACATAAAACATCATCCTCACCAAGTTGCCTGGAACACTCGGCGAAATATGTAGCCCTTGGAGGGCCCTGACGTTACAGGGGAAACGCGGCTTACCACTCGTCAACCGCGGTTATGGTGGATTGCGAGTAGTATCACTCAGAGGTACCTATCCTACGCTGAGACAAAGACGCACGAGGAAAAGGTGGGAATACCTGAGCTCCAGCCTCCCGGTGGGATGGTAAATGTATACAGTCGAAACCGCGATAACCCATACTGTGGGGACCCATAATCGGTAGTAACCCATACCATTCCATAGCTACCAAACTCCTTGTTTCGCCTAGAAGAAGATTGTCATAACCCATAACCCCCAATAACCCATAGCTTTGGGCGTCCACCGAACGGTATGGGTTATCGCGGTTTCGACTGTAATCGCTCCTATCTTTCTTGAGTGAAAGTATCTCCCCGCAGAGTTCGTTCGGCTAAGGCACCCTAAAAACTTCTCACTCTCTGAAGCTCTGTATGTGGTTCGAGGGATGCAGACCGTTGAGGGCTCAAGAGATCTAGAGGTCAGAAGGGATTGAGCTGCAGTTCAACCCTAACTTTCGAACATCGAGGTGGGGGGTGACATAGTGTGACTGTTGTGGATTTGCCTTTTATCGCAATATTTCCAGTCTGGACACTGTCAATTCCTCGAAAGCAACCCGAACATGTAAACCGCCGAACCTATTCCTCACGGGTCATCTCCCGGTACCAGGACCCTGATACCTGGCGATATGTAACACTAAATACCTCCTTCAATGCAGAGCTGGCGTAGACTGCTAGATTATTATATATGGGCTTATCTATTTCCGTCACCCTATGCACTTACATCTCGGAGTCAAGTGTCGCTCAAGAGAAGCTTTGCGTGGGAGAGGGCGGGAGACTGAGAAAGCACATTGACAATAACCCCCGAGAGGCTCATGGGAAGGCGTACACCGTGGGCCAATATGCGGCTTCCCTGTCATCGGATTTGTCGGGCAGCTTCAAGTGCGCGGTTGTGCACCACCTTGACCCAACATGAGTTGGTCAGTGGTTGAATGGTTTCGGTTGAGTTTCCCACTCCCCTAGCGGTATCTCGTCACCAGCGTAGTAGATTGCTGGAAACTGTGACCAGTGCCTAGGCCAGTGGCTGAAGATCTCCTCGTGGGATGAGCCCCAAGCTGGACCGAACAACCTATCAGCCTATTTGAGGGGCAACCCGAGGGCATTCTCATGCTCTCTGACATATTCTGAAGTGGCTAGCTCATGAGACTTGAGTAAGGTCTCCTCTTTCATCCATCTATTGTCGGTGATCTTCCAAGGTAGGGACGTTTTTCTCAATACTCGTCGTAGTCCCTCCCAGGGGTTCAAACGTTTGTTCATCAGACCTGCTCGTTATGGCCTCGGGCATTTTAGTGTCGCACCCCTGGATATGATATGTGGTTGTCAGCTTAGCGCCACTGCTCACTCAGACGGCCAATCTGCCAGAGGTCTCTTTCACAAGTCAGGACAGCGTTCCAGCGTCCCCTCACAAGACTAGTAAGGAGACTTCGCCGCATTGATCTCATCAACATGACCTACATACGGCATCTTTATCGTAACTCCCGACTCGCGACCATTTCAAAATGCCATGGATTGTCCAATGCGGCCACCAATGAACGTCTGCCAGAGCCTGTCACTGTGGACAGTGATTGTGGGAAGTGCGAGACTTTTGTTTAGATTCCAAGCTACACACCACGGTTCTCAGCTATATCAATTTCACTAGGCGTCAGGGGGAAAGACATGTTGTGGTTCAAATTGAAGTCTACCTCACGCTTCTTTCGGCGATCGTCGAGTAGTGCATCCAGAATCCTCGCGCTAATTGAAATGGTTTAATTCAGCTTGGATAAAATGCATTATCCGGGCTTCAGACACCGTGGACAGGACAGGCGATCATCCTTTGTAGTAACTACAAGCTCGCGCTTGTAGTAACTATGCGGTATTTACCGCCGAAAATGCATGGACGGACGCGCTACTGTGTGGAGCTTGTCTGCCAGTCTCAATGATTATCCATGGATGTTGGAAGGCTTTCAGTTAATTACGTTGCAGATCGTGTTTTTCTTGACAGTAAAAATTTAACACTCCTGACAGAAGAGGCCTGGGTCTAGACACCTAGTTTAAGTGTCCTTGCGAAGCCCTATCGGCGCGCTGAATTGTGCTCATATCCCGAGGATCGACGTTAGCGGGCGCTTATTCTTCAAGGATCTGACTTCAAATCTTTCGGTAGGACCCCGAGCGACTCTGGGGTCTGGAGGCCGTTCCATCACCTCTGATGGCACTGGGGGCATGTGGCGACCAGCACCAATCGGCGGCCTTTGGTCGTTGCCTTGCCCGTGAAAGGCCAGTCGCGGTCCCTTCAAGCCGCCCGCGATGCTTTTCCTAAACGTCGGATTATTGCTCAAACTAGGCGATGCTCGAAGGTTATTTACCTTGGGAGCGGCCGGAGGCCTCTGTTTCAAGAAGTCCCTTTCAGCCCCGATAATAAATGATGATCACATTGTAACGATGCTTCCTTGGCACCTTTACCGTACTGAACATATTGAAATGGTTACTATAATTAGAGTCTACCGCTGAAAGTTAAGCTTCCTGTCATCACTCACACGTCGAAAGAAGTGTGTGATATATAAGATGGAAGAGTGACGAGATCCTGGCTGACCCTCCCTTCTCCCTTGTGACCTCTAATTCCTCCCCATTTTTACCGCACATTCTTTTTCTTTCGATTTCCGTTTTCTCTCTTTCCTTCATTCCTTTACTGGTCTCATCGCTATCCCCCATGGCAGGCCTTGCGTTGGTCGCCTTCTTGTCCTTCTCCACCCTCATCACTGGCGTCGCAGCGATCTCAAGAACTGAAACCATAGATGACGCCGAGGTTGGGCCATACCCTACTACAAGCAGCCGGCTCGCCACCATCGGCTTCTATCCACCAAACAATGGGTACTGGGGGACGCAGCTAGGATCGACTGACACCATGGTAGTCAAGACGTTGACCACTGCAAAGCTGTATGATGGGACGTTCACGGCGGCATCCAGTTTTGCGCCCTCGACTCCTCGGTCTATCACGATCGACTTTTTCGGTGAGCCCGACGACTCACAGAGATTCTAAGGCCCATTACTGAGCTAACGTGCCCTACTTCCCACTCAGGTACCTCAATCAAGGCGTTCTTCACCATCTCGAACTCATGGCCAACACATTGCGACATCACGCTGGACGAAGGGCGGCTAATCGAGATGAGGCATGAACCTGGAAACCTGACAGAGGACGTGGCCTATCAAGTGCCTGGAGTGGAATATAAAGACCTTTCGCCAGGATTGCATCGGATGCAGATCCAGGTCGTCCCTTTTTCAGAGAAAGGCACCGTCAGGAACTTTGTTAGCTTTGACTATGCTGAATATACGTGAGTCGCTTTCCATCCCTCAGCACAACAAGCGCTAAACTTTCCTCTCCTATAGGTTCGACAGCACCGCAGCGGAAGCATACCAGCAACAAAAGTCTTCGAACCGCTCAGGATCATCAGCAGGTGTGGAGCCTGAGAGCGAGAAGGATTCTGGCAACCAGACGGCTGCAATTGTGGGGGGAACAATTGGAGGAGCCGCCGCACTCGCAGCAATCGTCCTTGTGATCTACTTCCGCTCGCGCCGGTCCCGAGCCATGTCTTCGTCCGACTCTTCGTCGATAGAGAAGGTCGGGATGCACCCCTCCGGCAGTCAGTCGAGACGAGGATCAGCGTTTCCCAGGTGGCGGGCATTTGGGTCTTTCATGGTCAGATCACCCGACGGCAGTGGCCCCACCCCCGATCCATCGACGATGCCGTCCGTCTCGTCTCACCAACATCCCGGAGGACCAGAAGCCCACCGGCATTCCATGGTCAGTTCCATGTCTGCCTCCACCAAAGCGCACCCGCTCTACCTCCACATTGGACCCGATGGCAACAGTCAATGGCTCAGCTCCCCCTCCGAAGTCCACCGCCTACATCTCAACTCCGTCCAGGGGTCCCCACAGCGGAGAAATAGTGATGACCGCTTGGACTCACTAGGGCTGCATCTCAATACTATCCACACACCAAAGACGCCATACCAGTCCGTAAGTCCTGGCGGTGGGTCAATCGCAGCAGCCGCAAGAGAACTTCATACCCCATATCAATATGCCATCCCAGAACCATCGCCCAACTCTTCAGGATACAGATAGTCTCCTTTGATATCCGCCTGCATTGAAACACCTCTTTCGCATTCCCATATGCCTGCTCTCGCATGGACCATACTCGATGGTAGTCATGCATCGTAGCAATTTTTTTCTTTTTCTTTTGAAAATACAGAAATTCGAAACGACCAAAGTGTGCGGAGATTCCACGCAAAGCGCGAATGTGATTATCATCTGTCGTAAGTATAGGAACCTGGTCAACCCTAACAAAGTAACGTCAGATGATGCACAGAGTTTCAAGAAGCGCGGGGTGGGATGACATACTTCCACACGGAAACAGCCAACGAAGGGCCGGCGAGTTGCCATGTAATCATCAAAAAGAGACCGGAAGATCATCTGGCCTCGCCATGTTAAGAAAACCTCTCCCGTACGCCGAGGCAATCGCCTCGAAGCCGTTTTCCTGGACTTCGGAAAGGAAGACATCGTGTTGGTCCACAAGCCTCTCGTTGTTCCTCCTAATCTCTCTAATCACGCTCTGTTCTTGAACACACGTCGGGCACTCTGCCTCGTTGGCCGCAAGGCATCTAAAGTTACGCATACACATACGCGCAATCAAATGAGATTGAGAGCCAGGGAGACGTGATGGTACGCACCGCTGATGGTAGCTGTGATTGCACATAAAGTGTATACTCGGCAAATCAAGCTGCGCATGGCACACCGAGCATCGAGTAACATGGAAGACGCGAGACTCCTCGGGATTAGATAGTTCCTCGACAAGTTTGAGTTTGGAAGCCGTCTCCAATCGGTATGAACGAGTCAGTTCTTGGTCCTGTGCAGACGCGGCGTCAGTTCCCCGTCATGCGAGGCTCATCCCAACTGACAACTCACGCTTTGCACCTCTGCCCTGGATTCTTTAATCCTCTTGATGAGCCATTCCTTGATGAGACCAACGCTTGCAACACCATTCCGGCTTAACACCTGAATGACACCTAGAGGTGGGATGATCCCCTCCTCATCAATGTGCTCTAGCATCCCTCGCAGATCGTCTTGATGCTTTGCCAGTAACTCGGGAGTCGACGTCAAGAACCGAAGCACCAGAGGGTAGAGTTGAGGATGCTCGTTTCCGTACGACATCAGTCCATGAACCACTTTATCTGACGCGCTCGAATCCCCACCGTCATTGTACCGGTCAATCCAGAACCGCAAGACATCCTCAAACATCCCCATCTTCTCCCACAGCAACACCAATCCATCCGTATAGGCATGTGTCGAACACAATATCAGAGCGTGGGTGCTGTCATAGGGGATCTCACCCCGCCCAAGAACCCGCAGAGCCTTGTCCCTCATCACTTGCTCATCAAACACCCGCCTCTCACTTTCCTTTGCGGGCAATGTGAGGTACAGTTCCAGGAGCGTGTTCCAGACGGCAACTTGATCTTGTTTATCTTGAGCAAGACCTAGCTCGTCAAGGAGTTCTCGACGTTCTGAGAGAATGTGGATGGATCCAGGAGCAAGGTCGTTGACCGACTGTCCCCAGCGTCGAATGGCAACAGTCTCGAGGAACGTGACAAACTGCGGCATATGGTCGACGAAATGGGAGAAGTAGAGGCGAGGCGAGAGACATGGGGGCAGAGGGGTGGGCGGACGAGGAGGTTCAGGGTCCGTAGCTGCAAGTCCGGCAACCGATCCCGTCCTTGGGGGAGGGCTGCTTGAAATGACAGAGGCTTCATGAACAGACGCACGTCGTTGTCGGTCTTCGGCACGAAGTGTCTTTATTGAGGGTGAAGGTGGAGCGGCGGTTTCTGAGGACACGACGGTTGGGACAGCATTGTGTCTGTTGAGAGCAAGGTAGGAAAGATAAGAGGCCGAAGTAGGTGCAGGCTGCTTGATAACAGTCTTGTCTTCCTCCGGCTCAGAGACCAATGACCCTGTCGTCGTGCAGAGGTCAATCAAAAGCTGTGTGGTCTCCTCGGGCAGGCTATCAAGCATTGCACGCCCATAGCGAGCGAGGTTGCTCTCCGCCTATGCTTGGTGTTAGCAAAACCTCCTCGGATGAGGATGACGACGACGCTCACTGCTTCCGGGCCAAGCTTCCTGAGGTATGCCAACGCGTCCTTCACGTTTCCTGCGTCTTCAATTTGAATTCTTAGATAGTCTTCGTGGCGCTCGTACTTCTTGGCCAGATATGACGCATGGTCGAAATATCCGGCCTGACGGCAGACGCGAATCGCAGTGTCCAAGTCGAAGGGCAGCTCGTCGGCATCTGCGCCATTCCGCTTCGACTCGGTCTTGATGAAGCTATCAAGCCGACTGACATCCTTTAGCTTGGTGTAAGTGTTCAACAGGAGGGTGGTGTGGTCAGAGTTGGCGAGGCCAAGCGTGTGCAGTTCTTGCAGATATGTGACAAGGTTATGGATACGTTGCGAATCCAAGAACTATATATCATGCCATTAGAGCCAGGATCATGATAGGGGAGGGGTGCCGACTTGCCTTTCGGACCACATAGCTTGGTTGTACGAAGCCGATGGTTTGAATGTATTGCTGCATGGCACTATCGTAGTCGCCTTTGGAATAGTGATGATCTCCATACTGCTTGTGTATATCAGCTACGCTCGCGTCGTCGAGGTTTTGAGTCTTCGCCAAATTCAGCGCGACAACGTATAGCGACTTCTGGTACAGCATGTCAAGCTTGGTCGCCGTCGATTTCTCTTCCAAGGAGAGCAACTGAAAGTGGATCAGACACAAGATCACAGCGACGACACTGACACTTACCTTGCCATCCGTCGACAAGACATAAACTTTGCCCCATTGAGAGACCACCTCACGCACGCCTTGCTTAAATGCGCCAGAATATGCAACCAGCTTGTTTTCAAGATCGAAAACTGTGACCTTGGTGACCTCTTCCGACGTATCCTTTGCTCTGGCCACAAAGTTTCGAACAGTCGCAGAGGGTGCTCCTGCCGTCGCGAAAAACGGCGGGGACACAATCACAAGATAGCTGAGATGAGTGTGCACGGAAGACTTATGCCCTTCGTATGCATAACAGGTGCCCCGTCCTTCCGTGCCGCAGAGATAGATGGCCTCGTCTCGCGCGACAACCATATCTCGAGCTCGCCTATCCATGGTTGCACAACCAAGGCCACTGCCGATCTCATCTACAACAGTGGGATTGCCACCACTACCACGGCCAGAGACCTGGTAGCTGAGTACCCTGTTCGTGGTCACGATGAAGAGATATGTGTTTGGCGAATCGTCGGTTGGTTCCTTGAAACCAAGCCCAGTGATGGGCTCGGTTGACGACTCGTGAATGGTCCGTGCCTTTGGAAGGGCAGTTATGGATGTTGAACCAGCCAGAGACTGGTCCAGATGTCGATAGAGGATGACGGTTCCATCACCGAGCCCTATTGCAAGATGCCCAAGGCCTGACGAGAGGGCCACTGAGGTTACAGGATGAGGCCGATTACTCTGCTGAACCTTCGCAGACCGCAGGAGCATCGGCGAACCCGTCTTCTTATCCCTGTCCTCAATGGCCCAGATCTTCAGCAACGGTGACTTGACGGTATCCTCTTCCTAGACTGTATTAGACAGGATTCTCAGTGCCTCGGCAGACATACCCCTAATGTCACCAATATCCCATTCCGTTCGACCATATGGGTAACGCGTCCTGCAACATGCGCGACCCAGCTGGTCACTGTCTCGAAATCGCGATTCAGCAGGTGTACGCTGCCATGGATATCCGCTACAAGCATTCCCCGCGACGACGATGTCACTGTCGAGATTTCTGTCGCAACCTACGTTGAGCGATTCAGTACTTTGACTCGGTCAATCGCTCGATAATGTACCTTGAAGATGTACGGCGAACTGTCGAGATCGTGGGGGTCCTTGACGGGTACGACGTCAAAGAAAGGGAACTGTCGCCACTGTTACCCAAAGCGATTTCTTTCAGTTCAGGGAGGACGATGCTGAGCAAGGCATACTCACCGCTGGTGCAGCCGCAGCTACTGCGTTGCTCGTCGTGGCCATCGACGAGGACATTTCGTTCAGATTCGATACGGGGTATACACGCTGAGTGAGGGTATTCGACCTGGCCAATACTGCGCCGTTCGTCGTCGTCACTGTTCGACGCGGAACGAAGCCCGACATCGTGCCCAAGTGCGCCCATCACTGTGGGCCGGAACAAGCAGCTGGTTCCCACACGGTCGAAACGATCCCTGTGACGGTCCTGCCCGACCTGCTCAACCACCACCACCACCATTCCCTTCAACGTCGACGCCTGGTGAGCTCAGCCTGCAGTTATCTGCCTGGAATGGTGTTACTGACGTTTCGCCAGATTTCTGAACATAATGGCTTTCCTTGGACTCCGCAAATGGCCCACACCCGTACGCGAATTTTTGGGTTATGTTTGTATGGCGTTCGCTGACAATGACGGCGGGGCACTTCCACAGATCGTTAAGCCCCTCTGGCCCTTCATGGTCGCTGGCAGTGTTACCATGTACCTCGTGTACCAGGCCCAGCAAGCTGGTGTTCGTTGTGAGTCTCGAGCATAACCTTGGGTTGAAATCCTCCCACTGACACGTCGATTTGCAGCCTCTGAATTCGCCAAGGATCCCAGGAACCCATACGCCGCAAAGATTGCCAGCGAGTCTCACCACTAGAAACCCACCGTTCTCAGCAGCCATTCTTTTTCCGTGTCATAATATTTAGAAGCAGGCGAATACACCCTTTTACCCTCCGGAGCTCGTGCATTTCGAAGGGGCTCGACAGTGGACCTACAATATTGAAGCACGAGCAGCATGCAGCGGAAACACGTCTCGAATATCTGATGACATGCTACAACGAAATGTGCCGTCTGGTTTACAACGTCGCGGACCCAGGGTAGTCAGTGCAGCAAGTGAACGAGGTGACGATTTGGACGCAATGCCATGGCCAGGGTCCATTCCGTTTCTAGGCTTCTCTGCTAGCATAGTGCAGCTTGGCTGGACGCTTCGGGCCCTCTTGCGTACAATTTTACACACGCGTTTTCGTTCTCATTAAATCTCGGATTGGTTCTCAACTAATTGTACAGGTTTCTGCTCCCAATAGGTCACATTCTTCAATCAAAGGCAGCCTTGTTCTTCTCGACCCATTCACGGGCAGTGGTCTTCCCCTTGAAGACCTCCACACCCAGTTTCTTTGCTTCCTCCTCAGGCATGTTCCACCACGCTTCTTCAATTCCGTTGTTCTCAATGTCAACCTCCTGGTCAATGAGCAACTTCATCCAGGGACCCCTGATCTTCACCAGCTCCTCAGGAGATACAGGCTTGTGAGTGATTGTCCTCCCTAAAACCTCACCAGTAGCCTTGGCGAGCTGTTGAAGGTCGGCACATCAGTCAACGCCCTGGTTGATGGTGATGAGTGAAACACTCGCCTCAGTATACGTGAGTAGTTCAGGGCCAATGACAATAATATCCTTGTTGACGATGTCCTCTGTGATAGCCTTTACACCTGCCCAAGCAATATCCTCCGCTGCGACGAAGGGGATCCGACCAGTCGGGATGGCCGTCTCAAATTGGTCTCTCTTCTGGGTGCCAGACCCCAGAACCATCTTCAAGTTATCTGCACAACCGTCGGTCAACAGTGCGGAAAGCAGAAGAAGAAACGTACCAATGAACCAGGTTGGCCGAAGGATAACATGATCAATATGGTTCTCCTTCAAGTACTTGGGCACCTGCCCGTTACCCAAGTACTCTGAATATACCGTCGCGCTGATGTACACGAACTTCTTGATACCACCCTTCTTCACCGCAAGCTCGATGAAGGGTACGATGTCCTTGACATGCTCGGGATTTAACGGCTCTCCGACAATGTACACATATTCAATGTTTGGGCTGGCGTTCAAGGCACTCTCGAACGTTGAAGGGTCTTTCCAGTCCAGCTTGACGTTACTGAAGCCATCAGGAATCCGGTTACCGGACCTGGATGCGAAGATGGCCTCGCGACCTGCTGCTTTAAGGAGCAAGCCCAAGTGAGCGCCGACGCTGCTGCCTCCACCAGTGATTAGCGTTGTCATCTTTGTCGCAGTGGGGGTTTCGAGTGAAGGAAAGGTACGGGTTTTTGTATTCTGGTCTGGTTGGAGATGCCACCCTTTTTATACTCGACAAGAGGGTACGCTTAGGTGATCCATAATGGCCAGGGCGTGCTCGGGCCCCACGCAGATTGCGCGTCCCGCCAGATGAGTAAGGCATTGAGACGGAAACATTAAAGCTGTTCTGGTAAGTTTTTCTTCTCCCTTCCGCCTTTCCGTACTCATAATGTCTTAAAGTCCCCCATGGCTATTCAATCGACCGCTGCGCCTGCTTGCGCGTCTCGCATCAACGCGCGTCCCAGCCACTGAGCCCCGTGAACCCTAGATCAAACTACGGGAAGTGTACAGCTGTCTGCATGCTGACAAGAACAACTGTCGTACCCCCAACTTGATATAGAACGATCTTTGTCACCTCCCGTCCCAGTGCGAAGAGCCTCATCAAGATGGGCACCAGAGGATACGCAACGCGATCAGCGATGGCCAGCAGAAACTATCGAAAGATATACCAACTGTGCATACTCAAGAAGTGTCGCGGTTGAACGGTCCCTGCATCAGACAACAATGTGTTGAATCCCAGAAGTTCTTGTCAATCAACATCAACTAATCATATATAAATGTACAGATATGGGACAGGTTGGCGATTACCAGTATTGAGACGGCTTCAAGCCAATCTACTTCAAGTCCGCCTTGTTCTTCTCGACCCACTCGCGGACCGTGACCTTGCCTTTGAAAACCTCAACACCTTCCTTCTCCGCTTCTTCAGCAGACAAGTTGAACCACCTCTCCTCAGTACCGTCCTTCTCAATATCAACCTCCAGATCGATCAGGTATTTCGCCCAGGAGCCCTTGACCTGCAGCAACTCCTCGGGTGAAACAGCCCTATGAGTGATCGTTCTCCCGAGAACTTCACTCGCAATCTTCGCATACTGGAGAAAGGGAGCAAGTCAGCGATCTTCGACACACGATGGCCATAGCCAAACACTAACCTCGTCATAGGTTAGTAGCTCAGGACCAAGGACAACCAAGTCTTTATTGATGATGTCATCCGTGATGGCTTTGAGGGCTCCCCTCGCAATGTCCTCCGTGGCAACAAATGGAACGCGACCCGTGGGCACAGTCGTCTCAAACTGCCCCTTCGCAAGGGCTCCAATAAGGTAACCGTTCAGATTATCTGTAACCAATTCTCGTCATTAATCACTGATCCTTAACCCAAAGATAAGGAAACCACGACGCACCAGTGAACCAAGTCGGGCGAAGGATGACATGGTCAATATGATTCTCCTTGAAATACCTAGGCAACTGAGCGATTCCAAGCTCGTCCACGTACGTCGTCGCGCTGAGATACACAAATTTCTTGACCCCGCCCTTCTTCACCGCAGCCTCGATGAAAGGTACGATGTCTTTGTAACTCTCGGGATTTGAAGGGTCCCCGACGATGTAGATGAATTGTGGGTTGGTGTTGAGGACATTTTCGAATGTGGCAGGATCCTTCCAGTCCAGCTTGACGGAACCGAAGCCCTCAGGGATACGATTCCCGGACCTGGACGCAAAGATGGCTTCGCGTCCTGATGCTTTGAGCAGTAGGCCAAGGTGGGTGCCAACCTTGCTGCCTCCGCCAGTGATTACTGTTGTCATCTTGTTTGTAGTGGTGGTTTAGTGAATGGAAGTGTGTTCAAGTTGTGTTGTATGACTACGGCTTGTCTCTTGAAGGCTCTTTTATAACTAGCAAGTGCTGAGGGCCTCTCACGTATTGTTTGCGCCTTATGTCGTCTGGGTAAGACGGTTTGATGGCGATTGTGATAATTTGTAAGGCAAGCGCTTCTCACTGTGAGGGTTGACTACAATGTTCATAAGCTGAGCTAGCCAGAACCTTAATCTTTGTCAGGTAGTGTGGCGTGACTCGAATCACTTTGCCCAGTGATGACGACAGGCAGGTCATGCAGGACCAAATTACGAGTCAAAGACATATATTGATGGTCCAGAGCAGCAGAAAAATGGTCAATTCTCTGGTCCAGTTGTGAAAAGATGGGCTGTTCGATCGCTAAGTAACGCAATCCCGTCTCACAATAACACACGCAAGGTGGTTGCAAGGTGGAGCCTCAGGCTTCGCGATCCGCCTTCGGACCCGCCCTCGGACATTAATATTTCCTTTGCAACTTTGGGATCGAAGTTGTACTGTTCGTCTACTGGCAGGTCGTCTCGACAATGTGACTGCTCCTGCGGCGGGATGAAACCGAGGAACCCGATGCTCCTTGACTTGTCGAAGCTTTGATCTATATGCTTGATCCAAGACTCGGTTTGAATCAACGTGAAATACTTCTCCGCTAACAGCAAGTAGCGAAGCAACTGTCTCCCTGGCTCTTAGGGCATCAGGGCGGACCTGAGGGGGCTTAATCCAAGTTCGCCTTGTTCTTTTTTACGCACTCGCGGACAGCGGTTTTGCCTCTGAGTCTGATGACTTCGAGGCCTAGCTTCTCAGCTTCCTTCACCGACAAAGTGCCACCATCTCTCCTCTATGCTGTCCCTCTCACTTTCAAGTTCTAAGGCCCTTTGCATGAAGTCCTCTTCCGACACGGCTTTATGAGTAATTGTCGCTCCGCAGGCGTGTTGTACATGATTCTAATCGAAATCCGTTCGATGTTTCTCGACCCACTCGCGAACAGTAGTTTTCCCCTTGAAGACTTCGACGCCCAGCTCCTCTTGTTCCTGGACCGAAAGATTGAACCATTTCTCTTCGATGCGATCTACTTCTCCTGCGAGCTCGAGGTCAACCAGCCAGTGTGCCCAAGGCGCCTTGATCTGTCGCAGCTCCTCGGCAGACACAGGTCGATGCTTGATCGTTTTGCCCAACACTTCACTAGTCACTGCCGCAAGCTAAGTTCATGATGCGTCAGCTTCTCATCGATATTTCTGGTAGTAGCTCAAAGTTCACCTCATCATAGGTCAGTAGTTCTGGGCCGTCAACAATGATATCGTTCTTGACGTTGTCTTCTGTGATCGCCTTAAATGCCGCCCTTGCAATGTCTTCGGTGGCGACGAAGGGAATTCGGCCCGTTGGGACGGCCGTCTCGAATTGGCCCTTCGTACGAGCGCCAATCAAATAGCCAGTCAGGTTCTCTATGACTGATATTAGCTCTTTCCTTTCAAACGACGGTACACCAATAACGTACCAGTGAACCAGGTCGGTTTAAGGACAACATGGTTAATGCCATTCTCTTTCAGGTACTTGGGCACTTCCTCAAGCCCTCCGGCTTTCAAGAAGTAACCGGTACCGCTCAGGTAGACAAACTTCTTCACGCCCTTTGTGAGGGCAGCCTCGATGAAGGGTACGATCTCCTTCGCTGGCTCGGGGTTTCCAGGTGTTCCAATGAGGTACACCGACTCAAACGGACCAGCGCTCAGAGCACCTTCAAACGTCGATGGATCGCTCCAATCCAGTTTGACGGAACTGAAGCCCTCAGGGATGCGGTTGCCAGACCTGGACGCGAAGACGGCGCTACGGCCTGCAGCCCTGAGAAGTTGACCGAGGTGGGTGCCAACATTGCTGCCACCGCCAGTGATTAAAGTGGTCATGTCGTTTCAGTAGTTGTGGACGTTGAGATAGGGAAGTTGTTGATAGAGGACGCACTATACTGAGGGGTCTTTTATACTGGCATTAAAAGCCTGGAAGAGAGCCTCGGCCTCCTGCGTAAGGATGCCCGAGGTGGGTTGGGTTTGTCAGTGGCACGTCAAGGAACATGCAAACCTCCGTGAGTGATCGAGCTGTTTCTGCAACCACGACCTCATTCATCAGAACAATTTCGGCAGATACGAGGCGCGCATCGCGACAACAGGCTTCAGATGAGACCTTTATAGGCTTACGGGGAACGGTTATCGCCTATCTCGACACACGCTCCCTCTTGCCAAAGGCTGGCCAATCGGATAAATGCCAAGTAAAATCATGCATCCCGACCATAAGATCTAAAGCCACCAGTATTTATCGCCATCTCAATTGCCCTCTGAATCCGAATCCGAATCTGCCGCCGACCATGGGTATTGGAACCCAGACCAAAGTGAATCCTCGTGTCCATTCTTGACCCATCTTTCGAAGGTGGAGACCGAGACTGGTTCATCGCAGTAGCTCTGCTTCCAAACTAAATGGCCCCTCCTCTGCACTTTACAGAGCCTCGAAAGCAGGAGGGTACCCTCCGAAGGCAACATCACCAATGATTCCGGGAATTCCTCTGCAAAGTATAAACCCAGGAGCGACTCAGAGATATATGAGTTTACTAACGTCTTATTCCTCTGGGACGATCTCCAAACGGGTCCGAACGAATTTGTACATCCCAATCTTTCATTCCGGAGAATCTATCCTGAGCCGCTCGCATTTGGCGTAAGATCTGTGCTGCACTATTGACCGTGCGTAGGCTCTCAGCGTCACCCGCTGGGCAAGGCAAGCAAGCTTGAGGGGAGATCGTAAGGATTAACGTTCCACCCTGAACCCTTGGGCGACTGGTTCCTGTCAAGGCTTCCTTACAGAGCGAGGGGATGGTGAGATCAAGGTGCTCGATCGCTGGAAGTGTTTCCGCGAACCCGGAGATGAAGTGACAATGGTGGTGTAAGGATACGCCTTGCAGGTCGAAATCAGCGAGTTTCCAATCTGGGTCGAAAGGGGTCAAACGCAGAGTAAGCGATTTCATAGTACTAGTTGAAGACTTGAGAACGGGAGTGGAGAAAAGGGGAATAGTTGTTGGTCCAGAGTCAACATCTAGGGCCGAGCGTCAGCCAGGTAAATGGGGGTGACGGGGTACACACGCACTTGTCATCCTGCCAGTGGCAGAAAAGCTCTCAAGGGACGGTCTCCCTTTATACTGATTAAAAAGAAGGTCCCTGACGACTTCTCCATACGACAGGAGCTCAAAGCGACAAATGTCCCTCCATGACAGAGCTTTGAGATGGTCGAAAAGCCGGTGGAAGAGGCAGTTTTGAGCATCCACAGTGCTGAAATGCTGCCTGATTTCCTCTTCGGTAAGCCAATTCGATCCTATACCTAGACCTAGGTATTCTTGTAACGTTGGGGTTTCGGTGGCCCGAAGGAACACTCCGAACAGCCCAAGGGGGTACCCGACCAAGTTCACCCCACGTATCTTCTTGACAAATGTCGTCAACTGACACGCAAGCTCCTCGATGGAGACCAGCTTTTCTCCCAGCTGGTGGACGACGGAGCTTTCTGCAGCCTGCATCCCATCTTTCTGTTCAAACTCCCTCATGGATGGAATGAACGCGACCCAGACCGGAAGTTCGGTAGTTTCGAGGTTGGGGAAAAGGGAAAGGAATTCGAGTATCTTCGAGCACAGCTTCAGTGCCAAACGTGCTATTTCTTGCGTTACCAGCTTCCTGTATTCAGCATGGTCGATGGAGCCTTTTGGTTTCGGTTTGGAGGTTGCGTGGTGACTGCATACCTCAAGTAAACTTTTCTCTATGTCGGGCGGGTACCCAACATCCGCATACGAAGCGGTGCTGGCTTCCACCCATTCGATGGCTTCCACCGCTCCAAGAGCACTGGGATCGCAGAGTATGGTGCTTAACCCGGAAAGACCGGCTTCCATCGAGCCCAGAAGCAGGCTGTTTGGGTCGCCTGCGAGGAGGAGGCATCCACGTATATCAAGACTTGGGAACCATTGCCGCACTGTCGTTAGCTCCTGAATGGTGACGCCGAGATAGTGACCACGCCTATTAGGCCGTGAAGAGAGGGTCCCTCGGAAGAAAATGCTCCGCCATGAGGAGCAGACTTGCGATAGGTTGTGGCTGAGAAGGACTCGAACTGGAATAAAGGTATAGGTCCAAGAGTGAATGGTTTGGTGAAATATGGTTTCGAAAAAGGCCAGGGAAAAAATTCGAGCGAGGAGCTCGATAGGAAAGCTCTTCAACAGTACACTGGAGGCGACTGTAGGCCCAGAGGATACCGTGGAACTGGCCGTTTCTCCGCATACTCTGAGGTGAGAAGGTATAGCATGCTGATGCTTCGGTTTGCGAAGGTCATAGGTGATGCCACGGCGCCATTGCTGCGTGCGTGCCATCCCTATCCGACGTACCTAGTAACAAGCAACCCAGACAAGGCTTGGGATGGGCTTGAGGTCAAGGGAAGCCGCACACAACTCGAATTGACTGCCTTGCTTACGTACCCATCACTCTGATGTCTACCCCATTCCTCTTGGGCGCTTATTGTGGGGGTAACTTGACAGAAGACCAAGGGGGAGAGATCTACGGACCTAAAGCCCCATCGATGCCAACCTCTTTAGCCTCCTGATACTCGGCTGAAGGGAACGATCGCTCAAGACTGATAACGGCTTGTTACGGCCCGTCTGAATGACGCAGCTATATATGCCAGACACCAGCTTCCTAACCTTGAACTTAAACGCCCTCGACGCCCTCACATCCTTGCTTATACCTTTATCGCTCCTCTCAAATAAATGTCCAGCCATCTCGACCCTGTCACTGGCCCCCTCAAAGAGGAACAAATCATCCCAGATGTTATCCCGGAATCTTTTACGCCCTCAGTTCTGTTCACCATAATCTATCGCGGGAAAGAGGTGCTTCTAGGGTCGCAGGTTCCTAGAGACGATACGCTCGACGAACCCGACGTCAAAATCACCCCTCTGGCTCTCCCGTCTGAGGGGATGAACGCTACCTACACCCTTGTTATGACCGATCCTGATGCCCCGTCTCGAGCAGACCCCAAGTTTGGTCAGTGGCGACACTGGGTGGTAAGCGTCGACTCACGACTTCGAAATAAAATTTCCTCAATAGCAACCTCTACCGGTAGGTAACTGGAGTTAGTATCGCCGCACCAAAGGAGGCTTCTGAGGCCGCAGAACTTGTGGCCTTGAAGCCAAAGGCTGCGTCAACGCCCTATTGGCCTCCTGGACCACCCCCTGGTTCCGGCTTACATCGCTACAGTAGGTCTTGAGGTCTTAGCTGCCTCTGTATAAACTCTCATGTGGACTCGACAGCTTTCTTGCTCTTCGAAGAACCAGCTGGATCTATCACCATCCCTGCTGATGCCCCAGAGAATCAAGCAGAGTTCGAAAAGCGCCGCAGATGGAATGCGATCAAGTTTGCCGAAGAATATAACCTGAAACTTGTGGGCGCTACCTTCTTCTTAACCCAAGCCAACGAAGAATAAGATGTGTCCACAGAGAGAAAGAGACGACCTTCCCATCTGTAAAGTAGTACAAGAAATGCCATTATCCCCGAAACAAAAGGCAGAAATTCATCTATGGAATCTCAAATTCAATTACTCGTCAAGCGCCTTGACTCCCCGTGGCAAGGTAGACAGTCGAGAGAACGAGCTGAAACTGGTGCCCCTATTGAATGCAAATAGGCGCGACGCGCCAGGGCATGACGAGCACGTGTTGCAGCAGAATATAACCCCTGTCGCGCCAGTCCAATCTTAAACCTGAACCACCATCATCACGCTCAACAATGAACTCCCCAGGCGAACCCATCTCTCCATCGCCCTCGACGCCGTCCTCTGCGACCCCTCCCAACGAAGAGGTTGGATTTCAAGGAACCCAAGGCAGTAGCGACAGCAAAGGCTTCATGAGCTCCCTGACCAGCTCCCTATCCCACTTTGCGAGCGGCGGTTCATCGAAGCGACGTCTGCCCGCTGGAGGCTCATTTGGGCAGTCTTCGTCGAACCGCGATCTGAAATCTAGGAGGAGAGAAAACACCGGAAGTCGGATGGGAACAGCAGATTGGGAAGGCAAACAGAGCTCGGGTGCTGGAGCCAAACGAGAGAGGGATGATTTGCTCGATCCACATCTGGTCGACTATCTGAGGAAAGGTGAATTCAAATACTGTATTTCCGTGGATCATCAGGGCTAAATACCACTAGAAATTGGCGATCCATTTCAAGAATCAAAGCCTTGAGCAAGAAGCACCGATGTAGTTCCTATACACTTTGTACGTTTCTTTTTTCGGAACGTTGATCCACCTTCTAATTGACTCACCAGGTACCTCTGTAAATTCTTGAAGAATGAGATGAATTACCGCGCTCCAATGTAAATGTGGTGGCCCAGGCAGCTGCAGCCAACAAACACTTAAAGCTCAATTCTTCTTCCACACGATTGACTTTTGTGAGCAATCTCATTGTGATACAGTGTGCTAAATAATATATAAATACAGCTCAATGCTTGGCACCGCCTGCTTAGAAGCTGGGAGCAAGAGCAGGTCCGGCGTTCTTCACAAGACCGACTGTGAAGTCGTTGAACCACTCTCCAGCTTCAGGTGCGGGAACGTGAGCCACAGGGCTCTTGCAGTTCACGTCAAAGCGAGCAGCCGACTCGTCGCTGGTTCCATCAGACTCTCCTCCAGGCTTCACCCAGACGATAGCGTCGACATAGGTGTTGTTGAGGACCTTTTGGTCTGTCGTCGGGCGAATACCATAGCCAGCATTGCGGATGTTGCACCACTGACTCCATTCAGTCCTGATAGCACCCCGACCCGCACGTCCCTGGTCGATGATGAAGTGGGCGGGGTAGCCAGCCTCCTCGAGATGGGGAGCAAGAGAGTGCACATAGTGCCACTCGTCCCAGGAGTTGTTCCACTCGGTGAAGTTCTCGCGGACAGCGGAGACGTATTGGTTGTAGTTGGAGACGTTGGTGGCGAGACCTCGGACTTTGGCGTTCTTGTTGATCTTTTGGGCACCAGCGAGGACCTCGGCAAAGACCTTGGCAGAAGGTGCAAGGTTGTCGTTCCAGCCCAGCCAGCCACCATGGGCAGCGTCAAGGTAGAGAGTGACGTTGGGGCGGTAAAGCTTGGCGATAGCCTGTTGCGGATTGGTTAGCGTCTTCTTCTATGCATCTTTGAGAAAGGGAACTGTCATATGAAACACCAGCGCGGTAAGCGTCAGCAGCACCAGCGCACTTGGGGACGCTCAAGTTGGTGACGAGGTTACCGAGCGAGTCAGGCTCAAGGACGAGGACAAAGTCGAGTTCCCTGGCCTCCTTGGTGTCGAGTTGGGCAGCAACGGCTATCGAGGGTATGCATCAATATCTTGGGTGAAGGGAAACAGCAAAGAAGCACGTACAGTCAACAAACTTGTAGTACTTGTTCAAGCCATCGTCATCGAGATGGAACTCTCCGTCTGAAGCCTTGGCAGAGCAGTCACGGTCAGGCAAGTTGTAAACGACGACCTGAACGAGTTGCTTCTGGCGAGTCTGCTTCTGCTTCTTGAGAGCCTCCTTGGCGAGTGTTGAGATGCTTCCAACATCCCTGGAAGCGGAGATCCAGGTGAAGGTGGGGATGTTCTGGACGGTCTTGGTCCTGGCAGCATTCAAAAAGTCTTTCTGGTCCTTGAAGTATTGGATGGTTGCCTCAAGCTTCGTGGCGTATCCAGGAATGGGGAAGGGGGATCTGCCAACGAAGGGGTTAACATCCTTTGCAGGAGGTGGTGGAGGTGGAGAAGGTTGGGCAGGGGGGACAGGAGGCAATGCTGCGACCGAGAGCATGGACGGAGCAATGGCCAAAGTGGCAGCGAGGTAGGCGAGATACTTCATGTTGACAGAAGAGACCACCAGGTAGACGACGAGGACAATTGGGTAGGACGAGTGTGGGGGAACCAGGGAGGTTAAGGAAACCAAATTCTGAGGGAATGCCCATGTATTTATGGGCCTCGCAGATCACCTTGGCCCAGCTTCAATCGTTAGAACATTCCACCAAGAGCACCGCTGAGTACCACGTCGTCGCGGTTGTGCTCTCACCGGATAATTGGCGGGAAGACGACGGGCGCAATGTCCTGGCAGAAACTGAAAGATGAACGGGCGCACAGGAGGGATTTTTCTCGGGCGTTATAGTGATCGCATACAATGCTCTTCAAAGAAGTTCAAAGAGTCATGCCGGCGGACCTAGAGCGACCTTGCACGTCGTCGAGGTATTGTGGCCGGATAATTGGATGGGATGTGTTCTAGTGCACAATTCTGCCGAGGATTCAATGCGTCGTTTCAGTCATTCACTCTTCGAATGACAAACCCCAGACTCCACGAAAGTTAATTGCAGTCTTGGGCTACTCTTTGCCTATGCTTGGAAAGGCCTTGGGTCACGGTTAAATAGCAACGCGAGTGAAAATAGGTCAACGAGACTTTGGCTATTTCTCACCGTGCAACCTGTGAGAGGTAAAACCGTTATCATGTGCCCTGGATCCATGCTGTTCAGCCTGACGGAATTGAAACTTCTATTCGCCCTTGCACCCGATTGTTCCCTGTAATCTACCAGCTGATTCGACCTAGCATGGTCCAATGTCGCTGTGTCTATGTAAGAATGAAGGTATCTGAAACTGTGCGTATTTTTGTCCTAGTTATAAATAGCAATGACAATGTAAAGGAAGGCCGCTCGTAAAAGGCGTAAGGGAAAGCACAATAGAGAACACTAGTTGATACAAATTAGATGAGATGGACTAGTACATACGTCGTGAAAGATAATGCATGGTCATGAACGGCGGTATCACGGCTCTGGAGGGTCGCGGTGTTGTGCGCTTGCTGGCGAAGCGGGGATATCTTGAGATCCAAGCGAGTTCGAAGAATCGCGAGGTTTCATCTTCGATTTTCCTTTCCCAAGGGTAAACACCCGACGGAAGGTGCCTTTCCCCTTGGTTTGGGAAGTGGGCGAAGTTGGGCTTTCTTCTACAGTGTGCAACCTGGGCTGGCTGCACCCAAACCTCCGCTCCGAGATGTTCGTCTGTATCCGGTGGATTTGGACCCCATACTCCTCTGTTGCAAAGTCGAATCCACGGTCTACAGACACCAGTCCCGTGGCCATATCCGTCCTGCTGCCTGTAGCGCGGAAATCCATGGACGGACGTCCTGCAGGGAGGCTAAGTCGCGATGGCGCCCGGGAAAGGGCAGTGGAGGGTCGTCGAAGAGCCGCAAGTTCGGATTCTTGCCGACCTGAGTAACGTTTCCAGTCCTGGTGCGGGTTCCTGGATTTCGCCGTGAGCAAAATCTCGAGGTCTCCAGGCAGAATCGAGAATTTCCATGCTTTGGCCAGATACCGCGGGAGGAGAGGGAGGAGTGTGGCAATCGGTAGACAGAGCCAAAAGATGGGTGAAGTGAAGAGGACGTGGATGTTTCCGTAGAGCTGGGTGACGGCAAAGTTGGGGGAAATAACGGAATATACAATCTACGTCGACTGCGTTATTTTCGCCGTCAGAAAATACCGAGCAACTACTCACTGTGAAAAGCCATACAGCTAGGTTCCCAATGAAGACGGCGAAGACAAGCCACCAAGTCCATGCATAAGCGCTCATACCTACGAAAAAGTTGGCCACTGTGACGTTGACTATGGCCATGGTCTAAAGTACTGCGTAAGGATGGACCTTCCAACAGGGACAGAGCGGACTCACTGTCGAAAATTCCACCTGACGAATGTCGAAGCCATCCGCACGGGTCGTGTTGCTCCCACTGTAGGCAAAGTGAATGATGAAGTAGATGATAACGGACTGCGAGGTAATCAGCATGCTTGAAAGGAGGGTTAAGCGAAAAGAGGCTCACCTGCATCACACCATCGACTAGGTAAATGAAAAAGGAGCGTAGCGTGAACCAATGTCCCCCTCGCCCATAGTGGTAAAGCTCAGGAACATCCATGAGGATGTGGTAGTCTGTGGCTGCGTTAGACGCTGAGTGGCATCGTGAAGAGGCACAACCCACCCATGATACGATCAAACAGCCCAATGCCAACCACAGGTGCAATAGTCCAGACCGAGTTCCAGAACAATACGTAGATATAATCATAAGCGCTGCACACAAGGTAAGTTTCGAATCATGGGAAAACGAAATATAACTCACAAAGCTGCACTCCATCCGCAATAAATCTGGAACCAGAACTTTACACCAACGGCAATGATGTTCTTGTAGAAAAAGTTGAGAATCCTGACGGTGAAGGGTTAGTAAAGGACCTTGGCCATGCATATAAGTGACCCACATTGTTCCATTCCGCGCGTACGACCAATGACCATGAACAAGTAGGAGCTTCTTCAGGAACCTGAATTGGCCAATGGCGTAATCCGACGAATTCACCGCTTGGACACCCTCCTCGCCTGATATACCAACGCCAACGTCTGCGGCCTGGATCATGCTCACGTCATTGGCTCCGTCCCCGATGGCCAGTGTCATGACGCCAAGACCCTCCTTGACGAGCTTGACAATCAGCGCCTTCTGAAGCGGAGAAACACGACAGCAAATAACACCCTCGCAGAGCTGAGCAAGATGGAGTAAGAGTTTCTTGTTGTCTTCCGACGCAAAGGCCTGGATATACGAATAAGCAACAGCCGCAATAGCGAGAGCGTGAACGTACTTCTTTCAGCGCAGACCCATCTGCAACCAGCACGAAGCCACCCGGGCGGTCGCCGTTTTCAGGGCCCACGATGGATTCGAGCCCAGTGTTCATCCGACGGAGGGGTACAATTGGTCGTTCCGCGTCCAGTCGCGACGCGATGGAAGGGCGGCTCTTCATCTCCCCAAACTCCTCCATCTCAACGTCCGGGAAAAACTGCTCGAAGGAGGAAACTAGCTGGTCGTAGACTGCCCGGCTACTGCTTCCTCGAATAATGATGATGTTCGACTCTGGGTTGACCATATTCGTACTGCGACCGATAGCTGGAAGATGGGTTAAAGGCCAATTCCTGGCTGACTGAAGAGAGGATGTACGAACCTATAGCGGTTTCCATCTTGTCTCCTGTGGCAACCCAAATCTTGATACCGGCCTTCTTGAGGTCTGCGATTGTCTCCGGAACACCATCCTGAAGCTTGTCTTCGATCGCGGTCGCACCAAGTAGCCTGAAATCTCGTTCCAATTCGTCGCAGACTTCTTCGATTCGTGCCTCACGGTCATCAAGCGCGACGGTGGCCTGGTGATACCGTTCACTCCATAGGCGATATTCCTCCTCTGAAGATCTACTATGAGTAACTCGAGCAGTGAGACAGCAGATTGACGTACCGGGTATCACTTTGTACGCCAACGTAAGCGTCCTCAAACCACTGTTCGCAAACTCGCTCAGGTGATGCTCCGTCTCCTCCTTGAGCTCGTCATTACCAGGCCGCAGCCGCTCGAAGATGACATTGTCTGCCCCCTTCACCAACATAAGCGGTCTCTTGTCATCCGAATCCAGCTTGCGTACCACGACACTCATCCTCTTCCTCGCACTGGTGAACTCGAGGATATTGAGCAGTTCGTATCGTTCGATTTCCGGAGAGCCGGGCGCTTTGAGGAACAAGGTCTCACGTTCTCTACCCATGAATTGGTAGCCCACGTCGGCAGCTGCTTGAACCAGAGCGGCTTCGTCAGGTGACTGTGATTTGTACTTCATTTCTCCAGTTTCGGGGTTGAGGGCAGCTAGCACGGTGTGGCATAGTGAAAGGACAGTGAAGAAACCGTTGAGCAGGCGAGCATGAGCGGCGTTCGGTGAGCTCTCGTCCGCTGTGAGGGCGGCTTCGAGGTCGTATTGGAGCTGGTAGTCGAAGAACCTATCCGGGTCATCGCGTCGATCGGATGGTGTTGACGAGGCAGCGCTGAAGGATCCTGAGGACTTGTTGCCGACACTCTCGCTCTCCCTTGCTTCATTGACGTCGGTGCGGGAGCCACTGGCGATGAGGCTGACACGAGAGGGTTTGAGAGGTTTCTCGTCGTAGGTTTCTCTGATTATCGAGGAGGGCTTCTTGTCAGCATGGTCATCCTCGACAGTCTCGTTGTTGTCAACGTCCCCTCGATAAGCTACACCACCAATCGAGCATTGGCGGAATATCATGAGATTCTAAAGAAGCGTGTCAGAGGGATCGCTATCAGTGCCACTGGCAACATACCTGGGTGAGGGTACCAGTCTTATCAGAGAAGATGTATTCAATCTGACCAAGGTCGTCCGATAGGTTCCAACTTCGAGCAATTGTAGCCTGGTTCGTCTTGCGATACCACATGTCATAGTCGAAGTAGATGAACGCTGCTTGCAAGGTTCGAACGACTTCGATAGAGATGTAGAGCGAGATGGGCACAATGTCCTGGAATCTGCAATTGGTCAGCCCGAGAAACTCAGATCGCTAACACGACACCTACGTCAAGAGAGCGAATGCCCAGGTGATAAGCCCGTTTATTTTTGGATTGTTGTCCGGTAGATCTGAACCATAAAGCCACAATGCACCCAATGGATAATAGTGTTGTTGTAGAACCGCATCCGCGACACCGCATACCACTGCCAGAATGAAGAGAATGAGAAGGTTGATCATCCTGGAAGAGGAACAGTCAGTTTGTTATGCCCGTGAACGCCGCCCGGATGAAACGTTACTGACACCTGAGGGTTCATCTGGCGTTCAACCTTGCTACGTTTGCTGGGTGTATCCCCAGAGTTGAGCATGATCTTGCTGTCGATTCCGGTGAAGAGCACTACACCAATGGCCCATCCGGTATTCCTGAGAACAGTTCCACGAAGGAGCACCATGCTTGCATCCACCGACGCCTCCTGGCCTTCAAACTGCACGACCGCATTGAGCCTGTACATGTCGGTGTCTGGCCGCTCGCATTTGACCGAAAAGGAGTACTGGGGGTCTATGCAGGCTTCTGACGTGTTGAACTGGTTCAATATGTCGATGGCCCGCCGTGATTTGAGGTTGGTCTCTCCGTCAAGGTTCTTGGTTTCGACAAAGGCCACGTTGTCTTCCTCGGACGTCGAGCAGATGAGGATGTCGGCAGGGATAGGTTCATCGTCCATGATCTTGACAAAGTCTCCGACCTTGAGGTCTTCCCATAACGTTTCCTGCCAGTCAGAGTCGGGGACAGAAGCCCCAGGTTTAGCGCCTCGGCGGAGGGTAGGGACAATGCGCTTCGCAAAGGTTTTGCTCTTCTCTTTCATGGCGTTCGGATTCGGCAAAGTTGACAGAACTCTGGTCTTGCTGTAGTTGACCCTCTGGTCTGCAGTGTGTCGCTGGTAGTCCTCGTAGCCATCCTTGAGAGCGGTAGCAGAGACAATGAATACCAGTGGAAGGATAACGACCCCAGGAGCAACTGTGGTGAATAGAGGGAAGAACTGGAGGATGGAAAGTGCTAGGAAATAGCTAAGATGGCCAAAATGTGAGCGAATAACCAATGCCACAGAGCTAGCAAACACTTACACGTTGGCAACCCGCCTGAACTGCTCAAGAAGGTTTCTCGGTACAAAGGTTATGATTGTATACTTTGAGGTGACCACTTGATTAGAGTTGTAAGTCAACTCTGGTCGGACCCTGCCCTTGATATCAAAGTATTCATGAGGCAACTTCTGGTGAACAAACACCGTCCGTGCTGGCCCAGGCTCGGCTTTGCTGGAGAAGAGAGTCTCGACACTGAAAGAGGACAGTGTCGAGAACCACTGCGAGACCCTAGTCCCTAGCGGTGATTTTTTGGTGTTCGACATGCGATGTGCATGGAAGGAGGGAAGTCAAGGTCTGTGAAGGCGGTCAATTCGCCAGCATCATCCGTTTGCGGAACTGAGTGATAGATCTATGACAAACTCCGATGATTCAGCAGTATGTATGTCAGCGATCCGAACCCGGAAAATATTCTCAACATATGTTTTGTGCACCCAATTGCCCGGAATCACAGAACGACCAGGTCTGTAGCACCAAGAGAACGGTCAGTCGCGCTAGCGCTGGTGCTACCAGTGCTAGGTTTCAAGCACAATTCGCCTTCAACCAGGCGTTTGTCCCCAACTGCTTCCGAGAACATCGGAATCACGGCGCTTAAACACGTCGACGCGCCGGCAAGAATAGGGGATTCAGGGCGGAGAGGTATACCGCCCGCCAGGTTGTGGTCGCAGACTCGCAGCTCGGCGGAGCGTGAGAGCTGAAGCTGAAACGAAAGCATACCCAGAGCTGTCATTGGGTCGCGCGAATAACCTGGGAATAGCCCTTATAAATGAGTCAGAATCGAAAAGACTCGTAGGCACCTTATTAACGCACACGCGACCGAGGGATTCAAAGTCAGCCTTGAAATGTAATGCAGTCGACTAAGCACTCGGCCGTAAGCAAGCAGACGGCCTCGTAGACCCGCAAGCGCACGACGATACAGGCGGTCGTCGAGCAACTGCTTCATGAGACATACTGTAAATGTTTTCTTCGATGAGAAGTGGCAAGGCCGCATAGGGAAGTTTATCACCGGCATGAGCCACCTCCACCCGAGCATAAATGCTCGAGTGAAGTTTTCCGCAAATGTCATGCGTCTTCGAGGGCAGAATCTAGGCTACTCAACAGGGAAGATGGGTAAAGGAATAGATAATGTTCAGTGTAAACGTCCGACAATTACAGACTACATACATTGTACTGTATTGAATATGGGCCGTGCGAGGGTATTGTATCGTGCAAAACAATGAGCGAATAGTGTATCAACAAACACATCAGAAACTCGTGACAGGCTGAGCCGGAAGTGGAACGGGAGGTCGAGCTGCTGCTGACCATTGGACAGGATCGGGGGTATAGCCTGGCGGAGGATCGTTTGTTAGACCAGCTGCCCAGTCCGACCTCTGATTCTCCCTCAGAATGTCGATCTGCTGTCGCATCAACTCCATCTGCTCCTGCATCTCCTCCATGGTCAGCTCGCGTTCCTCTCCCCCAGCGTTCCGTGGGATCGTTCGTCGACGAACAGAGGTCCCCCGCTTGAGGTCCCGATCGAGTTCGTGAATCTCTTTCTCGACGGTCGCCATCTGCCTATCCAGCTCTTCCTGCCTTGCACGACGTGTTTGTTCTTGTGGCGTCAATCCGGCTACCATAAGCGGTGATGCTTGGTCGGGATTTAGGGCAACCAGGCGTCGATGGGAAAAGTCAGAGGAAGGATCTTGGCTGCGAGATGATTGCGAGCCCATGTTTGCCATTCCTCCGTAGGGCGAAGAGTAGACACTTCCTTCAGTGTTAGAGGCCGGCGGGACAGGGTTGACCATGCCATTTCCAGCTGCTGGTGCATGATACGGATTGTACTCTGCATTCTGTGCTCCAGCATAACCCCCTGCGAGACCGGCGGTGGTTCCGACTAGGACAGAGTTGCCCATCCCATTGCCAGCTGCCGGTGCATTATAGGAACTGTACTCTGCATTCTGTGCTCCCGCATACCCCCCGGCAGTTCCGTATCCATTGGCATTGTAAGCCTGATGGAAAGCACCCTGCCCCTGGGGTTGCGCCATCTGAGGCTGTGAGGCGAATGGGTTCTCAGAGGGGTTGCCGTAGCCAGCGGCGTTGTACGCCTGACCGTAGATGGCCTGACCCTGGGATTGCATTTGTGGAGGTTGCGGTGGGGGGAAGTGTTGGTCTTCGAGGTGTAGCGGGCCATTCAGCTCACTCCTCTCGCGTTTCCTCCGTCGCAAGAAGCAGAGGGCAAGGAAGCCAAGTATACCGAGAGCGGCTAATCCTCCAACCAACCCTCCAACAATGCCTCCGATGGGAGGAGAGCTTGATTGTGAGCCGTCTTCTGAACCCTCTCCCGAATTGCTTTGATCTGAATTAGGTGGAGCGGAGCTTCCGGGAGGAAGGATGCTGGAGAACGTTTGGGAAGGGTTCGAGCCGCCTGAAGAGACGCTCCTGGAGGATGTTGGGCTGGTCGACGAATCCGATTGAGATGACGATGGCTGCTGGGACGAGCTGCCACTGGAGGATGGAGTGGGATCGCGAGATGAAGAGGGAGGTGGATTTGAGCTGGATGGTGACGCTACTGCATCATCAAAACTAGAAAGGTATCAGATAGATGAAGGGGCAGCTTGTAGGATTTGCGCACCTGTAGACAGCGCGGTCAAAGTTTACATAGATGTCACGGTCAAAGCCACCAGTCTCGATGCGGAGGGTGTGTTTGTCATTGGAAAGTCCTGTGCGTGAAAATACCATTTGATCGTAGAGTATCGTTCTGGTCGAAAGATTGGGCACGTGGCTGAACCTCGTTGGAGATCCGCCGTCGATTGTGAATGAGCATTGAGTCTCAGTAGTGATACCGTCCCCTCCATTGTTAGCGAGGATGAAGAAAACGTAAATGGCGGTGCCTAGCGGAACATATATGAGCGCACAAGTTCGTAGCACGACGATTTCTTCAAACCTTCAAAATCCATCGTTATACTGATAGGATCTCCATCCTTCCCATAAGTGGCGGCCGTATATGTACCCTGGAAGGCCCTACCCGTGTCAGGATTAATGGCGCAGTCGGTACATTGCTCATCCTTCCAAGTGTTTCCCGTAGGCAGAAAGACAGGTCGAACACCGGTTTCCGAATCACCAAACCAATCATCGATCGTTCTGTTCACAATCGCCCCTTGCGTGGTGCAAAAGAGCAGCGAGAAGAGTAGCAGAAGGGCCACTGGCCCAGGCACCATGTTTTTGGAAACAATACCGGGAAGGCCAGTTCCAGCGTCCAGTCAAAGAGGGAATGTCAGTTGGAGATGAGAGCGAGAAAGTCGTTGTGAATGAACAGCCAAGGCAGTGCCAGCGCTCGCCAGCCAGAAAGATCATGCTTCTGATTGTGTTTCCCGGGGCTATCGTTGCACTCGTTGCCATGGGAGGTGGCCAGAGCGAGATGGCATCGCTGGTGGGAGCAATGGTGGCTTGCGAGCGCCAGCGCTCGCATGCAGAAGTCACTTCCTATGTCGGAAAGTTCGGCCCGGCGTTGGAACGCAACCGTGGTTGGCTGTTTCGGGAAACTGTTCCAACCGGGTATAACGGATCAGTGATGTTGGAACGCCGTTGGTTGTTTGTTTTTGGCCATTCGTCCGCTGTTTGAGGCGGCATACGGGCGTTGCTTCGGCGTTACATCACCGTTACATCACAACTAGGGTTTGTTCCGACATTTTCCAGCCTACGGCCTGTTGGATGCCGTTGTAACCGGTTTAAACGCCGTGCCGAACTTTGCGACATACTATCGCTTCGCGATAGACGTCCCTCATCCTCTCTAGATATTCGTCGTTGCTATTTTTGACAGAAGAGAACAATGCTAAGGCCATGAATAAGATTCTGTGAATGAGAGAGCACCACATAGTGCATACCGATGTGCTAATAGTAAAAGACGTCCGAGACATCCGCACTGTATCAGATTGAAGTTCCGCTTCGGTAAAGCCCGACTGCAAGGCATTTCGCAAAGTCCACGCGCCACACACAGAACCGTAGCCTGTACTTTCCTCGAGGGCCGATTGCGATGCAACTTGAGGAACGTCCTGGCTCTCAGAACCAAACCTCTATCCCTCAATCCAAATGTTCCTCCAACGACAGTCCTTACAGGCTTTCATCAGAATGGTATCTCCTACTTCCATTCACTGATATATCTATGTACTAATCATGCGGTGAGTCGCTTCGTCGCGACCACGACGTCGCAATATTCGAAATCTATTCACTGCACGCAACCCACAGTTCTTGCCTTGAGCGTTGACCTGCCGAGTGATTTCTGCGGATGCATATCAGTTTAGACTTTGATATCAATGTTCTCAGCTCACCGAGATCGACCCATGTTGCATCTCAAGTTGATGGGCGCTTGTCCTCTGTTGCGGCTCCCTCTTCCACGGCTAAGGGCTCCTCTTTCTTTCCATACTTTGATTTGTATAGCGCAATATAGAATCCAGCCTCTCCCCCAACCATGACGAGCCCTGCGAAGGCAACGCCCATGTTCACCCAGAAGGACTTGAATGGCCATTTAAAGGGTAATGCCATATTGTCGAGGATGTGAATTAGATATTTCAGTGGGAGCAAGTAGGAGCTGAAATCGAGGTCAAGGCAGGGAGATCTTGGAATATCACTGGATGTTTGTGAGCCAATTTGTATGCGCAGCATAAATACTGATTCTATTGCTCTCCTCGACCCTTCCTGTTCCGAAATTATCGCCGCAAACCGGGGGTTTCAGTGTAACAAGGCACCTTGCCAATGGAGCATGACTCACTCTGACCTGTACGCATGATAGGGATCAGCTCGTCCAAAAGGCCACCTAGCTTCAAGCACAGACTATACTTTTTGGACATCCGGTTCCTTCAAATTGCAACAAGGATTGCATGAACGGGCGACGGGTCAGGTTGCTTGCGTTAGATCCTGGACTCGGAAAGAACCATCTGTTCAAGGCAGACGCCCACCGACCGCCCACAAGTCTACAGGATTCCATGGAGTTGAGCTGATGCCGAGCTGCTGCTCGTATCGTCAGTTGGTAACAGTATATTGCAAGAAAGAAGAGGTCAGGATGTATGTCATCGCACAGCCACCCAAGTGATCATTTGATGGACGACAGGAGTAAGCGCCCACAAAAACTCTTTCTCCTCGAACTACCACTATCTCCCCCAGACCCTGCCAATGGGGGCCTCATTCTCTAAATGGGTAGGTTTATCAATTTGGAACACATATCCAAATTCTGATCTGTTTACATAGGCGAGATGGGAAGACATGACCATTCAGCACAAATTCACCAGTAGTAGTACGCCACCGTACCCTCCGGGGGTCCAATTATCAACCAAGGCAGCTTCAGGTAATGATATAACCCAAAACACTGGAACGGCCATTATTCAAGGCGCCCAAAACCTTACCATCAATGGCGGGGTGTTCAATTTGACCCAGCAATACGCCGATCTTCCCCAAGACTGTGAGTGTAATTCTGCCTCGATCATTTCTATGACTGTGACGAGACTCCGTTTAGATGAAGGGCTCCGAAGAGTTGTGGAATTCCTATCACTCATAAATTACAGGTCCATCCAGACGGAGAACCTGAAGAGATGGACTCCAGGCACGGTTAAATGGTTTCTCGAGAGCAGTACATTTCGGCGCTGGCTAGAGGCACAATGTGCTATACTATGGGGGACAGGAATGCGTGAGTCCATCCATGCACTAGATCCATATTAGATTTGACCGACATCTACTACAGCTGGGGCTGGGAAGACAGTACTTGCGTACGTGTTCAGCTGCCATCATGTTGAGCGGACAACTGACCTTGTGTTGAATCGTAAAGCTCCGTCATCAACGACTATCTGGAAACTCTTTCAGAATCTTCGGGTGATATATGCATTGGTTTTGTGTACTGTCGGTACACAGAACCTATGACAGTGCGGGACATACTAGCGGCTCTGCTGAGGCAACTCCTCGAGCGCTACCCGCGCCTCGTCTCGATTGCGGAGCCTATGTACACCAAACATCATCTTCAACAAACAACGCCAACTCAAGCTGAACTTGTTGATGCCATTCGGTGCATCTGTGCCGTCTTCAAGAAGGCGTACTTCTCCATCGACGGCTTGGATGAAGCCTTAGACAACGAACAGTTCGATCTCCTGGACACACTAACATCGATAAACGCCAACTTCATCATTACTTCCCGACCCCTCGCTCTTTTGAAAGACACTCTACCGAATGCGGAGTTTTTTGACATCTCGGCACAAGAGGAGGACATCGAGCTTCTAGTCGCTCAGCGTATCGAGCGCAGTCCTGGGCTGCGCCACATTCTGGTGACCGACGAGGACAAAGATCGGGTGATCAAGAAAGTTTGCGAATCGTCCCAGGGGATGTGAGTGGCTTTATCTGCCAGATGGATCGCAGTCTAATCTTAATGGCGTTAGGTTTCTTCACGCGTCCCTCATGGTCGAGGCGGTTAGCCAATCTCCAACCTTGAGTCATGTCTTGAATCACCTGGACAAGCTCCCAGCAAAGTTGGACGTACTCTACGGCAAGGCATTTGCCCAGATAGGAATGCAAGACGAAGAAAAGGCCTCAATTGCTCGATGTGCAATCGCCTGGGTGGTCTTTGCTGAAAAACCCCTCACAATTCAAGACCTGAGGTACGCAGTCGCGCGTAGACCGGAGGTGGACTGGGCTGCCCCTGAAAACTTGGTACCGGCACCACTTCTGCTCTCCCTCTGTGCGGGTCTCTTGATTGCTGAAGAAACCCATTCCGACGTGCTCTATGAGGACATCAACGGCCGTTTTTTCCGTCCAGAGCAAGATCACAGAGTTCGTCTCGTTCGTGAGTAGCCCATCTTCTAATTTGAGGCAGCCTACTTACCCTACGTCTATGTAGACTATACTGCCCGAGATGTACTGAAACCCATCATTGAAGAGTGCGGCATAATGCCACACGCCATGATTACGGAGACATGTGTTAAACGCCTCACCTTCAGCGGGATCTGCGACGTGGATCCAAAGGAGTTCGAAGAACTGTGTTATGCAACCCAACCACTCGTCCTGTACTCTTACGCTTTCTGGGATCATCACGTCAGACGTTATGCCCACGGACAAGGCCCCCAGCAACTTGAAGCGAGCCCCATGTCTCACATCCTCCACTTTCTTGGGGCGTGTGCATCTTTCCCTTTGGTGGACCCTCTCGTCGCTTTCTCCTATAAAGCACCGGACTTCTTGTCTGCACCCCTCCATCTCATAACCCATTATGATCTGCCATTATCAATTCCCTTCGTTCAATCGGACGTTTCCAAGCGCACAAAGAAAGGGAAAACATCGCTACACCTCGCGGCCCAGAGGGACAACGTTATGCAGGTACAACACCTTCTAGGGCTGGAGGGCGTGGATGTGAATGCCCAGGACGAAAGCGGGGACACAGCGCTCATGGATGCGGCGCGTCGGGATTGCTCAAAAGCCCTCAAATTCCTACTTCGCGATCCCCGCATTGATATCAATCTTTCCAACAAACACGGTGATACTCCGTTGCACTTTGCTATGCAACAACCCTTCCCACTTCTACCAGAGCTGGTCAAAGAAAAGAGTAAGATCGCTCTTCAGCTCCTGGATATCCCGGAACTTGATGTCAACCGGGTGAACCGCTATGGGATAACCGCAGTGATGCTGTCGGCTCGGCATTGGGACCCCACAGTTTTCATTCGCCTCTCTCTAGTCCCCAACATCGATGCTAATCAGGCGGACATCAACGGTCTGACTGCTTTGTCCTATGCCTGCCTTGAGCCTTCAAGCACTGTTGTTCAGGCCTGCCTGCGCCTCCCTGGGATGAACGCCAGAGTCGCCCATCGCCATGGAGTCACGCATTTGATGCAAAGCGTCTGGTCCTCTAGATTTAACACAAGCAAAACCTCTGAAAATCTCGCCGGCGACTTCAAGGCATTGATAACCGCAGGGGTGGATGTCGACGATAGGGACGACAACGGACAAACGGCCCTCTTTTATGCAGCTCGCAATGAAGAGCCCACGGCTCTAGAGGCACTGCTCCAACTTCAAGCGGTCGATATCAACGCTCGAGATCATTGCGGAAGGACCGCTCTCATGCACGCATCTTCTCGACCCGTTGTTGAGGCCTTCCTCCGGGTCTCAGGCATTGATATAAATGCCAGGGATAACTATGGACGGTCTGCGCTTATGTATGCCGCGATGACAGACGGATATCACAGGAACCTCGCGATGGGCAGGTATACCTTGGAGAGGAGCCTTCTTCCCCCCCTGCTGTGCGACCCCAACACCGATGTCAATGCAGCAGATAAGGACGGGAGCAACGCCTTGATACTCGCTCTGATGCGCTGTGTGTTAGCCACGTTGCAAAGGCTGGCTCACGTAGATCCAGACGATGTCACAGTGCGAGCTTGCGAACGCGACGCGGACAAACTAATGTTCCAGTGGAAATCGACCGTGAAGCCTTGCTACGATTACCCTTGCCCTATTGGGCAGATGTGGGTTCTTTCCGCAGTTCCACAGGTGTCTGTTTGCCTCCAGGCTCCCCGAACTCATTCCCATCCGCTGGCTGAAGACGCTGGCCAACCAACAGTCATGGTCGCTGAGCAACAAGTTCACTTGACGGCGAAGCTCAACGACAAGAATATTGCATTCCCCCCAGAAGGAAGGTCCACAGATATGGATGAACTCGTTCCAATTTTTGTATCTGAGCTAGCGCTACTGGAGTCGTTGGCGAATCTGGCCCCACGCCTAGCTTTTCCTTGGGAAAGTGCATGGGTTGCCGAAGGCTATGACGGCCCCGTGCAAGCGCTGTTAAACCACCCCGATGTTGACGATTGCGGGTTCGGGTATCTACGACGGACAGAAGTAACGGATGTAACAACTACAACACCTTAGTCTATTCATATAACTACTTCAGCTGTTGAACGTTGAACTTGTGGCGCTCCAGATAGGGGCTTGTCACCTGCCAACTCCGATCAATCCAGCTTAATCCTTTCACTTTCGTTCCACCATCATCCTCTGCAATGGCTCCCACAGACACGGACTACATGACGAGGGATAACCTCTTCTCAGTTCTGCAATCTATGAAATTAGGTCTGCCTCGAACCTCCAAAATGTCAATAGACACCCTTTCCAAGCGGCTCAAGGACGGGCTCAACGCATCGCAACGGACCGGAGAACTCATTCCTGGCGACTTTCTCGACCCCGGACAGCTTGCAACTTGGCCATCTCTTGATTCTGAGCAGCTTGGGCGGCAGATTGCTGTCATGCAGCAAAGTGTCAAAGCCGCGTTTGATCGACAGTTGAATCAAGGGCTGCCGAGGACGCCTGAACAGACATTCGAAGAGCTTCAAGATGTTGTTCTCTTTGTTGGACTTCAATTCGGCGCAGGGGTTTCTAATCTTGTCCTATCTGACAAAGACCTTGATGACTGGGCTGTCGTGGTCAGGGTGAGCATTCTCGAACTTTGGCAGCAGCATTGCCTCACATGGATCCCATATAGGTGTTTAGCGTTCACGCTGCGAACGAAGATACTCCAGTGTTTGTCCTGAGCTACCGGATCATTCATTCCATCCCGAAAAAAACTCTGAAGCAGCAAATTGCTGAAGTCTTTACTTCTGAGACAACTCGTCGAGCGACCGTGTCGGAACTCGGTCGGCGGGCATTCCTTCGACTGCTCGGTTGGAACGCAAAGCTACTGGTTCCACAGTATCAACCAGAGGGAGAAGCGCAGGCAAAGTACGCAAAGAAAAAGTGGAAAATATCGTTTGCAGTACCTCTTGGTCCAATTCCGATGGAGGAGGTCGGAAGGTTGACCAGCGAAGCTGGGTGTGATGTTTGCGGACGGTCGAGCAACGCCAACAGCAGGTGCACCCAGTGCCTGGCCGCTGTCTATTGCAGTTCTGGTGTGTTTCTATTACCTCTTAGCTATTTTGAATGAGAACTGACCGGAAAGCTTTCAGAATGCCAAACAAGGGACTGGCCCTCGCATAAGGACGTCTGCACCTCTCTACAGCAAGGCACATGGACCGAAATCAACCTGGGCGAGAACCCATCCGCACCTATGGACGGCCTTCCCGGTGGTCTGTTCGTCCAGCGCATGAACGTACACGAATCGTGGCAAGGTTCCAGCACCAGTAACCCCACTCGAATCGGAGGCGAAGACGGTCAAGGACCCGACATCCCCAAAGACATCCACGGCAAGAAGGCCTTCTTGGTCAAGTTTCAAGTTGGGCTGGGAGGCGGACGACCGAACCATATGATGATGTATGACAGAAAGCGGAGTTTTACGGTTTTTTGGAAGAGGAGTGGGGATCCTGATGCGTTTAAGGTTGGAGAGCAGGCGATGGATGGGGAGCTGAAGATGTTTCGGTGGGCGATAAGGACGGGACCGCGGACAATGAAGATTTGCTTTGACCAACCACCGAGAGACACCCCGTCTTGGTGAAAACTATTCATTCGTCGTTTTGGCTAACATTTGTACTTTTACTACATGCAGAATAAACGTGGATCAGACACTACAGGCAAGACAAAATTGACGACAACTTTGAGAGGACAACAGCTTGGGTGGCGGCGGGTACATCTGCTTTGGTGGTGCCATTCATCACACTGACGGTGACAATGCATCCGCGACCGATTGCGCTCGACTCTGCAGGAAGCTTGTTGGTTCCACAGGTGGTAACATCCGTAGAGGATGAACTAGAACTGATCCTCGTCAAGATGAACTTGTAGGCGCTGGCACTAGTGCAAGATGACGTTGAGGCAAAGTTGACGTTCAAGCTGATGCCAGTGGGAAGGTACGGTTTGCTGGTGCCGACGATGACATTGGTCAACTTTAAGACGAGGTCGGTGTAGATGCGCGCCGTTTTCGACGAGGATGACGTAGGGCTGGAGGTGAGTGTGGTATAGGAGACTTGGGAACCGCTGCTTCCGGAAAAAGCGATGGAGGGGTATCCCTGTTTTGCTGCCTCGCATGCTGCACCGCTATGCAAAAGTTTGGGTCAGCGTGCTTTTACGTTCAACTGGGGCTGGGGAGAAAACATACACAGTCCCGGAGATGCCAGTGATAACTGAGCCAAGGTTGGACCCGACGTTAGCACCGCTAACGACAAGGTCGGGACCAGAACCCCAGAATGAGGGGCCTCTGGTCTGGATACCATATCTTACTGCGTCAACGCTGTAGGGAAGGAGTTGTCAGAGCAAATCGACTCTTTCACAATGAGAGATCCCACGGATAAGCGTTGACATAGTTCAGGCGATCTGCAAAATAACACCATCAGATAGGCAATTGGACGACCGAAAATGTATCACATACCGTCAGTGGCATTAAACCCAATAGCAGGCGAGTTTCTGGGGCAAGTTGAGAACTGACAGCCATTCGTGACGACTCGAGGAGTCTCGGTTGAGGAGCCGCTTCCCGACCTGTTATCAGCTGGGCCAGACAAGACGACCTGGAGTGCAACCCCGGCATCAGAGGGGAATCCTTCGGAAAGTTCAGAAGAGGAAGGCTACGTACGTCGTGTCCTGCAGCTTTGAGAGCGTCATATTCAGCTCTGATTTGGGCGACTGCCCAACCGTCGTCGTTAGTTAGGAGGATCTTGACACCCGCTGCGCTATCGAGGTAAGCGATGAGGAGGATAGGAAGGGCTTGCAGGAACTTCATGTTGCAAAGGATCGAAGAATCGAGGGAGGGAAACCAGACTTGTCGAGCTATTCTTTTTCTGTTCCGTTTTAAACGATTCACAATGCTGAAGAAGTTGGTGACTTCTCTACAAGGGCCATGTGGTCTGTGATTCGATGAGAACTGAGCCCAACATGCCATGCTCCTCTTTTCAACGTTTGCTGTTGGCAGAAGTCTTCTCAAGAGAAATAGAGTAGCTTCTACGCACCTCCGCCCTCGTTTGTCCATATGCAAAATGCTTGTTCTATTTTGGAATTGACAGCGGCAACCTCGGTGGTCTGTAGGCTTCTCAATCCGTATTTTTAGCCAGCCGAAGTCTGATTGAGGCTGGCAGAGCCGACGTAGACTGGGAATAGAGCCACCAGACGACTGGAAGGACACCGTCCTGTTGTATATGGAATGAGTGTAATCCCTTTCCAACATTTGTTGTGTTCCATAAGGGATCTCACCGTGCATGAAGAGCTTCGTTTAGGATTCGAACGCATGGTCAGTCGAACGTGCGATGTGACCATAATGGAGGTTTGCTTCGTGGCGACTTCTGCGCGTGGCGGGGTATTATCAGAAGGGCCAGTATCTGCAAGGTTCCTTCTTTTGCGGGCTTCATGAGGAACAACGTTCATGCAGGCTCCTGTGCATCAGGGGGGTCATGAAGGAAGATGACACTGACCAAAAGCACAATCCGATTCGGACAAGGAGCTGGGTTTGAGGGGAGTTCGACCTGCCTCCTTATGTAGATCGAAAGGTTTGGATGCACAAGAAAATAATGCTATTAAAGGAAAAGAATACACACGTCGCGAGATGCAATCACTTCTTTTCCTTCTTCTCATCCTCTTTCTTTACATCCTTCGTGTCCTCTGCCTTCTTGTCCTTGTCCTTCGTCGACGCCTTATCCCCAGTCTCCTCCAACTCTGCCCGTCCAATCGTCGCCTTGTTATCCACCAACGCATGCAGCGCAATCACAGCTCTCAACAAACTGCTCAAATACACCACCAACATCTGATCATTCGTACTCGCCGCAAAGCTCTGTGTAAGCGCCGCATCCGAGAGGTCGGGCAACAAATTCAAAGCATCTTGTAGATGATAAATAACTTGATGGTTGATTGGTGTCTTGCCTTCTGCAATCTCGACGAGGTATTTCTGGATATCGCTGACGCGGGATTGGAGGCCTTGTAGAGAGGCGAGTTGTTCTGCGACGCGGGTGGCGAGTGTGGTGGTTGTGGAATCTTTGATGTCGCGCAGGAGATGTTCGACGCCGATCTCTTCAGCTTCTTCGGCTTCGATGGCGGATGGGACGTGGAGGAAGGTTTTGCGCGTTTCTGTGCCGTCCTAGAGTTCACCATATTAGTCTACTTGAACGGGAAAGGGGAAGAAGGAGAGGGGGGAGAGACGTACGTCTTTGATCTCTTCGACGCCAAAGTACGCGTCTGTTGGGATCCCGACAGTTTCTGGACGGACATCGACGATGACCATGACGGGTCGAGCAATATAACGCTTGAAGAGGTCGTTGATTTCTTGGTCTGATGCTCGTAGTTTTGGTCCTGTGTGATACCATCCAATCATACGCTCCTTGGCTGTACGAAGTTGCCATTAGCATTCACAACCACTTCTTCCAAGCGGACGAACGAGACGCACCATTGACCTTTCTGAACATATCATACATTCCTTCAATGTAATTGTGGTCCAAGAACCAAGTCTTGCTATCCTTTTCGTCTTCTTCGAAAGGAATACCAAATGAATTAGCGACGTTGATTGTCTTGCCGTTGTCTTGGCCTAGGAGGACACCGACGACGCGCTTGTTGGAACTACGTTGATTTGACCGTGCATGATGGTCTGTTACTGACAGCAGTACCAGAGGGTGTACAACTGAGCATACAACATCAGCAAATGAGCTTCAAATAAGGAATGCGATGAACGTACTGACTGTCGTCCCAGATAACGAGGTCAACTAATTAGAAACTTCAATAAGCATATGACTTGAGATTTATATTCAATAGATGGATAAGGTGTACTCACTTGCTCTGTCGTTGTTGCCACCATTATAGCTGCAGGTTTCTAGTCAGGATCTAGGGAATCTCGTCGTGGTTTATGCTGAACGCGGTTCATTGGCGCGACGCGCACAATGTTTGGTCTTGCTTTGCAGCGGGCCTGGCTGCTGAATGCGGTATGGTGTTTCCACAGTCTCTCGACAGCGTCCGACGTCGAAACTTGTCCATTGCCTCCATCGTGCAGCTCAACCTCCAGACCAGCTCGGGCAATGTCAGCCACAGCCACGACGACAAACGGCAATGACGAGCTCAAAAAGCTCGCCGGCGGAAAAGCCATCAAGTCCAAAAACCAGCTGCGTCGGCTCAAGCAGAAACAGAAGAAGCTGCAGGGGGAGAATGGGAATGGCGCTGCCACCGACCAGGACGTGAATATGGAGGTGGACGACGATGTAAAGTCTGGTGTTAAGCAGGAGACCAATGACTCCCTGCTAATGACCGACATAGACCTAAAGGCTCCGGGACTGGAAGCCTTTGCGCAGGTCTTTGCGCGATTCCAGGTTCCTGATGATCCTTCTGTGGTGAGTTTAGTTTCTTTCAGTGGGTTAATGGGGCAGGAGAGTTTGGCTCAGGCTGCGAAAATGCTGGATTCGCTAGCTATCTTTGCTCAGGATATGGCAGGGCTTCTGGTCCATTGCGGGAAGTCGAATCGTTCGCGGTTTCTGGCTCATTTGAATCCCCAGACTATGCAGAAAGCTGTGGAAATCATGCCTCTTCTCTGACTTGAATATCCAAACCGTTACTGAACATTATGTCCGCAGGTCAAGACGGAGGGAGGAGCGAATAAAGGCGAAATCATCTACTCGGACGACGACATGGCCTCAGAAGGTGATTCCGACACCGAAGCACCAAAACCCCTCTCAAAGAAGAAAGCCCGCAAAGTCAACCGCCTCACCGTCGCAGAACTCAAACAACTGGTCAAGAAACCCGAAATCGTCGAATGGACAGACGTGACAGCCTCAGACCCTCGTCTTCTCCTGCACCTCAAAGCCTACCGCAACTCTGTCCCCATTCCAGCGCACTGGAGTGCCAAACGGGATTATCTGCAGGGAAAGAGGGGTATTGAGAAGCCTCCGTTCCAGTTGCCTTCGTACATTGCCGATACGGGTATCGCGACTATGCGAGACGCGGTGAAGGAAAAGGAGGCGGGGATGAGTTTGAAAGCCAAGACAAGAGAAAGGGTTCAGCCAAAGATGGGCAAGATTGATATTGACTATCAGAAGCTCCACGACGCGTTCTTCAAGTTTCAAACGAAACCGCCTCTCACTGATTTCGGCGAAATGTGCGTTCAATATCCCCATAATTGGTTTCATAGCTGACCGAGTTCAACAGGTACTACGAAGGCAAAGAGTTCGAAACATCGCTCAAGGAGAAGAAGCCTGGTGATCTTTCACCTGAGCTTGTCGAAGCGCTTTCGATTCCCCCACTAGCGCCTCCACCTTGGCTCATCAGCATGCAACGATTCGGACCTCCACCCAGCTACCCTACATTGAGGATACCTGGTCTCAATGCGCCGATTCCTGAGGGTGCTCAGTGGGGTTTCCATCCTGGTGGATGGGGCAAGCCTCCTTTGGACGAGTACAATCGTCCGTTATACGGTGACGTCTTTGGTGTGCTGCCCAAGGCTGCGAATGATCATGCCGGTGAACCTATCAACAAGGAACCTTGGGGTGAACTCGAGCCTGAAGAGGGTAAGCCTTCTATTTCTATCATCTCGGTCATCTCACTTACGTTCCCGTGCAGAAGAGGAAGAAGAATCCGAAGAGGAAGAATCAGAGGAGGAAGAAGACATTGCTGAGCCTTCTCCCGCTGATGGTCTACAAACACCATCAGGCCTCGAGACACCATCTGGAATGACCAGCGTCGTCTCCACTGTCGCTGGCGGACTGGAGACTCCCGACTTTTTGGAGCTGCGTAAAGGGAGGGGAGAGCCCGAGCCGTCGTCGTCATCATCGTCTTCTGGACCGAGATCGTTGTACCAGGTTGTGCCTGAACGACAGACGTCGGTGCGGGGTCTCATGGGTAGTGAACGTGGGTATGATGTTAGTGCTGTCTCGGCTGCGAATGGTGCGATCCCTGTGCTTGGAGACGAGAGGGGTTCTTCATCCAAGGTGCGTTATCCATCCATTCATCTACCCCTGCCACCGTTTAGCGTTACTGATAAACGCATCTTGCAGAGAAAGAACGGCGTGGACGTTGCATTGGACGCGTCAGAGCTGGAAGGCATGTCAGAGGAAGAGCTTCGCAAGAAGTATGACAGCGCGAATAGAGGGAGTGCGGGTGTGCCTGGTGGGAGGGGAGGAGAGGACTTTTCGGATATGGTGGCCAAGGAGATGGCGAAGAAAAAAGCCAAGATGGAGAGAGATCGGGAGAGGGATAGGGATAAGAAGGGCAAGGATTTCAAGTTTTGAGTGTACTTTGTTCCCCTGTTCTTTTGGTGCCTGTCCATGGGTAATACACGTTCGTTAATGTATCACTTTGAGATTTGTAAGAAGAGTGAGTGATATCATTGACAATGACTGCAGCTGAAGTTGCGATACTCTGGTTATAGTGATCGGTTAATTTCTTCCTAGAGTTTCGAATTGAAAGCTGATGAACCGAGATGTTTTGAACTTTCCTCCCAACAGACTACTTGGGTCCACTGTCCCAAGCTCAGACTGTCCAGCTCTACACTCTGTTTGGTTTGAGTAGTTGTCGATAAAAGCCTGGTGTATCGACCATTTGCTTGGTGGTGCTGACCATGTGTGTGCCTGACGGGCGCTCAGCTAAAACTGGAATTGAGCGGCCGGGTTTTCCGGATTGAGGGGCACATCATGATGGTCGTACACAGCCGCATCATGCTCGGCAATAATGGTCAACAGCGGCGACGCACACTTCCTTTGCCTCCCCATACGCTCTCAGCGGCGCCAGCGCTGTCGTCCTGGTATCGTGATATAGGTGTGTTTTTGAATTTCTAGTATGACCTGTAAACCCTCGACTGACTCCGGTGGTCCTAGGCTTGCGGTTCGTGTACCGTATAGGGCGCCTAAATCCACTATTGTTCTCGACTTTCCTCCTGCTTTTTTTGAGCGCAAATGGCACAGGTTACTTTGTGAGTCACCCGTTTACTACCCGTGTACAACTTCTGAAGTGGAACACGCGCCAGGACTCTTCGACCTCCTCCCAATGTGGATTTTGTCCATGGCAAGTCCTGGGCACTTTCGCTGCCTCTCACAGTATCTAACAGCTTTTATAGGATTCCCTGGCATTCCACCAGCTCAGGATAGACCTCAAGCAGTCGTCAAAGGAGTACGTGAACAACCAGCGCGCGTTCAAGTGATTCCCCTCTGACCTGACTTAGGCCCTAGAAATCCGACTTCCTCCCGGAACTCCTCGAATCAAGGCCAAGTGGGTTCGCATAGAACTTCGCAAGATCGAACAACTCCCCTTTGGAGGGCCCGACTCTCAGTTTTTCGATTTCGTTGGCCAAAGCCCGCTCAACCTCTGGACAACCCCCGACGAATACGGAGAACTCAGCTCTCAGGATTTCCCATTCGCCATCCGCATCCCGGAATCCATCCCTCCCTCGGTCGAACTGGACAATCGCGGTCAGATTTCATACGAGCTCGTCGCCTCGATCTGTACCAAGGGCAAAAAAGGTTTCTTGCGGAAAGCCAAGGCGGTGGTCAAGGATGCGAAAGCGCCGATAACGATTGACAAGCACGAGTTGCATTCGACGTGGCCTATTTACTGCCAATACGAGATTAGGCATACCTCCCAGGAAGGCCTCACGCTCACTGTGGAACGCAACCAGTCGTGTTTCGGACCTGGGGATAGGATTGCGGTGACGGCGACGGTCAAGTCTGACGCGATGCATACCGTTGTTATCACCGGGTTCGAGTTGGCGCTAAAGGAGGTGACGAGGTTGCACCCGAACAACTTTGTGGGCGTGAAACGGGTGGCGACAAAGTTGTCCGAAAAGTTTATCTGCAGTCAGAGGATGGAGTCGAATGCGACGCTGTATGGTGGTTCGCAGGCGACGGTGGACCTTTACTGCACCCTCAATCCTTCCCATACCACCCCGACTCTCACCTCTGCCAGACACATGGATATCAACTATATCTGCATCGTCAAGGCGCATTTGAACTCTGGTGGGGCGATTGTTTCTGAGATTCCGGTGATGATCTCCAACTGGCCTCGTTCGGCTTCTGCTCAGGCTATCAAGTACGTCCTGTTCTTGTCACCTTGTTGAATGAGCTCTAATCTTCTTGCAGGCAAATTGGCCCGACTCTCAACTTATCCCTTGGTCCAGCTCTCAACCAGTCTCCGCCCGCTGCCGCTCCCAGGGCTATGGCTCCACTCACCCAAGCTCCTGCCATGAACACCCTACCTGCCGGCCGTCCATCCAACGACTTTGGAGGAGGATCAAGCAGCCAATTCGGAACAGCTCCTTCTGGTTTCTCTGGCAGGACAGACGAGTTTGGAAGGCCCACTACGCCTCCCTCGAGGTACCCCAACGGTGCAGCCGGCTCGACCTCGACTGCACCCAAGAATGCTCGTTTGACGCTTACGAACGCGCCTGAGATGACGAACCAGAGGTCTACAGGGAGGCCTGGGTCGAGTGGGAAACCCTGGCTTTCTGCGGAGGATGAGAAGAGGGCGTATGAGGAAGCGAGGAATAGGGTTGCGAATACTCAGGGTGTTGAAGCTGCTCCGGTATGGATTTTCTCTCTCTAGAGCCTGGATGATTGACCGCTGACGACTTTGTTTGTTTGTAGCTCCCAATTGGCACTCGTCTGTCTCCTCCTGCTCAGTCGCAGGGTCTGCCACCTCAGAATGCCACTGGATCTGGAAGGGTTCAGGCGGTGGTGCTGGTGCGAGTGGTTCCAGTGGCCGCCCCTGGCTTACAGCCGAAGAAGAAAAAGTCAAGTTGTACCAGAAAGCACAAGAGGCCGCTCTCAAACATCAAGATCCTACCGCGTTCGTTCCTACCACCCCTGGAGGAACTGCGGCAGGTGGTTCGTCTGGTGGAGGTGTCGCTGGTGGTTCTGCGGCCGGAGGGAGTGGCGGGTCGACTAAGTTGACCCCTGCAGAGATGTATCGTCAAGCCATGGAAGCGACGCAGAAGAACGCGGGTGCCAAGCTTCCTCCTCCCAACGCTGCTGGTGGAGGCAGCGGTGGTGGACAAGCTGCTAAACCCCAATACCCGTCTGCTGAGCAAGAAAAGGGGGCGTTGAGGTTGTACGAGGATGCTAGAAGGGCTGTTGATCGAACGCATGGCGATGCTCCGGCGCCTGTGGCGTATGGTGATTTGTACCCGAACCCTCCCCCAGCTGCTGCTGCACCTGAGCCGGCTGCTCCTCCACCTGCGAGCAGCTCCCCGCCGCCATTTGGTAGCGCACCGATTGCTGTTGGTCCACAGGCGATCTTGTCGGAGAAGGAGCGGTTGAGGAGGGAATACGAAGCGAGGGATGCAGCCGCTGCTGCTGCTCAGAGGGCCCCGCCACCACCTGCCAACGAGCCTCCTCCACCCCCGTTCTCGTCTGGTCCGGCTGCTCCTACGGGTGCTGCGATTCTCTCAGAGAAGGAGAAATTGAGGAGGGAGTATGAGGCGAGAGATGCTGCTGCTGCTCAGCAACAAAAACAGCAACAGCAGGCGCCTCCTCCATTCACGCCTTCCCCGCCGCCTACGAGCCAATACGCGAGTGCGATTGCTGAAAAGGAAGCGTTGAGGAGAAAGTTTGAAGAACGTGATCGGATGGCGTCTGCTCCCAAGGATACCAATGCCAACCAGCAACAACAGCAATTGCCAGCTGGAGGCCGGAGCACCCCCGCACCGTTGTACACCCCTCGATCTCCACCTACTTCCCCATCCGGTGGTGGCGCGCCGAGTCCGAGACCTATACCCAACACACCTCCTGCTGGAGGAGGAGGAGGGTCGGGAAGTGGAAGCAGGATTTTGACGGCTGCAGAGGAAAAGGCGTTGTTGAAAGCCAAGTATGAAGCCAAGGATGCCGCACAGAACGGAAGGACCCCGATTGGGACGCCTCAGCCTCCTCCACCTAGGACGAATGGAACTCCCGTCAACGGGAATGGGATTGCAGGGAGTCTTCCGAGCTTGCCACCTCATACGTTCGCGAGTCCACCTCCGTTGATGCCCAAGCCGCCTGCTGAGTATATCCAAGAGACGAGGGAGGAGGATGATAGACTTTCTAGGTCTTTGGCTGGGAATTGAGGCTTGAGGTGTGAAAGTATGGTTCCCGGCTTGGTTTTGTTGCGTCTCAGAGAGACTCTTTTTGCTTTTCTTTTTTTTTCGTTTCCAAGAAGTTTTGACATTTGCGTAATTTATACCTTTGCTTCAGATATCACTTGTCATGCACACTCTTTATGCCTTTTCCCAAATGCTCTACGAGGGCCTAGGGTTGTTTTCTATCTGATTCTTCTTTGTTCTTGGATACGTTTTCAAGCTTTGTAGTATTTCCGTTGCATACCAAGTTTCTATGCTCGTAACACACTCCTTGATACTTACATTCTGTATTCTCACTTTTGTCTGTGCCAAAGATGACTCCCTTCAGTGCTCATGGAGGCAGCTCGTGAAACCCTCGCTCTTTGAGTTCCGCATGAAGTCGAAGGAAGTGCATCTGCTAATCGTTTGCGCGCCAAGCTGTGGTCGGCCAGTAAGCCTCTGAATCGTACAGTGAGCATACGACAGCAACGCAAGTAGACGGCAGCTGGCGATTCCTGTTTCTTAGGTCCTCTTGCCGGCTACTCAGGCTTTTTTGTGTCAGAAACCCTTCCCTGCCTTCACGGGCGCTAAAACCATGCTCTTATTTGCCATTGTTGACGCTCACGCTTACGTAAGACAGATTATGGAATTTCTCTGTCAGTGACAACTTTGACCTGAACCCTCTTCCCCAGCAGATTCTTCAGCGTCTCTCAAGGACCACCAGTACGACCATTGTGCGTAATTTGGCTGCTGTTAATGATAGGAGCCCAGGTCTAAATCCATTCTGCAGAAACTTTATCTGGTCCCTTGCATCTTGTACCCGAGTCACGATCATCTTACGCCCTGCACACGAGTTCCGGACCATTTGTGGGCACTGATTTTACGGATTTACTTCCAAGCATTATAGAGGAAGACCCAGTTTGCAGGTGAGGCTCATTCGGTGCATAAGATATGGTTTGAGACTTATTAAAGATTGCTGTAGTCAGCTCTTTTGCCAATGACGAGTCCACATTCCCCATACACACACGCGCATCCCGGGCACAATGGCCCAGGACCATCTACCTACTTCCACCCATCGCAACCTCCACCACATCCACATATGTACGGTGCACACAGCCCAGCACCAGGTCCACACTACAACTACCCATATCCTCCACCCCCACCGCACATGAACCCTCACCAGGGTCACCAACCTCATTCTCCTGCCAGAGGTGGGCGCCAGAACTCGTATTCAACGAGGAATCACAATCCATACAACTACTATGCTCCCCAATACCCTCATCCAGGTGCTGTGCCCATGCACGCGCCCAATCCACACCCATATCCTGGCAAGTACAACCAGCCCTATGCACCACCACCCTACGGATATCCGAACCCTGCAGCAATGCCGTTCACACCCCCCTCCTCGGCACACCCCACAGCCCATGTCTCCGCTTCCTAAACAGCTCTCTGCTGCTAATGGGTACTATGATCCTGGCTCACCTGCTGCACAACGGCCTCCAGTTCATGTGCCAGAGAAGCCTGGTGTTCCCCCTCCACCACCACCGGCGCCTGTAGTGCAGCATGAGCCTACACCGGCTGCTCCAGAAGAGCCTGTTGAGCAACCACAGCAGGAAGAATCTCCTGCGGAGCCCGCGCCAGAGCCCATTGTCGCTGAATCTGAGCCTGCCGCACTTGAGCCTGAGTCTGAGGCACCGGCTGCCTCCTCAACTCCCTATGACACTATGGGCTCAATACAGACGCACGACAACGTGCCGTCTTCACCTCAGGCATCGTCTCCCCAGGTTATCAACCCAACGGTGCCGTTGGCCATTTGGTCTAGACGACCACACGACCCATCCTCAGCCCCTGCCATCATCATCTCACCCCAGGCACAACCGCCACAAAATGTCGTCGAACAAGCCATCGACGACCGGACACCGCCTCCATCGCCAACACCTGAACCACGTCGGTTACCTCGACGGAGAAAACAGCCTGCTGCCAATGAGAAGGCGGTGACGACTGCAAAGGAAGAGTCTCTTCCGTCTTCGTCTGCAGTCACAGAAGTTACGGACGAATCGACTGTCCCTGTGTCGCCTGTCTCTTCCAGCACTTCTGTCTCTGCCTCTGTCGCTCCTGCAAAGGAGAACGAGGAACCGGCACCTGAAGCTGAGGCTCAGCCCGGACCTGCAGACGAGTCGTCTGAACCTCCTGCCGCCGAAGAGGTTCCTCCCACTGAGGAGACACCAGCTACCCCCTATTCCAGAAGAGAGCTCGAAACCAGAGCCTCAACCCGAAGCTGAAGCACCAGCCGCCTCGACCTCTGCCCCTGGCCCTGCTCCTGCTCCCACTCCCGCTGCTTCTCCAGTCAAAAAGTCTTGGGCTTCGCTTCTTCGCCCAGCAGCCTCGGCTGATGCTTCCGGATCCTCCAAGAACTCTCTCCCGACCTCTTCGATCGTCGGTTTCTCCATCCCCGCCTCTGCTTTGTCCGCTGCTTCATCTTCCCCATCTCCCTCTGTCTCAGTCTCTCCATCCAAGAAAACAGAACTGCTCAACCTGCTCACGTCGCCACCTTCTGGATCCTCATCCGCTGGCAAGATCAAGCCTAAAGGACTCGTCAACAGCGGTAACATGTGCTTTGCGAATTCCGTGCTGCAGATTCTGGTCTACTGCCCACCTTTCAATCGACTCTTTGTTGAATTGGGCAAGGTGCTGCCTGGAGCTGAGAAGGAAGGCAAGGGAGGAGGAACTGCGACGCCCTCATCGACGTCAAACACCCCGCTTGTGGATGCCACCGCGATGTTTTTGAAAGAGTTTGTCAAGGAGAAGAAGCAGCAGCAGCCGACACCACAGGGTTCGTCTTCTGGTTACGGACGTGGTAAAGGCAAAGAGAGGCAGGTGATGGATGATGATGATGAGTGGGAGATGGATTCGTTCCTTCCGACTTATATTTATGATGCTATGAAGGAGAAGAAGAGGTTTGATACTATGCGGGTGAACCTTTCTCCTTTTTCCTAGTTCTATGACGAGAGAGCTCATTTTTGCGATATAGGGCGGTCAACAAGAAGACGCTGAAGAGTTCCTTGGGTTCTACCTTGACACACTTGAAGAAGAGCTACTGTCGTTGTTGAACTCTGTGAATCCGACAAAGCCAGCCAAACCGCAAGTTGAGGAGAAGGAGGAGAGTGCGCCTCAGGCTGATGATGGCTGGATGGAGGTTGGCAAGAAGAACAGGATGATGGTGACTCGAACGGTGAGTTTCTCGACTCTTTCTCTGTTGTTTGGCTTGGATATTGACGATGCCTCTCCTATGATAGTTCAAAGCGACGGAATCACCCATTACGCGGATATTTGGTGGAAAGTTCCGTTCGACGCTTCGGGCACCTCGCCAGAAGGATTCTGTTATAGTGGAAGATTGGAGGTCGTTACGACTTGATATCCAGGTACGTATCTGCCCTTTCCCACCTTTAAACATCGATCCTTACCCTCGATGACCTCTAGCGCGAACAAATCAAAACTATCCAAGACGCTCTGTCGTTCATCTCGCATCCCGAGCCTGTCCAAGTATCGCTCTCGACACAGCCTGGTGTAGCTGTAGAAGCCACACAACAAGTGCTTATCGAGTCTCTCCCACCCATCTTGGTGCTTCACATCAAGAGGTTCCATTTCGACACCAATGCCAAGGGTGTCGTCAAGGTCAGCAAGCAAGTGACCTTTGGTCCTGAACTCGAGATTCTCCCTGGTACGCCTTTCTCATCTTCATTCACTCTGCTCACTGAACTAATTGTTGTGATAACAGACCTCATGGCTCCCAACGTTCGTAAAGCCACATCAACACGATACAAACTCTTTGGTGCACTCTACCACCACGGATCATCAGCTTCAGGCGGCCACTACACACTCGACGTCCTCCACTCGAGCCGGTATCCTGGTCTTGGACCGAATGCGAAACCCAAGGAAGGGTGGATCAGGATTGACGATGAATTGGTGTCAGATGTGCGTGCTGAGGATGTGTTTGGGAATCAGGAGAGGGATGATTCGCGGTGTGCGTATTTGTTGTTTTATCGGAGGGTGTGGTAGTTGGCTATTTACATAAAGAGATGGAGAAAGGAGGAGGTTCTTGGTTGTTGTTGCTATATTGCGTAGTGTAGTAAGTTTTTGTTACTATGTGTCTTGGTTAGAGTAGTAGTCGTCTGTCTATACGAGCATGTATAATGACATATGTTCTTCTAAGCACGAGGCGGCTGAACGTTGTTGACTCTTGAGCCTGGCTGAGCACAGCCTCGTTAGCCCCTATCCGTTCCTGATCGAATTAGGCGCCCGCGCCTAAGTGATCGCATCCAGCCGATTTGAGCGCGCAACACCTCATAGTAAACAGGACACATGGTGAAGTTTTCTCTATTTATCGGTTCATATACATAACTATCTATCCTGTATATACATACTGATACATGAGCGTGGACTACATAGAAATAATATGTAAACCTATTATAGTCCACCAGAAAATATACATTACTTCCACCCCATCTAATTTCGGGCTGAGTCGAATCTCTTACCCCCCTACCAACGCGTTCTACTCCCACCCAGCAGGAGTTGCGTTCAGCACGAATGTATAAAATAAAAATCTCAAAGTCGGGCAAGATGCTGTCCCTCAAGGCCCAACCTCGCCGTTGGAAGGAGCCCCAAATGTCGCAGCCAATTGCGCACGACCTTCCTATTGAGGACGAGGGGATAGCAGGATCGCGCAATGTTGGAGACATTCGAAGGGCATTGGACATATCCAGGATGGGAACCGCCGTTGCCATCGACGAGAGGCGCAGCGTGCGTTGCGCGCATCATGAGGGGCTCTATGAGGGGAATGGTCCTGATAAGAGGGAACGTCTTGGCCAACGTCTTCAAGTCTTTGCCCGATTCATTGATCAAGGTATGGAGCACATTGAACCATTCGGGGAACGGTACAACGGGGAGGTCGAGTTCTTGCGCGATGGCTTGGGCGATATCTTGCAAGGGAACTGGACGTGGGTGTATGAGGTGCACGACTTGGTGTCCGGTGATGGATCCGGATGCCTTGATAAAGTCAAGGTACGCTTTAGCAGCGGTAGGAAGAACCATCCAATTGACGACCTATGTCAAATTACTCTCAGCTCAAGCCTCTGAAACTATCAAAGAGTACGGGATGGACTTACGGAGTCGTTCGTAGGGATCATTCCTAGGCTGGCTCCTGAGAGTATCATAGATGGGAAACCATTCCTCTGCCCTCCATGAGCCATTGTCGCCACCGCATAGCTGTCCAACACGGACGCTAAGCGTGCGCAGCCCGGAAGACTTGGTCGCTTGAGCCATGAGTTGCTCGACCACCCACTTTGATCTCATGTAACCCGTCGAGGTTGACCATTGAGGTGGGATGGGCGCTTCCTTGTGTGGGATCCCAGATGCCGTGCCTTCTAAACATAGGTTTTCTTTGAGTAAGTTTAACGACTGAAATGTACCGACTAAAACCCACTTTGCAGCGTCGTGAAGGTACTCGAGAAGAGGGAATGCGGGGCTTCTGGGGTGAGGCTATTGCAAAGGCGAGCAAGTTGCTCATCCCTTTGATCACTGGAGTAAAAGATTTAGGGCCATGTTAAGATTGACTGGCCACGCTGAAGGAGATGTTTTCGTCAGCTTCAAGCGATCCCAGTAGTTCAGAAAACCTACCGTTGTGGACAATGATATTGACCGAAGACGCCATCTCCAAGAATTGTCGTTCTGTGAGTCCAAAACATTCCTGTGCGAGGTCTCCTTCGAGGAGTTCGTATTTCCGACGGTGGGTTTGCAGGACCGAGGGATCAAGACCCTTTTCTACAAATGTCTGGACATGCCGCTCCATCATGGACACAGAATTAGGGCCTCGTCGATTGAAAGCATAGATCTTGGCCACACTTTCGTCGAGAAGAAGAAGCTGGAGCAAGTACGAGCCCAGTGAGCCCGTCGTCCCACTGAGGAAGATGACATGCCCTGAACAAGTGACAGGCTTTGTCTTAGAGACAGAAGGGAGGGGAGCAAACGTGGAATACATGTCCACCAAGTCCTGCATCTCCTCGACGAGTTGACTCGGGACGTCCAAAAAAGTTGTGCGCGGCATGATTGTGCCTGTTCAGAGAGAGCTTTTAGCGCAGGAATTGGGAGCAGGAGGTTGGAGCGACGGGAGACCGGAGTATGCCCTCCTCTATATAATTACACGAGGGCGCCTGCAGGGACTATCCTCGTACTGATGTGCTTGCTATGCACCGATGAATTCGCCGGAAAGCCACACAATGCTTGTGCATCCTTCTTATAACTGCCGAATTTATATTCCACGGACTTGTTTCGCGACCGACTTGCATGTCTTCATAGAGATATCAAACATGCCAGATGTCATCTTCGCTGTGAACATGCTCCCTTTGGCTTGACAAGGCACGATGGAAAGTCGATCTTCATCACCACGGGGCAGCGGTCCCTGATTGAGTGCTCAAAGAGAAACAAGAGATCTTACAGCCGCTTGCAAAAGTATGTGAAAACGACTTGATTTATTTCGCAAAGTGATGCTCCTTTCCCCCCACCAAACAATGCGCCTGACGCCTAAACTGACACCTTGCGCGCCACGTCAAGAGCCCCGCTGGCTGTTGTGCACGACGAGGAAAAATCTGTACTCAATATACATACACCGTTACCACTTCAGCTTTTGTTTAAATGTGTTGAAGTGAGTGATAAAAAGATTTTGAAATGCCAACATCCCTCGGCACTGGTTGTTGGTCGTGAGATACAGCAAGGAAAGACTCCCAAGGAGCATCTCCGACGACCCGGAAACATCGGAGGCGCGTTGTTTGGCAGGGGTCTCGGCGCATCATGTACAAAAATCTGAAGTCATTTTCACATATTTTTGCAAACGGCTAGAGAGCCGGAAACCAACCGGAAACGATGTTAATGCTCAGGACCCCACTGCTTTAGCCATCGGAATGAGACCCAAATGGCTCAGCCAATTCCGCACGACCGTCCTATCAAGACGGGCAGGGCAGGATCGCGCTCGACAGCGGCAGGCCATTCGTAATGTCCAAAATGGGAACGGCCGTTGCATCGACAAGTAGCACCGTGTTCGTGGCGTACATGATACATGGCTCGGCGTAAGGAAAGATCCTGATAAGAGGGTTCGCCGCCGACCGCTTGGCCAGTTAACACCTTTGTGTCTTTTACTCCCGACTCCATGCATGAAGTGCTTTGCAACCATTCTGTTGATGGTGGCACGGGGAAATCAAGCTCTTGGGCGATGGCTTAAGCGAGATCCCGCCGGAGAACTGGGCGTGGATGAAGGAGCTGTACAACATCGTGTCCGGTGACGGATACTGATTCTTTGATGAAATTGCCGTGTACCCTGGCGGTCGTAGAGAAAACCATCCAATTGACGACCTATGGCAAATTATTATTAGTCCAAAGTTCGGCACCATCAAGAAGCACAGGATAAACTGACGCGGTCGTTTGTGGCAATCATGCCCAGGCTCACTCCTGTGAGTATTGCAGATGGGAGCCATTCCTCTGCTCTCCATGAGCCACTATCAACTCCACATAGTTTCTCAACACGAGAGCTGAGCGTACCTAGTCCTGCGGAGTCAGCTGCTCGGGCCAGAAGCTGCTCAGCCACCCATTTCAACCTCGTGTAGCCTGTCGAGGTTACCCAATGAGGTGGGATCGGCGCTTCCATGTGCCGCACCCCGCATGCCGGGGCGTCTAAGCGTTTCTGGGTGAGTATATGTAGCTACTGGCATGTCAGTTGCCAGGTCACCTTGAAGCGTCGTAAAGGTACTTGTGAAGAAGAATACCGGTTCCTAAGGTGAGTCCATTGCAAAAGAGGTCAGATTGCTCATGCCCTTGATTACTGGCATAAAAGATTTCGAAGCCATGTTGAGATTAGCCGGCCAAGCTAAAGGGCAGGGGTGATGTATTTCAGTTTGATGGGCACGACAAATCGTGTCCTTCCTACCATTGTGCACGATGAAGGGACAGTGGCGAAATTCAATCTCACACCGCTTGGCGAGCATCTATGCAAACTTCCATACGAACCTACCTCAGTCTTCCTCCTCAAAAAAGTTTGCTCGCATTTTTCTATAATCCGGTATGCAGCTCGGATGCCTGCTGTTTGTGGCAAACGGAGATGCGATTCAATGATATTAACGAGCCTGCACGTGGCAGGCTGTTTAGTGCGGCAATCACCGTCATCGAAAGTCTGATCACCAAATATTAAGCGCCTGGTGAGGCAAACGCTCCGTTTTCAAGTCTGAGTCCAAAGCTATACGCTAAACATCAAAGGTACCGAGCAAGGACAAGAATATAGCATTGAATTCAGGCGCCAATGTTATCTATTCGCTAATGAGGACCATTGTGGGCCTTCCCACCGTCACTACCGGTGCATCCACGGACTTGTACGTCTTGAGGAGAACGGGAGAGGCAGTGCCTGCGCTGCCGTTGAAGATGCTGGCAAGCTTTGACAGATCCACAACTATGCCAGAACCGTGAATGGAGAAACCAACTTTACGGCCGATCGAAACACCCGTCCCCAACCATTTAATCTTGAAGGACTGGTCCTTGAAGCCGAGTTGAGAGTCGGCACCCAAGCCTAGTTTGAGCTCAACCGGTCCTGCGGCACAGTCCGCCATTCTGACGTACGCCTCGAAGCCAGCATAGATTGGGATGGTTAGTCCAGCTTCGTTTTCCATGAGAGGTGATGGCCAGACAAAACACTCAACAGACGCCTCGGCACCAATCTTTCCGAAATCGGCGCGTGCAACGACCTCGTCCATATGCTTTGGCGACGTCGGCTGTAGATGAAAAGCAGATGCACTTGCATCCACCTTGAACTTGCCATAGTGAATCTTGGGCTCGTATTGCAAGGAGCCGCCGATCGCAGCATATCCAAACCGAGCTTTCTCTTCGGTTGGGGCCTCCGCCTTGGCCGAATGCTAGAGAATAACAGCATAAGCTCAAATAGGGCAATGGGAGTCCTAGAACATACCACATCGAGGACCCTGAGGCGTGGACTTTTAAAGCCTTCGAGGCCAATTTCAATTTCCTTGCCACTTATGTCTTGCTCTTCTAGCAGAGATCTTGTAGCTTGCTTCGGGTCGGCAACGACGTGCGCTGGAAGTTGCTGGGCGACCTCCCTCAGATATGGAAGGCAGTCAAATGAGACAGAAAACTCACCGGAAACCAAACAACCATGGGCACCTGCAAAGCTTTGAATGACACTTGATTGCCATCAATGTGCAGGCAGAACAGCTCGTCCAGGTCTAAAATGTCCTCGTATGTGCGAGAGCGATCTTGGGTAAAGCACTTTACAACAAGGGCTGTGTCGTCCAACACAACTGATTCAATAGACTTGCCAAAATCGTTGCCGCCCCAGATCAAGCGAGCACCGTGGTTGCCAATTACACGGTTCAGAGGAAATGGCTCGACGTTGACGGTGGTTCGGTCGGGCATGAACGAACCATGCAAGTAGTACTCGCCGGTTTGAGGCTGGGTAATGTGAAGGTCTCCAACTTCAGACGAGCGTAATGTGGTGTTGTCTTTGGAGAAAGGTGGGTAGTTGCGAACGAGTTTGAACCTTTTCTTGCCCAAACTATCATCACCAACCAACTGTAAACGGTGGTCGACGTCGATGGCATCTTCGATGGCGCCGCGATGGTCGCCCATGTCAAGTTTGGCTTTGAGGACGGTGCCTTCCATCCTCACATCGGATGCGCTCCAACCAAACTGAAGGTCACCGCGGAGACTAAAGTGTCCGCGTCGATTGCCCAGGAAGAAGTTGAGGTTGAAAGGCTCTGATTCTTTCTCTTCGCCAGAGGGACCGGTATATTTTGCGTGAAGATAGTAGTAGTGTCCCGCCTCGGTGATATATAGATCAGTACAAGTTTCATGCAAAGGCAGCGGCATGTTGTAGAGGAGGGGAAAGAGCTGATCGATGAACGGAGGGAACAAGAAAGCTTCAGGGCTTCGATCTTTTGTGCTGAGAAATTGGCCACCTTTCCTAAACCAGGCATGTATGGAAAACCGGCCTTCAGGAAGCATACATCATACATGGAGTGATCAGTGATGTGCCTGTCGAGCGGAGAATGCGCGGGAAGGCCACATTATACTTGCGCGTCGTTCTCATATCTGCCACATTTATAATCGACCGATTGTTTTCGTAACTGACATCAAGTCGCGTCTTCGTAAAAACATGGAAACTGACACTGGCAGATGACATTTTTTCCGTGAAAGTACCTCAGCGAAATCCCAGAGCTTTCTTTGGCTGATGGAGCTACAAGACACATGGCCATCTTCATCACCACGGGCCACGTAAGGGTGGGTCGCAAACAAACCGATCGAGGCCCCAAACGACGCCGAACTGCACGCGAACCGATAATATATTAGAAGGGAGGGTACAGCGACGACAAGCTTTGAGTTGAAAAGCAAAGTAACCAGGTCAGCGAGTGTGAGGCGCTTGGAACGAAATATGGGTAAACAGTGCCCCTATCTACGAAGGTAGACGCCCGGGCCGTGGGACTCGTTGAATAAACTGGCAACTCGAAAGTGTGGTTGGTGGTCCCTAAACGAAGAGAAACGAAGACCTTAGAGACGGGCAAGATGTTGACGCTCTGGACCCGCCGATGTAGCCCTCGGAATGAGCTTCAAATGTCGCAGCCAATTCCGCACGACAGTCCTATCGAGGCGGGGAAGATTAGGATCGCGCAGCGTTGAAGAGAGTCGAAGAGCGTTGGCCATATCCAGGATGGGGACGGACATTGCATCAACAAGAGGCGCTGTGGTTGTGCCGCACATCATGGCGGGTTCTACGAAGGAGATAACCCTGATGAGAGGGCATGTTTTGGCCAACTTCTTCAAGTCTTCGCCTGGCCCATCCATCCGGGTATGGAGCACCTTGAACCATTCCGCGAGCGGTACTAGGGGGATGTCAAGCTCTTGCGCAATGACTTGGGCGATATCTCGCAAAATAACTGGACGTGGGTGGATAAGGTGCACCACTTGGTGTCCGGCGATGGATCCGGATGTCTTGATAAAGTCAGCGTACGCTTTAGCAGCAGTAGAAAGAATCATCCAATTGACAGCCTATGCCAAAGTATTCTCAGCTCAACTCTTTGAAACTATTGAGGAGCAGGGGACGAACTTACTGATTCGTTGGTAGGGATCATGCCTAGGCTGGCTCCTGTGAGTATCATCGACGGGAACCATTCCTCTGCTCTCCATGAGCCATTGTCTCCACCACATAACTGTCCAACACGGACGCTAAGCGTGCGCAGCCCAGTAGATTTGGTCGCTTGAGCCATGAGTTGCTCGACTACCCACTTTGATCTCATATAACCCGTCAAGGTTGCCCATTGGGGTGGGATGGGCGCTTCCTTGTAGGGGATCCCAGATGCTGGGGCGCCTAAACGTAGATTTGTGAGTACATTGAGCTACCTTGATTTCAGTCATAAGCTTACTTTGAAGTGTCGTAAAGGTACTGGAGAAGAGGAACGCGGGTTTAAGGGGCGATGCCATCGCGAAGGAGAGCAAATTGCTCATGCCTTTGATCACCGGCGTAAACGATTTCAAAGCCATGTTGAGATTTACCGGCCAAGCTGAAGGACAGAGTTATGAATGTCAGTTTGGTCGTTTTGAGAAATTGTATGTTTCCCACCATTGTGCACGATAATAGTCACTGACGAAGCCATCTCCAGGAATTGTTCCTCGGCGAGTCCAAAGTTCTCCTTGGAAAGGTCTCCTTCCAGTAGCTCATACTTGTGACGGTGGGTCTGCAGCACTGAAGGATCGAGACCCTTTTCCACAAAGGTCTCGGTGTGTCGCTCTAGTATGGATGCAGATGTTGGCCCCCGTCGATTGAAAGCATAAACCTTGGTCACGCTTTCGTCGCGAACAAGGAGGTCAAGGAGGTAAGAGCCCAGTGAGCCCGTCGTCCCACTGAGGAAGATGAATTTTCCAAGAGAAGGAGCTGGCGCTACCGCAGAGACTGAGGGGAGAGGAATAAATGTTGAATGTGCGTCCACCAAGTCGTGCATTTCCTTGATAACCCGACTCGAGACGTTGGGAGGTGCAACAGAGGGATTCTTGCCGGACATGGTTATCTGGGCAGAAAGTGATGAGTGAGGTACCCGACTGAAGGCTGCTGCCTTTTTATACGATTTCATAAGGCCGAATAGTTGCTCGGGGACTCATGGAGCAGCTGTCAGATCCCTGTGACGCAAAGCCCGCGCTGGGGAGTTCTTGGACTGATGAAGCGACAAAGGCACGAGGATCAGATGCTTGACGCTCGGAATCTTTGCCATGCGACCCTTGCTGATTGTCGGACTAGGTAGCATCAAGTATCGAGTTTCTCAGCACCTCTTAGAGAGGCTGGCGCAAAAAGACGGCGTCCCAAAGCTAGTTTGAAGAGTAGTACTGACGTCCGACATCCGGCATTCAAAAAGGTAGACGCCGCTGACAGTTAATCAACGCCCACCCTGACGGTGCAACCAGTCGCGCTCCCGAATTAAGTGATCACTCGAAGCGGAGCTGGAGTTCTGCCAAGTACCATTTTTGGCTGATGTTTTCACCGCTCACTCGCACCAAGATCTTCTGTCGACCTGTGGGCTGTTGTTTTTGTCTCTGGACTCGTCAATATGGCCATACAGTGCGGGGTGGATGGCGCAGTATGAAAGAGCTCTCCTAGGCCTTGTCAAAGACTTTTACGCGCGATCGCGGTGTAATTTTTGTTCCGCACCAACAGCCAGCACCAACTACACGGTGCTATTCATAAATTTTAGTACGAACCCTGAGAATTTTTGCCGACACCTATCCTACATATCGCGTGGTCTTTGATTCGCACACTGAGCTCGCACACATTGCTTAATCAGGGTGTTGAAGAGCTCATGGAAGACAACTGAGGACACTTCCCTCGACCGATCAAGGTACCTCAGCGTAAATGGGCTGCACCCTTGAGAAAGGTGTACCTACATCACGAAGTGTCAAGGTACAATTCGAGGTTGTTTTCTGAAGATGAGGGTTGAAATGAAAAAGTGTTTGGCAGAAGGCAAGGGGCAAGGTCGGGCGAGCTTTGAAAGGGGTTTAAGGCTCGAAGTCGGTAGGCAGTTTGAGTTTCACTTCATTATGGTGCTTTAATTCCAAGGCACAGCTTCGAATCGCCAGTCGGATGTCTACAAGAGGCGCGAAATCTCCCTATTCTAAAATGTGATACACTGGCAGTAATTCAACACGATAGGCCCGCAGACGAGGGTTGACCTCCTGACCGAGTCAAAAGTTTGACAGCCTCCTCTCAGCTTGGCGGGACAAGAAAGCATGCATTGAGCGAATAATACTTTGGAACAAAACTGTTCGCGCGAGGTCGATAGGCGCTAGCGCTTATCGGTTCTATTTGTGGAACGTGGTTCGTGACATCGCAGCCATCGCCATCAGAGAAGACCGCTCTTGCCCCTCTCTTCTTCACTCTTGTTGTCTCCACCCCGTTGTAGCCCTCTTTTGTGCTGAGCAATGTCCCAGCGTACAATATCGAATGTGAGTGTTGGTTTTACTGCTCATGTGCGTATCTTGTAACCCGTATGGTAGGCCGTCCCAGAGTCTGACGCCTTGAGCTCGAGAAGGCAGAGTCACGCGGGTGGGCATTTATTTCGGCCTGGTTATTGTCTATCAATTTGATTCGCCTGCAGCAGCTGGACATAGTTCAGAGTCACTTAGTACCGTCGCAATGTTCCACAGCGCCCACAATCTGCAATTGGCGAACTCTACTTTCAACGTTGCGGGCGCTGATGTGGTCCACAACTACAATGTTCATTATCACTCCGAACGTCCGCGAGATATATGGGGCATCTTGCAATCGATACCCAATTTCCGAAAGATATACCAAGATATGATGAGCAAGGCGACTGCGGGGACCGGGATGTGGTTGGTGAAAGGTGACAAGTTTCGCGTCTGGCTAGAGCCTAATGGCGACATCAAGATCTTCTGGGGCTCCGGAATCCGTAAGTCTCTTTGAAATACCCCCCAGTCTCCGAGGAGTCTCTAATGTTCCAATCTAGCTGGCGCTGGCAAGACTTTACTTGCGTCAGCTACGTCCCTTGGCTATGTGAACTCTTGCTGAAGCTTGCTCTCAGATCGATCGTCATCGAGTACCTCGAAGCCCTGTACCCAGGACCGGATGCCAAGATTTGTATCTGCTACGTCTACTTCCGCTACAGCGACCACTCAGAGATGACGGTTCGCACTATCCTCGAGACCTTCGTGATGCAAACGCTCGAGCGACACCCTGGATGCATGTCCCTCGTTGAGCAAACCTACGCACGACATCTGCGCGAAAGGACAGAGCCATCTGAGGCACAGCTACTGGCCCTCCTCCGTCAACTGGCGGATTGCATGTTTTGCACGTTCTATATTCTTGATGCCCTAGACGAAGCCCCAACCAAGATCCAGCTTGCAATTTTGAAAACCCTCGACTCTCTGAGTGTAAAGCTGTTTATTACATCTATCCCTCTGAAACCCTTGGAAGCCCACTTTCCCCATGCCCATACCTTCCCCGTCATCGCCCGGGACATTGACATAGATCTTCACATCACCAAAGTGATCAACGAGAATGCGGAGCTACAGCGTCTACTGCAGGCAAACCCTTCCCTGAGGCACGAGATTTTCTCCACCATCAGGCAGAACTGCGGCGGCGTGTAAGACACCCCTCTTGCAGGTCCAGTTGTATGAAGTTCACTAAATGATTTCAGGTTTCTGCATGCGTCTCTCCAGCTGGACACACTGCATGAGTGCGTTAGTGCCAACCAAGTAAGGCAGAGGCTGCAAGGCTTCCCTTCCAGAATCGAGGATGTCTATCTTCGAACCTGGGACAGGATTCTAGGGCAAAACACGGAGCTTGCCGAGCTTGCGAAGACCGTCCTCGTCTGGGTTCTCAACGCACCGAGGTCCATGACGGTAGAGGAACTGGAGCGGGCAGTTGCCACCTCTCCCGATACATACAAATTCGAGGCCGATCGGTTTGTACCAGGTTCTACCCTGATATATCTATGCAGGGGCTTGATTTCTCTAGAGGAAGAGAGTAGGATCGTGCGTCTTGTTCGTAAGTTGCAGAACGACCGTCTTTTGCTTTTTCTGACCCACCACGTGCCAGACTATACCGCAAAAGACACGTTGGAAAACCTTCTTCATGAATCGTTTCCCCATCCACATTCTCCTATCGCTGCCGTTTGCATGTCCCATCCCGCTGAGTGCGGCTCCCAGGACACCAGAATCAGCTCAGACCAGTCCGGAGCAGCCTTAAACAAGGACCCCCCTACTTGGCGACGCATCAGATGCTTTGGCCCACCATGCTGGAAAATCGTTCAAAGTGGACGCTACCAAGTGCAATCCGAACGTTATGACTGCACTACACCGGCAATCACCTTTGATAGTGGCCTCTCAGTCTGGGCATGAAGGTGTTGGCGCACACATCATGGCCCTGTCCTCGATCGAAGTGAACATGGTTGACGCTAGAGGAAGATCAGCACTGATACTGGCCGCCGAGCAGGGAAATGAAGGCAACATCAACATCGGCAAAAAAGTCGATCGAAGGCCTTACAAACTTAGAAGACCTTTACAGATAGTCGACGCTCTTTGAATAGCTTCAAGTATATACCAGCGCTATGAAGGTCTTTGAAACCCTACAAGATATGCCTCAGAACTCACAATATCTGTCAGCCGAAGTGTAGGTCTAGTCGAGGTCTAGCTAAGATCTCGACAGCCCGTTCAGGGGCCAGAAGCGCTGGGAAAGCACTTGTGAGGGATTTGAGTTAGCTCAAGTTCTTGCTAAGAGCTGCGGCACATCGGTAAGATGTTTCCAGCGCTCACCAAGATCTCGATCCCGCTTGACACGTTTGATCTCCGGTCGACTTCGCGACATGCAACCTCCCTTGGCCAACAAGACTTGCTATGTCCTCTACCCCCCTGTTTGGCAGGATGCCCCCTCTTCCCTCGCCAAGAGGCTGTCTGCGTGACTTTGATAAGAAAGAGAGGAAGATGCGGTCTGTGCGTTGAGGCGCGTGACAGTCGGAGTTTGAATTGAACTCATTTAATCCCGACGCGTCTCGTCAACGTTCTTTCTTCCCTTCCCCCATCTTCCTCCCGTCTCTACCACCCTGCTCGACGCGTCAGGCGTCCCGCTATCGCTCCTCGACACCAAAACATGTCCTCTCACCATTCAAGATAGCGATCACCGCCTTCGGCCGGCCTCGTCTTACCCATTACCCTCGAGCTTCACACCCACTCCAGATCCTCTCCGCGACGCGACATAACGCGTCTTTTCGACTTTGCCAATGCCCCGCCTTGGCTGAAACCTCTCAACGTGGCGATGTGGGCATCACAAACTGTATATTTCAGTCCTTAACCCTTCGACGCGCCTCAGACCCGTAGTTTTTGTGACCCACCAGCCCTTTTGCAACGATTATCCCTTCTGCTCAACGTTCGTGATAGTCGTCTCGGGTGTTCTGTATGTCTCGAGTGTACCGGAATGGAGCTTTCAAGGTAAATCCGACCATCTGACATTCCTTATCGTTAATGAGCCAGTTTTTACCATTCCGCCTTGCAGAGATTCCCTCCCAATTAGATATGTAATTTGTAGATATGCTTTCTCTATGTATACCATGTCTGCTGCCACCCTGTGTAGATATACAATCCAATAAATAGCTAAAGCTACATTTTTGCCTTCCACCACGTTGAAATCATCCAAATCGGTCGATGGCTGTGAAAACTTGCGCTAGTTTGAAGCTCTTGGGAGAGCTGGTGAGGTCTTACCGGCATACGAGCGCTTGATAGCGCCAGATGACAGACAAGCGCTTGTACGCCGGTAAGACGTCACCAGCCCTTGCCTACCGTGATGCCAGCCCTGGATCCCATCCCAGCGCTTGGATGCACTGCAAGCATTCTCGAGGTCTTCCAAGATGGCAAGCCCTCGAGTCTCGCTTTCAAGTTGCGTCAAGGTCTCGAACCGACTTTTTTGCCGATGAAGCTCCTCTTGGCGCATCCAGAGATTCAGGCCAACCTGGTCAACAATTACGGGCGCTCAGCACTGATGCAGGCCTCGGATAGGGGCCATGACGGCATCACCAAGCTCCTCCTCGCGCACCCGGAGATTGAGGTCAACCTGCTCACTGGCGGCGGCGAATCAGCGCTTATGATGGCCGCCCGCGAGGGTCATGAAGGCATCGTCAAAATCCTCCTGTCGCATCGCAACATTCAAATCAATCCGGTTGACAGTGACGGATCGTCAGCACTCATGCTATCTGCGAGGGGACGCCACCAAGGCGCCGTCAAGCTCCTCTTGGCGCATCCTGAGGTTCAGGTCAACCTGGTCAATAACTACGGGCTCTCGGCACTGATCAAAGCCGCTGACAAGAGCCATGAAGGTGTCACCAAGCTCCTCCTCACGCACTCCGATATTGAGGTCAACCTGCTCACTGGCGACGGCGAATCGGCGCTTATGAGGGCTGCCCGTGAAGGTCATGAAGGCATTGTCAAAATCCTCCTGTCGCATTCCAAGATTCAAACCAACCTAGTTGACCGTGACGGGTCTTCAGCACTCATGCTAGCTGCGAGGGGACGCCACGAAGGCATCACCAAGCTCCTCTTGGCGTACCCCGATATCCAGGTCAACCTGTTCAACAACTACGGGCGCTCAGCATTGATGCAGGCCGCCGATAAGGGCCATGAAGGCATCACCAAGTTCCTCCTCGCGCACTCTGAGATTCAGGTCGACCTGGTCGACCATGATGGTTGGTCCGCACTCATGCTGGCTGCGAGGGAAGGCAACAAAGGCGTCCTCAAGCTCTTACTAGCGCACCCGGGGACCCAAGTCAACATAGCCAACAAACACGGCTCGACAGCCCTCCTGCTGGCTATTGAATACGGGCACACAGAAATCGTTGCCCTCCTTCTGCTCACTGATGCTGACGTCAACGCGTCTGACAATTATTGCCATACAGCAATCAAAATGGCAGCGAAAGCTGGCCGTGAAGCCATCGTTCGTCTCCTTCTCAGCAAGCCCAATGTCGACATCACGATCAAAAGCACTAGAGACGGACACACCGCGATGTCAGCGGCGCAGGCCAACAACCACAGTGTCATCGTTGAACTCTTGCAAGACTTTGAGTCACGAAAAGGTGTTATGGTGAGCAATCCTGAAATCGTCAAAGCCTCCCAGCACGACGAAAATGGCTCCGGCTCTGACAGCGAGGAGGCTTACTACGCGCTGAGGAGGAGGGGGGGGGGGGGGGGGGGGGGGTGAACTTAAAGGGATGTCATTTTAAGCTCTGATTGACCTCGTACCTCTTTCATTCCTTCGCTGTTCGCGATGTGGCTCCGCTAGCATGTCATGTGCCATCATGCACTAGATTCGTGTTCGTTGCACTTTCTTTCTTACTGTACGGTTCCCCTAGCACATTTTGACAGTTTGAAAGTTTCGACGAATGCCATTTGCGAATAAACCTTCTATACTACCGAGCAGCTGGCGAAACCATCCCCCGGCTTGGATTTCGCCTGCAACAAAGTCCTTGAACTTCGCTCTTAAGACACCTCCGTGGTGTGCTTCATATGCCGGTAATCAACGATTCTTTGACACATCTTCTCCGTAAAGCGAGGGAGACATGTGGGTTGGCAGTTCGTCCATGTATCGATAACCAGCGGTCTGCGCATCTGACGGACTTCCCGAATCTCCATGCACCTCTTATCCAACATATCATCCATAGGAGAACAGCCAGATGGTATGACTCGCCCCTCTAAACACCGTCTCGTCCCATCCCCATCGCGCTCCGGGCACACCATCCATCCATCCTTGGTAGCGCTTCGGCCTGCGCTAGATGCATAGGCCATGATCGTGTGTCTTGTTCTGCTCCTCTTCGACGGATCTAAGGATGAATGGAGAGGGCGGATGTCGTCAACTCACGCCCCTTGTACTCTAGAACACCAACTGCTTCCTTCTTGCCTGGCCCTGCGTCTTTGTCTGTACAGATGGTCCACGCTTTGGTTTGGCGGTGGAAAGCCCGGCGCAGATATCGAATGTGTTGGCTTTTATGGTCGAGGTGGGTGTTTCGTGGCGAGGAGCATCATTCTCGTCGTCATCCTTTCCATGCTGCTTTTGATGACAGCCTGCCCGTCTGAGTCGAGTCGAAACAAACAAGCCCTTTCCTCAGCGTCACCTCGCTTGTTCCGCCTCGATGACGCGGCTCTGCCGAGTTTGAGCTGGTAGAGGGGGCATCGTTTCATCGAGGAAGAGGTCATGGCTTCATGCCTCGAAACTTGAAAGCCCCAGGTGGGGTGAGGACCGAATGATACAGGACGTGTTCGAGGGAGGAACGATAGTCGGGATGCATAGGACGTCCACTATCAAGAACCATGTTAGCCTCCTTTCTCTTTCCCAGCCAAGAGAACGTACTCTGGATCACAATACACGACTGTTCCATGCGGGCGAGCAGGAGCACGTCTCGGATCTCCCGCATCCTCCTCTCTCGGCGGGCCATTCAAAGATAAGCTCACGAGCCTTGCGTGGTCCATTGACTCTCTTCTGTGCATTGGACGGAGCGCCTACAGAAAGGCATGGACCTTGATAGAATCGGTGGACTGGAGGAAGACGGAGAGGGGTAATTCCGATACCGTATGAGCGGTAGTGCAGCGGGATGGAAGTATGTCTGGAGCACGGTTTGCAATTTGGCTCCCGGGCCTAGGGTGGTGGGCAGTGGCTATTCGCGCGACAGCGCGTGGTCATTCGGGGAGGAGAAATGTAGCGATGAAGACTTGGACTGTTGGACGTTAACAAAGTAGACAGAGTTCTGTGAGGTTGGCATCGCGATGTATGAGACTGTAAGGGTTGGTCGGGTCAGTCTTGGCGCAGGAAGAATTCTGAAGGGTGTACAATTCTGTAATTACCAATTACAATGTCGCAGCGTGGCCTACAATCTTCTTCATGCAGGACCCGCTGATTGCTTAAGGAAGGCGCAATAAGCTAGGTCTTTGTAAACGCCGCATGCACTGGGCCACCGGATGCACCAGCCAAACGATGCCGATGAAGCTGTCTAACAAGAGTTGGCTGGAGAAGGAAAGAGAGAGAGATATAAACAAGCTTACAGGGATGGAATAAGTCTGCCGATAGATACAACTTGACCAGCAAAGGAAGCCTTCAGACTATCAGCGCGCCTGTCTGCGTTGTTGTTCTGTGTTCGCCCTGCCCGTGTTTCCGAGCGTGCATCTTGACGGAAGGTACCAACTTCGTTGACTGGGTTCCAAACAGCGTTTGGGTGTCGATCCCACTGACTATTGAAGTCCTGAGATGCAAAAATGGGAGATTTATAGCCCTGATAAGTGTTTTCAGTGGGATAACCGTGATGGTTTCGGCAAGACGGCGAGGACTGGTCCAAGTCGATGCCCCTGACCCTACGTTCCGGCTTCACTCGCATCGAAAGTTGATCTAATCTAATCTAATAGTAAGGAAGTGGGAGGAGGGAGTTGTCCATAGCAGGTGTATCATGGAGCGTCGATTGAATTAGACCTTCGCAGTTACATCCTCTCAGCGGAAGCACCCTTAGCAAAAACCCGAGCGTCCTTTGGCCTGCTACCTGATGGAGCCACAAGGCACAATGGCCATTTCTAATTTGTTAAATGAACTGGCGAAGAGGAACAAAGATCTCAGAGACGGGCAAGATGATGACGCTCTGAACCCGCCTATGTAAGCCTCGGAATGAGCCCAAAGATTTTCAACCAATTCTGCTCAACTGTCCTATCAAGACAGGGAAGGGCAGGATCGCGCAACGTTGGAGAGAGTCGAACGGCGTTGCGGCTTGGCCAACGTTTTTGGGTCTTTCACTATGCCCTCTGACTCCATAAGGGTATGAAGTGCTTTAAACCATTTTGTGAACAGTACCATTGGGAGATCAAACTCCTCTGCGATTGCTCGAGCAAGATCTCGCCATAGAACGGGACGCGGATGAAAAAGGTGCACGATCTCGTGTCCAGTGATGGATCCTGATGCCTTTATGAAATTGGTGTAGGCTTTGGCGGCGGTAGAGAGCACCATCCAGTTGACGACCTATGCCAAATTATTCTCAGGCCATATGTATGAGAAACACGCAAAGAAGCACGCAAATTAATTAATTCAACTGTGTCTCTAGGGTAAACCACTCAGAGTCGTGAAGTGTATTTGAGCTCTGAGCTAGAGTTGGCTCGAGCGATCCCTAGGTGCTTGAGCCAACTCCGAACAAAGTTAGCATCGATACGGTGAATGGCAGGATCTCGCAACGACGGGGACAGCGGAAGTGCGTTGGCCACTCCTAGGAGTGGAACCGCCGTGCAATCCACATATGGGTTCCTCGAAGCGTAAGTGAGGAAGGGCTCGGCATAGTGCATAATCCTGATCAGGGGAGACCTTTTCATTAGGGCTTTTAGATCATTGGACTCATCCTTTAGGACATGAAGCGCCTTGAACCATTCTTCAAATGGTATCAATGGCAAGTACAACTCTTGCCCGATGATTAACATGAGGTCGTTCCACGGGATTGGGCGAGGGTGAACGAGGTGAACGATTTGGTGCTTGGTTATTGACGCAGATTCCTTGATAAGGTCGACATAGGCGTTGGCAGCGGTGGTCGCCATCCAGTTCACATGCTAATGGGTGTTTTATTAGATAGCCACAGCGATGGAAAGCAAAAGAAATATATTGGACATGCACGGTCATTTGTTGGAAGCGCGCCGAGATGTGCGCTACTGAACAACACTCTTGGGAACCACTCCTCAGGCCTCCAGAATCCATTATCACCACCACAGAGCTGCCCTACGCGAACACTAAGTGTTTGTAGCCCACTCATGTTACTAGCTTGAGCCAAGAGCTGCTCTACCACCCATTTTGATCGCACATAGCCAGTGGCTACCGACCATTGGGGTGGAATAGACGCTTCCCGTAATAGCCTACCAGTCGCTGGAGCATCTACAACGAGAAAGCAAGGGTTAGTCGCGTTCAACTTGGTGATGAAAGGAGCCCTTACTTTGGCATACGGTGAAGGAGCTCGAGAAGAGCACAGGGGGTCGTAATGGGGAAGCCATCGCGAAAGAAAGTAGGCGATTTACGCCCGCGATCACAGATGTAAAGGCTTTCAGGGGTATTCCCATATTTACGGGCCACGCTGCAAAATCAGATGGTCAAAGCAGTACCAATAACTGAGCGCTGATGATACATTACCGTTATGTACAACAACGGTCACCGATGCAGCCATCTCCGTGAACAGCTTCTCGGAAACCCCAAAGTTCTCCTGTGTAAGGTTCCCCTCTACCAACTGTAACTTCTGTTGAAATTCCTGAAGAACTGAAGAATCCAGTCCTCGTTCCAGAAACCCTTGAACGTGCCGGTCCCATAAGGACCCAGAATCTCTCCCTTGTCGATTGAACGCATAAACTTTGGCCACGCCATCGTCACGAAGCAAGACGTCAAGCAGATATGCGCCTAATAGACCCGTTGTCCCAGTGAGGAGGATAACATGTCCTTGGTGTTTGATCGGGCTAATCGAAGGTACCGGTGTTGGTGGCTCAAACGTCGAATTTGCTTTGACCAAGTCGACCATCTCCCGGACTACATCGTCCAAGACACTAATTGGTGGCGAAGCGGAGATGTTGGCCTCTTGCCACGACATGGTACAGAGGAAAGTTAACTGAAGCCGATGATGCGTGATAGTCGTTTCAGTTAGCCCTCTTCTATATCTGCATTTCAATCAGTTTGGATGGTCACATCAGGTCTTTGAAAAATGGGCTTCTCCCGGATCGAAGTCTTCTGGTTTGGTTTGTTGTTGGTTTTCGAGGAATTGAGCATCGCACCAAACGCAATTTCGTCCAGAGCTTTGAACGCTGTTGAACTGGGCGGTGCTGAAAAGGAGTGGCTATCTGAAACACGGTCGACCAGCGGGTACTTGACGATCTCTGTCTTTAGGCGTGCATTGGCAGGATTCGTGGACGATCCGAGTCGGTGGAGATCAGCCTCGAAGTTGACTCGGATGATCGATGATGGGAGTTAAGCTAAAGGTTCGCAAGCCCTCCGTGGTGAAGGTTTATTTCGGTCGCTGCCAAAGCTGGTGCCAACCGCCTGGCGGAGCTAGTGTACGGACTACAATAACACATACAATTAGTACTCTTACGCTCAGGTATGACTCTGAATAGCCCACACGCAGCGACTGTCCCGTGGTAGGTGCAAAATTGGTGAGCTGGTAGCGCGCGCGAGTATTGCAAGGACTAATTGCCAACTAATGGCTTTATATTACACGGAATGATATGAGCTCTAAGATTCTACCGTGGGCGTCGTCGGGGGTGAAACCCACGTCCCTCCTCGTTTTGATATGGCTGTCAGTTCAATCCCGCTACTACCACCATGGTGGCTTGGTTCTCGCCCATAATCCGGATCATGACCTGTCTCTCGTCTTTCACCCCGACCATCCTCCACCAAATCGTCGTCTGACGCATACTCCCTCTGTAATGGTCGATTCCGCAATTCAAACTCGTCTCGTTGTGGATGTGGATGCGTCGAGCGTGTGGTTATTGTATCAAACCCAGTGCCGTTTGTACGCTGGAGCGCATTCAGTATATCAAGTTCCCTCGTGACGAGTTCTGATGCGTATTCGGTATCTTTTGCGGCGAGTTTTCGGAGGTTGAGGAACATTCTGTTGGTGAGTGTGCTGTGGGCGACGCCTTGGTGACTGCGGAAACGTTTAGCGGGTAAGGGCTAAGGCGGCCAGCCTCAGAGAGGGAATGGACGCACGCTGCGAGAACGAATTGGTAGCCGTTTGGCGTAGCCAATAAACAGAAGAGGTTGGCCATGGACATTACTTCTCGTCCATTAGTATTCCACTAGCCGCTAACGAAGAAACGTCTGACGTACGAGCAAGAACGACAAAGTAAACTGCTCCGTCCACGAAGAATGTTCTGATCAATGGACTTGATGTCCCCAAATGGCGTCGTTTGCCGAGGTAAATGCACATGGACATGACGACTAGATCATACAAGAACGTTTGTTAGGAGAGCGTCTTCGGAGGGTGAAAATGGAGGGAAAGGGGACTGACGTGCTTGTTCAACTAGGATTAACGCAAATGCGGCTATAAGCACCTTGTCTGCGCTTTTCATTAATACACAATTTGTTATTGAACGGGCTGGTGATGGTGCATCTGTCGAGGACGGAGCGGGTTAATACATGCATACAAAGACGAGTTTTGATGCAGGGGGAGCAGTGGCTTACATTCCATGGACCGAAAGAAGAGGATAAAGCAGACCAATGAAGCTGATAGTGCTGACTGCGAGGCTGTCCTTAGTGTTGAGCATGAGTAGAGAATAGGTGAAACGCACCGAAAGAAAAGCAAAAAGGAATAGCATCACTTTCTTGTTCCTATCCGCCAGTGCCCACACCCGAAGGAACAAGAGAGCTGAAGGCGCACGCGACGAGATAGCGATGAGGGGCGGTGTCAACTCAAACAACGGAGTGGTAACTGACTTTCGGAGACACCTATGCAGACGATCATGCTCGCTAGCGTTTATTAGAAGTTGGTACATGAGAGAGGGCAGGCGTGTCGCTCACATGAAGAAGCCAAAAACGTCGCGAAGCAGTTCTCGAGCTAGAACAGTTGTCGAGGCATGGTCAACTCCAACCAGATCGAGGATTATGAGAGCTAATAGAGGCCTACCGGGACCGTTTGCGCTAGTTATTTCGTATATTGAGACAAGAAATAAGGGGTTTGCATAAAGTGACGCACAATACAAGCAGAGGCAGACGGGGATAACGACCATGTACCTGTTGACGAAGTACAGAGGTTTTACGAGGCTCCATGGTGCGGGCCATACATAGGTGATCTCTAGTTGGACGGTGGAGAGATATTCGAGTACCTGTCGACCAATTCGATATGAGAAACGGAGGTACATTTGCAGAGGGATAGATCGGGAGCCAACGCACCCATATGACCAGAGCAGAGGCTTTGGTTTGTGCACCTGCGTCAGCTCCCTGTTAAACTGTTGATTGACAGCTGCGAACATACTTGACATCCACTGTCAAGCGAAAGGATCAAAGGAGAAGGTCAATTGTTCGTTACGAGTGAACGACGGGGTAGGGCGCACATTGAAGATTCGAACACGACTGGCAACCAATAGTCTCTCCTCCCATGAATACTCTATCATGGCTGCCTTCCTCCCACTGCCTCTACGGCTCCTCCCTGTGGCAGCTTGTCGTTCCTCTGAATCCGTACTCTGGCCTTGCTGCCAGAAGGCACCGCAGGATGCCCGGGAGGTGAGCTTTGCAGCAATTCGCGAACGAAAGGAAAGAGGACCACGATGTGAGAAGGAGGGAAAGAAGGAAAGCGGAGTTTATTGACGAAAAGGAGCATGGCTCGCATTAAACCCATTCGTTTCCCTTGGCTTTCGCTTCCATACAAATATTAAAATAGGGCTGGGAAAACAGGCGGGCCCACAACACCCGATAATGGGAACGTGCAACGACCTGGAATTTGAGCAAGTGTGATGGGAAATGTTGCTGCGTACTTATATTAAATTCGATTTGATGCGCTTTCAATCAATGGGGGGCCTGTGTGATGAGATGAGAGTTCAGGAAACTCTGAGGAAGTTTTAAGGGTGGAAAACAAGGGATCGGTTGGGCGGCGCAGAGCCTCGAGATTTGAGAGAAACATGAGCGCGCTCGCTAAACCACAGGACAAGGTAACAGCACCATTTGTGCACCCCACCGACGTCGAACGATATCAAAAGCTGCCCATAAGTGTAGAGAGTTGGTCGGGTAAAACATCATACCCCACGCCCCCAAAGCCGTAGCGCTCTAATTTCGGAAGACTCCTCCTTCGAAGCACCAAGCGATTTCCTTTGCTCTTTTCGGGAATCCCCCGGCGCTAATCAAATAAGCGCCCACTGCCATAACTCTGAACCCGAGTAAGCGCCCGTGAATGAGAGTCGAAAGTGTTATTGAGATTCCAGTCTAGGTCATAATCGTTCCACAGAACTAGCCGAACGGCATCGCAGAAAATGAAGTGTGGGCTGCCTAATCAAAAGGTTAGGTCTACGAAGCGACTTTAGTATGCAGCTCAATCCCGAAGCTCGAATCCAAACTGGTAGCTCCGTTGAGTTTGAAGCGTTTGAGCGCCAGTCGGTAGACTGGTGATGGTATCGTGACATCCACTTGTTCGATCGTGAGTGTGAAAGAACTCGAGTTCCCGTGTCACCAGGACCGACGCGAACCCAGTATCTTTTTCAGCTAGTTTACGAAGGTTGAGGAACATTCTGTTTGTGAGGGTGCTATGTGCAATGCCTTGGTACCTATGAGTAGCAGGTTCAGCATTATTGAAGGTCCAAGGTCCAAGGAGGACTGGACGGTGACCCGGTTTGGATTAATGAACGTACGCTGCGAGAACAAACTGGTAGCCGTTTGGGGTGCTCAAGAGACAGAAGAGGTTGGCCATGGACATTACTGCTCGTCCCATCGGTACTCTTCCCGAGACAAAAGAAGAGATTTCCGACGTACGAGTGAGAACGACAAAGTAAACTCCTCCGTCCATGAAAAATGTTCTGATTAATGGGCTTGATGAACCTAGATGGCGTCGTTTGCCAAGGTAGATGCACATGGACATGACCACTGATTTGTAGTAAAACATACATTCATCAGGAGATCATCCGTGTGACATGTGTTCTTGGAGTAGATAAACGAAAGGGACTGACAGGTTTGTTCGACGATCAACGCGAAGGCGGTTGTAAGCATCGTGTCTGCGCTTTTCATCAGCACACCGTTCGTTATTGAACGAGCTGGTGATGAGGCGTCTGTGTTCGATGAAGCAGGTTAGGAATAAGGGAGGGCTGTCGAACCGGGAGAAGAAAGATGACTTGCATTCCATAGAGAGAAAGAAGAAAATGAAGCAGGTCAAGGAAGCTGACATCGAGATCTGCGGGGTCGTTTTCAGTCCTGAGTAAGAGCAAAGAACGAGAGAAGCAAGGTGAGAACTTCGCACCGAAAGAAAAATGAAGAGGAAAGCCATCACTTTCTTACTCCTATCTGCCAGTGCCCATATCCGGAGGAACAAGAGAACTGAACGACGGGTGATGATGAGGGCTGGGACAAAGTAGCAAGACCGACGACGGACAACTGACTTTCGGAGACGCCTATACAAACGATCGTACTCGCTGCATTTGTCAGACGGGATATAGAAGAGGGAAAATAGCAAGAACCCACTTGAACCAGCCAAGAACGTTGCGAAGCAATTCTCAAGCTTTGATAATTGTCAAGGAATGGTTAGGTTCAACCAGATCCGAGTCGAGGGAGCCCACAGTGGTACTCACAGGGACCGTCTGCGCTAGATATCCAGGATGTCAATTCAAATAAAGTCAGAGATGAGGATTAAACAAACTCGCAGTATAGGCAGAGACAAACGGGGATAACGACCATGTACCTGCTGACAAGGTACAGGAACTTGACCGGGTTCCATGGCGTAGGCCACACATATGTGATTTCTAATTGCAAAGTCTGAAAGTACTCGAGGATCTGCCAATCATCAGATATACAATGACCAATATGAGATCAAAGTGCACAGGAGCGGCAAGCCAGGTTCATGAAGGTCACCTACCCATACAACCAGAGCAGACACATGGTTCAATTCTCCCGCGTTAGTTCCTGGACACAGCGTCGATCGACAACCGACGTTAAAAAGAGATAAACGGTTGTAGAACCGATCTCAGGGTTCGAGGGATTGATGAGGCGCTCGATCACCGATCGGTGAGGCTGCCGGAACCTAAAGGGTGAGGAAAGGTGGTGGAAGAGTAAAGGATGGAGGGATGACGATGAAGGTGGTCGGGACGATAAGCGAAAGGTGCACCGAGGGCGACGCGAGGCCCTGTGCCGTAACGAGAGTAAAACGAGGCTTCTCGGCGAAGCGGTGGAGACGACAAGAATAGAAGTGACGAAGCTTCTTTGAATTAAGAAGCTCGAACGGCGACGATGACGAGAGCGATTCCAAGTGGAAAGAGATGGTATTGAGGTGTATAAGATGGGAAAACCTGCTGGGGAGGAAGACCCAGAACCAGGAGGCCAGTACAGGCTTAAATAGTCTAGGATAGTACTCCTAAGTCTGTACTTTTAATTAGTGAAATATCGTACGATCGTCCGGCTATCGTAGACACCGGCGAGGCTGAAAAGAATAAGAATAAATGAAAAAAAAACATACAGGTAAAATGAGAGTGTGGATGGAGTAGAAACAGGCGAAAGGAATAGGCGGGCTCGGTGCATCAGCGCCGAACTCGATTAGGTAGCGTCGCATCCATATCGGGTATGTCGCGCCAAGTCGAACGGATCCCTCGTTCCGTCCTCAGACGAACGAGGATCCTTACAACGTACTCGACATCCACTATCAAGCAAAGCCCATGTAAATTGATTAAGTAGCTGGGGACATATGGCTGAGGGAACGTACATTGAAGATTTGAACACGGCTTGCAACCAACAGTCTGTCCTCCCATGGATACTCCGTCATAGCCATTCGGTTGTTCGTGAACGAGATGGAAGAGTTAGAGGGACACAGAGGATGCGATAGAGAAAGCAAGCAGCCAGGGTTTATAATTAGCAAAAGGAACACAAATGGCATCTCATTTCATCGCAATGTCGATTTAGATTTTCGGCTTGGAAGTGATGCCTATTTCTGTCGACTGTCAATGAGTATTCAGTGGGGTGATAAGTTCCGAGAGTCCCGAAACGAGCTTTAGTTTGGAAGGCGCTGGTAAGCCCACAAAGGTGTATCGCGCCAAGAGAGTAAATAAAGACCTTGGAGCATTCCTCGAGATCGGAAAGGCCATCCGATAGGTATACACGTTGACAATGAATGAAAGCTTTGTTTGCCGATCTCGACGCAGATATCGATAGCAACATGCCTGTTGAACAAACAAGATCTGCCAACGATTGAGTGGCAAAGAAGTGTCCATGTTCGAACGAGACCAATTCAACGTCAAGGAATCTAGGCCGTCATGAGCACCGAATCACACCCACCTCCCTGCACGACAAAGAAGGTCCCGACTCTGACACCGAGGAGGTTTCCTATGACGCTGAGGAGGAAGGAGACGAAGGGGATGTCGGGTTGATCGCTCTTACCTCTGCCACCGCCGTACACTGAATCGCTTCATCGCGCTGCCTTTCTGTACTGTAGGATGCCCCTGGAGCAATTTCACTGTTTGACAGTATTCAGATATGGGAATACCTACTCTATGAACATTACTTTGTTCCATACTATCTACCAATTAACCAAACCACCTTCCGGTCCTGCAACGAAGCCCTCGAACATCGCTCCCAACACAAGCACATCGGCAATCAACGAAGCTTCGATGCATCCTTGCGGAAAGTGAGCAAAATACGTCGATTGGCAGTTCGGAGGTTACAGCAGTATCTCCAATATGGTAGTCCGACTCCGTATCCAGACTATTCTCATCGCGTTCCGAGAGCACCGTCTGTCGTTGGCAGGACTAAGAACTCGCCGTCGTCGGCAGCGCTTCGTGTGTACAGCCCGTTGGATATTTGTTGTCTCCTTCTCTTCCTCATTGATATATCCCAGAGTCGACGATAGAAGTGAGGGGCAGGAAGTAGACAATCTGCCCCCCTTGGCATTCTAGAACGCCAACAGCGCCGTTGGAAGACCTGGCGCGGACATTGAGTGCACTGGTCGTCCTGGTCAGGGTGCATGTTTCGTGGCGTGGCATGCGTAGTTCTCGCCCTCGCCCTCGCCCTCGCTTTCCAGCCTTTCCTCGCCTCCGCTACGCCCCCATCCTCTTGAAGAAGAAGACCCGTCGAGCCTTAACAGATCAGTCTGCCCTCGAAGCCGTCGTGTGCGACTCGTTGGTTTGAGGGTCGCCTGAGGTGCCAGTCGGGGGCCTGTGGGTGGGTAGGTGGAGCATGAATGTGCCGGCTCAACGCAATGATTTACAATGGGTGCATGCCAAGTTTGACCTGGCCGAAAGGTGGTGTTTTATCGATGGCAATGGAGAGATGACAATTCTGTGCGATGAAGCTTCGAGTAACGGCCCAAAATGAGGTGGGAGGATCGAATGAGGTAGGGTGCGTTTGGGGGAGGTAGTCAGAGATTCGTAGCAAAAGCCCAACTATCGTGAATCATGTTAGTTGCGTTACTCTTTCCCCAACCAAGAGACAGGAGGGAACGTACTCTGTAACACCATGCAATGGCCATTCCCTGTGAGTGTGCCTCGACACGTTCTGGAGCATCTCCCATGTTCCCTCTCTTGTTGGGGGATCATTCGAGGTGACGTGCGTGAATCCCTGCGACGGTCTGTTGTGCTTCTGGATGGGATGTATCCGAGACATGGTTCCCGGTTGGCTCGATACGTAGGGCTGGGCCGAAGGTGAAGGCGGGTACGAATAGGTATCGTAGTTTCGGTCCGAAGACGGGAGGTAAAGTGATGATCCAGATTCTTGGGTAGAACAAGGAGAGGTGTGGCCGTTGTCGACGTGGATTGGGCTTTATGGACGGCCCGCCGACGGGGTAGATGAAATTATACAGGCCTACATATGAGGTTGCTGGGTCAGTCCAATGCGAAAAGGATGCTAAAGGGTGTATATGTACTTACCTATCACACCGTATCGATGTGGTTAACGTCGTAGAGCGCGTCAGCTGCTCAGGGCAATTGAGACCTTGCCGGAGATGCTGCAAGCACCGTATCGAGTAGGCATAAAGGCATCGGATGAGGCTGGATGAGGTTCCAGCCCTCCAGTGCTCTGGAAGCACATCGTGGAGATACTTGCAGACGAGAAGAGCGAGGCCGAGCGGGCTGAGAGCATGTCTGCCTGGCAATAAGACTGGGCCAGGATGGGAAGCCTTCAGGGTATGGATGTTCACCGTCGAGAACGCCGTGGGGACTCTCCAAAGTGCCACTTCAGGTCGTTCAGGTTGGCACCTCAAGAAAGCTGTCTCTGCGACAGGGAGTGTTCCTAGAGTATGAGGGAACGTTGTAAATTGGACCGAATAGGGCACTAGGAGGGGGAGTCGCGCGACGATTCAAGACCTTCTGGAGAGGAAGGGAAGGTGCAGCCAGAGAAAGCGTAGGGTGTGCCTGTCAAGCCACCGACGAGTTCCATAGGGTCTGGATTGCCAGATGCAAAGCTGTAGTGGTTGGCCAGTTAGTTTAAGTGGGAAAAGTACAATAAAGAGTGAATGTCTACCCACCAATTCCAAAGTCTCAACGCGCTCTCCACTCTTCGTGACGCAGCATGCATCTACCCGCGCCCATCGACCCTCTGCGAGCAAAATGCCCTAGCATATTCGTCGGCTATGTTCAGGGTGTGCCTTTCCCGATGCTGCTGCGGTGCTAGAAGTAAAAGTGCAAGGACGAAAAGCCGGCATTTGGCACCGCGATGATGGGTTTTCATATTCCGGCCCGGCTGATGGCATATCCAGCCCTCCGAGTCTACCGCGGTTCTACGACCTTTACTATCTCCTGAACGTGCTGTTGGCTTTCGCATACAATGCACACGAGCATTAAAGTGATTATGACAATCTGTTCAGCTCCTCTTCCAGCGCGCTCGTGGAACCACCGGGCCACCTGGTCCCAGGTACGGATGATAATGACCCCATTGTCGACTTCAAGCTCCTCGTTTCCCAGCTTGTTCCAGAGCACTCAGAGATGACCGCTAGTCCCTACTTCACTGGATCTATGCCTGTGGGCATTTTAATCAGTTCGACAAGTTTGGCCCTCTGGCGTTCTTTGTTGAAATGCCAATCTTGCCCAAGTCTCTACCACACTAGAAGGTGTAGGGCGCTTATCAGTTCTAATTGTGGAACGTCCTCGTGTGACCACCGCCATCGCCATCAGAGCCTCTGACCTCTTGCCCCTCTGTCCCCACACTCACTGTCTCAGGCTTGCGGCAGCCCTTTTGTGCGCTGATCGATGTCGCAGCGCCGAACATCCAATGTGAGTATATTCGTTGTAATGTTCATATGTGGTATCCCTTAATCTGCATGATAGGTCGTTCCAGAATCTTCTGCCCTAGGCGCAAGAAGGCAGGGTGTGTGTTTGTCTTGGCCTAGTCGACGACAAGTCTAATTATCCTGCAGCAGCTGGACATGGCGCAGGGTCACTCAGAACTGTCGCAATGTTCCACAGCGCCCACAATCTGCAGATTAATATTGCGGACTCGACTCTCACCGTCGTCGGTGGTGATATTGTTCACAATCACAGCGTTCATTATCATTACGACCACCCGCCAGATATATGGGGGATCTTGCAGTCGATACCCAATTTTCGGAGGATTTATCAGGATATGTTGAGCAAGGCCACTCCGGGAACTGGGATGTGGCTTGTAAGAGGCGACAAGTTCCGTGTCTGGCTCGAGCCCAACGGTAATATCAAAATCTTCTGGGGCTCAGGAATCTGTAAGTCGTCGTGACAATGTTGAAGAAAGATAGCCTCATCTGACTTGACCAACTTGAATTAGCCGGTGCAGGCAAGACTCTTCTTGCGTAGGTCACAACCCCTTTGAATGAATCATGCCAACTTGCTGAATTTTGCGCCTAGGTCTATTGTTATCGAACACCTTGAAGCACTACGTCAAAGTTCAGACGCCGAAATCTGCGTTTGTTATGTCTACTTTCGCTACAGTGACCACGCCGAGGTCACGGTTCGCACTATCCTCGAGACGATCGTGATGCAAACACTCGAGCGTCACCCTGAATGCCAGGCTCTCATTGAACAAACCTACGCACGACATCTCCTCGAAAGGACAGAGCCAACCGAGTTTCAATTGATGGAACTCCTCCGGGAGCTGTCCAATGCCATGTCGTACACATTCTATATTCTTGACGCTCTGGACGAAGCCCCGACCAGGATCCAGCTTGCAGTCGTGAGGGCCCTCGCCTCGCTTGACGTGAAGCTCTTCATTACATCTCGGCCTCTCAAAACCGTGGAGGCACACTTCCCTCAGGCCTATACCTTCCCTATCATTGCTCAGGACGCCGATGTCGAACTTCACATCACTAAAGGAATCGACGAGAATGCGGAGCTACAGCGTCTATTGCAGGCGAGCCCGTTATTGAGGGATGAGATCTTCTCGACCATCAAGAAAAACTGCAGCGGCATGTAAGGCGTTTTTCATATAGATCCTACTGTATGAAGTTGACCAAGCAATTCAAGGTTCCTCCACGCGTCTCTCCAGCTGGACGCACTGCAAGATTGTGTTAACGCCAACCAAGTGAGGCGGAACCTGCAATGCTTTCCTTCCAGGATCGAGGATGTCTATCTTCAAACCTGGGATAGGATTCTCAGCCAAAACGCAGAACTTGCCGAGATTGCCAAGGCAGTTCTTGTCTGGGTTCTCAACGCACCGAGCTCCATGACGGTCGAAGAGCTGGAGCGGGCGGTCGCCACCTCCCCGGATACCTGTAAATTTGAGCCCGATCGGCTGGTTCCTGGCACCACCCTCATGTCTCTGTGCCGCGGCTTGATCGCCGTTGACGAGCAGAGTCGGATTGTGCGCCTTGTTCGTAAGTGGCAGAACAACCTTCTTTTGCTTAATCTGATCCAATGCCCTCCATTAGACTATACCGCGAAAGAGGTGTTAGGAAACCTTCTTCATGAATCATACCCCCACCCACATTCCCTTCTCGCCGCTGTCTGCATGGCGACTCTCACTGAGTGCGGCTTCCAGGATACCAGAATCAGCTCAGAGGAGGAGTTTCAAATGGCTTTGGAGAAGAACATCCTACTTCCCTATGCGTCAGAGGCATGGGCCTTTCATGCTAGCAAGTCCTTGGATGACGATGATAGCAGAGTCCGAACCGCACGATTCATCAGCGAAATCAAAGCTTTTCCTGCCTACACCAACTATGATCGCACTCGGCACTTCGACATCCTCACTCCCCTTCATGCTGCAAGCCTCTACCGTCTACCCCTGGTTTTCATCAAAGACACTATTGAGGGCAATCCAAATGTCACAACTGTAGTGCGCCAGCAGTCACCTCTGATCATGGCCTCTCGGTCCGGGAATGAAGAACTTGTAACGCATCTCATTGGCCTGTCGGTGATTGAGACGAACCAGGTTGACACAGGGGAAAGATCAGCACTCATTTGGGCTGCGCTGCGGGGTCACACAGACATTGTCAAGGTCCTCCTTGCGCACCCCAAGACTCAGGTCAGTCTGGTCGACAGCAATGGTTGGTCGGCACTCATGTGGGCTGTAATCAATGGCCACACAAGTGTCGTCAGGCTGCTTCTCATGCATCCCGAGATTCAGATCAACCTTCCCAGCAACGACGGTTGGTCAGTCCTCGTGCATGCTGCTTATCAGGGCCAAGAAAGCGCTGTAAAGCTCCTTTTGGCGCACCCTGAGGTTCAAGTTAACCTGGACAGCAACGATGGTTGGTCAGCACTCATGCGGGCTGCGGGCAAAGGCCATGAAGGCATCGTAAAGCTCCTCTTGGCGCACCCCAAGATTCAAGTCAACCTTTCCAGCAATAATGGTTGTTCAGCACTCATGCGGGCTGCGAGCAAAGGTCGCGAAGGCGTTGTCAAGCTCCTCCTGATGCGCCCTGAGATTCAGGTCAACCTGGCCGACAACCAGGGTTGGTCGGCACTCATGCGGGCCGCTCATGGGTGCCAAAAAGGTGTCATCAAGCTCCTGTTGACACACCCCAAGGTTCAGGTTAACCTGTTCAACAAAGATGGCCAGTCAGCACTCATACTGGCCGCTAAGAAGGGTCACGAAGGCTTTGTCAAGCTTCTCGTGATGCACCCAGATGTGCAGGTCAACCTGGTCGACAACGATGGCCGGTCGGCACTCATATGGGCTGCCTGTTTGGGTGACAAAGGGGTTGCCAAGCTCCTCATGATGCACCCAGATGTGCAGGTTAACCTAGTCGACAACAACGGCTGGTCAGCACTCTTTCAGGCTGCAAGCGAAGGCCATGACAGCATCGTCAAGCTTCTCCTGGCGCACTCAGATGCTCAGGTCAACCTAGTCAACAAGGATGGCCGGTCAGCAATCATGCAGGCTGCTAAGAAGGGTCACGAAGGCGCCCTTAAGCTTCTCCTGGAGCACCCAAATGTGCAGGTCAACCTGGTTGACAAAATTGGTTGGTCAGCTCTCTTGCGGGCCGTCTTTTTGGGACACGAAGGCATTGTCAAGCTCCTCACGATGCACCCAGATTTGCAGGTCAATCTGGTCGCCCACGATGGCTGGTCGGCGCTCATATGGGCTGCTCGTTTGGGTAACGCAGGGGTTGTCAAGCTTCTCCTGGAACATCCCGAGATTCAAGTCAACCTAGTCGAAGACAGCGGTTGTTCAGCACTCATGCTCTCTACCGAGGAGGGCCATAGAGGCGTCGTCAAGCTGCTCATAGCACATCCTGAGATTCAAATCAACCTAGTCGACAATCATGGGTGGTCAGCGTTCATTTGGGCTGCGCGAGAAGGCCGGGAAGGTATCCTCAAGCTTCTCCTGACGCACCCCGAAATACAAGTCGACCTGGCCACCAGCCACGGCTCAACAGCACTCTCGCTTGCTGCTCAATACGGCCACGTAACCATCGTCGAAATCCTTCTGACCACCGGTGCCTTCGACGTCAACGCATCTGACAAAGACGGAGACACACCGCTCAAACTGGCGGCCAAGGATGGCCACGGAGACATTATTGGTCTGCTTCTCAATGTACCCTGTATTAACATCACAATTAGGAGCACTGCAGACGGGCACACCGCGATGTCGGTCGCAGAGGCTAACGGCCACAGGACCGTTGTTCAACTTTTGCAGGAATTTGAATCCCGAAACCGCGTTTCGGCGAGCCCTACCAAAATCAGCCAACTCTCCCTCCACAACGAAGATGGCTCCGACTCTGATATCGAGGAGGCTTACTATGACGCTGAGGATGGCGACGAAGGGGGTGTTGATTTGAGGCTTTCTGATGTCTGAGTGACCTCGTACCATGTTCATACCTTTGCCTTCTACTCATTGGGCTCTGTGATGTTTAGTGGGACCGTTACACCGGTTTGGCTGCAGTTCATTGCGCTTTGCTTCTCATTGTACAATTTCACTACAGTGTACAGATCGAAAGACCTGCTCGATAAACATCAGCGTTGTATACTTTTTCTAGCAACTAACGAAAGCGTCATGAAACTTGGCCCCACAGAGAAGCCCTTGAAATTCGCTCCGAAGCCTTCCCCAGAGTCCATGAAATGCTTCATATACCGGAAATCAACGAGCCTTCTCTTCTTCCTCGGGGGGGAACATGAGCAAATACGTGGGTTGGTACTTCGCAGGTTAGAGCCGTAAGCCAGCGGTCTGGGTATGGTACGATGAACTTTCCAAATCTCCATCCAAGGCTACTCATCTCCCACACATCCGCAAGACAGTGACGACCTGATAGCCAAGTAGCCTGACTTCCCAGCATATGCTGATTGCGTTCCAAGAGCACTATCGATCCTTGGTTGGACTATGCACTCTGCGCCATTGTTGGTGCGTCGTCCAGTGGTGGTTATACAGCCCGCGGATCTTAATGGCCACCCAGCGAGTAACCCTTGGACCATTTCTCGTCTCCTTCTCTTCATCGTTGACAGATCCCAGAGTCAATGATGGGGCGGAGGGCAGGACGTCGGCAATCCACCGCCTTTGTACTGGAGCACGCGGCGCATTCTGTCTTCTTGGGTGACCATTCGAGGAGACGTGTTTGAGTCTTGCGCGGTCCCTGTGACGACCCGTTGTGCCTCTGGATGGAATATATATTCGAGATATGGATCCCGATGGACTCGATGCGGATGATTGCGGTGAAGGAGAGGAGTGGGTATGAGCAAGTATCACAGTTTTGGGCCGAAGACGGGAAGCCGCGTGATAATACAGACTCATGGGTAGAACGAGCCTCGAGGAGAGATATGGCCGTTGTCAAGCTCGCCTGGGCTTGACGGATGCATGCCCTGGCGAGGTAGATAGGGTTGCATATTAGTTGTCTTGTTCTTTCTCCGATCAAGAGATAGGGAAGAGCGCACCATACATGACCGTTCCATCGTACGACACAGAGCCCGCCGACTGCTCGGAGTAATAGAGAAGTTTGCCGGGCTGCTGTCAACACTGCAGCAAATAGGCATGGAGCCATAGGCCTAGCATAGTTGAGGCTCCAGCCTACCGATCCTCTGGGGACAGATCGCGGAGATGCTGCAGAACAAAAGAGTGGGGCTGAGTGAGCCGAGAACACGTCTGCCTGCGATACGAAGTGGACCAGAAGGGGGAGCCTTGAGGATATCGACGTTCCCTGTCGAGAGTGCCTTAGGGACTCTTCAATGCGTCATCCAAAGTCATTGGCACCGAACAATTCTTGGAACCTCTCTTTACGACGGGAATTGGTCCTGGAGAACGAAGAGGTTTCGCAAATTGGACCGGATAGGGGGTTGGGGGAGGGTCGCACGGCGATCCAAGGTCCTTGGTCCAGGAAGGCAAGGTGGGAGACACTGACGAGCGCGTTGCCTAGGGTCGGGATCACTATGTACATGGCTATAGCATATTTCCAGTTAGTTTAGGTACGAGAAGGACGCCTGAATGTCTGCTCACCAATGGCAAAGTCTCAACGCGCCGTACACCCTTTCTTTCGCAGCATGTGACATACATTGCCGCAAGTCGTCGTAAGCCCCGCATTGATTAGGACATCTAGACGTGCCTACTCAAGCCCATTGACCCTCTGTTGACATCCCGGGCTGTCATTCGGCGAACGAAGGGGAGGCAGCTGAGCGAGCTTACTCCGAAGGATCTACAGCGAGATTTGAGTCGAAACCCAGGAGGATGCGCCCCAACAAAGTGCCTTGACATTTTGCCTGCTGTGCTCGGAGTGTGCCCTGCTCGATGCTTTTGCAACGCTAGAAGCAAAAGTGCTTGTGCAAGAACCGAACTAAAAGTTGCGGCCAGCGCCTGACGGGCGTGTGAATCTGTGATGATTGGTTTATACATTCCGGCCCGGTTGATGGCATTGACAAAGTTCTGGCTTACTTACACGCTCAGAGTTGGGTAGCCCTCGCTCTAGGCGACGAAGGAAGACAGGTCACTCTGTTTGAGGCTGCTGTAAACTATCTACGGGCTTTCCCAATGCCCTGAGCGCCATGCTGCTTCTGATCAAGCATCCCACAATCCCGAGTAGTCTATCACAACACCCTCTCTCGGTCGATGCTCGGGTTCACCCCTACTTTCGTTTTGAGGACGGGGATGAGGTGAGGTATGGCAGGCAATTTTTCGGCTCTATTGTTTAATTACGACTGTATTCCAGAAACGCTTCAAACACTCTCCCCTTCCAAAGGACAAAGCTATTGGTGGAACATCTTCGTGTGACCATCACCATCAAACTTCCAGCTTGAGTGAGCGCTTTTACCTCTCTTTCATTCACGCCCGCTGTATCCGCTCTTCTGCGCCCGCTCTACTACGATCCATGACCCAGCGAAATATGCGTACCTTTATTCTGATCTGTATGCGCAGTGTTTCACCAACCCTACAGGTTGAGCAAGAGTCTTTTACTGCAGGAGTAAGAAGAGCTGGAATCATACGTGCAAGAAACGAATAAAAAGGTCACGTCGAGACTCGGGATACTAACTTATGATCGATTCGGCAAGGCCGGCTCAGTTGATGGCCCCCTAACTTGGCTGATTATAAGTGCTCACCGGTGAGCGCTTGAGCGCTCAGATCTTAGCTTTAACTCCAGGCGACCAAGGACACTGGCTGGTCGAGGCTGCTGCTATTCATCTACGTCCTCTCTCGCCTCTCAAACGCCTTGGTTACATTCATGTCCAAAAGGAAGAATAGAAGAGGGATCGAGAGATAGAGGTGTTGGGCTAGAACCGCTAGCAACTACGCAAATGGCAGCCGTTCCGCCTCCTGGCAAATGGTGATTGCTTGGAATGATCTGCTAGCAGCGAGCGCAATCAGAAGGTATCACTTGAATAGGTTCAACCTCTGACATTTTTGTTGATATTTCGATCTTGCCTTGACCCTTGGCTCTCTCGATGAGGTTGATGGGCGCTTATTGGGTCTATTTGTGGAACGGCTTCGTGTGACTGCAGTCATCGCCATCAGAGACGGCCGCGCGTGCCCCTCTTATTCCCCTCACTCTGGCTCAGAATTTCCGGAGCTCTTCTCTGCGCTGGTCAATGTTCCAGCGTCCGACAAACAATGTGAGATATTGGGTTGTATCGTTTACGTGTGGTATCCCTTAACCCGCAGGATAGGTCGTCCCACTGGAGCAGAGGCGCAAGAACGCAGAGTTTGGCGGGTAAGTGTTTACCTCGGCCTGATCACCGAATACCAATCTAATTTGCCTGCAGCTGCTAGACATGTCCCAGCGTCACCCAGCACAGTCGCAATGTTTCACAGCGCCCATAATCAGCAATTTGCAAACTCTACTTTCAGCGTCGCTGGCGGCGATGTAGTTCACAACCATAACGTCCATTACCACTACGAACGCCCACGAGATATATGGGGGATCTTGCAATTGATACCCAATTTCCGAAAGATTTACCAGGATATGATGAGCAAGGCCACCCCAGGGACTGGGATGTGGCTTGTGGAAGGGGACAAGTTTCGGATTTGGCTTGAGCCCAACGGTGATACTAAGATCTTCTGGGGCTCGGGAATCCGTGAGTCTCCTTGATATGCCCATAGCCTCCTCTCTCTAATATTTCAACTAGCTGGCGCTGGAAAGACCCTTCTTGCGTAAGTTCCTTCCCCAGGTCGCTCTAACCCTCGCTAACCCTCGTTCTTAGTTCGATCGTCATCAAGCACCTCGAAGCCCTGTTTGCGGGACCGGATTCTAATATCTGTATTTGCTACGTCTATTTCCGCTACAGCGACCACTCAGAAATGACGGTTCGCGCTATCCTCGAAATTCTCGTAATGCAAACACTCGAACGACACCCTGGATGCCAGGCCGCCATCGAGCAAACCTATGCACGACATCTCCGCGAAAGGACTGAGCCAACCGAGGAACAACTGCTAGCCCTCCTTGGTGAGCTGGCTGAATACATGGCATGCACATTCTACATCCTTGATGCCCTGGACGAGGCACCAACAAAAGTTCAACTAGCTGTGGTGAAGGCGCTCGCCTCGCTAAATGTCAAGCTCTTCATCACATCCCGTCCTCTCCGAAATGTGGAAGCGAAAATTCCTGATGCCCAAACTTTTATCATCGTAGCCCAGGATACCGACATCGATCTTCATATTGCCAAAGTGATCAATGAGAGTGCAGATTTACAGGATCTATTGGAGCAGGCGGGCCCGTTGTTGAGGGAGGAGATTGTTTCGACCATCAAGCGGAATTGTGGTGGCATGTAAGAAACCATTAACTGAATATTTCTGCGTGAAGTTTACCGAGCCATTCCAGGTTCCTCCATGCATCTCTCCAGCTGGACGCACTGCGCGAGTGCGTCAACGCCCATCAAGTGAGGCTGAGGCTGAGAGACTTCCCTTCTAGAATCGAACATATCTATCTCCAGACCTGGGACAGGATTCTCAAGCAAAATGTGGACCTTGTATCGCTTGCGAAGGACGTACTTGTCTGGATTCTTAACGCATCACGGTCCATGACGGTGGAGGAGCTGGGGCGAGCGGTGGCAACTTCCCCGGATACCCATCGATTCGAGCCCGATCGGTTTGTGCCCGGCACTACCCTGATGTCTCTCTGCCGTGGCTTGATTTCCTTGGAGGAAGAAAGTAAGATCGTGCGCCTTGTTCGTAAGTTGTAGAACGACCCTCTTTTGCTTCTTCTGACCCACCCGCTAGACTATACCGCGAAGGACACGTTAACAAACCTTCTCCATGAATCATTCCCCCATCCGCATTCTCATCTCTCCGCCGTCTGCATGTCCCGTCTCACCGAGTGTGGCTTCCAGGATACCAGAATCCGATCAGAAGAGGAGTTCAAAGCGGCCTTGAACCAAGACCCCCTACTTCGCTACGCATCAGAGGCTTGGGCCTTCCATGCTGGTAAAATTCTCAATGCCAACGACAACAGACACCGAATTGCACAATTTGTTAGCGAAAGCAAAGCCTTTCCAGCTTTCACCAGCTTGGACCGCACCTGGTACTTTGACATCCTTACTCCCATTCACATTGTGGCCCTCTACCGTCTGCCCCTGGCTTTAATCGGAGCCACCATCAAGTGCAACCCGAATATTAGGACTGCACTTCACCGTCAATCACCTCTGATGGTGGGATCTCAGTCTGGGCACGAGGACCTCGTCGCACACATCATCGCCCTGTCTTTGATTGAGGCAAACGTGGTTGACACTGGAGGGAGGTCGGCACTGATACTGGCTGCTGAGCAGGGCCACGAAGGGATCGTCAAGCATCTCTTGGCGCATCCCGAGATTCAGGTCAACTTGGTCGACATTTACCGACGGTCAGCACTTGCGTTGGCCGCTTATTGGGGCCACGAGGGTGTCGTCAAACTCCTCCTGGCGCATCCCAAGATTCATGCCAACCCAATCAACAACGACGAGCTGTCAGCACTCGTGCTGGCTGCAAGTAGAGGCTATGAAGGCGTCGTCAAGCTTCTTCTGGCTCACCCTGCAATTCACGTCAACCCGGTCAGCAGCTACGGGCGTTCAGCACTTATGCAGGCTGCTGATCGGGGCTACGAGGGTGTTGTCAAACTTCTCCTGGCGTCTCCCAAGATTCAAGTCAACCTCATCAATGAAAACGGCGAGTCAGCGCTCATGCGGGCAGCCCTGAGAGGCCACGAAGGCGTCGTCAAACTCCTCCTGGCGCACCCCGAGGTTGAGGTTAACCTGGTCAACAACGATGGACTTTCAGCACTCATGCAGGCGGCTGATCGAGGCCATGAGGGTGTCGCCAGGCTCCTCCTGGGGCATCCTGAGACCCTAGTCGACCTGATCAATAAAGACGGGCTGTCAGCACTCATGTCGGCTGTGGTCGAAGGCTACGAAGGCATCGTCAAACTCCTCCTGGTGCACCCTGCAATTCAGGTCAACCTGGTCACCCACGGTCGGTCAGCTCTCCTGCAGGCTGCGGAAAAGGGCCATGAAGGCGTCGTCAAACTCCTCCTAGCTCAGCCCGAGATCCAGGTCAACCTGATCGACAACTACGGGCTTTCAGCACTCATGCAGGCGGCTGCTCGTGGCCACGAAGATGCCGTCAGGCTCCTCCTGGCAGATCCCGCAACTCAAGTCAACTTGGTTGATGAGGACGGACCGGGTTGGTCAGCACTCATGCTGTCTGCAAACGAGGGCTACGAAGGAGTCGTCAAGTTGCTCCTAGCGCATCCCGAGATTCAGGTTAACCTGATCACCAACAATGGTTGGCCAGCGCTCATGTTTGCTGCGATGAAAGGATACGAGGGCATTGTCAAGCTCCTCTTGGGGCATCCCGAGATACAAGTCAACCTATTCGACGACGACGGTTGGTCAGCACTCATGTGGGCTGCGAGGGAAGGTCGCAAAGGCGTTGTCAAGCTCCTCTTGGCCTATCCCGGGATTCAGGTCAACCTAGTCCACAATGATCGTTCATTTGCTCTCATGGAGGCTGCGAGCCAAGGACACGAAGGCATTGTCAAGCTGCTCCTGGCACACCCCGAGGTTAAGGTCAACCAGGTTGACAGTGGCGGCTACTCAGCACTCATGCGGGCTGCTCAATACGGTCACAGAGGTGTCGTCAAGCACCTCCTTGCGGACCCCGACATCCAAGTCAACCAGGCAGACAACCACGGCTCGGCAGCACTCCTGCTGGCTGCTCATTATGGCCACACAGGCGTCGTCGAACTCCTGCTCACCACTGGCTCGTTGGAGGTCAACGCATTTGACAATGATGGGGATACGGCGATCAAGATGGCAGCTGAAAGAGGGCATAAAGCCATCGTTCGTCTGCTTCTCGATATACCCAATGTTAACATCACAGCGAGGAGCACTACAGATGGATACACCGCCATGTCAGCCGCGCGGGTCAACGGCCACAGTGCCATTGTTGAGCTCTTGCAAGAATTTGAGTCGTGCAACGGCATGGTGGCGAGCCCTCCCGGAGTCAGCCAACTCTCCATGTTCAACGAAGTCGGCTCCGAGTCTGACAGCGAGGAGGTTTATTATGACGCTGATGAGGGGAGCGAAGACGATGTTGGCTTGAGCTCTGACCTTTGATTGACTTCGTAGGACATTTATACTCTATCTTTTGCTGATTCAGTGATTGTTACGGATTCGCGTCCCTCATACTTTTCTTTCTCACTTACAATACTATTCCTGGCACAATCTCAGCTTGAAAATATCCACATGCAAAAATACATTCTTGACAAAAATCGAGGATATCTCCCAACTTGAGTTGACCCGCAACAAAACCCTCGAACTTCGCATCCCAAGACATCCTCCAAGGTGTGCTTCATATACCAATCGTCATTAGCCTTTGGTACATCTTCGCTGTAAAGTGAAGTTGGATAAACAGGTAGTAGTAGGTAGAACAGTCAACGAGGCAGCCCGAGTCTATGATGGACTTTGGTATTTCGTCGGTGAGACCTTCAATCGGGAACAACTTGCATGCCGAATCTTCATCCCCTTGCATCCCCCACCCCGCCCATCTGCGAAATGGTACCAGCCCGACGACCAGCTCAGCCCATCCCCATCGCGTTCTCGGCACATCATCCGTCTTCGGTAAGACTACGATCTACCATCGTTGGAAGCGCTTCGTCCAATGGAAGATGTATGTGCAGTTCATGTATCCTGACGGACATTCGGCAAAGGTTCCTCAGACCGCTCGCGGTGTCTTTCCGCCCCTCGTTGACAGTAATAAACGTCAAAGATGGAATGGAGGGTAGGACGCGGGCAACCCGCACCATTGTACTCGACAACGTCAATAGCACCGTTCTCAGCTACGGCTACACCTTCACCTGTGAAGATCATCGACACTTTGATTCACTGGTGCAAGGCTTGGCGCCGATGAGAATACGCCGGATTTCCCAGTCGAGAGGGGTGTTTTGCAAGGTATCGGAGAGGTCTCGTCCTTGCTATCCAGTTCTTCCTCGTCGCCGCCTGCTGCACATCCCCATTGACGATGACGACGACTTGGCCCTCCTAGTTCGACCCAAACAGACTGGTATCTCCTTCGAGGTCGTCGCCTGCCCCTCTCGTCATCGCGAAGTTCGCCTAGGGAGCTAGGCGGAGGGACATCGGTAGGGGAAGGACAAATGTTCCGCCTCGATGGGGAGATTCCGAATGCGAATCTCCCAAGCTTGAGCTGGCACGGAATTTGAGCTTTGTTCATGAGGTGGTGGTCCCATGGTTGGGGGTGTAGGCTGGAGCTGGGGTGGGAGGATCGAGTGAGACGAGGGGAGCTAGCACAGTTGAAGCCTTTGTAGATGGTAGGGAGAGTTTGCTACCGTCGACCTGGTTAGTTTTGCCTTTCATTGAACGATGGATGGAGGTACCATTCTCTCTGTCAACCAGCATTCAAGCCTTCCATTTGGGTGCTGCTCAGGCCACCTCCACATTCTCCCCTTCTCGGTGAACCATTCGAGAAGACGCGCATGAGCCTCGTGAGGTTCATCAACTTCCTGTTGTGCATTTGGATGGAAATCACACCCAAAGTGTGCGTCAGTGCAGGTGGGTAGAGAAGAAGACTCCCATGCTGTTTGAGCTGCAAGCAAGTGTGAAAGGGAGTGGTCCTGAAATATGAAGAGGCGCTGCAGGTTGGACCAGACAGGTGAGCAGGAGGGGAGTCGCGCGACGATTCAAGGTCCCTGGAGGGAGAGAGGCTGTAGCTCTCGAGGGCGTGGAATGTTTTAAGCAGCCAACGTGTGGCATAGTGCCGGGCTCGCTATGCGCAAGGCTGTAGCAGTTGGCCAGTTAGTTTAGGCGCGAGAAGGAAACTAAAGAGGGAATCTCTACTCACCCCGTTGCAGAGTCTTAGCGCGCTCTGTACCCTTCCTTTCGTAGCATGCGTCTACTACCCAGGATTGGGGGATTTGCGCAGGCCATCGTGAGCACTTCATTGGCTAGGCCAACATGATGCATATGCTCTGAGTGCTCAAGTCCATTAATCGTCTGTCGACATTCCTGGGTGTCATTCGGCGAACGAAGGATAAGAATCCGAGCAAGCTTACAAGGATCTGGTAGGTCTGTAGTAAGAAACAACTCGAGAAGCAGAGGACGCAATCGAGACAGCAATTTTCTCGCCGAGAACGCAGACGGCCCCCTCTGGAGCGCTGTACAATGTCGTTGGCACCTCAAGGACGTGCTGCTGTCTTGCCTTTGCACTGGGCACATTCTGGAGGAAGAGCCTCGACGAAATGGCCTCAAACTGTCTTTTGATACGTTCAGAGTATGTTTGGGTATCCTTTCTGATGCGGTTTCATGTAGTACTAGAATCAAAAGTTGGAGAAACGAAAAGTACGAGGATAGCCATGACGGCTTTGGAAAGATCTGGCTAACCCGGCCCGGCTGATAGACCCTAACCCTGCATTCTGGGTAGCACAGAGCTGAGTTGGGTCACAGCAGCCCTGCAGCAGCCACTATTTTCGAACAACTGCGAAAGTAAGCCACCCTAGCTCACTGAGACTGCGGCGATTTATCTGTGTCGTTTGAAACGCTCTGATGGCTAACCTGATTTCACGTACAGTGTGAACGAACTGTCAAACACCCTCTCCTAGCACGCTCTTGGAATCCTAGTTTACCCAGCGCACTTCCAAAGACCCTCAGCTCAAACTCTGGGATGGCATGAGATATCCACTCTTGGGTTTACAAGCGGTTTGCCTTGGATTTTAGCTGCTATTCATTAGCTGAACGGTTCAGATGATCACGAGCCGACCTGGGCGCTGATGTCCCATTTCAGCCTAAGTATCTCGAAGGCTCCCTTTGACACGGTCTTGGAACTGGATATACGTTTCCTCGAGTTGACCAAGGTGTGCCTCAGGGCTCTAATTTGTCGCCAATGATTCTGAATGCCCCGTTCTCTGATTATGATCGCTTGTCGATTCCTTCTTCCCTCACCGTGGCGGCCTAGACTTGAACAGACATGAAGAAGCAGTGACTGCGGTTGGTCGGCTACATTGCACGGTGCGCCTCGTCGCAAATTCCTGCTGCGTTATGTCTCCAACATTCAAGTCATCTTTCCATCTCGCCTTTCGCCTTTCGCCCTGCGCTGTTCAAGCTTCTCCCTGCTTTTTTGGAGGCGACGGCCAGACAAGCAGTGTTTTGGCTCTTAGGGCTGGTACTGGGAATCGGTTCTGAGACCAGTATCGTGCACGCCTTTCAGCGAACAAAGCTTCTGGCAGGTGTCACGAATACCAGCTTGCTACACAGGATGGCCAAGGCTGTATTTTGGCAGTGCTTTGAGCGCTCCTCCTCCGAAGGACAGTTCTATTTATGGAACGTCGCCGCCTGATCATCAACATCAAACCAGCTCAAGTGAGCATCTTTCCCCTCTTTCATTCACACCCACCGTCACGTCGGCTTTGTTGCATCCCGCCCTAACGTGACCGATGGCCCAGCGTAATGTGCGTACCTTGTTTGTACTCTGTACGAGTAGTGATTAATCGGCGTTACAGACCGAGCATGAGTCCTTTGCTGCAGAACGAAGACAAAGTGGAGGGGGTGAGCGTCTATCTCAGTGACATGATCATCTGCGGTCGATCTGACTGAACTTTGGTAGCTCGACATGCCTCGTCCTCACCTCGAACGAGTGAGATGCTCTCCGGCGCCCGCGATGTGCGAATCGCAGACTCGACTCTCACCGTCGTTGGTGGCAACTTTGTTCACAACTACAACTTTCATGATCCCTCCGAGCGCCCAAGAGATGTATGGGCAATCCTCAAGTCGATTCCCAACTTCCGAAAGATTTATCAGGACATGCTGAGCAAGGCCACTGCAGGAACTGGCATGTGGCTCGTGAGAGGGGACAAGTTCCGTGTCTGGCTTGAGCCCAACGGTGATATCAAGATCTTCTGGGGCTCTGGAATCCGTAAGTCCTTGCGACGATGTTAAGAAAACAGCGCCCTCTAACTTGTAAATTTAGCCGGTGCGGGAAAGACTCTGCTTGCGTGAGTAACACGTTTTCCACGAGCTATGCCAACTTGTACTGAAACTTGCGCCCAGGTCCATCGTCATTGAGCATCTTGAAGCCATGCGCCAAAATTCAGACACCAATATCTGCATTTGTTATGTCTACTTTCGCTACAGTGACCGCTCCGAGGTGACGGTTCGTAACATCCTCGAGACCCTCGTGAAGCAAACCCTCGAACGACACCCTGGCTGCCGCTCCGTCATCGACAACACCTATGCTCAGCATCTGCGAGAAGGCACAGAGCCGACCGAAGCTCAACTGCTAGGGCTCCTCCGGGAGCTGTCCGACAGCATGTCGCGTACATTCTATGTTCTGGATGCCCTGGACGAAGCTCCGACCAGGATCCAGCTGGCAGCACTGAGGGCTCTCGCCTCGCTCAACGTGAAGCTCTTCATTACATCGCGACCTCTCAAAACTGTCGAGGCCCACTTCTCACAGGCCTATACCTTCCCCATCATTGCCCAGGACATTGATATTGATCTTCACATCGCCAAAGGAATCGACGAGAATGCGGAGCTACATCGTCTATTGCTGGCAAGCCCGCTGTTGCGGGACGAGATCTTCTCTACCATCAAACAGAACTGCGGCGGCATGTAAGCCGTTTCTCATCTGGATCCTGTTGGATAAAGCTGATCAAACAATTCAAGGTTCCTGCATGCGTCCCTCCAGCTGGACGCACTGCATGATTGCATCAATGCCGACCAAGTGAGGCGGAGGCTGAAAGGCTTCCCTTCCAGGATTGAGGATGTTTATCTTCAAACGTGGGATAGGATCCTAGCGCAAAGCACGGAACTTGTCTCGGTTGCCAAGACCGTGCTCGTCTGGGTTCTCCATGCAGTGATGCCCATGACGCTGGAAGAGCTGGAGCGAGCAGTCGCCACTTCCCCGCGTACCCATCAATTTGAGCCCGATCGGTTTGTGCCTGGTCCTACCCTGATGTCTCTCTGCCGTGGCCTGATATCCCTAGAGGAAGAGAGTAGGATCGTACGCCTCGTTCGTAAGTTATATATCAACCTCTTTTACTTACTCTAATCCACCACCTGTCAGACTACACTGCAAACGAGATGCTGAGAAGTCTTCTCCACGAATCATTCCCCCATCCGCACTCTCTTCTCGCCGTCGTTTGCATGGCCAATCTCGCCGAGTGCGGCTTCCAGAATATGACCGTTAGCTCGGAAGAGGAATTCGAAGCGGCGTTGAAAAAGGACCCATTACTTCCCTATGCATCATGGGCTTGGGACTTCCATGCTGGTCAATCCTTGGATGCGGATGACAGCAAACACCGAATCGCCCAATTCGTTAGCGAAAGCAAGGCATTTCCTGCTTTCACCAGTTGGGACCGCACTAGGGACTTGGACATCCTCACTCCCCTCCATATAGTAGGCCTCTACCGGCTACCCCTGGCTTTACTCGGAGACACCATCGAAGGTAACCCGAATGTAATGACCACACTACGCCAACAGTCGCCTTTGATGATGGCCTCTCGGTCTGGGCATGTAGATCTTGTTGAGCACCTCATCGCCCTGTCTATGATAGAGGCAAATGCAGTTGAAATCAGAGGATGCTCAGCGCTCATGTTGGCTGCAATTTTTGGCCACAGACGCATCGCCGAGCTCCTCCTGGCGCATCCCAAGATTCAGGCCAACCTGGTCGACAAGGACGGTTGGTCAGCACTCATGCGGGCTGTTCAATCTCAGGGCAGCGAAGGCGTTGTCAAGCTCCTCCTCGCGCACTCCGACATTCAAGTCAACCTGCTCAGAAATGAAGGGTGGTCAGCACTCATGGAAGCTGCTTATCAGACCAACGAAGGCCTCATTAAGCTCCTTCTAACACACCGGGAAATTCAAGTCAACCTGGGCAATCACAACGGTTGGTCGGCGCTCATGCAGGCCGCTTGGCGAGGCAATGAGGGCGTTGTTAAGCTCCTCCTGGCCCATCCCGAGATTCAGGTCAACCTGGTTGGCCACCCGAGTGGTTGTTCAGCACTGATGGCAGCTGCGGGCGAAGGCCATAAAGGCATTGTCAAGCTCCTCCTGGCACACCCCGACACCCACGCTAACCTAGTGGACCACGAAGGCTTTTCAGCACTTATGTCGGCTGCGATGAATGGTCATACAGCTGCAGTCGCGCTCCTCCTGCCGCAGCCGGGGATACAGGTCAATCTAGCCTGTAACCACGGTTCGACAGCACTCTTGCTGGCTGCTGAATATGGCAACTTAGAAATCGTCGACCTGCTTCTGACCACCGGTGCATTCGACATTAACGCATTCGACAATGATAGGGATACCGCAGTGAAGATGGCGGCTAAAGAAGGACATGAAGCTATTGTCCTTCTGCTCCTCAATGTACCCAATGTTGACATCACAATCAGGAGCATTAAAGACAGACACACAGCGATGTCGGCCGCGCAGGCCAACGGCGACAGTGCTATCGTTAAACTCTTGCAAGACTTCGAGTCCCGAAAGGGCATTACGGCGAGCCCTCCCGACATCGGTCAGCTCTCACTGCTCGACGACGACGGCTCTGACTCTGATAGCGAGGCAGTTTACCATGACGCCGAGGAGGGGAGCGAAGAGGGTGTCGGCGTGAGCTCTCCTGTCTCTGCTTGATCTCGTAGCAGATTGATAGCGTCCTCTATTGTGGATCCTGCCCGGCCGTGTACAGTGCTACCATACACTAGGCTTTCATTCCTGTACTTTTCGTTCTTACTGCACGATTTGCCTGGCACGATTTAACGGTATCGAGATATAGAGGTACTTGCTCGATGAGCGCCATATTCAATCGTCGTCTTGATACTACCCAACAACTAGCAAAACCGTCTCTCGATTTGGACTTAGCCTGCAACGAAGCCCAAACATCGCTCCCAAGACATCCTCCGTGGTGTGCTTTATATGTCGGTAATCGACGAGCATTGCTGTCAAGGCAGCGAAATATACCAGCGTTGTCGGTCCAGCGATCTGATCATACGAGGACTTTGGAATCGATGGCCAAGCAGCTATCGCTTCATGAAAAGAGGATATGGCATTTGCCGAGACCTTCAGTCAAGTATCACTGAATGAAAAGAGTCACATTCCAACTCCAACGCGATGCCAGCGATGTTACAAGCCCCGATACTGGAAACAACTAGTGACCATGCCGAATCTTCATCCCTTGCCCCTCCTACCCCATCATGATCCATCCACGAAATGATACCAGCCTGGCAACCAGATCGTACGACTCGTGCCTCTAAACACCTGCTAAGCCCATTCGTCCTGTGCATGCGATGCTTCTTTGGTGAGAGTGAAAGCTGCCCCGGCCATCGTTGGCAGCGCCTGGTCCAGTGGTAGGCGCACAATTAGTGTATCCTGACGGCCATTCGGCAAACAGTCCGAGGGCCAGTTGCCGTCTCCATTGACGCATCCAAAAGTCAAGGATGCACAGGTGGAGGACAGGACGTGGAAAGACCACATACCCCTGTCCACAAGAGCGCCAGACGCACCCTCTCTCTTGCCTGCCGCTGCCTCTTCGTCTGTGCAGAGAGTGCCCACTTTGGTTCACTGGCGGAAAGCTTGGCGTCGATGAGAACGCATTGGTTTTCCTGGTCGAGGTAGGTATTTCGTAGTACATGACAGGTGTCCTGTCCTGGCCCCAACTCTACCCGCCGCCGCCTGCCTCACATCCTCTGTGATCCCGATGACTTGGCCCTCCCAGTCGGGACCACGCAGATTGACACCTCCCTCGACGTCGTCGCGTGTTCCTCTCGGGGTCGCGAGGGTCGCCTGGGGAGCAGGATGCGTGGATACAAACGATCCACCCCACCCGGGAGCAGACTTAGGATTCGGATCTGTCGAGTTTGAGCTCGCATGGGGTTCATGCTTCGTTGATAAAGAGGTGGTAGCTTGAAGAGATGGGGCTGGGGGGTCTGAGGATCGAACAAGGAGATGTATTCGAGGGAGGTGGCAGTGTTGAGGGCTTCGTAGACGAAACGGGGAGTTTGCTATCATCGGCCATGTTAATTTCTCCTTTCATCGAATGAGAGATTGGATGGACGTACTCTTCTTCGTAAAAACCAATTCTAAACTCGTCCGTGTCGGTGTTAATCAGACCATATCGACGCCTCCTGCTGTACGTTTGGATGGAACCTGCGCCACGAATGCACCTCGATAGATTGGATACTCAGGACTGGTGCGCAGATGACGGAAGTAGGGGCTTTGTAGCCAAGTGCGACATTCAGCAGTCCTGGTGTATGAAGAGGCGCTGCAAATTGGGCCAGATAGGGGAGTTGCGTGACGATTCGTCCTTGGTGGAGGAAGGGAAGGTATAGCCATCAAAGGCGTGGAGTATGCCTGCTCGGTGACTGGTGGGGTGCATAAAGCTGCCAAGGGTTGTGTGCAAGGCTGCAGCGGTTGGTCGGTCAGTCTATGTGCAAGAAGGACAATAAAGAGTGAATCTCTGATCACTGATGGCAAAAATCTCAACGCGTTCTTCACCTTCCGCTTGGCAGCATCCGTCTATTGCTTAGCGGTGAGGATTTGCACAGAACGTCGTGAGTAATTTATTGGACAGGTTGCCTAGATGCACATGCTCAAGCCCGTGGATCCACTGTAAACATCCCAGGGTGTCATTCAGCGAACGAAGAGCTGAACAAGAACTGGGCTTGCTTACGAAAGTCTGCAGCAAGATATGAGTGGAAACCCAGGGGGTGGGTCTCGACGAAATGCCCCGACATCTTTGTTTGCTACCTTCAGACTGTGCCCTTCCCGACGTTGTAGTAGCGCTAGAAGAGACGCGAACGAGAGCTGCGTCAAGTGGGTGTTTGCCACATTCCGGCCGGTTGATGGCCCCTAACCCTACATTTTGGTTTATTGGTGCTGAAGCCTTCAGAAAGGTCGTCTGGAGCGTGCACAGAGAACCGCAGGTGGATCTTAGACTGGTCACTTGGCGTTTGAGCTGACCGAAAATCTTCTCATCCCTTCTGATTTGCTCATCGATTCAGTGCTCTCGTTTTTGGATTTCAGTTCCTCTACGTTGCTGATGGTATTCGCTTCCTCTTTTCCGTCTTCCTTGCCTTCGTTAACCCAATTTCGATAGGCGCTCAGGAAGCCCACCTCTTTTCCTCTTTCTCACCCCTGGAGATGTTGGCCGGCTCCTGGAAAACTACACCACAATCGACAGTGATGGTAGCGGGTGAGTCTCTATCTTCTTGTGATTCCGATTCGGCTTTTAAACATTTTGTAACTCGCAGAATAAAATTTCCACCTTTCAGCTGAAGAGGCTTCTCTTTTGCGAGTGTCTATTGGCTTTGGCCAAATTCGCGCACCCAGCTTTAAATTGGCGGCTCAAGAGGCTCTACTTCCGCACCGACCTGGCCCGTTGGTCTGGTCCTAGGAATAGGTTCGGACGCCCGAATCGTGCATGCATTTCAGTGACCAACGACTCTAGCAGGTGCCAGGAAGGCCAGTTTTCTCCGGTGTATGGCCTTCTAGCAACGCTTCGAGCACAGCTCCCCTGGGCAGGATAGCGCTATTTATGGAACGTGTGACCATCACCATCAAACCAGCTCAATTGACCGCTGCCCCTCTTTCAATCACTCCCACTGCGTTCACCGCTGTACCCGTTCTACCCTAACCGATGGCCCAGCGCAATGCGCGTACGTTGTTTTACTCTGTACTTGCAGTGATTAATCGGCATTGCAGGCTGAGCACGAGTCTTTTGGCGCAGGAGGAGGAAGAGGGGGTAAGCGCCTATCTCATTACGATAATCTGCTGTCGATCTGACTGGCCTCTGGTAGCTCGACATGCCTCACCATCAGCCAGAACGAGTACGATTCTCTCCGGCGCATGCGATGTGCGAATCGCGGACTCGACTCTGACTATCGTTGGCGGCGATGTTTACAACTACAACATTCATAATCTCTCCGAGCGCCCAAGAGATATATGGGCAATCCTGAAGTCGATACCCAACTTCCGAAAGATTTATCAGGACATGTTGAGCAAGGCCACTCCGGGAACTGGCATGTGGCTTGTGAGAGGCGACAAGTTCCGTGTCTGGCTTGAGCCCAACGGTGACATCAAGATCTTTTGGGGATCTGGAATCCGTAAGTCGTCGTGACAATGTTGAAGAAAGATAGCCTCGTCTAACTTTGCAATTTAGCCGGCGCGGGGAAGACTCTTCTTGCGTGAGTAGCCTCCTTCAAATGAAACATGCCGACGTTATTGACGCTTGCACCCAGGTCCATCGTCATCGAGCACCTTGAAGCCCTACGCCAAAGTTCAGACGCCGAGATCTGCGTCTGTTACGTCTACTTTCGCTACAGTGATCGCTCCGAAGTGACGGTCCGCAATATCCTCGAGACCCTCGTGAAGCAAACCCTCGAACGACACCCTGGCTGCCTCTCTGTCATCGACAAAACCTACACTCAGCATCTGCGAGAAGGCACAGAACCAACCGAAGCCCAACTCCTTGCTCTCCTCCGGGAGCTGGCCGACAACATGTCGTGCACATTCTATATTCTGGACGCCCTGGACGAGGCCCCGACCAGGATCCAGCTAGCGGTCGTGAGAGCTCTCGCTTCGCTTAACGTGAAGCTCTTCATTACATCTCGGCCTCTCAAGACCGTCGAGGCACACTTCCCTCAGGCCCATACCTTCCATATCATTGCCCAAGACATTGATATCGACCTTCATATCACCAAAGGAATCGACGAGAATGCGGAGCTACAGCGTCTATTGCTGGCAAGCCCGCTGTTGCGGGACGAGATCTTCTCGACCATCAAGCAGAACTGCGGCGGCATGTAAGGCGTCTCTCATCTGGATTCTGTTGTATGAAGTTGACCAAGCAATTTCAGGTTCCTCCATGCATCTCTCCAGCTGGACGCACTGCACGACTGCATCAACGCAGACCAAGTGAGGCGGAGGCTGAAAGGGTTCCCTTCCAAGATCGAGGATGTTTATCTTCAAACCTGGGATAGGATCCTTGCGCAAAGCGCGGACCTTGTCTCGGTTGCCAAGGCCGTGCTCGTTTGGGTTCTCCACGCAGCGAGATCCATGACGGTGCAAGAGCTGGAGCGAGCGGTTGCCACCTCCCCGGATACCCATCGATTCGAGCCCGATCGGTTTGTGCCTGGCGCTACTCTGATGTCTCTCTGCCGCGGCCTGATATCCCTGGAGGAAGAGAGTAGGATCGTGCGTCTCGTTCGTAAGTTACATATCAAACCTCTTTTGCTTACTCTGATCCACCGTTGTTCAGACTATACCGCAAAAGAAATGTTGGAAACCCTTCTCCATGAATCATTCCCCCATCCACATTCTGTTCTCGCAGCTATCTGCATCGCCCATCTCACTGAGTGCGGCTTTCAAAATACAACAATCGGCTCAGAGGACGAATTCAAAGCAGCCTTAAACAAGGACCCCTTACTTTGCTATGCATCAGAGGCTTGGGCCTTCCATGCCGTTAAATCCTTGGATGTGGATGCCAGCAAACGCCAAACTGCAAAATTCGTTAACGAAAGCAAAACCTTTCCCGCTTTCACTAGTCTCGGCCGTGATCGGCGCTTCGACATCCTCACCCCCCTTCATATCGCAGGCCTGTACGATCTCCCCTTGGCTTTACTAGAGGACGCCATCAAGGGCGACCCAAATGTAACAACTGGATTAAACCAACAATCGCCATTGATGGTGGCATCTTGGTATGGAACTGAAGACCTTGTTGCACACCTCATCCCCCTGTCTGCGACTCAGGTGAATTTGGTCGACAATGATGGGTGGCCGGCACTTGTTCTTGCTGCAGACGAGGGCCACGAAGGTGTCGTCAAGCTCCTCTTGGCGCACCCCAAGATTCAAGTCAACATAGCCAACAGGCGTGGTTGGTCAGCCCTCATGTTGGCTGCCTATAGGGGCAGTAGAGGTGTTGTCGAGCACCTTCTTGTACATCCCGATATTCTGATCAACCTGGTCGACAATGACGGTTGGTCCGCAATCATTTTGGCTGCTCAACGGGGCCATGAAGGCGTCGTACAGCTCCTCCTAGCGCATCCCGAGATTCAAGTCAACCTGGTCAACAACAGTGGTTGGTCAGCACTTACGTGGGCTGCTCATGAAGGCCATAAAGGCGTTGCCAAGCTCCTCCTGGCGCATCCCGGGATTCAAGTCAACCTGGTCAACAACGATGGTTGGTCTGCACCCATGGCAGCTGTGAATCGCCGCCACGAAGGCCTTGCCAAGTTACTCCTGGTGCACTCCGAGACTCAAGTCAACATAGTCGACAACGATGGTTGGTCAGTCCTCATATGGGCTGCCTATAAGGGCCGCGAAGGTCTTGTCGAGCGCCTCCTGGGACATCCCGATGTTCTGATCAACCTGGTTTGCAATTGTAAGGGATGGATTTGAGCCAGGACTTGAGGACCCCCCTATAGGGGCTCTTTGGCTCTGTTTATCGCAAGGCTGCCGACGCGCCTAGCTGGCCGCGCCGTCACCTTCCTCGTACTTTATTCCCTGACACTACCCCTATTACACCTTGTTCACTCGTAGATATCCATTGTTCCCCCAATATAACTGGGTTACACTGATGTCTCGCGTGATCTGAGGTCTTAGGGAAGTGCCATATCTTACATATTTTTCAGTGTCCAGAAACTCCTTTCTACTTCACACTCTTCCGGGACCACCCCGACGCTTTACAGCTCACATAGCTGTCCTATTATCTCTCAACAACTACCCTACACCACCGCTACACCTATGGGCAGCCGCAGCGACGCGACGAACCCCACCGACTACCTGCATCGGACCATTGACTACTTCGGCAGGAAGATCACCCCCGCAAGCATCCTCGCGGTCTACGACGCGTCCGTGGACAATGTGGTGGAAGACGGAAGAGGCTGGGTAGACTGGGAGAGGAGGAACATGGACCACACCCATGTTTTGGCATTCGCACACTCTGAGATCGACGAGTTACAGCCCGACATCACCTACGACATCGCGCGTGCCGTCCGCGACCTCCGCGACGACGACCAGACTGCCTATATTCAGCAAGGGCTAGGCCTCATCCTCGACAATCTCCTCCGATGGCGCAAGATCACCAATGAAGTCGAAACGCAAACGCACGAGCGCCACCATGAGCACCTTCACGCCCTGGAGAAGGAATTGAGGGGGAGCGCTTCTCGTGTCAACGACGACGTCGGAAAGCTTTCCCGACGCGTGGATAGGGTGGAGGAGGAAATGAGGGGGAGTGTCTGCGGAGCACCCGCTCTCTCGCAGACCCTCCAGAAACTCCTGGAGAGGGTGGAGAGCCTCGAGCGCCTCACCGAGGTGCTGCGTGGTGACGTCGTGAAGGCAAACTAGCCTTGCGAGTCACTACAAGCGCGAGATGGACGATCTCAGCCGACGATTCGACGACGCGACGGCCAAGAACCGCGTCCAGGTCCAGGACCCTCCTGCACGAGAACCGGGAGATTCGGCAGCAACTCGACCAGACGACCCGGCAGCTCAGCGAGCTCTCAGACGCCCGCCATCTCGAATCGGTGCAACAGAACGATTGCGAGATCGCGTCGCTCAGCCGTCGAACAGACGAGCTGGCCTCTGAGGTCACCAAGCTTCGTTCTGAAGCTCGGAAACCACCTCCGTCTCGTCCCACCGTATCGGCTGCTGCTCAAAACCGACCCCTCAGGTATTCCGGATCCCCTACCACCTGCTTTGCCACAACGGAACCGTTCACCGGCACCTCGACCGCCGCCGTCTCGCTCGTCTTCGGTACCTGCACGTCCTCGTGCATCTTGGTCTCGTCCTTCGTCACCTGGCTTAGGCGCCGACTCCCCGAACTGGGCGCCGCCCCTTGCCGCTCTTGGTTGATGGTTCACATCGCTCACCGCCTACTGCCATTCGCCCACACCGCCATCACGAAACGGACTTCGCCACACGCAGCGGCGAATGTCCATACTGTCATCGCCCTTGGAACCGTCGATCCCCGCGTCGACATCGTATTCCCAACCTTAAAGCTGCGTAATTGTTATCTTGTTTCTCTTAATTCCTTCACTATTATTTGTCTTCAACCATGACCCCATCATGCTTGCTTATGACTTTTCTCATGCATGTCTATTGTGCCTCTTTTCGGGCTATTCATGCTTCCAATGCCTATCCTACATATATCTTACCTTCTACCTCTACATTATATTGACCTTTAATTCCTTTTCATCATCTAATCCCTTTCTTTACCTTTCATCATTTTCCCTTCCTCTTTCCTTTTGGTCTTTTGGGCATCCTTACAAGATCATCTCTTTACTGTGGCCCACAGGTGTGTGCCAGAGGGGGAGAATGTAAGGGATGGATTTGAGCCAGGACTTGAGGACCCCCCTATAGGGGCTCTTTGGCTCTGTTTTATCGCAAGGCTGCCGACGCGCCTAGCTGGCGCGCCGTCACCTTCCTCGTACTTTATCCCTGACACTACCCCTATTACACCTTGTTCACTCGTAGATATCCATTGTTCCCCCAATATAACTGGGTTACACTGATGTCTCGCGTGATCTGAGGTCTTAGGGAAGTGCCATATCTTACAGCAATGATGGGTGGTCAGCACTTGTTATGGCGGCAGGCGAAGGCCACAAAGGTGTTGTCAAGCTCCTGTTGGCGCACCCCAACATTCAAACCGACATAGTCAACAACTATGGCTGGTCAGCACTCATGGCAGCTGTGGGCAGAGGTCATGAAGGCGTCGCTGAGCTCCTCCTTGCGCATCCCAAGGTTCAAGTTAACCTGGTCAACAACAATGGGTGGTCAGCACTTATGTGGGCTGCTCACGAAGGCCACGTGGGCGTTGCGAAGCTCCTCCTGGCGGATCCCGAGATTCAGGTCAACTTAGTCAATAACCACGGCTCTACAGCACTCTTGCTCGCTGCTCGATACGGCCACATACAAATGATCAATCTGCTTCTGACCACTGGTGCTTTCGATGTCAACGCATTTGACAAATGCGGAGATACAGCAATCAAGCTGGCGGCAGAATATGGCCATGAAGCTGCAGTTCGCCTGCTCCTCGATGTGCCCAACGTCGACATCAGGATCAGGAACACTACAGACGGACATACCGCGATGGAGGCTGCGCACGACAAGGGCCACCGTGTCATTGTTGAAGTCCTGCGAGACTTCGAACGCCGACAAAGCGTAAAGGCGAGCGCTCCCGAAATCAGTCAGCTTAACGAAGATGGCTCCGATTCCGACAGCGAAGAAGCCTACTACGATGCTGAGGAGGGGGACAACGTGGATGTCAGTTTGGGCCCTTTGATTCCCGATTGACCTCGTGCTATTTTTGTACTTTCATCTTTTGTCGATTTGGCTTGCCTATGTTCAGTGGTACCATACACCGGATTCACGGTCCTTGTACTTTCGTTCTCACTACATGATTTCCCTAGTACAATCCCGCAGTTTCAAAGCATCCAGATACGTAAATACTTGCTCGATGAAATGACAAATGTCATTTTTGCACAATCTTTCCTACAGCCCAACAACTTAGATACCGGACGTCGCTCCCAAGACATCCTCCAAGGTGTCCTTCATACACTGGTAACCAAAGAGTGCTTGACGCATCCTCGCTGTGGTGATCGAAAGTTGGGGGTTGGGATATCGTACTACTAAGGAGAACAGTAAACCAACGATGTGAGCATCCGACGTCGAATCGCCTACCGTTGTAACTCTGGCCCCATATATCGACATGATGATAGTGCCAGCCCGATAACCAGATCCCCTTGGAGGGCCTACTCAATCCACCTGATGGCTTTCCGGAACACCGTCCGTCCTTGGTAGGACCAAGAGCTCCCCGTCGTTGGCAGCGTTTCGTCAAATGGTATATGTACAGCTCGTATACCCTGACAGTCATTCGGTAAGTAGTATGCAGACCATGTGTCATTCCCTTCTGTTCGTCATGACAGAGCCCAGAAGTCGAGGATGGATGAAGTGGAGGGCAACAGGTAGACGGCCTACGCCCCTTCAGATCTCCGACAGCACCCTTCTCGCCCGTCGCTGACGCTTTGGTTTGGTGATGGTAAAAGGGTGGCGTGGATATTGAGTGCGCTTGTCTTCACCGGAGGGCTGTGTCTTTCGTAGCGTGTCCCATGGATCTCATCTCGTCTTCGCTATCCAGCTCTTCCTCATCCCCGTTATGCCCCTAATCCTTTCGATGACGACCTCCCGCCCTTCATAGAGTTTCAACAGGTGAGCCCTTCCCTCGCTGCCTAGATCTCACTGGGAGGACCACGGGTGGAGGGTGGTGTGGGAGTGAGCCTGAGCGTTGCGCCCCAGTGAAGCGGGTCCATCGAATTTGAGCTGGTAGAGACGTCGAAGAAGGTCGTCTTGTGCTATGAGGCTTAGATTGAAGGCCGAAGCTGAGGCGGGAAGATAGACTGAGACAGAAGGTGTTTGAGGGAAGCAAGGTATGCGATTCTTAGACCTCTACAAATGTCCCCTACGGTTTGTAGTTTTGGACCGAAAATATTCGTAGTGGGAATCCGCGTGACAATTCTGAGCCGGTCTGTTGGACCATTGAAAGATTGGACACACTTCAACGGGGTTGCGATCACCATGGATAAGACTTTTGCAGTCGGTCGGGTCAGCCTTGGTGTAAGAAGTCTTGCAAAGGGCGAGCGACTGCACACCAAGTACGACGTCTCCGAGTATTGTATGTCCTTCCTCTTGACGGACGCGCAGCTTGCTCAGGGTAGAAGTATTCGCACCGTCTTCGAAAATGCCGGATTGACTAGGCTACTGGATACTGATGAGCACTTCAAGGCGTTAGTTGACGAACGAACGAGAGGGAGCTAGGAAACCTTACTAGAGGGGAGTAAATCTGCAGCGAGATACAACTGGGCCAGCCTTGATAATGTCAGTATGCCCTTCGAGAAGAGCATGCTATCCGTTGCCGTTGGCACCTCAAGAATGCACCGTTGTTCTGTGTTCGTGTAGCTAATGTTCCCAAGAACGTATCTTGTCAGAAGCCCTCATCGTCATCAGCGGTGTTCCAAACAATTGTCAGATATCAGACCACTCTGTTCTGAAGAGCTGGAACCAGAAGTGCGAGGAGCGAGCTCTGTAGTTGTGTCCAGTACCAGATTAACCGTGAATGACAATACACAAGACCGGAGGGGCACCGGACCGGTTCATAGCCCCTAACTCTTGCCTGCTGTTGACGCGACGCGACGCGACACCGTGCTGACATAGATCTTGGAACCCGCTTGACAGCCCTCAAGGTTTAAATTTTGAAAGAACCCCTCAGAGAGCCATACACTCTACTTCTTCCCGGCAGGGCGGAAGTCCAGAGGCCTTCGCACCTGCTTCCTGAGGGCATTCTTTGAACCAGAGTCGCAAGATATGAATTCTTCTTTCAATTCTCATCATCAACAGGTATGTGCCTGCGTTGTGGGCGCCATATAAAATCGTATTTTGAGTACTGAAATACCTCTGAAGGTCTGACCTCTAACGGCGGCTTCCCTCATAGTTTTGATGATAGGAGTACATCGTAGAAGAGCCGTGCATAATGTCGCAGAGGGTTATCTAGCCTAGCAGTCTTGTCTGTCAATGGATCACCGTTCAGATACCTAATTGAGCATTGGACCAGCCACTTTCAGGAGCTTTACCGGGATCGAGATGCTAGAAGTATGACCCGTCATCTGGTGTATCCCCCTATATGTCGATCTCCAGTCTATGAATCAAGTGGCGCCTCCAAAGGCACGGTCGCTCGAGAAAGACACGAGGACCGGCGAGCGCCTCGTGGAGCCACAGAACTCTACCAGTTTCTCCCTGATACCTGCCTCCATACTACCCAATACCTCGATGCGGATTTCGGCAGCGTTGTGCGGCCCACACTTCCATATACCAGCGTTGCGTAAATCAACGAGTTGTGACAGTGAAAAGGGCTGAGTGAGCTCGTTCGGATTTGTGTGGAAATCAATTAGGAGCCAGAGTAAGCGGAGCTGATAGTTGCCTGATAACGAAGCAAGATGGATGATCATGTCGTTCACCCACTCCATCCAGATGGTGGTCATTCGGATGTTGAGTTCCGATACAGATTGAAGAGAAGTGAGGCTCAACACTTCGAAAACTTCAAGTGTGGGTAAATTGGAGAGGGTGAGTTCGTCAAGTAGGCAGCCTGACCGGGAGAGAAAATCTGAGAGAGCGTTGATCAGAACGTCGGCTCCATGCTCGCCATGCGTAACGCAAATAGCAAGAGAGATAAGATTGCGACATGTCAAGCCCCGAAGGACCCATAGAGTTGCACCGCCCCGATTTCCATTTCGTGTTTGGATGTTCAGCGTTTTGAGTCTGGGGGAATACCAGATCACCCAAGGGCGGTGCATATTCAGCGCCAGGAGGGAAACGTCTGTTGTCATGCAGGGTGAGGGTTAGGGTGTCCAGTTGATAGGCAGTCAATTTGGGTAGCAGGAGCGTTGAGCCTCGGTGCTCGGCTATGTTGACCCATGTAATGTTGGGAGCGTTGAGAAAGTCATAGTTTTTGGACGGCGGATCAGTTGGTCCGACGACGTGTGTGAGGCAAAGAGTGTTGGCGTTTGGGAGCTCTAGCGGCTGGGGATAGAGTTCTACGTTGGGTTTGTATGGCAGTCCCTTGTCAAGGAAGGAGCCCAGATCGACAAGCGTGACGCTAGGCAGCAGGTAAGGGATGATGCCGATCCTTTGAAGCAGCGTAATGCAGCGCGCGTTTGCTATCAATTCTTCCCATCGATCGGCTGACTGAACCAACTTGTCAAATATGTGAGGTTTGGGCTGGCGAGCAGCATTAGCGGCCGACGAAAAATCAGACTCTCCAGGCAGGAGGAAGATGCAGAGTGGTGCGTTACGGCTCCGAGCAAGCAGCCGGTCGCCGAACACCATGAATCGGACCCAATCCGTGGCGGAGCCTGGTAGGAGGCGATAGTCAAGGGATGTCCACAGCTGTACAGTCGAGCGGGATACTCGCGTCCATCGAGAGCAGACGCGGTCCAGAACATATACGGGATCTATTAGCAACAGGCAGTGGTATCAAGGTGGGAACAGAATACATTGAACTATGGATTTACATCGAGGTAGCTACAGCTTTTATAGACTACAGAATAAGTATCTAGAAGGTATAAGAATGTACTACATACTAGGAGAATAGTACAAGGATCCACAGGTGAATAAGCGCGCAGTCGGCTAAGCGCCGATGCTGACTAATCTAATTATACACGAATGCCGGATTTGACTCGACATTCCCAACAGGATCCTCCTCCGCGCACAGTGTGATAGAGTTGGGGGAAAGCTGGATAGCTTCCGCGTCTTCACAGAAATGAATGAAGATTTCTTGCAGGACCTCGTCAGGAAGACGATGAATAGGGCACAGAACCCCTTTGTAGAGGTCTATAGCCTTCTCTAGGCCCTGCTGGTACTCGCCCAACTCTCCCAGAAATGCTTTCATGTTTCCTAAAGCAGCGCATCGCAAACCCAGGTTTTCACTTGCAGAAGATACCTCTTCTTCGGAAATCTTGTGCTCTGAGTGCCATAGATGCTCTGCAGGAGCTTCAACCAGCTTCTGGTCCAACAGAATTTCTCGACACATTTCTGCGGTTAAGCCACGAATACGAGAAACCATTGTTGCTGACTTCAACCTCCCTTTATTTTTGAAAGTGTGTAAAAGACTCACCAAACCGTGCGTTGCAGTAGTTTCTTTGTGACTAATGGAGAGAGGCAAGAAGTTCAAATAGTGAAACTGAAACACCTGTCGCGCCACAGATTTGGAGATCACGTGGGTGTGAAATAGGGGCTCCACGCCTATAACAACACAAGCCCTAAGGATTTGGGTGCTGAGGATGTGTTCGGGGAGGATGAGAGGAATACTTCACGAAGTGCGCTTCTGACGTTCTACCTGGTAGCATGTTACGCATGATTGCCCATTGACAGCTCTAAGCTTTCCCCTGTCGTTATGCGCCGGTGCGCATACATTTCGAATTCAGATTATCGGTTACGGGAAGCTTTCGGTTGCAGTGGTAAATGCGTATCTGACAGTGGCATACGTTCTCCCATATACGGGGCAAAAGCCCAATTTTCGGGATAAATGAGTACATCAAAGCCGAGCAAACTGCCGGCGCTTTGGGCTGGATGAAACGAGCCCCCAATATCGCAGCCAATTCTGCACGTTCATCCTATCAAGACGAGTAATAGCAGGATTACGCAATGTCGAGGACATTCGAAGGGCATTTGTCGTCTCCAGGATGGGGATGCCCATCGAATCAACAAGAGGCGCCTTGTTCGTGCCGTTCATGAGAAACGACTCGGTAAAGGGAAGGATCCTGATAAGAGGGTACGTCTTGGCTAAAGTCTTCAAGTCTTGACCCGACCCATCCGTCAGGGAATGGAGTGCTTTGAACCATTCTTCCAGCGATACCACTGGCAGGTTAAGCTCTCGTGCGATCGCCTGAGCGAGATCCTGCCACAATACAGGGCGTGGGTGCAACATATGCACGATCTCGTGCTCGGTAAAGCCATCTGAGCCCTTGATAAAGTCAACATATGCATTAGCGGCGGTGGAGAGATCCATCCAATTGGAGACCTATCGCAAAGTGACATCAGTTCATATCGTCGAAGGCCCATCGACGCCGAAGCTAAACTCACGCCATTGCCTGTAGGTATCATCCCTAGGTTTACACCTGTGACGATCATAGACGGGAACCATTCTTTTGTTCCCCAAGAGCCGTTGTCACCACCACATAACTGTCCAACACGGACACTGAGCGTGCGGAGGCCAGCAGATTTGGTGGCTTGAGCCAAGAGCTGCTCTGCCACCCATTTCGATCTGGAATAACCCGTCGATATTGACCACTGAGGAGGGATGGGGGCTTCTTTACATGGCGTAGTGGATGCCAGGGGGGCTAAACGTAGGTTTTACTTTAATCCCTGTGACTGCGTCGCTGCGAATAGAACTCACCTTCCCATAGGGTTGCCAAGGCACTTGAGAAGAGAAAGGCAGGCTGATGGGGTGACGCTATTGCGAATGAGAGCAGATTCCTCAAGCCATGGATCACAGGTGCAAAAGACTTTAGGACCATGTTAAAATTGACCGGCCAAGCTGAAGGTCGGGTCAAGTCAATTCCAGCCTGTCCCGGATATTCAGGCCACCTACCATTGTGGACGATGATGTTTACTGAAGAAGCCATATCCAAAAATTGCTGTTCGGTGAGCCCAAAGCTTTCCTCCGTAAGGTCTCCTTGCAGGAACTCGTATTTGTGGTGGTGGGTCTTTAAGACCAAAGGATCGAGACCCATTTCTGCAAACACCTGTGTGTGCCGCTCCGCCATGGTTGTAGAGTGTTTTGGATTTCGCCGATTGAAAGCATAGATCTTGGTAACATTATTGTCGTGAATAAGGCGGCTGAGGAGGTATGAGCCCAGTGAGCCCGTCGTCCCGCTGAGGAAGATAATATGGCCAGGTGAGGTGATAGGGGCAACCACAGACACTGAAGGGAGAGGTGCGAATGCTGAATATGTGTCCACCAAGTCACGCATCTCCTCGATGACCCCACTCGAGACGTCACTAAGCCCACCAGAAGGAGCTTTGCGCGACATGAATGTTTATGGCCGGTCAAAAGCGTTTGAAGGAACAGAAGGCTGGAGGGTGCGTCCTTTATACGCTTCCATGAGGGTGCCGATTAGAAGCATACACCGCGGTGATACCCCCCTGAGGAGCCTTCAGTAGTGTTCTTTGACGTGATAGCAGGTACCAGATGCACACGAACATTGGCAGCCAGTTCTATAATATCACCACTGGCATGCGGAACTCGCTGATGATCGGAATACACTGGCAGAAGGTTGCGAGTTCCAAACACCGTCCCACTTTATATCATCCAGTGTTCAGAAGAAGGGGCTTGTGACAGTTGATATAGATATATGATAGCGCGACCTCCCTACCTTAGCTGTGCTCCCGAATTAGACACAGACTTGAAGCGAAGATGGGGAGCTCGCTTGCCGTTTAACCACTTGTTTAGTCGCTTTATTATTTTTATTATTTTTATTTTTTACATCTAGAGCTTCCATTCGGCTTGCAATACAACACATTATCATCAGGTACTTCCCATTGACAGAAGTCCCACCCAAATCTCAACATCGTGCATAAATTTCACAGTGCATTGGGTGGGCATATACATCGACAGTATACATTAAGAGAAAGTGTACTGTTGTTGTATCATTCAATTTGTTGTCTCAAGCCTAGTGTATGCGAGGCATGCACATCGTAAATGTTAATATACTTAGCTTTCCCTTTGTTGTCGTTTTCGCCTGGTGCGCATAGAGTTCGAAGTCAGATTGTAATTTACGTTGTTAAAGCTTCGGGTACGCGATAGTGGCATATATGAGCATGTACAAGGGCGTATATTCTTCCAAGCACGAGGAAGAAATATCTTCTTTATATATATCAAAGCCGCGCAAGATGCTGTCGCTTGGGACTGGAGATCGATTTGATGAGCCCCCAATGTCGCAGCCAATTCTGCACGAGCGTCCTATCGAGGCGAGTAAGGGCAGGATCGCGCAGTGTTGGGGATAGTCGAAGGGCATTCGTCATGTCCATGATGGGAACACCCGTTGAATCAACAAGAGGCGCCCTGTTCGTGCCGTGCATGAGAAACGGCTCGGCGAAGGGCAGGATCCGCACGTCTTGGCTAACGTCTTCAATTCTGTACCAGAGTCACCCATCAGAGCGTGAAGTGCTTTGAGCCATTCTCCGAACGGTGCCACTGGGAGATCCAACTCTTGTGCAATAATCTGGGCAAGATCTCGCCAGAGAACTGGCCGTGGATGAACGAGATGCACGATCTGGTGTCCAGTGATGTTTTCTGAGCTCTTTATAAAGTCGGTATATGCTTCGACGGTAGAGAGAACCATCTAATTAGCGACCTATGCGAAAGTGAAATCAGCTCATTCAAGACCCCGAAGAAGCCCCAGCTAAACTTAGGTATCGCTCCTAGTCTCGCCCCAGTGAGAATCACAGAAGGTAACCACTCCTCGGCTCTCCATGAGCCGTTGTCACCACCACATAACTGTCCAACACTGACGCTGAGCGTACGGAGGCCAGCACATTCGGTTGCTCAAGCCAAGAGACTCTCGGCCGCCCATTTCGATTTCGAATAACCAGTCGATATCGACCGGTGCGGAGGGATGGGGGCTTCTTTATGTGGCGTACCGGATGGTGGGGCATCTGAATCAACATAGAGGTTTTCTTTGGGTACGTGCGACTGCATAGCGGCAAATGAAAACCCATTTTGTAGGGCCGTCAAACTACTCGAGAGGAGAAAGGCTGGCTGATGGGGTGACGCTATTGCGAATGAGAGCAGGTTGCTCAAGCCATGGATCATGGGCGTGAAAGATTTAAGGGGCATTTTGAAATTAACTGGCCAAGCTGAAGGATTGGGGCACTTCAGCTTCGATTAGTGCCAGATTTTGCGACTGCCTGCCATTGTAGACGATGATGTCAACCGAAGAAGCCATCTCCAAAAACTGCTGCTCGGTGAGCCCGATACTTTCATTGGTAAGGTCTCCTTCCAGCAGTTCGTCTTCGTGACGGTGTGTCTGCAAGACTGAACAATCGAGACCTTTTTCGACGAGCGTTGCGGTATGACGCTCCACCATGGATGTAAAGCCTCGTCGATTGAATCATAGGCATTGCTCACAGCGTCATCGAGAAGAAGAAGGTTGAGAAGAGATGATCCTAGTCCTCCCGTCGTCCCACTGAGAAAGATGACATGGCCAGGAGAGGCGATAGGCGTCACCGCGGATACAGAAGGGAGGGGAGAAAAGATAGAGTAAGTGTCCACCAAGTCCTGCACCTCCTTGATGACCTGACTCGACGCCGGTGGAGGAACCCAAGGAAGGTTTGCGAGACATGAAGACGGCTTATCAGAACGGTTTGAAGGAGCAGAAAACTCGAAAACCCTCCTTTTATGTGCTTAGACTAGGGTGCCGACCGGGGGCATACTGTATTCGCGCAGTGGTGCCTTCCTGAAGAATCTGAAAGTGTCTGTACTCCCGAATTGGACGAGAACTTGAAGCGAAGTTGGGGAACTAGCCTGCCGTTTTAAAATAACTGTTCTCGTCAAATTTGGTTTGCATCCTGCGCTTCCATTCGACTTGGAATAGTCATATCGTTCACCTTGCCGCCTTAAGCCTGCCACTGTGCCCGCATGCGAAGTAGGAGCCGCGCTACTTCAAACAACATGGCAGCAGACATTTGCAGCTCAAGTTAGACCTCAGCTGTCAACGCTGAGAGTCAATGAGGACGAAGAGACTGCTTGCTTTTTCTGTGTCCCCGCTTCGGTATGAGGCTGAAGTGTGCTCGCTTGCTGCTCGCTAATCTATTAGCTCGAGTCGGGTGCTGCTTCTATTGCAGTTCTCATGATTGGGGTGCCTAGGGGTCCAACACTGATGATCTAGCTATGCATCGGTGGTCCTTCCTCCCAGTTAGCCCTCCCGACCCTTCTACCCTCGTCCTCTTCCTGTAGGACATCGTCATCGATGCAATAATCGAAGAGGTTGCACATCGCGCTCGCTGATCATGAGCAGGACGTTGTGTCGTATTTCAGAAGAGCATTGCTGTCCACATTGCCACAGTTACCATCTCGGTATATCGTGCTCGAAAAGTAGACGGTGGCTGTCGGAGACGCCAATGGCTACAGTCATGCGGACCGCTGGCGAGGATGAGTAAGGAAGGCGGGTAAGGAGGAGGACTCTGACCTGAAGCTATGATAACTGCATATTAGTTCAGAACGAGTGATCGTCAAAAGCTCAGACATCCGGAATCTGCCATATTCACCTCCTTGACTGCGTGTCTCCTTGCCCTTGAGTCGAGCTTTTGGCTGTAGCGTTCTGTGTGCGGCCACAGCAGCGCAAGAGATCTAGATTGAAAGAGGGTGACGAAGCTAGTAGTGGAACATACTGGTTCGGGCCACGGTTCCTGAGGGGTCGCCCAAAGCAGAACGAATACGCGCGTCCGAGGTCGCGACAAACAGCCCTTTTGATCTCGCTCCTGGCCCATCGACTTCCAGAACACGCAACTTGAAAGTATCAGGTCCACCCTGCCCGACGGGCGCGGGCAGAGGGTACAGAGGGCCTTGATCGCGAATGTCCATGTTCTGCGTGAACGAACGAGGTCGTTGGACATCGAACTTGAATCTAGGCTGTCAGAACCGTAGTCCTCGGAGACCTCGGCACTGGAACGATGCTTCTCCTGTGAACGCAACGGTTTGTCGTATAGCAGCAATAAAGGAGCAAAGGTCAGGAGCAGGCTGCGCGATGAGCACCCGTCCAGCAGACGAGCGGTCTCAGCGCCGACGATAGACCAAGTCTTGAAGGACAACGCGCTACTAAAAAGAGTGTATTGCAATTGTTCAGAACATAAACAGGGGAAAAGAATAGAATAATATGCATGCGCGCGCGCAACACCAATTCCAGCCAGCCGAGCACCTCTACTTGTGTGTAACAAAGCCCTTGCCCTTGTAATCGGTCGATGAGATACCTGCAGGTGAAAGAAAAGGGAGAGTAAGAATCGCGTACGTGGGGTGAAGAGGAGGGCAAAGAGGAGACATACCGGTGATAGGATCCAAGTTGAGTTCCTTTGCGCGCTCGGTTGCGGCTTCCTCCCACTCCTTGGTGATCGTCTTTGGCGCTGCCGGGGCTGTGGAAGGGAATGTGTAGTTAGCATACGTCCATACGCAGAGAACTGTAACATGATGCTCGGAGCGGAGCAAGCCCTGAACATCACCGCGAACAGCACAACATAACCAAGAGGCCATTTGCAGGGTGTAGCGCGAAGAGAGAAAGGAATGAAAGAAAGATACATACCGATCGACTTGAAGGCATAGAACAGCGTTCCAGCAACACCAACAAGTGCCGAAGTAGCCAACAAGATCTTCATAAGGTCTCCAGGTTTGCTAGTGGGCGTGCGGGGTCCATGAGGGCCAAAGGCAACATAGTAGGCTGCACATTCCAATCCAATTCCAATGAGGGGAAAGAGCAAAGGTTCAAATCAACACCCCGTTGCCATCCCATACGACGAAAAACAAAACGCACCAGCCTTCTTCTCATCCACACTCAACTCTTTCCAATCCTTCTGCTGAATAACCTCGAGCTGCTCATGCACAGCAGCCTGTTCAGCCTCTGACAACCCAGCCCACTTGGCTTCCACATTCGACAGCGCAATGGGTGCGACCTTGCTCGTCGAACCGGTGGTGGGGGAAGCGGTGGCGTGGTGCTCGGCGTGTAACGCAGCGGCGGTTGCTAGCGAACGTTGTTGTTGGCGCAGGACAAAGGACGAAGAGGACGAGCAAGACAAGTGTTGTTGGCGGCGGGCGACGGAACGCGCCGCGATCCTCAACGCGGTGGTAGACTGCATTTTAGCCTTCTATTGAATTACGAGGTTCTCTAAAGTTGTGTGTTTTTGCGGTTTTATAGTGGTCGTCGTTGTAGGCCGTACGACGAGAGGAAGAGTCGGAGGAGTGGAGAAGAGGGGAATACGGGACCGGGTTTTTTTTGCCTCAGTTTCGGAAAGGAATGGGAAGTTGCGCTGGCGGCCCTGAGTCGTGGGAAGAAGATAAACAGACCCAAATTCAGTGCCGTCACCGGGCCAAGCCGGAATTGATGGCCAAATCGTACGCCGTGGATTAGTGTAGAGCTGCCTAGCACCTCCTGGTACGCGTCTAGATTACGGGCGAGCACACGCGCATGATCCAGGTGACCATTATCCTTGTTCGTTATCAGAGAAACCATGTGAGGCACAAAGATAGATCGACATTCTGCTTCTGCAAAGCTTTTAGGGAGAGGAGATTACACGACGGTAAACAGATCAAACAACGAAAGCAAATAGCTGCAAAATCATGAGAGAGGTGTGCGGAGCATGTACAGTGCGAGTTGCAGATTGAATGGGGAGGAGCAATGGTAGCGGTAAGAGGAATGCAGAGATGAGATTAGGAGGCCGCGGCAGGAAAGCGCTCGAAACCGCCGGTTAGGCCTCGACAGCGCCAGGGCAGTCACGGGAGATATGGCTATCGTTCAAATCAGCACCACGCTTCAGCAGAGAAAAGAAACAGACAAAACGCACCCTTCCTGACCGCACTGGTAGCAAGCTCGCTTCTGGGGCTGAGTGCAATCCCTGCTGATATGGCCAACACCGTTGCAGTTGTAACACTTGGATCCCTGGACACAATCACGCGACATGTGGCCTACGCCTCCGCACGAGTAGCTTATTCACGGTTCTCCATTAGCCTTTCCTCATCATCGCACAAAAACTCGTTGCACTCACCAAGTCTTTGACTGATTTCCACCACCAAACGATCCATAGCCTTGACCCGATCCTCGAGAGACTCCACCACCACTCTCGGTACAGTTACGCGCCATATGACCAGACTTTCCACACGTGTAGCAAGCGGGTCCACCAGAGCTGGAAGATGATTGTTGAGAGGCGCCGTTGGGGCACTCGCGGGACTATTGTAGGGGCCGTGTGAGTATAGCAGGTTCAAGGAGAGCCAGATAGGGGAAAAAACAAAGAGACGCACGATGTGACCGGTTTCGTTGCACTTGTAACATGTCTTGGCCTTGGTCTCGCCAGTGCAGTCCCGGGAGACGTGGCCTTCTTCACCGCAGTTGTAGCTGATCGACGAGATCAGTCAGCCTGTGGATTCGACCAACAGATAAAGTGTAATGCTCACCAGGTAGGGGTTCCGGCTTTGGGGCAGTTTGCTGCCTGGTGACCGACTGCGGAAAGGAAGTTTAGTCAACCGTGGTCTTCCAGGAGATGGATAGGGGAAAGATAGAGAGAGAACGCATTGTAGGAAGAGGATAGCGATGCAAAGGAAATCGGGTTGGCAATGCGAAGGGCTCTGAAGACAATGGTTCGATGAAGCGCAGAGTGGTCGCACATTCGCCTCAGCGATAATGACATCATGCTCGACTCGATACGAACGCTTGATCAGCGTCGGTGGCGAACCAACGCACAGAACTACATCAGCGAGGGAAAAGAATCTCGAAAAAGTAGCAGCCACCGACTACGACCCAAAGAAAATAGACAAAACGTGTCCGGAGGCAACAAACGCGAAACGAGCATAAAATGAAGAAAACCAAGGCAGCGAAAGCACGAAACCAAGAACACCAAAGACAAAGTAAAGACGACGTACATCCACCACAGTTGAAACATCCTCTTGCACCAGACATATCGCTGTCTCTTTTGTTGTAGTTGTTCGAGTTGTAGGTTGTAGGAGCAGAAGGCCGTCGTTGACCAAAACCTATCTTGTAGTCACGGTCCCCGCCAACACCACGTTCGCGTTCGCGATAGGGTGTTCGAGGTTGATATCCGCCAGCATCGCGAGGAGGTCGAGATTGATATCCACCGCCGTCACCACGAGATGGTCGTGATTGGTAGCCGCCGCCATCCCGAGGTGTTCGAGATGAATATCCGCCAGTATCCCGAGGTGGTCGAGATGAATAGGAACCACCGCCAGAGCCACCATCGTGTCGGTCGTTGTGGTATTGTCGGATAGCGAGTGCAGTGACGCGGTTCGCAGGCGTAGTGGTGGAGGTGACGAAGGATCGACCGATGGTCCGTTGTCCAGATCGTAGGAGAGCGATAAAGTTCATGGTGTACCGTACCAGTTATAAGGACCCGTAAGGTGATTAAAAAGAGAAGAGTTATAGGTTAGTTATCTTTCTATAGTTGATGATGATAGAAAAGGAAGGAGATGGATAATTGAATAATAAGAAGAAGGAAGACGATGACTGGGCAGGTCTAAGGAACCTGGAAGGTTATGAGAGTCGGTATGAGACCCTTTGTTCCGCTGGCAATTTAATTTCACCTGGAGGGTATGTACGGGAACCCTGGTCCCTGATGCGCCCTAATCCATCCCACGATGAAAAAAAAATCGCATAAAAGCGATAACCGCAACGGTGCTTGGTCCATCCTGATCCTCCTTTCCTTCTTTCCTTTCTTCACTCGTACCAGCATCCATACTAGGGCCAATAGTAAAAGAAAAGAAAGCCAGACTCACCGTTCGATGAAGAGAAGAGAACGATCAGAGGACGATGGATGTGGTTTGCAGAAGAGCGAAAATACTCCTGCGAGAGATGGAATCTGATTATGTCAGCGGTTGGGTTGGGTGGCTGGTCGAGAGTTCGATTACGGCTGGAGGCAGGAACTCGTCTGCATCCGCCCGCTTAACCCGGAGAGGCACGTCTGCCTTATCTCTAACACGACTGGGTCACCATCCATGTGCCCTGACATCAATCACCTTTGGAGTAATGGCTACAGTGGGTGCATCAGGCGCCCTCTAACTTGACAAATACATATAGCATGCGTCTCCGCGAGAACCAGGAAGTGGATCGATCGCTGCCCTCATCACCCGAAGGTAGTATGACAGATTTCGTACACTTGTTCCATGGATACGTATACGCGCTCATATCTCTCTTGCGGGGTGCCCTCCTAAGAACCTTGGTCCGAAACCAGCATGTTCTTCAACTAGAGCCCTCTCTTCGTTGTCCTGTCCTCCAACTTGTCTCCCTCCCTCTTCTTGGCTTGGGGCGTTAGTCCTGCAGAGATCACTATCACTCAACTGCGTAGGACTGAAGGGTTTCGACCATGACAGAGTACCCTTGGGAGGCTCGTCTGCAAGTTGCTTCTCGCGTTCAAATCTTCAACGTATGTTTTTTTTCTCCAATCCTAATTTACTCCTAAACTTGACCGGGCATTAGTGGATGTCAAGTGCGTTTCACGTCCTCCAAACGAGCCCAGCACGGGAGAGCTAACACTCGGCACGTCCGACCCTAAGCATCCGCCCTCGTCGTCTGGGTACGCCGCCGACCTCCAACCTTGAATGTATCACAGGTTTACGATCGTCAACACGGCAGGTAGTCGAATACTTTCAAACACTTGACCAGGAAATCACCCTCGTCTGGCATACACCATGGAGCATAGTCAAAGGGCTCTATCTTCTCAATCGCTACTTGGTAGTCATCCCCCTTTGTCTATGCATATACTGTACGTGCGCGCCCTTGCCTCACATCCGAGTCCTCGTCATCGGCTGATCATATACCTTGTTCATTATTATGGCTTTCTAGCACAGACGGTCGAGGTGAGCAAAGCGGCTTGGAACTACGAGAGTCGAGACCATAGAAGTCTAAGAGCTGGTCGATCATTTCCTTTTAGCTTGAGAAATGCCATACGGTGTTCATCGTAGCTTCAAGTGAGTCTTCTCCCTATCACCACCTTCCTCCTACTAAACATACCATCAGTGTGTATGACTGCAGCGATTGGCATCTCCGAAAGTCAGTCAGGTTCCCGTTTATCCAGCGCGATACAAAGAGACGCTAACCGTTACGATCCATGAATAGCGATGCTCTTCCTGCGTGTCTGGGCGCTGGCGGATAGGAGCAAAAAGATCATGATCTTTCTCTTTGCTTTCCTTTCGGTGAGTTGTAGCATTCACACTGAAGACTTAGCTTCCTTGGGACAGCAAATTGACGCTGAATCAACTCTTAGCTTGCGTTATCATGCTCACTAGCATGCTATATCCTCTTCTTCCTCTCCATGGAATGTGAGTCATAACCCTCCCAATTCTCTGTTTCGTAGACCCGATACTGACGACGGCCCTGACAGACGCACCCTCCCCAGCCCACTCAATCACCAAATGCGTGTTAATGGCAAGCAGGGATAGGCTACTCACCTACTGCTATGGAGCTATCGTGCTCGAACAAGCTAGTACGTCGGCCTACGTACCTCTTACTATCCGCCGCATCTTCCCTTCTGCCCAGCCAAAATTGCTTTCGTCTTCCCCCCTTGCAAGTCATAATACTATCCTTCTCCCCCGGTCAAGATCATCTCCACCTTCCCTTTTCCTCAGGCCAGACGCCGACACAGCGCTAAACAAAGAATTGTTTTCCCCGCAGTGATCATGTCCATATGCATCTATCTCGGTAAACGACGGCATCTAGGTACACAGAGTCCTTTGATACGGACGTTCTTCATGGATGGAGGGATTTATTTCGTCGTTCTCACCCGTGCGTTTTCCTTTACTCTGCCTCCTCTATCATAAGGCTAAACTACATGCAGTCATGTCCCTAGCAAACCTCTTTGCGGTCATCGATACTCCCAACGGCTTCCAATTCGTTCTCGCAGCGTAAGTCGAGTTCCGCGCCTCCTTCCCGCGCCTCTCTCCGAGTTTTTGTTCCTTCCACCTAACATGACATCTCGTACACAGACACCAAGGCGTCTTCCACAGCACACTCACCAACAGAATGTTCCTTAACCTCCGAAAACTAGCCGCACAGGATACAGGCGCAGCGACCGACCTCGTCTCACGCGAATTGGCGCTATTGAATATCGGCACGGCTCGCACGACGGGTGTCATGAGCAGAAGTACTTCAACTAGGGCAAGGGCGACTTCCACGACAGGAACCACGAGGGTCAGGAGGTGGGGAACGGGGAGAGGGAGGGGAGGAATGGATGTACCGGTCCTCGCATATGTCCGACGGAGACCGGAAGAAGAGACAAGTTCGAGGCCAAGTTCGACTCGGGAGATCGAGTCGCTCATTGACGGGGACGATGAGGAGAGTGTCTTCCCAGGAGATGATGGGGAAGAAGACGGGGTGAGGGACCAAGGGGGCGGTGGTGATATTGAATTGACTTCGATGTCAGGGTCGAGAAGAGGCAGGGCGGTGTCGCGCTCGTCATCTCCGCCAAATCCATACCACTTTGCTTCGCCCACAGAAGGGATTAGCTGAGCTGTGTGGCGCATCGACGAAGTATCACCACTAGAGAATCAATGGAACTATGAGTGCTGAACATGCCAGGGGGAATGGGTGGTTTATATGTAGATATCACGATGGCGCTCTCGCAGGGTTTTGAAGGTATGAATAAGAGGGTCTGCTTGGCCATCACCACATGTCAGAGAGATAGGTATAAGGTCAGAAATGCAGCACACCAGCTCCTAAGGTTGCTCACAATTTCCCTACTAAATTGGCCCACCTCACACAGACAGGTACTCCTGATTCGGCAGTCACGGGCCGTGGGGAGGCTGCTTGCACTGTCTTCGCAGATGGATTGACGACTGATGCCGCCGCTGGAGCCAATCTCAGGCTAGAGACTAAGTTCAACTTTCGTACTGTTGTCACAGTAAATGATTTCCCATAAATCAAGGTCCAGCCTGTCTTAGGACAGTGACCATGTCCAGCTTGAGATGTCCTCGATCTCAATCTGAGCGAGCGGAGTTTGAATATATAGCTGGACGTCTTAATCCGGGCGCTTAAGATATCTCAATTGAGCGCCTACTACTGAAACATTTAGACGCTCTCAGTTCTATTCACAAAAATATTTAATACAAGCCTTTCGCCACCCTCATTTCGAGGCATCTCCGCGTCTTAAAGACTTCTGGCAGTCTGAGACCGTCTTCAGACTTCCACAGCACACTCACCAACAGGGTGTTTCTCAACCCGCGTAAACCAGCCGCGAAGGACACAGGAGCAGCAACCGACCTTGTCTCGCGCGAATTGGCACTCTTGAACATTGGCACGACGCACACGGCGGGGGACTTGGCCAGATCTACGACTACTGCGACTCAAAGAAGGGAAAGGGCGGCCTCAGCCGGCAGCCGCAAGTAGGGCGGGGGCCAGAGGCTGGAGAATGGGGAGAACCAGTCGGAAGGAGGATGACGTCCTGGTGTTGACTCACGGTCAACAGGGGCCGGAAGAGGAGACTTTGAGGCCAAGTTCGACTCGGGAGATTGAATTGCTGATTGATGGGGATGACATCCTTCCTAGGGACGAAGAGGAGGATGAAGACGGTGTGAGAGATCAAGGGGGCGGTCGTGATGTTGAACGGGCTACAAGATCTCGAGCGGAAGGAGGAGGGAGTTTTCGCGCTCCCGATGGTTTTCGGATCTAACCGATATCATACACGAGACTAGTTACAGACGCGACTTTTGGCGTGCCAAGAGGTCGGTTTTGAGCGTCGGGCACTGTAGAACTTTGCCTCGCTCATACAAGGGATCATCTGAGCCGTGTGGCGCAATGATAGACTATGACGCATAGACAGCCTAGATTAAACCCAGAGTAAACACTAGGGTATAATGCACACAAACTCTCGCCGAATTGGCGAAAGAGATTCCTTAACTTTGTTAATTGATTGGAACGATAAGAACAAAGAGGCAGGGCCAAGAACCATGAGGGTTATGGCTAGGAGAATCGGTATGTGACCCTTTGCTCCGCTGGCAATTCAATTTCACCTGGGAGGGTATGTACGGGAACCCTGGTCCCTGATGCGCCATAATCCATCCCACGATGAAAATCGCATAAAAGCGATAACCGCAACGGTCCCTAGTCCATCCTGATCCTTTCCTTCCTTTCTTCACTCATAGACATATCCGTACCAAGGCCAATGGTGGAAAGAAAGCCAGACTCACCGTTAGATGAAGAGAAGAGGACGATCAGAGGACGATGGAGGTGGTTTGCAGAAGAGCGGAAATACGCCATGGAATCTGATTATGTCAGCGTTTTAGGTTCGGTGGCTGGTTGACAGTTCGATTACGGCTGGAGGCAGGAAATGGTCTGCGACCGCGCGCTTAACCTGGAGAGGCACGCCGGCCTTATCTCTGTCTCTCTTTGACACGACTCAGTCACGCCTCACCATCCGTGTGCTTCGATATCAATCGTTTTTGGAGCTGTACTGGGCGTCCTGAAACTTAACGGTTACATATAGCATGCGCCAGAACTAGGCACTGAATCGACCGCCGCCCTCACTAGCATCACAGGGTAGTATGACAGATCTCGTACACTTGTTCCATGGATACGTACGCGTTTTATATGTATTCCTGCACCCTCAAGAACCTTTGTCCGAAACCTGCATGTCCCCCAACTAGATTCCTCCCTTCGTTGTCCTATCCTTTCTCTTCCTAACGCTTGGGTGCTAGCCAGAGGTTACTATCACTGGAATTCAGACCGAGAGCACCCCGCGACTAGGTGAGAACCGAAGGGTCTCCAACATGACAGAGTACCCATGGGAGGCTCGTCTGCAAGTCGCTTCTCGCGTTCAGGTCTTCAACGTACGTCGTCCTTCTATCCTACTTCTCAATCTTGCATTATTCGTAGGCCTGACTGCGCGTTAGTGGATGTCAAGTGCGTTTCCCGTCATACCAATGATTCAGGCACGGGAGAGCTAACGCTCAGCACCCACTCCTTCAAGCATCTGCTCTTGTCGTTTGGGTACGCCGACCTCTATCACGCATGGTCAATCTTCTGTGTACTAAAGATATACTATCGTCAGGTCGTCGAATACTTTCAAACACTCGACCAAGAAATCGCCTTCGTCTGGCCTACACCATGGAGCACAGTGAAAGGACTCTACATCCTCAATCGTTACTTGGTAGTAATCCCAATTTGTCTATGCATATACTGTAAGTCTTCAAGTTGCCCCTAGGGCTCATCCTCTTCCGCTGATCATAGTATATCTTGCCGATTATTACGCATCTAGCACAGACTGTCGAGGTGAGCCAGACCGCCTCGAACTGAGCCCAAAAGTTCTAACCGTTGCATGGCCCTTTACTTGAAGCTCGAGAATTGTTACGAAGTATTCATCGTAGCTTCAAGTGAGCTCTTCTTCCATTTGTTCCTATAACCACCACTCCTCCTACTGAACTCACTTTCCGTTAGCGTGTATGACTGTATCTATTGGCATCTCCGAAAGTGAGTCTTTCTCACCCCTGCCGTGCTCCGTCTCTCAACCCCCAAATGTGGACAGCCATGCTCTTCCTACGTGTATGGGCACTGGCGGATAGAAGCAAAGGGATTATCATCTTTCTCTTTACATTCCTCTCTGTACGTCGTCACGCTGGACGCTAAGGTCCCTCACTAGAGCACAGTAGGCTGACACAAGGGCTTATAGGTCGTATTGTCATGTTCGCTAGCGAGCCATATCCTCTTCTTCCTCTCCATGGAATGTAAGTCCTCAGTCCTCTTTGGCAAGGCACGGAGCATTCGTTCGTATGTCCAAAGTCAATACTAACGATACTGGACAGACGCGCCCTCTCCAGCGCGTTCAATCACCAAATGCGTGCTAATGGCAAGCAGGGATAGGCTGCTCACCTACGCATTTGCGTTCGTCGTGACCGAACAAGCGAGTAAGTTTCAAGCCTAGCCTGCCCCCTTTTTATCGTCTCTGGTTTCAGCTCGTTCCCTTTTCTGAGCTTCCCAACTTCAAACTCCACCCTCCAAGCTACAAAAATGCGGCCTAACAGAATCATTTTACTTGCAGTGATCATGTCTATATGCATATACCTCGGAAAACGAAGGCGCCTAGGTACTCAGAGTCCCTTGATTCGGACATTCTTCATGGATGGAGGAATTTATTTCGTCGTTCTCACCCGTACGTCGCCCTTCCAGTCATCCATGAGAAAGAGCTCACACAAGGAGCAGTAATGTCCCTCGCAAACCTCTTTGCTGCCATTGATACCCCCAACGGCTTCCAATTCGTTCTCGCAGCGTAAGTCCGCTGCCTACCTCTCTTTCCTATATCTCTCACCCAAACCGGACACTAATACGAACTGAAACAGACACCAAGGCGTCTTCCACAGCACACTCACCAACAGAATGTTCCTCAACCTGCGTAAACTCGCTGCACAAGATACAGGCGCAGCAACCGACCTCGTCTCTCGTGAATTGGCACTCTTAAATCTTGGGACGGCTCATACGACAGGTAGCATGAACAGAAGTGCTTCAAGTAGGGCAAGAACGACTTCAACGACTGGGACTACGAGAGTCAGAAGGTGGGGAACAGAGAGAGGGAGGGGAAGAGAGGATGTTCCAGTCCTCGCGTATATCCGACAGAGACCAGAAGAAGAGACAGGTTCGAGGCCAAGTTCGACTCGGGAGATCGAGTCATTCATTGATGGGGACGATGAGGAGAGTGTCCTCCCAGGAGATGATGGGGAAGAGGACGGGGTGAGAGACCATAGGGGCGGTGGTGATATTGAATTGACTTTGAGATCAGGGTCGAGAAGATGCGGGGAGGTGTCACGTTCGTCATCTCCGCTCAATCCATAGAACTTTACTTCGCCCACAGAGTGGATCAACTGAGCTGTGTGGCGCATCGACGAAGTATCACCACTAGAGAATTAATGGAAACACGAATGCTGAACATGCTGGGGGCATGGGTAGTTTATATGTATATGTCATCAGAAATGCAGTACCCACTTTCAAAGGCAGCTCACAATTTGCCTACTTCCCTTGGAATTGACTCACCTCACACAGGCAGGTACTCCTGATCCAGAAGTTTCGTGTCATTCCACTGGTCCGACCCCAAAAGAAGGCGCCCAAGGCATCTAGGCTTTGCTCTTCCGCGCCGAACTCTATCACTCGAGCAATTGGGAACATATCTACCTTATGTATAAATGGATCTGGTCAACTTCACCTGGGTCTCTAAGCTATCACTAGCTCTATCACCCGAGCATGCGACAGCATTATGTTGAGCATATTGCGCTGTTTCGGTCTCGTAAATCGTAGCTATTTTTCAGAGTGGCTAGTCTAATTCAACCAAAGATTTGGAATCCAACAATTGTCGCCTTTCCGAACATGGTCGAGTTTCGCGACACGAAGATCATCACCATTGAAGAGCCAGTACGTTACCCGACATAGCAGATTTCAATTACATACAGGAGGTGGAGCACAGACGGATCACAGGTCCAGGCTTTGGTTAATACTCACATCAGGGCTCTGAACGCGATATTGACATACATTATATGTGATTATCTTCGGTGCCATGCGTGCCAACTGTATCGTTCTGACGGTGATATTGACCAGGTCTTACCAATCCTGATCTGTGTAGGGTATACATGCCAATCGGGTCATCGTCGGGTCCATCACCGCGCCGCGGTCACTGTGGAATCAAGCCAAGCCAACCAAGTTGATATGCGCTGCTTCGCTTGGTGCGATGAGTCACAACGACCTGGCATGTATCAATCATTATCTGCGTTTATCCTGTTTGCTAGCGATGCCAATCGGCTGCGTCGTTTTTGTTGTTCAGCAGTGCGTAATTTGATATCTACGTGTTATTCACAGCAAAGGCTGGAGTTCTTCGTGCCAGCAGCCTTCTGATCGCAGCAAGAAATGAAATTATAATCGCAGTTAGAGATGGTAACATTCGGCTTCCGTCACACCTATCGGTACCTGATGCCTTCGTTGTATCATGTCCCCCCGCTTTTCTTGTTCCCCGCTCGCATTGAAACCTCGACGCGAGAAAGGCTGATGACTTGCTCGACCGTGTGCCAGAAACAAAGTGGATATTCAATCTCTAAGTGGAAGGAGGTATGTATCCACAGTGTTCCGCATCCCTGGATACAGATGAATACCACATTAAGCACTGTGCGGAGTTGCGCTCCCCTGGCAACTTCAGCCTCTCTTTGACCTGGTCGCAACCATGTAGACTTAGTCCAATGAAAGAGCCCTTTTTTCGGATCCCTAGGGCTGGTGTCCTGCAGGAATGGCGAGACCATTTGTTGTGGTAAGTCCGCTGCTTTCACCAGTGGTTTCATGCGAGTGGGCCTGTTGTTTCCGTCTAGATCTTCAAGATGAAAGCCCTCTTGCCTGCCCGCGCGTATTCATCCATCTAGGTGTTTGCTCGTATCAGCGTTTCGCGCCCCAAACGAACAGCGGTGCAAGCTTGTCTGTTGGCGCGCTTTCCCAGAGCCACCAATACTCTCTATTAACGAACATCTATCAGGGGAATCTGGATCTCCTGCGTGTAAGGAAGCCAAGCCCGTTTAGAGACTTTCGGCAGCCATCATTGTCCTGGGGTTTTGACTTCAAGAGCCGGGTGAGTGGTAGCGTGCCTTGAGCAATGTAAAGTGAGACAGGCAGGTATTTAACCTTCAGCCAAACTGACACTGGCATGTGGTGAGTAGCAAAGAAGGGTTATTATCTCGACCGGCCCTATCCAACACAACAGAACCTGCAAGCCAGGTACTCGGCAAGAAATCGGACATGTCCGTTCCGCGTTCCTGGCCATCGGCAGGCTTAAGCACATGTATTTTACTCGATTTACGTTTTGTTTTCTGGGGTTGGGGCTTTCCGACACATGCCGACTCAGCAGAAGAGCAGGAGGAACAAGCGGGCAATAAGCTGGAGGAACGGAGCCATCGGCCGCAACAGACCTCAAATTTCGGCCTGTGGTACGTACGTCATTGCCTGTTGCCTTGCCCGAAATGACCGTCGGGAGGGAGCATCGAATCGTTGCAAGAAGTTCATGAGGACAAACACCAATGCTTGGTATTTTTGCGAGATCGTAATATAGACATGCACAAAGACGAAGAAAAGGCTCCTGTAAATGTAGGCCTGAGCTATTCCCTTCCACCTGCACAACCAGTTTCAGGAGCCTCAGGTCTTCGCACGACGAGTCCAGCTCCCTGATCTCTATAAGTACTAGCTACAGGGATATTCAGCGAAAGCCTTGCAGCGCTAAACTTAGCAAGGATACTGGGGCGATTCTCGGACCACCCCGGAGAAGCGTTGGCCTCTCTACCTCTGATTTGTCTGGATCCATGGCTGTGAATCACGTACAAACTGACGAGTGGGATACACTCACCTATCCCACCAGAGAATTAGCTCCTTGACTTCCATAGCATCCCGATGCTCATCCACATGGTTGAACAGGGTATCGAATAGCCGCTTATGTGGCAACCGATTTCGACCGCAAAGGTATGTATTGGGGCCTGATAGGGCGCTGATGACCTATGAGGGAATCAGTTGACTGCCTCAGTGCCATCACAGTCGCACATTACCAGAGTAGCAACATAGACGATCGAATTCAATGTCAAATGAGCAGACAGTGCTGAGGCGCATCTGGCTCTCACTCCGAATATACGTCTGTACGTCTGTTTTGTAGGTGGTTAATAGAACTTCAGACATAAGGTGCTGCCATTACCACGACAAGGAGGCGATTCCGCAGGAAGCCTTCCCAGGGTTTCTGAGGATCGAATCCCAGATTCTGGTAGAATACGGCTGGCCATGCTCCAACCCCACTGGACTGCGGCGTAGAGCGTAGAGCATTCTTGACTCTGTAACATAACATATATATATTAGTAGAAAGGCCGATTTTGAAGCAACTTACTCGCCGCTGTTCCAATCAGAGCCTATGGGGCAGAGAAGGCGCCCGATTGCGTCATTATCAAACCCTTGTCCACAACATGCAATCCCAAGTCGGCAGGAAATCAGAGTCCGTGCACTTGCGAGGTCTGTAGACCAAGCCGCTGACTGCCCCTTTCTAACCTACACGAACGAGTGGTTAATTGATAGTCTTGGTGAAGAAAGAAAAACTAACCAAGTCTTCGACATGACTTCGAGCAGCCCCTGTCAGCTTTGTAAGGTCTTCACCGTGAAGTAAAAGGAGGCGCTCCAGTGTGAGGAAGTACCGATGGTCCCGCCTCTCCTTGCTATATCACGCAGTGAGTCCATGCACCCATTAGTAAGTCGCAATTTACCTGGGCATGTTTCTCCAGACAAGCGACAGTTTCTTCAGCCTATGGGTTGCCAATGTTTCTACGGAAATCAGCCTTTTAGGTTCAATGAAAGGATGGACTGAGCGAGCAAAGTGGATGCCAAGATGATACAAGGGGTCTGTAGAGAATCTAGAACACAGTATTATCAGGATCGATAGCCGAGGATAAGGGTTGCGCCTCACGCATGAATTCTGTCTTTCCAGTACTTCCGGGTACAGGAAGACTTAAATCGATCTGCAGGCGGTGGTCGGGCTGGCCTTTCCTTCGCTTTCCTTCGCTGTGGTTGCTGCCCTGACCTTGTTATCGGTGGCATCAAGACGATTTACCCCACTAAACCTTGAATGAAAGGTTCAGAACGGATTCAGCTCCAGTGTTAAGTCTGTGGTCGATGTCGAAAGGATTGTTGCTGCGGCTGCGGTTTGAGCTTGCCGAGTCAATCCTGATCGCAGCGAAATGTTTGTGCGTCACGTACCGGTAGTGATGCCGCCCAAAGTATAAGAAGATGGCGGAATATATGAGACTTCATCCTAGTTGGCAGCTATGCCACGCACCACTCAGATATCACCGCGTTGTGCTCTTGTCCGGGCGTTCCTTGACAAGGTGGAATTGGCACACCGCGCAGTTACATCGGGATCACCACGACAGATTCTTCACTACGACTCGACAACAAAGAGCCTGGTCCCATGGTACTGGTGAGTGAGAGTAGAAAGTAAGCGGCAGTGGCTAATTCTGAGCTGTAGGCCTGTGTACAACGAGGAAATGGTCCAGCCCGAAAAGCTTGGTTTACGAAATACGCGCGTGGAGCCATCTGGTTTGGAAGAATATAGACGTTACCACGAATTTAGGGCTCCCTCATGCCTCTGTGCTTTTGTCAATGGTGTTGAGTACACAGAAAGTCGCATTGGAGTCGTAAGTGGGGGGAAACAGGGTGGAGCTTATGCAGCTGAATGCGAGGAAAGGCATGTGGGTATCGTGGTGAGTGTTCGTATACGCCTGTTGAAGATGAAATTCTTACTTTGGGTATAGTGTACTTGGATGCTTTCTACCCAGTACTTGGCTTGCGGATAAAAAAGTATCGTCGTCGAGGTAGGTTCTTCTCCAAGCCGTCAAGAATACTGATGCGAAGATCACGATTCATGCAGAATCCCCACTTGATGCTACACCTATTGTGATTGCACTTGACGAGGGGAAAGACAAAGTAGTGTGTCATCAGCACCTGGACCCTTCAACAAGCCTATTGGTGGCTGGTACCAGCCTTGAGCGCAATCCGCTGATGCTTGTCTCCGATCTGCTCAAGGACGATGGTGTAGATGCGAGAATCTTCTGGACAGTTTTCAGTGAGTGTAGGCATTGTCGACGCATCGTTGTAAAGCAGAGGCAGGACCATCCTTGCCGGGAAATCAGGGATGCATGAGGTGGAGGGCCACAGCGGGGATAAGACTGGCTCTATGAACGCCACGCAATTCGACAAGCAGGTTTTGATTCTCAAAGATTTCGGCATCAGACGTGGGCGGGAGTTTCTGAATTCGGTGTGCCCTGTAGATAAGATAAGATAGTTATCGTTATTCTTGGAACTCGAAGATAAATGGGAAACAACACGCACATGACACACTGAGAGGGCTTGGGGTGACGACGCGACATGGCTATCAAGCAGCCAGAAACTGACCTCCCCTAAGCCAATATGACGGTAGAGCACCTCTGTGGAAAGTTCAATAAGTCTACACCTCTCCAAGACAAAGCCGAAGAAAATGAAGTTGAAGAACCAGCAGACGAGTTCCATGATCCTGAGCTTCAGGGACTAATAGGATTGGTTCAACTTTCTTCGAGCCATCAAAGATGCGGGGCGGGATGACGAACTAGAACAAGTTACTATGAACCAACCGACGACCAATGCCCGGCCATTGACGCTTCAAGTCCTAGATAGGGGCTGTCCCAATTTGGAGAGCCCGACAGGCTGCCTTAACGTGCAGGAAGTCTTCGGAGATTGCCGAAATCTTCGAAACCTGCTGGTTGAATTGGGTTCAGTATCACAGTAGTGATTGTTTAGACGGGAATAGGGAATAGTCACAAAAGGACTACACGTACCGTAATTGGAGGAGGCCCCAGAGTGGTCAGATCAATTTGGAGAGCCCATGTACACGTACAGCTCCTTGACGTAGTCCATTGGGCTTGAGAGGGGAACTGGAAGAAAGTGGGCAAGGGACGAGGACAGTTTTCAACGAGACACAAGAAAGGTAGACTTATAGGTCCTCCAACATTACTGTTATGTGTGGTGGGGGCTCTGGGAGCTCAATCGGCAGTCAAAGAGTCGGACATATTCCGCCTTGCAATAAGCATGGATCGTTGGATGGCTTGCTGCATCTCCCTTAGAATTGATTTTCCCTCGAGTGGGTTACTTCCCGAAGGTTCGATAGATAGAAGAAACACACCGGAGCCTTACGAAACCGCAACATCCCAATGCAGCTCTTAGGATGAGTTTTCGACCACCGCGATGGTCACAGTCAGAAATGACTCTGATTTTTAGAACTCCGATGGCCGATTTGATGTTTGACCGCCGTATGGTCAAACTGATCAAAGCGCCTGAAAGGCAGAAACCTCACATTTTCCAGCCTGTTTACAGGTATCTGTGGCATAGTCATTCTTACAGGGTGATAGGCGGTGAGTGAGGAAGCAAGGTACGTATTATTATGGATGTGAAGGCCTTGTGGTCTTTAAATGGTTGGTAGATTGCCACATGCGGCGATGCGCACTGAGGAGGCAAGGAGAGCCGAGATTCCCATTAATAGCAGGGATTATAAAGTAAGAGAAATTATTTACTGTTGGATTCACCGTGCACATTCCCATTAATAATGGCCTAAGTAATGAGCCTGAGATGTTCGAACAAGCTCAATGTCACGGTTCGGTTCTGGGAATCGGTTAAGGAGGAGCTTGGTGAACTGTACTTCGTTGAGCCACCAGTTACGATATTGCCTCTCATTCTTCCGCAAGGTGGTGATCTCTTCCTCCTTCTCTTCAAGTTCTTTCTCAACTTCACTATATTGCTGGCGAGCGTTACTGAGCTCATCTCGCACACGCTGTAAGGCATTGGCCTTTGAGCGAAGCTGGCGCTTCTGTCGTTCGATAATGCTCCGCAAGGCTACGAGGTCCTCATCACGGAGGGCACTAGATCCCGCTGATGTTGGGAAAATCTGAGATTCTTCGCATTCAAGAAGAAGGCGAAACCCTTACTGCCAGTGGCCGGCTGTCCCACGATGGAAGCTGAACCCTCCAGGGGAAGATCCTGATCTGAAGCATCCCGATCTTCACTAGGCTGCACGTGTATAGGTGGATTAGGTCCTGGTGAGAACCGAGAAGTACCCAACCCTAAGTATAGAATTCAAGTCAGATCCTATGCCACCGTGCGGAAGGAAAGTGACATGCCTAGACTCTGACTTTCGTCACCTCCACTGACCTCGGAGGTGGACCTGCTACCAATAGGGCGAGAAGCCTGGGTGCTGCCAATTGGAGTGTAGCGGTGGCGAGAACTTCTCCGGGTTCTGTGAACCAAAAGTAGAGAAGTGTCACCGGAGGTTGGAGTGGAGATGTTAATGCGATTGGAAGAGCAATGAAGTTGTAGGGAGTTGCCGAAGGAAGGTTTGAGTGCTCAGCAGTGGTGTGCGGCAATCGATTATCCTGTCCCTTATATATTATGGCTACTTTCCATGTTGGAGTCATTCTACCAGTAGCTGCGCATGATGGCTGCGGACTCCGGAGGCTGGTGACAATGAGCTTCTGATGTCCCGTTAGGTTAGCACCGTGTGGTATTCGCAGGCAGAGTAGCGTTAGTGGGCTTGAATGCCATTGAGAAAAATGATAGAAAGATAGAAATAGAACCGTACGGCCTGAGGATAAATCGTATCTCACGCTTTCCGCATCAAGACATTCAAATGCTGGAAAGGGAGTGAGGAAGATTTTTCTGAAATGAACGGGGACATGCAGCATGCAAAGTGATTCGGTGCTCGACTCGGACGTTTTGACCATGGGTTTGAATTCAGGAGAACTCTTGGTTTGCCAAGGGCCGTCACATCGTGTGGCAAGTAGCACTTGAAGGTGCCAGGAACATATGAAACCAATCCCGAAGCGTGCACTGGCAGCGTTCTTCAAGTTGATGTGCCAAAGCGCGTCAGGGATAGGGGCACATTCACATGACGCGGAGGCCCTGAACTTTCGACGACACTCAGAAAAGGAGCCCACATGGGGTAGGGGTATTATGTGCATTAAAATTTGTAGTAGGGTAGACATAAGCCTCTATATAGCTATGCAAAACCTTGAGAGAATGTCTAATTGCTGATACGACTACTATCTAAGGAAAGTACGTGAATGTCTAGTAAACAATGAGAAATGTTTGACTTGAGAGCGAACGAATGTAGTCATGATATTTGCCGTGCACACGAGTGAGCTGCAACGATGTCTCCATGAGATCGTCGCTTTCCACGACAGGCGCTGGCAGGGCTAGGGTCTATCTCGGAACGAAGTCCCTGCACCGATCCACACTGCTATATACGCCTGACTCCAGTAGTCATTCCCGATGTTCCCGGTGAAGCTGTAGACATTGAGCCTTCCCGAGCTTTCCGCTGTTCCTTCATCAAGGCCAAGACTGAACCTTTCTTTGGGTTTCTGTTGCGTTCATTATAATTTGGGAAGATTTGCCTTCAAGAGTGATTAGTACGAAAACCATCTATGAGGAATGATTCAACTTACATGTCCCACCAAGCGAGTAGAGAGCGAACATTTTCTGCTTCTGCCGGGTCACAAAATGCTTCTATGACAGAGCCATAGAACCGTTCGGAATCCGTGATTAGATCGGTTCTAGAAAATGTCGGAGAGGAGCTCAGGGCGAAACGCACCTGAAAGGGCGGTCAATATCCTGAATGTATGAAATCATGTAACACTGATACCTGGGTTGCAACATATGCCAGAGATGCAATAGTAACGTTCTTCATTCCATGAATCCGGGCATTCCCTGATCGGGTGGCACGTGGCTCTCGGTCGACAGAGCTGGGAGATGTGAAAATGTGTTTGAAGGCCTGCAAGCGTTTCGATCAGCCTTTTTGTATTCGTCGAATTGATCAGGACTCACCGAAATAAGGAGAGTGCTTCGAAAAAGCCCATCCCAAACATTGCTTGGGCTATAAATATAGTCTTTCCACAGGAAAAGGGGCCACTGGTCACCAGATACGGTCAGGGTACCATTCCGTAACCGTTCCCTTGTTCTTGTAGGCATGAATTTTCATGAGCGATGGCAAAGAAGGCTAAAACTCACTCTGGGTCGTTCCAGTCATAGTCGATGGGGCAGAGCAGCTCTCCTGTACGGGGGTGAAAAAATCCCTGGTCAGTCTTGACATTTCTCATGAGTGGGGGTTGGAGGGTTTGGCCACGAGGGGTAATCCAGTCGACGATAACCTCTTTCAACCCCTTTGTGTCATCGGCTCGTGCTCCAGCTGAGCCCTTCTGAATCTATGAACTGGGTGTAAGGGCGTGCTGTACCTTACAAGCAATGTATGTCAACAATGCTACAACGCACCAATTCAGCAACATAGAATATGTCTTGCTCGGATCCGTTACACAAACGCTTCTCGAGACCTGGAGACAGCTTAAGCAACTCCTCATAGATAGCGTGCTCACGACGCTCGCTAAGGAAAGGATAAGCCATCTTGAGATAGGAAGGCTACAGTATGGATTGTTAACATACTGAGGTGAGAGGTCTTCCTCCTCCATGCGCTCGAGTGTTAATTGCACGCTGCGGCTCAAGCCATTCTTTATCAAAGTCTGAACGCGACAGAAGGCTTGAACAGTTCGGCCAAAGTGACGACCATGATGAACCAAAGGGTCAGTTCTACATCTGTAGAAGGAAGTCAGTACCTTCTTCGGCAGATAGATAAAATGCAAGATGACGAACGGGCGCTTGCGTGGGCCTAGTCCCAGTGCTGAATCATTCGTCGCATCTACATCAGGCTCAGACCGGAGATCAAAGGAGTCCTCTTCACGCCTCCTTTTGCCATTCGTGGTGGAAGGTGTAGGTGATTCGGAGTTGCGTCTAGACTGGATGCTTGAGCCAGACATCTGAGTTCAAAGACCTGTATGGTTGATCGACAATCGAGTGCCAGGCCTTTAACATTTTGATACCACACCTGAGTACAGGTAATACTGCGATTTAGACAGCTGCGCGTGCAAGGGACCACTGCGGCGCAAAGCTGCGGACGCCCTCAATGACATGATGGTTGGCGTATAGGGAACTCATCGTATGTGTCCGTCAACAAACGCTTGGAGCACTCAAGTTCGCCGTTCGCTCAGGCTGGTGAAGGATTGGGCGGGAGCAATGCGCGGAGTATCAACCTTATTTGCAGCGCTAATCATTCCAAATTGGGACGCCAATCATGCTTCAGTCACAGCGCAATGATCCCACTGCACCTCAGCAAAGGCGCACTCCGATAATTCAACGATGGTGATTTATTAAACGAGTGTTTACAACTAACGCACTGGACAACTGAAGCGAAAATGGATCTCGACATGAATGGGGCTTGAGCTCGAGGAAGAGCTGTACTATAGTCACCAAGCCACCAGCGTGAGCCTACAGGAACACATTCGACTCGTCAAGAAAACCATGAGATCCTACTCAGCTCTTAGCCTGAACCAAAAAGCTGAGAAATCATTCCGAGAAGGTAGCCAACGATACGGGCGAGGAGTGACATAGTCAAGAGGGGGAGGACAGCGACCCCTGTAGGACCCAGTGTGAGCGTAACCCACGGATCTCAATTGGACACACTCACCGGCCAGGGCACGCCTCAAGGACTGCCATACAGAGGGCCCTGGAACACTCAGCTCTAGTAGCGCAAGCCTAAAGGGTCAAATGAGCTTACCAGTCGGAATGACATCGCAAACGACGTTGCCCTGCTGGGATTGGGGAGCAGCCTCAAGGGTAACGGACAAGGGGGAAGGTGGGGTAATGCCGGTTGGAATGTTTAGCCCCGCGTTGTAAGCTGAGAATTCCATCTGTCCATTGCGTAACAGACGAGTGAACCTATTGGGAAACCCTAATGCTCGAGGGATTGCGCTCGAGAATCTGGATATCCGGCGATAGATCGGGCTGCGCGTCGCTGCTAACAGAGTCGCTAAGGGCAGAAGACGGGGAGGATCATTTGCGGACATAAAGGCTGAGTAGGACAGTCAAGAAATTCAAGTTATTACATCGCATGTCGAGAAACCGGGAGGGTTGAACGAACCCGACCAAACACCCTCATCCTCAAGGGACTCGTCCATGATACGCTGAATATGGAACTTGCGCGAGTGGTAGGGCAGCAGCGCAGGCTTCTTGGAAGGGGCAGTCAAGGATGACATGGTGGGCGGGAGGGGTGTAAGCAGACGTAGGAATGCCTATTGATGTTCAACGCTGCTTTATGTGGGATTCGGGTTGTCGTAACAGGAGATAGTTCCATGATAAGTTCCAGAGACCCTCTTCTACAAAAGGCAGGAGGCGTGTTAAGGAGGTAATCACAACCTCCTGTTTTCGATTCCACCCCAGAAGGATTTACAATCACAACACACTCGAGGGTGTATTACATGCGAAGCAGTTCGAAACCAAGCCTCTGAACCCTCGTTCACATGCACCTAGTCTTCCCTTGCAGCCACTGTGAAGGCAATGGCGATGATACGGTACCTAGCATGATGGATCTCCGTGGTATATTTCTAGAAGCCTTCCCAAAAGCAGTACACCTGGGCCAATGCATTGGTAGTAGAGCATATCGTGGTCACGATCTGAGCTTCATCTCCGTGAAAAAACATGAGGACGTCACATAATTGTCGAAGACATGTCAAGCCCCTACCTTCTGATCACAGGTTAGTAGACCGTTTGTTGTTCATTGAAAAGGATTGTGTAATGGCGGCCCATCGAGCAGTCGGATAAGTGATCATGAGGACCAATGCAGTGGCTCCGCAGTGCGGCGGGATTCGAGTCAATCGCCAATTATTTCCAGAACATCTAAGCTGCGTGTAACCACGCTTGATGGATTCAACGGCAAACTCTTGGGATTGCCAAATCCCAAAACCTTTTTTTATCTTCAGTCGCAGCACATCCACTTTTCTCCCACAGTCTTGAAACCCCGCTAAAAACTCAGCAAGCGTAAACTCAAACTTGTCCTCTGTTTCCCCAGCAACGCCAGCTCACTCATAAGAACACTCCTTTAAAGACAAATATCCCTCGTAAGTTTTCTAGTATCCAAGAAAAATATACAACCACTCAGGCATTTACTAGGATGTCACCCTCTGCCACCATCCAGCACTTGCTCATCGAATCTGCCTCTGGTGGTATTCGTTGGGATCAAGGAAGAGTGAGTGCTAGATGAATTTGTCCCTCAACTCCCCCTCATAGGCGTCTCGGGTAGGAGCTACTCATTTCCCTCAAGTCTCTGCCCTCCCTTTCCCTTGCAGTGGATGGCACGTCCATTTCCATCATAAGCAATTCCCCTCCTTCCTCACCCAATGAGGACATGCCCTCGGATGATTGTCCGAGCATGCCCTACACTCAGGGCTTTGAGCAATTCACCGACTATTCCCAAGTCTCAATGCGGCTCGGGGCTTCCATCATTGACCGAACGAATTGTCTCGACTTGGTCATCAAGCATTTCCAAAACCTCAAGACCGCAATCGATGACTATAACGAAGCTAACATCAACGCTACCTCTGCCTCGGCCACGTACAGTGCCTTCGAGAAGTATTATAGCTCACAGTCACCCTCCATTCCAAAGGCCATGAATCGCTTGAGGGAAGCGATGCTTGCCCAGCTGACCGCATCCCCTTCGTTTAGTCGGTCATGAGAAGTTGTATTCATTTCTCTTGCAATATGTTGTGATTATTATACCAAGTATGTCCTACTATTGTGTACAAAGCATTTTGAATATTTATAACCTTTCGTTCCAATTCAATTGCAATCCCGCACGAAGCGTCCCGAAAAGTGATAGCTGTAAGGCCTTTGTGCCACCGATCATCCAGCCTCGCTGGCTGGTGCTCTGAATCTGCCATCGGAAGCACATTTTTCCTTTCCGCTGCCTCAAGCGTTCGGAGAGGAGTTCATCGCTCGCAGCTGCGCTGCGCATCGCAGTCACTGGCTCCCTAATTTGTCTCCGCATATAGCAGGCCCGTCCGTAGCCCTTGGCGTATCAGCTATATATTCAGGTGAGCACCCCGCCTCGAATACGTGATTATTAGCTTTTGGTCCCTCAAGTTGTCTCACAGGCAATACCCCAGAACATTCGGTTCAGACTTTGAAGTTCGGTGAGGCATTTCTTTATTTGAAGAGCATTGCTGGATAGTCGTGCTAACCAAGTATTACTTGGATTGGAGACCAGCCATCAATACACTTCTCTCTATAGAATGGAATTTGATAATTTCAGAGTGACTACAGGGCCCTGTCACTCACTCTACGTGAATGACCAGTGCCACGAAGTTTTCATGGCGTCAGCACTTCAGTCAACCTGGATAGGGGGGGTCTGAGGTTGGTTAATTCAAGGCTTTCCATTGGGCCTGAGGCCCCTCTGTCCACCTGGCTCAGGTGGCCCTATGGGCTGCCCATCCTGTCCATTCCATTTGTGCTGCCCTTGGGCAACCCTTGGGCAACCCATGCTATCCACAGTGTCTGGGGTCCAATACTGATGGGCCGTCCAGACCTAAATATATTGCTATTACAGCAGGCTTGGACAGCCCATGGACAGCTCTTGGACAGCTTTGTTTCAATACTTAAAGTAGTTTTCAAGACAACATACAAAATTACCTAAAAAGGAAACATTTGAAAATTACATAACTATAAAATTACCTAAAATAGAATTTTCCAAATAGAGTAACATGCAAATCAGGCACCATCAATGATGTCACTGATTGACACATTAATGTAGATCAGGTACATTACTTATTAATAGAATGAGGTTATTAATTAGCACTAATTAGTGACATCATTGATCAACAATAATTAGTGATTAATTAGTGGGCGCTTAATTGATGATCTAATTAATCACTAATTAAGATAAGGTAGACCAAATTGTGTTCGGCCTATATCTCCTGCATCTGAGCTCCGATTGAGATGATCTAATGAGTTTTAGAAAGGTCTCATTAAGCTCTTGCCAAATGCGGTGCTTGATTAGGTAATATCATTTGATGTATAATGCTATTCCCTGATTTCGGAGTTTGCACAACCAATATACGATGCAGCCAGATCAGCAGTAATCCAATGATATATACTCATTTCAACACTTCTAATATTCCTTTACACTCATTTGTAGTTGGTTTACATAGCATTTTGGCTAACTGATAACAAGCATTCAGACTTATCACAGACGCCAAATACAATGGTTTTTATTGAATGATGTGTTCAATTTACCTGTTGTTTGGTGTTACCTGGGGCTGTAAGCTATACCAAATTGAAGCCCCAAATGATTCCTTTCCAAAACATCTTGAATCCCACCAAACGGATAAGAACTGACATGTTTATTCAAGGAGTACTCAAATATGCAGACTTTGAACAAAGTGTAACTGGCAATCTGTACTTACACATTGTCATTTTCCAGTACTCCTTGAATAAACATGTCAGTTCTTATCCGTTTGGTGGGATTCAAGATGTTTTGGAAAGGAATCATTTGGGGCTTCAATTTGGTATAGCTTACAGCCCCAGGTAACACCAAACAACAGGTAAATTGAACACATCATTCAATAAAAACCATTGTATTTGGCGTCTGTGATAAGTCTGAATGCTTGTTATCAGTTAGCCAAAATGCTATGTAAACCAACTACAAATGAGTGTAAAGGAATATTAGAAGTGTTGAAATGAGTATATATCATTGGATTACTGCTGATCTGGCTGCATCGTATATTGGTTGTGCAAACTCCGAAATCAGGGAATAGCATTATACATCAAATGATATTACCTAATCAAGCACCGCATTTGGCAAGAGCTTAATGAGACCTTTCTAAAACTCATTAGATCATCTCAATCGGAGCTCAGATGCAGGAGATATAGGCCGAACACAATTTGGTCTACCTTATCTTAATTAGTGATTAATTAGATCATCAATTAAGCGCCCACTAATTAATCACTAATTATTGTTGATCAATGATGTCACTAATTAGTGCTAATTAATAACCTCATTCTATTAATAAGTAATGTACCTGATCTACATTAATGTGTCAATCAGTGACATCATTGATGGTGCCTGATTTGCATGTTACTCTATTTGGAAAATTCTATTTTAGGTAATTTTATAGTTATGTAATTTTCAAATGTTTCCTTTTTAGGTAATTTTGTATGTTGTCTTGAAAACTACTTTAAGTATTGAAACAAAGCTGTCCAAGAGCTGTCCATGGGCTGTCCAAGCCTGCTGTAATAGCAATATATTTAGGTCTGGACGGCCCATCAGTATTGGACCCCAGACACTGTGGATAGCATGGGTTGCCCAAGGGTTGCCCAAGGGCAGCACAAATGGAATGGACAGGATGGGCAGCCCATAGGGCCACCTGAGCCAGGTGGACAGAGGGGCCTCAGGCCCAATGGAAAGCCTTGAATTAACCAACCTCAGACCCCCCCTATCCAGGTTGACTGAAGTGGCGTCAGAACGAGTCCTCTCGGCTGAGGTGAGCTGCAGTGTACTTCAGAACTTCAATATGCTTAAGGAGTCTACGTTAGCAGGAGCTTCCAGACCAGAGCCTGCCTTTGGAACAATATCACGAAACCGCACATGCGATTCAAACCGCGATGGGCTTGGAAAAAGATCCCAAGACATTTTTCGCTTTCATGGTATTGACCGCCGTCGTTATCCGTCCTACCAGTGCTCACTTCCCAACCTCTATCAAGGCTGCCGTTTCTCGTGGAATTCGAAAGCTGGGCTGGGGACCTCAGGTAGGTACCGCTGGCAAATCGAATTCTAGCGATGGTGGAAGAATTCGGCCTGCCAGCTCCGTTTCTCGCTTAGCTTGGTTGGTAAGTACCTTTATGCTTTAAATTTTCCTTTCCTAATAAGTCGCAACTTGCGTAGGTGAACCAGGAATGCCCAATCCTTCGTCGCTATGACTCACCGTGGCCAGTTCATGCTCTGGTTGGCATGCATGGGGATGAAGTTCACAAACGTGAGCAGGAGTTCAGGCGACTAAATGGATCCACAGCGACCCTTCCGGACTTTCATTCGAACCTACTGGAAGAGGCGATGGATACCTTCCCAAAGCCTACTATGAGCAGCAAGTAGTTTGGTAGTGCATGGTGTAACACTTTCTTTGGTGGAATCTTGGGTTGCCAGATTTACCAGGAATAATCGTCTCCCTCTTTTAGCAAATATTCGGATGTGAAAATCGTGGATCGAGGAGGCGTATGATGTCTGTTGAGCTCAAATTGTGACAAGGTAGAGAAGGGAAATGTACGTACCACATGAGGGAAGTTGGCCAGTTCGACAGGGGGTTTGACCTCTGGTGTTTGTGTTGAAATGTTGATTTCGACGAACGGGTGCTGGCCTCCTGACTGGCTCGAAAAATTGACCGCCCCTCCCGCATTGTGTGGGCAGGAAAACGAAGATTGAGCGAGCTGACTGTTGCCCTGGCGTGTCTTCAACCCTCTCGGGCTGTCAAGCGATTATCGATAGATGCAACGTATCTTGGAGCAATCATCTTGGAGGCATTGTGAGAGCCTCGTCTCGAATTATCAACACTCGATTGGCACGGCGTCGAAATTTCGATCATGAGCCTATCTTTTTTGCTCTAGATATATGGATTCGATTGCCATTAGCTCAGAAAAATGCAAACGAGGTGTTTTTCGAACTTCTAGGGCCTTTCGAACCGATCTGACATATTCTCGACAAAAGGTGCGCTGACCACTGACAACCCCCACGATTTGGACACAACTGGGGGCCCTCTGACTGCTGACTGTCGAAGTGACCGAAATGGTACAGTAGCACATCCAGTTGAATGACGGTAAGTATCACATCGGTGCGCTGCAAAGCCCGCAGCCGCAGTCTCAAGCTAACGCTATTGGTTGCTCAGGTCGTAAAGCTGCGGCCGGCCTTCCGTTGAGTGTATGCCTGATATATAAGTCATTTTTGTGGCACTCTAGTAGCCTGACACTCGCAGCTTCGCTCCACGAACGTGCACAACTCATCCACGCTACTCGGATGTTTACCATCATTCCTTGCTCTACCTCTTCACCTTGCTCTCTCAGCTGCAACAGTCCAAAGTACTGTGAGAAGGAGGCTCAAGAGACGGAAACCCTCTTCCCAGCACTGATGCACTCTCAGAAGCTGGTACCACTGTTCGACTGTACGTAGTGACATGCCCTCCAAGCCTCTCTGAGCCTGACTTCAGCCTCTTTGGGCCCAGCGTCCTTTGTTGAAGACCTGTTTGAAAGTATGTGTCCGGAATTCCATGAACTCGAATCCGAATTCTCATTGCATGCACTGGTCGTTATTAGCTTTTCAAGGCTTACAGAAAGCTGATGAAAGTCCTCTGCCCTTGGAAAGGCCAAGGCAATTCGAGAGCACTACCTTTCGTTCCCTAGTCTCACAGCTCGCGTTAGAGGTGGCCCAGGAATCACTCCAGTCTCTTGAACGCTTCCGCACCACCAGTGTAGCTTCATCGGCTCCAACTGCTGGTGGTTGCTCAAGCGCTGCTCCCAACTGGGGTTACCAACAAGGGATAGAAGCAGTCACCATGGTGCTTGCTGTGCGTTTGCTTCAGCTCCCTGCAGATGCACCTGAGGAGCAGCGAGAAACCCCTACCCCTTCCCAAAAAAAATCAGATTCAGAACTTTATCCCCTTTTATCTTCTTCTCTAACCTTTTGAGTGCATCGAATGTATTTTGACGTATGCAGATGGTCTCTTTGTTGTTATGGACCGGACTTAGGGCTCGCGTAACGATGCTTGACAGCTTCGTCCTCCTCCGTCCCCTTGAGTAGGCGACGGCCTCTTTGTTCACAAAGGTCGGACAACATCACTATGGCGAAGTTTGTGCATGATCCTGGCATGCTCCCAGGCTTCTTAATTACAGTGCCTTGCATATCAATATGAGTTTTTTCTTTCGCGTTTTTGTGGTGGCTGTGTCGACATCATCCATCCCGATGGTAAGTGGTCTTCTTGCTCGAGGTTAGAACAAGATTTTAGAAACATACAAGGCGTTTACAAGTTGTATTTGCATCGGATTTTACTTTCCCCTCTCTCCTTCCAGCAATACCAGGCTGGGAATCGGAGTCAAGGTGGTTGCGGTGACAGTCCCAGCACAGGCATATCAATACGATCGCCATCTCGACCAAGATCACCAATGTAGAAAAAACGAAAAACAAAATGCAGATTGATGCAAGTGAAGTCACACTGGATACAATGGCTGTGGAAGGGAAAACATATGTACATACGCTACGTCTCGTTGGGTTTCTGGTTTGAATTACAGAATTCCAAAGGCGACGAGCGCCTCAATTAGCTTGCCAATAGCAAAACCGATAGTAGCCTCCGATTCCATACCCTACAGCAATAAATTTAAAGGGCAGGGGACCTATTGCGACTGACGAACGGCAAGGAGATATCCTTAACATCAGGAAAAGTGGGTTTTGCCTCTGAGTGCTTTGGTCATTCCGAATGTACTCGGATCACATTTGGTAAATTGCAAAATTACAAGAGACATGAATGACACATCAAGCTTTTTGAGGCTCTCTGAGTGCCTTGGAAACGACATTCATTTCCTCTGAACACATACTTCAAATTCTATCATTTCCCCGAGTACACTGAACAGGCGCCAAAGGGCCAATCCGAGTAAACACCTTATATCCAGTCTTCATTCAGGTTTTTACCTGACATGTTATATACCGTTGGAATCGTCCTGTTTTCAGCTACCCGAATCTGTAATCCGTTTACCTAACGAATGCAAATTGAACGAGAGCGCCCACATAGAGTATAAAGTACAGATGCATAAAGTCTATGCATATTTGACCACAATGTACATATAGTGTTAGACTGAAATATATACCGTTTGAATCCCCTAATTTCAGGCTTTCAAACGCATCCGGTTTTGTAGCAAACGGCCCGGAAATGACAGAGATCGACCATTCTTAAGTTAATGACACTTTAAGTTCTCCAGTGGTTCTGAGTCCGTGTTCCACGGAATTTGACTTCAGACTTTGATCCGTTGCCACGTCGCGAGCGGCGAGTCGCCTGCGGCTTGAATTAAGCTCACTCTTGAACCACCACCTCCGCTACCACAGCCCGCTGCCCTCAACAAACCGAGTGTGTGAACTTGGATTCACCGTGAATCCAAGTTCACACACTCTTCTGTGTACTATACAGCATCTCGGTGAGTGCCGAAGTCCTTACTTTTTGCCCATCAACTGATGAGCTGGCAACAGGACTTGGAGCAGGACCACGACAGCAGCGATGGGTGGGGATGGATGGGACTGGGATGGGACTGAGATGGTGCAGCGGCGGTCAAGTGCGTATAATGGCGAACACCCGGTGAGTTTCCTTTAATGGTTCCCTTCACTAATGTTTTACAGAACCCATAGGTGTTCTCGACAACAACAACGTCCCCAGCAAATGCAACAACGGCTTACCCCTCCATTAGGCATTCACCACCACCACCACTACCACCACCACCATCATCATCACCTATCTCACCAGCACCTCAACCACGCGAATAGTACTGACCATGAATGCAGGGCGACTGGGCTTCATGTTGGCTATCAAGGAGTTTGGTTGGGTGGAATGATGAAACAGCAGTGCAGATGGTATATTAGGGATCCATAGTTATGTACCATGTAATCTATAGTGTTAATGCAATGCTTTTTTGAGCCTTCAGATTGGGGGAAGTTAATATTCCTGTATTTTTGAGTAGTGTTTGAATATGTTTGAGTGATACATGTGAGCCTTGGATGAGCATTTGAATGTCTCTGAGACACTTTCAGAGGTCTTTGAAATTAAGTACGCTGGAAAAGGTTCCTCTCAAAGACCTCGGGCTGTCTCGTAATGCTTTGATGACTTTGATGCTTTATATGCCATCAGAGCATATGAAAGACAATCAAAGTCTCTCAGAGAAAATACCTTTTTTCCTGATGAATCAGGTGGGAGGAAGTTTTGCTTCAAGCGTACTAGGGCGGGAATTACCATAATCGTTGATCCCGATCATGTCCTTTGGCACCCAGTGGCGCCCAGTGGCGCCCAGTGGCGCTACTACACATTCAAGAAGTTTCTCGCGTATATAAATCGAGCCTTGTGTGCTGTCGTAGGCTTGAACCAGCTGTTACAGAAAACGCAATAGCATTGCTACCCTACTTCCTCCTCCTCCTCCTCCTCTCCTTGTTCTTAACTTTCCTCATCGGGTTTCGAGTTCTGCAAATCACTTTATCATATCACGCATAAACCACTGAGTGCGCCGAGGAGACTGGACCACGTCTAGCGCCGTCGTTTCTAGTACATATCCTCAACCAGTTAGGGTTCCAGGCGAACACGCTGTGCGAGATGTCAGTTAGGGTTCCAAGTGAACACGCTGAGTGGCAAGATTGCCACATCCCAAATGTCGAAACGTCGCGCTCGGTCATGGTCGACACAATGAATCATATGCTACAGCTTCTAGTAACGGAGCCAGCACTTCAACCTGCCACCACGCTACGGTAAGTTCTCTTCTTGTACTATCTGTATTCGAGGGTGCTAGTACTCTTCATCTTCACAATGCTTTCGTTCTTCGCTTTGCTGAATTACCACGACAGGGTCGGGATGCCACAGATCCTTCACGACGTTGACACTTGTCAGGCAAGTCACGTCGGGAGTCGCGCTCATCGAACTCCGTAATTAGGAGGGCGCCTGGCGATCCTACGTCATTCCTCGTGGCCAACCGCGCTGAGAGTGCGGCGACCACGAGCGACCACTCCTTGATCATCAACTGCCACCATCCACTCCCGCCTCTGAAGAACAGTTACCAATATGCGAGTAGCGAGAGCCTCTGACGTGCCGTACACAACGACGACAACGACTACGAATGGAACCGCCATCCTCGCTTTGTTATGGCGAAACAGGAATGCTTCCCTCCCTCCCCAGCCTTCGCAACAGCAGAATGGGCATTCAGGCGGACGCCAGTCCCGTTCATCCTCCCTTTCCTCCCTCCCTTTCCTCCCACTACAGCACACTTCGCCGGTGGTCCAGGTCTCAAGCCTACACCAGCTGGTAAACCCACAAACCTCAACACCGATGACGAAGATGACGGACACGGTCTTCCACCTCTCAAGTTGCGCATACCAGGCCTTGTAGGGTTCGGTCAAGCAGGGAGTGGCGCAAACTCACCCAGAGGCGGCGCTTCACCTCGAGGATCCTCCTCCAACCTCGCTGGGTACGCAGGGAACGGTATCGGTTCGCCTGTGCCATTCCCCAAGAGCGTCTCGCCTCCGCGGTCGCGCACGTCTTCGAATCCGGTGGATGTGAGGATTACAGCTGCGACGCCTTCCACTGCTGCTGCTGCGGTTTCTACACCCGCTGTAGGTGGGGCGGAGAGTCCCCGGCCGAGTTTCTCGAGGACAGCTTCGAGTCCTATGATCCTCGCCAACGGCAAACCCCTCAAATCTTCCCTCAAATCTTCCAGTTCGTCACCCAACATTCCTTTCCCCTCGCAGAGCATCCTCCCGAGCCGGTTGTACGCCGAGATTGCGAACGCACAGAGACAGAGGGAACACCAACAGACGAACAAGGAGGAACCTGCTGGTGGGCTGATGCCGAACCAACAACACACACGCGCAGCGTCCGCTCCCAACCTGCCCAATTTCGACATCTCGTCTGTCCGTCATCCGAACCGACACCACGGAGGTGCAGCGACGCCTACGCAAGACACGCCTCCATACGAGGAAGACGAGGAAGACGAGGCCGAGACGCCTGGCTACGAGTATGGGAGTGGTGCACATACCGCCCCAGCGACACCTTCCGCACCCAAAGCCGTCCATTTCCCATCGACAGAAGAAGGCGGGCTCACTACAGTCCGAGTCTTCAAGCGTACCGCGAAACCCGTCAACTTGCTCCTCCCCGGTGCGAGTGGCGGGGAGGAGACGGAGACGGAGACGGATGGTGAGGGATACAACAGTGGACCTGGAGCCAACGGGGCGGGTTATCATTATGGGATCCACAATACCTGGGGATTCTCTACGTCAAGCTCGCCTGCGTCAGGAGGAGGGTACCAGAATCCGTGGGATAGGTATACGAGGCAGAGTACCGCTGCGAATACCCATGCGAATCGTGGTGGTGGAGCGAAGGGAGGGCAAGGGAATGGTGCAGGAGCTGGAGGGTACCCGTTCCCTCGTGTTCAGATTGGAGGGAGTGGACGGATGGTGGTACCTACGAGACAGACTGGGTATCAGAATCATCAGCATCAGGGACAACATGCTCTACCTCCGTATCGACAGCCTTCGGGGAGTAACGTGTCGACGCCAAAAGGCCAGCCTGCGCCTCCGGCACCTGTGATGACTGTTCCTGCATCGTCGTCATCGTTGTCGTCGTCGTCGTCTACGAGCTCGGCGACCAATGCGAGCCAGGGAGCTGCGAAGAAGAAGACAAAGGAGAAGAAGCGGATCGTGTACGAGCTCGATTCCACTTCGACCAGTACCGTGCCGAAGCGAGATCTCGCCATGTTTGATAACGTCTTTCTCGAGTCGATCGACTTGCAGTGTACCAAGGCACCTCCCCCAGAAGGTACAGCAGGGGCCAACGATTCATCAGAAGACGACGAAGAAAGCCGGGTTTCGCCCAAGCTTGTTTGTACGCTTGAAGGAACGCTGTTGGTGCGGAACGTGGCGTATGAAAAGCATGTTTCTGTCAGGTAAGATCTCTTTTCTTTTATCTTGGTTTTCATTATGGTGTTTCGTTATCATCATCGATTCGCGTGTGGGGGGTTCTATTCGGGAGACGATAGATGCTGACAAACTATTTTTGGTATACTGATAGGTTCACACTTGATGATTGGCATACGACTTCGGAGGTCAAGGCGGCGTATCGCGAGAGTTTGGGTAGTTTACCGGATAAGTGGAGGAGTTGGGTTCTAGGTGGTGAGTGTTCGTTCATCTATCTCTCTCGATTGTATAGTGGTTGGATTGTAGGTGTCTCTCGTTCTTCACGTCAAGTCTCGTGATGCTTCCCATATCCGTTCTTTCGTTCTTGAACATGTCAAAGTTCAGGAAAGGGAACAAGGGTATGGGATAGGGTCAGAGCTTGACAGCTAGTTTCAGAGTGCCTCTCATCCTCCCATTCTCGGTTCCCTCTTCCTATCGTTATCATCGACCCTCTCACTAACAACCCCCCTTGGTATTTTGTCAGGGTTGGAACCGGGAGCGAGGAAGCGAGTCCGAATTCGGAGGGTGGTGTTGCCGCAGTGGGCAATTGGAGAGCGGAGGATAGGGTTTCGGCTGCTGCTGCATCGGCTGCCAAGGTTGTCAAGAACGCCTCTCACGACACCGCACCCACTGGAGAGCAGCTCAAGACACCGACGCCCGCTGAGGATGGGATCCTGAGGCCTCTCTTGAGTCGCAATTCGTCGGTAGTGCCTGTGCTAGCGTCGATCCAGCCTGGCGGAGAGCATGAGGAGGGTGTGGGGAGCGAGACACCAACTATGGCATCTTCCGGTCTCTCAATTCCGATTCCAGGGCGCGAACCGCCCTTTGCCCCGCGGAACAATGACCTCTTGAGTCCGCTGCTCGAGCCGATGATGAGTGGTGAACCGACGTCGTTTGGTGCCCTTGGCATGGAGCTTGGAACCAGCCCACCATTTTCGAGCCTGGGAGACGGAAGTTTTGGAGGACGCACCCTTAGCTCGACGAGCTTGAACCTCAACCTCCTTCCTGACTTTGGGGCGACGGACATGGGTTCGTCCGTTGCTGCACCTGTCCCCGAGAAGCAGACATCAACCCGGGGACCTATCCCCCTTCCTCTCAACCTTTCCGGACTTAACCTCAAGCCCAAGCAGATAGGAATCCTCGAAGGGATCAGGGAGAAGAGCACGTCGTCGCCACCTCGTTCGCCTAGCGCTAGTGGTTCAGGAAGCGGACGGAACTCCCCCGCACCTCTCCTTCTTCCGCGCTCGTTTTCTAATTCCAGCATGCCTGATGCCCAGGGCAATGTCGTCGTCAATCGCGTGGAAGGCATTACAGGGACGGTCAAGCCACCCCTATCGGCACTGACACCTTCATCTTCGTTGAGAGATTCGACGACAGCGAGTTCGCTGTTGGATACGCCCAAGGCTTCTCTGTCATCGGCAGCCACGCTGACCCCTGCAGCTGGACGAAGGGTAGTTTCTGACGGAGCTGCACGACAAACGAGTCCCCCGACCAGCGGCAGTGAATCGACCGGGTCGTCCTCCAAGTCGGGCTCGGGTGGTTCAGCGGGTGGCAAGAAGGCTGGATTGGCGCAGAGGAAGGGCGGTGCCCGATCACCTCCACCTCGAGGGGGTCTTGGTCTTGTCTTTCAGCAACAAGCAGCCGGAGGAACGAGGAGTCCTGGTTCACCCCGCGTCCCGCTGCCCATGTCGCCTTCGTCGATGTCTCCTGGAGGAGCGGACGATATTCGTGACCCCGACTCGATCTATCAGGCATTTGTGAAGCAGTGGTGCTTTGCGAGCGTGCCCAGCCCTGCGCAATCAGGTGGCTTTGGCAGGAAGGAGGCTTGAGCTCGTCATCTCTCTCGTGTTCTGTGGTTGTGGACGTAAATTTTATCTACTTCGATCTTTTCTCTCATCTTTCTTATCTTCATCTTTCCAACTTTCGAATTTGATTCGATTTGCTCTCCTTCACTGTTATGCGATGGACAGCGCTTGTTGCTTTACTATGGCTGGCATCGTTGCGTTGTATGGACCCATTGTCTCCTTTGTCTGCTTGTTTCCCCATACATTCTTGTGATTGGTTTACTGCATTGTATGCCTTGTCTGAAGTTTGTACCCTCCTTTCTTCGGCTTGATGCAATCTTCGTCTTTCAACCTTCATTTTTACACCTATTTATTAACTTTATCTTTCAGGTCGTCTGCTGATCCTTAAACTTGTTTGTCTGGTCTTCGTTTCTTATGGTGAGTTCGTTTCGCGAACATATGGATCATGTGCGGTTCTGATGGCACTTGTCTAGTCCTTCGTATCCTCAGACGCAATCTCTGTTTGCGCAGCAACACTACCTTGCGCTGTCTACCCTGGCATGCAATCGCAACGCGATCGTCGCCTTCACCACACCTTCTCTCTCGCAGCCCTCTCATCACCCTTCTCCTCGCTGGAACAGATTCACGCTGATGACCACCACGGCCACATCCATGCTCGTGCCGACGCTGCCAAGCACTATGACTACAAAGAGCATTCAGTCCTAGAGGACGACTCTGAAGGCGAGGACCACGATGATTACCTCGACGAAGATGACGATGGCTCGTCGTCGCTTTCTATCCCCAACGAATCCATCGACATTGACCTGGTCTACGCCTTCCACAGCTTCGCGGCAACGGTGGACGGTCAGGCTAATATCGTCCAAGTCGGTAGTCTGTTCTTGATGGACGACAGTAACAGCTACTGGTGGCTTTTTCGCAACATGAAGATGCAAGAAGTTCCCTGCAGAGAACATTGAAACACCATCCAAGAGGCTGGCCCGTCTAAACGAGCATCGCAATGTTGACGTACGGGATTTGTTTATAGTGCAAGGATTTTGCTCATTCGTGGTTTACAGCTCGCTTCAGCAACTCGAAAGGAAATGCAGCAGGCCGGCATCAACGCTTCTCAGGATCGTATGCGAGCAGAAGCTACGGGAATGCAGCCTGGTCGGGGGAAAAAGGGGGTTCATCGTTACCTCCCTGCCGTTTGGAGGGAAGACGAAATGAGCGACGAGGGGGATGTGGAATGGGATGATGAAGGATATGAGGACGAAGATGAAGAGCTCACTCTGGAGCAGATGGAACGAAGGAGGGCAGCCGAAGAACGAGGTGTTGTCAACGACATGGAACCAGACAACCCCATGAAGTGGGATGACGACGTAGTTGTTACTCAGCAGATGCAGTCAGGACTGAGCAGCATACCCACTGCTCTGCAGCCCGGTGGGCTTCAACACCAGCAGGCTGCCCTCAGAGCGCAACCGTACCAGCAGCAGCTCGAGCAGGAGGAGGAGGAGGAGGAAGCTCGCCAGCAACAGATGTAGATGCAGCAGCGTCAGCAAATGGATCAGCAGCAGCAGGCAGCGAGGCAGCCGTGCGGATCGATCGAGTCTCTGGGCTCTCGCAAGGACCCGCTGGAGGCTACGGAAACACGAAAGATCACGGTCACGCCCAACATTGCGCGAGATGAAGAGAGACCTGTTGGCCAACCATACCTTCCGAGCGCTAACCTGGATGAGGAGCGTGCTAAACGTCAGAGAGAAGAGGAATCCGACGAGGTGTCTTGCAAGAAAAGGAAGCCCAAGGAGAAGATGCCACCCCCTGTCAGTTCGAGTTCTGCCGTTTCAGGCGCTGGACGGAAATTGCGAAAGGAGCCTTCGAAAGAGGAGGACAACTCGAAGGACAAGAAGAAATCGAGCTTCCTGGGTGGTCTCTTCAAGGGCAAGAAGGGTAGAAAGGGAGACAATTCAGGGAGACAATTCTTCCGTTATCTCAGGCAAGAGCTCAGAAAACCTCGCTGGTAACTCTGAGAACTCCTCCAGATCGGGAGGGCGTGGTGTCAGTGGCGCAGTCTCACCAACCAGTAGCACGGCTCTCCAGCAGCAGCAGCACAGTGCTTCCATGCGTCTAGCCGAGGCAGCGCAGGCTCCTAGTACCCTAGAGCGGAATTATCAGGTCTCGCCTCACGCCAGCTCGCTTCGCCAGAGAGATCAGCAACAGCAACTACTGTATCAACAGTACCTCAATCGATCACCTTCGTCACCTCCTGAAGCGCAGCCTAGCTATGGTTTGCAACCTGCTCCAGTCATCATGGCACAAAGTTCATCTACAAGTTCAGGTCTTGGACCTCCCGCATCACGACCTCGACCTGGCTCTCTCATCTCTACCCCTGCCGGTATGGACGGACCAGGCATCCCCGAGCTCGTCCCCGAGTTCAATGTCGTCCGTGTCTCCGCAGGCAAAAACGTCCAGGCGGACCTGAGGAGCAACCCCTGGCCGTCTTTGAAACTCTTGTGGCGGAGACGATGGAGTTGCCCAAGGTCAAGAGGAGCAGTGTTGGAAGTATCAGCTCGGTGTCCAGCAACCTGTCCATGCACCCTGCCATCTCCAAGTTGGCCATGAACGACTTTTCAGACGATTCGACGGTCAAGTTCTACCTGAATCGACGTTCAGAGGAAGGCCGTCGACGATAGCTCGACGGGACATGAAGCGGACGAGACCCTCATCGCGGAGGCCTCCTTTACCGAATCTGGGGAAGGTATGCCGACCAACAGGGCGAGCCATCTGACTGTGTCTGTGGGAGGCGCCAACGTGACACCTGAGAGGTTCACCTCACCGTCCTTCTGGCCTTCCACCCCTCAACTGAAGCTATCATCTTCAAGGAATCGCTAAAGGATGTCTCCAGCCAAGGAGCAGCAGCCGTTTCACCTCATTTCCGACCCAAAGTTTTTTTTCTTCCCCGAGAATGTGACTGTCACCGAAGTCATTGAGCTTGGTTTTGAGCGGTTGGGCATTCCTGAAGGGGTTGTTGGTGGTGGTGATGAGGTGGAAGACAAGTATTCAAAGCGAAGGTGCAACAATCGTGTTCGCTACGGACTGGTTGTTGATACCAGAGATGGACGCGGTAAGCATTTGTCACTACCACCCTAGAAGGTTCTTTCTGACAGTCCGAGCAATAGAACGTGAGCTCTCGCCATCTGGCAGGGTCATTGAAGCCTTCTATCGCCCACCCACTTTCCGGACACCTGACCGCCAGCAAGGCAAACAACGATCGTTGGATGCTGGCCACCTACTTGGCTCTATGGAGGACGTTGGTCCTGAAAATCCTGTGTACATCCTCAGGCGTGCGACTGCTTACTGCCCTTCAGGCTCGCGAAACCGAACGTCTGCTCCGCTAGACGACCTCGTGTTGAAACACCTCCAAAAGAGGGAATCCACCTCTCTCCATTCAGCTTCGGTTCAATTGGTCGAGCCGACAAGCCCTACCGATCCTGTGATTCAAAAGTAGCCGTCCCGACAGGAAATCATTGCCGCTCAGCGTGCTGCAACCCGGGCGAACCAACGCGCCATCCTCTCTGCACAGACCAACTCTATACGGGGAATGGACGTGCTCCTCCCCAGTAATGTTGTGCTGCGTAGCTCTCGCTATGATGTGAACGACAGGATGCGTTATTCGTACGTCGAACCTGACGGCGATGTCTACCACATTAGCGAGATTATTGAAGAGGATATGAGCACGCAACTCGAGGAGATCTTCTGGAGGGCGTTATTGCCAAACATGACGGCTTGGGTGATAGGCTCGACTGTGTTCTCAAAGCAGGAGAAGGGAAAGCAGCCTGAAAGCACCGGGATCATCGCCTCAGTCGAGAGTCGACGCTCGCTCACTCGATCCATCTCGCCTTCCGAGTATTGAGATGATGGAGAAGGCCATTCGAGATCCGTCAACCCAGGGTCTCCCGGCTTCAATTCAAAGATTCCCAGCGGGCAGGCCCCTCAGCGTCCACCTATTGGGCCTTCACGGCTTGGAGGAGCCACCCCTACGCAAGCGACTGCCAGCATGGATCGCCGCCAACCCTCCATCGCATCGGTCATGTCAGACACGACCTCAGGGTACGCGACGCCCATGTCGGTACCGAATATGCAAGACTTTGCCTCCAAGCAATCCGAACGCAAGTGCTTCGTCTTGCCCAAAGATGACTTTGGTATCTCCCACATGATGGCGATTATCGATTACAGGGCTGCGGCGTCACAGCCAAAGAAGCCAGCCCCTGAGGTGGTTGACCCTGTCGATAAGATGTTGTTTGGGGTGCCCATTGATTTGGAGAGTTTGCACCCGCAGGTTCGGGAAATATATGCCTCGGCCTCCAAGCACTTAGACGAGATTGACAAGGTACGAGATCCTTGATGCCTCGTTTGAGAACGTGTTTTTTGCTAACCATGTATTGGCAGATGCTTGATTCTTGTATTCGACCGCCCGTCAGCGCGTTCTAATTCTCCCTTTCACCTCTTTCGCCTTTCGAAGTTGGTCTGTTTTGTGATCCCTTAGAACTATTATTTATTGGTCCCCTTAATACTTGGCTTCGGCTGATGTTTCTCGCCAAAGTATACGCTCCTTACCTGTGACATGTTTTTATCTCTTCTTGCATCACCTGCTTAATCGCGCCGTTGGCTTGGTTCTAGTGACTTTGAGAGTGTGATACACCCGAATCCAGTCGAAGTCTTTCTCTCTGACTCGTGCCCCGCGTCATGCGTTTGTGAGCGCCCGTGGAGCGATGAGTCGGGTTCTGGGGTGTACTTGCTGGTCATTTGATGCCCACCTATAACTTAGAAAGGAAATTCCGTCGGGCCCGACCTTTGAGCGCCGCACTGCATCAAACACGCGCTGTCGCATCGTTGTCATGAACTGTCATGTAGAAGCTGAACCAAAGACGACTTTCTGTCTCGCGTCTCCGCTTTGCCTCCTGGCCCTGGCGTCTCTCTTGACGACGTTCTGAAGCCCTCTATCGAGGACGAGACTGAGCTTCGCCGACTCTGGGCTACGGATCGCACCAATACGCGTCTTTCGGACCCTTATGTCGGTCTCGTCGACGTGTTCGCAGCACCTGAAGACATTAGGAAGGCCAGAGCACGCGTTGTCGCCAACGATGAAGACTTGACCGCCAAATATGTGATGCCTCTCGACGCAGAAAAGCGCAAGGCCGAGGGTGCCACGCCAATGATGGTGGCAGATCTTGACGAGTTCAAGAAGAACTGGGCCATCTTCACCGAAGGATCACTCTCGCAGCTTTTGGACTGGAACAATGTCATTGCTGCGGGAGGATCTGTTCTGGGTTGCCTGGCACCACTCGACGAGAAGCACAAGGTGTCCAAGAGAGCTATTCGAAAGCACTATCACAGTGCTGCGTATCCCACTTCTGATGTGGACCTCTTTTTGTGGGGCTTGACCCCTGAAGAGGTGAGTACGGTCCAAGACACAAGCGATTGAATGCCCTAATTGTCTTTGATAGGCGGAGCATAAGATTGTGAAGATTTATGAAGCCGTCCGCGACTCTATCCCTTGGGATGTGACGTGCATTCGCACCAAGCACACTGTCTCTATCCATTGTCAGTTATTCACTCCTTTGGACCTGAGACACTCTCTGACACCACGCTAGCTCAGTATCCGTATCGTGCTGTTCAGATTGTACTGCAACTTTATCAATCACCTGCCGAAGTCCTGGCAGGCTTCGACGTCGATGCTCCCTGCTTTGCCTATGATGGTTAGTGTCTTTTTCTGCAGCGTGACACCCACGGTAATTGTTTTCCTCGATAGGTACCAAAGTCTAGGGCAATCCCCGCGCCATCGTTGCTAGCATGCGTCAGTGCAACACGATCGACATAACCAGACGTTCTCCGTCCTACGAAGTTCGTCTAGCCAAGTATGCTGCTCGAGGGTTCGAGGTTTTTGTTCCTGATCTCAACCGAGAGAAGATTGACCCAACTGTGAGTACAACTGGGCTCACGTCTCCCGGATCATGCTCACCTTGACTAGATATACTAACACTCCGTCTCATACTGATATAATACTTGGCGACATTCAATCCCAAAAACAAGGACCGTAGGCTGCATCGTCACCCAGCGTTCTTCGGGACAATGGAAGAATGTATTGAAGACTGCTGCGAGGTGGGCTTGGTTCAATCTCTCAACCAATCATTAGGCTGATTGTTCTGTAGTACTGCCCTGAACCCATTGACGACGATGAGCAAAAGTTACAGACCGATGAAGCCGAAATGTATATCACTGGTCGAATCAAGTACGTTCAGTCCCATGTCTTTCGCGATACGAGCACACGTTGATCATCATACAAAAAGGTTCTTGGAAGATGATCCTGGGCATCAGAGCATGACTGGTAGCTTCAAACCGATCGACGTCGGTGAATGGAGCAAACAAGTCTACGTCAAAGAGTCCGACAAGTTCTTTGCAGCCATTGCTGCAAACGACATCGAGACAGTCCAAGCGTATCTCAAGGGAGGTGAATTCGACCTCAACAACTGGGATCATGTTGGTCGAACATGTTTGCACGTTGCTCTCTTTTCCAACATCCCCGAGGTGGCCCTCGTGCTCATCAATGCTGATGCCCGTATCTCTGGGATGTGGTTGATGTCCTCGTTCGTGGTCTTGGGCCTTCAACACCTTCGTCAAATATGAACCAAGGACCGGTCATGTTGGTTAAGCAACTCGTTGATCTCAGGTTGAGGAGGGAGTAGATTGGGTGGGTGCAGGTACGGAACATGGTCTTGGTTGAGGTAGCGCCTGGGTGGTATGGATGAGGATTTGACCTTGTGACTAGATGTGGATGTTGAGCCATGCCTTATTGTTTTTCCTAAGAACATTCTTCTCACGATCCCGCTACACGCGCCGTACTAGTACACGATGTCGAATAGATACACGTTTCTACCCTGCTTCCTCTTGACTTCCTTCCACAAAATGTCGACCAGCTCTAGCACAAAGTCAGAGCATGACAGCGAGAAAAAAGCCCGCTTTATCGGACGTGTTCTCGCAGGAGAAAAGGTCACCCGAGCAGCCAAGGCGGAAGAGATCCCCCCCGACACCGCATACAAGATTTGGGTGAAGTACAGAAACTTTGGCCATACAACAAATGGTCGCTGGAGCGGTCGCCCAAAGTCTATTTCAGTACGAGGAGGACGACATATCCGAAGGACAGCCCTCAAGGATCAATGCAAGGCCTTCAAGGACACTGGCAATGAGATGCCTGGGAAACCTTCGGAATCAACCATTCGGCGCACCCTCAACGACTACAACTTGCACCGGAGGAAGGCTAGGAGGAAGCCATTCCTCACAGAGGCTCAGAAGAATGCTCGGTTGGAGTGGGCGCTCTATCGGAAGGACTTCGGAGCAGTGGTGGACGTTGGTGGAACCATCTTCTCAGATGAATGCTATATTTGTCTCGATGACAAGAGTGGGTGCATCTATGTTACCTGAGCTCCAGATGAAGAATTTGACGAAAACCGCATTGCACCATCCTTTCCACAGTCTTCAGTGCGCATCATGGTCTGGGGTTGCGTCATGCTCGGGTGCAAGGGTCCATTCGCAGTGCTTGAGTATCAGGGAGGACTGGGGGGGAGGAATGACTGCCCAGCGGTATCAAGATCAGGTGCTGGAGCGGCTATTGAAGCCTTTTTATGAAGAGGTGAAGCACGAGAAGTATTTAGTTGCTTTCCAGCAGGATGGGGCCCTGTGCCATACCACAAAGTCAACAAAGAAGTGGCTCGAGTCTGCTGGCATCCCATTGGCTGAACACCCCGCGAAATCCCCCAATCTAAACCGTTTGGTATTATCTCAAAGACCATGTTCAATCCGGACCCCCTCCTACTTCCCTCGAATCCATCAAAGAAGCCGTTCATGCTGCTTGGAAAGCCATACCGCAGGCTAAGATCGATCATCTCATTTCTACCATGCCTGACCATGTGGCTGCTGTTCTGAAGACTCGGGGTGGACATACATGATACTGATTATATATATTCCATTGAAAGACTACTATTAGAGTCTATTTATCAATTTATGGGTCTAATGAGCGAGATTTCGCAATGCTATTCAAGTTCGAAGATTTCGAGGAGGATGGCTGACCGTGGGACTTGCCATCACTTTTGATGGCTACTCAGGTTCAAGTCGATGGCCGGCGCGCCTCCTCCTCCATGGCACGTCCAACTTCCCTTCCCCGAGAACAACGCACTGCTCGCCTACTCTGCCAAGGCTTCAGGTACTGCCTATTGGGAACACTGGCCTTGCTCCCCCAGTTGAGGACCATATGTTGGGAGGCAATGATAACCAAGGCTCGATCGCCCTTGGTGCTATGCGGAGCGCCAGGTTGTTTGCGAGGATCGGAGTGTGGGCTCCTGGTGACAGTGAGGATGAGGAGGAGAAGAAGGACGGAACTGTGAAGGAGAAGAAGAGCAAGGCGAAATGGAAGAAGGAAAAAGAGGTGGTTGAGGGCGACGGTATAATCTGGAAGGAGTCGAAGAAGGAGAAAGCTAAGGTTGAGGAGAAGGAGCTCAAGACAAAGGGAAGCGCGGTCCGCCTCTCGACGTCGTCCTTCGAGGCTGGTGCTCTCACGTCGTTGCCTGCGCCACCTCCATGATCTCAATCGTCTCTTGGGATCTACAGTCACAATTCTTCGATGAGGAACGATGCTACTGTCAACTCTGCTTTCCTCTCTGCTTCCAACGCATACTCCGAGTTTGACGCGTCCACCAAGCAGGACAAGTACGCGAGCGTTGGATATGGCTACGACAAGAACGCGGCCATCGGCTTCGATGCCAACACCAGCAACCTCACGATCGGCAAATCGAAACGCAAGAAGGCAAAGAAGGAGAAGAGTGACGAGGCCAAGTCGTCTGACGAGGCTGCTGACAACAAGGACACGATCAGCAAGAAACATTCCATCCTCGGTCTCGGTCTCCCCTCGTCAATGCGACTTGGAGGTCAAGGACGATAGGGCTCAAGTGCTCCGTCGCTCTTCAACCCGCATCAGAAAAGGTGGAAGGTGGAAAGCAGTTCGGCGCCACCATCCTCCCTCCTGTGTCTTCCACTTGCCTTTCGGTTGACTCTTGCGCTCCAGTCGAGCATCGTGCCAGCATCAACTCGACCGCTAGCTCGCTTCGCCCCATCTCGGTGACCTCGAGCATCAGCGGAGCTTTGACAGCCGACTCTCGTTGGGTCAGTGACTCATCCAGTCTCGGAGTGGGCAGCATCCTCGCAGGGAGGCAGCACCGCGCCAGCACACAAAGCAAGGAGAGCACTGGAGCTGGCAGCATTCGATGGGATCATGGCATCCTTGAGAGGGAGAAGGAGAAGGTCAGGTGAGAGAGCCTCGAGTCCACTATGCGACGAGAGAGTATGGACAACCGACAAGCCAGTGGGGAGAGTACCAGGAGGAGTAGTTTGGATCCCAAGCAGAAGGAGGAGGCGAGGAGGATGGCTTTGGGTGACGTGTTCCCCGAGTTGGCTTCATCTCCAGGGTCAAGGAGGACCTCTGGTGCTTCGGGGGATGGTGCTGCCTCAAAGCGCTCGTCTCGTTCGTCCACCAGGCGGGATGGCCGATTCAAGTATCCTATTCTTACCATTGAGGAGGCGACCAATGACAGTCATAGCGTTGACGATCGAAGCCCGCATGGGTACCACAGGGGAAGCAGTGGCAACTACGAGTACGCGTTCAACAGTGGTCAGGCGACCTTTGGAACTTACGACGAGACGAGGGTGGAAGGAGATGAGATTTGAGCTGCTACGTCCCTTGGCTTCGCGCCTGTTGATACCAGCGTCGACACGGTTTCGACTCCATTGAAGAAGGCTCGTCAACGCCCGAGGAGCGAACAATTGTTGGTTGGATTTTGGAAGAGCAGGAGCTTGGGACCTGCAGATGTCTTGGGTATGGGAAGCTCGCGACCTGGTGCATTGTACGAGGACGATGATGGTAAGCCGTTGTATTGTCTTCTCTCGACTTCGCTAACACGTTCTCCGGGTGTTCTATCAGTTCTCTCTGCTGCCACCAACGACCTCGAGAAACTCATCAACGTTCTCGACTTGCAGGCTACCCCTTGCACCCCCGACTTGACTCCTCTCAAGCCATCGCTGTCACCCTACGCTAGCGAGCCATCGTCTGTCGTCTCGAACCGACTTCTCAACGCGCCGTTGGTCTCGATGGACAGGATGTCCTCCATTGCGAGTCTCCGTGCCTTCGCAGCAGCGTCTGCCTCCAAGATGCCGTCCAGCTTCAAGAAGGAGAGCGACACCCGCACCCAAAGCAACAAGACCAAGTCCAACTCGAAGAGTCTCTCGAAGTTGAAGCAGATCAAGGCTCTATGCAACGCCAGTCCTACCGTGAAGAAGAGCACCAGCGTCAACTCCGCCTTTTCCCTCGGCTCAACCAACGCCGCCAATACTGCAACCATCCGCGCGTCTGGAGGAGTGAAGGCTATCGTGGCTCGCTTGAATGAGCAGTCATCCCAATCCCAACTCTCGTCGTTGTTCAACCACATCTCCCAGCGCGAGACGAGCAGAGCCGCAAGCTCTCGAGTGTACCTGCAGGAGGGCTCGCAGGACTTTTCGGAGGAGGATCGACCACCAACCTGAGGAAGGTAGAGGAGGGAAGCTTGGAGGTCAACGAGGATGATATCGTGGCAGAGGTGATGAAGGCAGCAGAGTCCAAGGTGAAGCGGGACGAAGAGGAGAAGAGGAAGGTTGACAAGAAGAAGGCCGAGGAAGCGGAGAGGCAGAGGGGATTGAAGAAGAGAGCAAGAAGAGTCGCAGCCCCTCCATGTTCGCGAGAAAGCACAAACACAAGTGTACGATGACACCTGGACCTGAGCCCGAGCCTGCTCCCGTGTTCCAGCCCCTCCAGTTGCCTCGAAGGAAGAATCAGGGTGCTTGTACATTTTTTCACTGTCTGTTGTTTTGATCTCGCTTTTCTAACATATCCTTCCTTACAGTCCTGGTGCAGAAGGAACAAAACCTTCTCAGTGTCTGACCTTTGGCCATCCGCAAGCTCTCGAAGGAGTCCCCATCCGCCTCAAGGAGGCTTTCTGCGACGATTCTGGAGATGAGAATGGCCAGAGTGACCTCTCCAGTACCATTCGCGCCTCCAAGGACAACAAACGATCGTCGACGAGCAGACTCGCAGCCGCACTCTGACCAGAAGAGGTTGAGTACAAGTCACCCATTACCAAGGAGGCCAGGAGGATATTGGGCCGCTCTTTGGGTGGTTCCGATGTCTCTGCGTACCAGGTCGAGGTTGACGAGAGTGACCCCGACTCTGATGTTCCTGAAGAGCTTAGGGTGATCCTTCGCAAGGACAACCGTGCAGTCAAAGCCTATGGCACTGGCCACAATGCTCGTGTCTCCGAGCAGGATGACGATGTCTTCAGCGACGAGGACGATTTCAATCACGACGGCGAAGGCTACACCATCAACCACGACAACATAACGCTCGACGTCACCACTGACAAGTGGTCTGTCGAGGTCCCTCGAAGTGCCCCTGCTGTATTCACTCAACAGCCCATCTTCAGCGCAAGCCACCTTGGCGTGCTACCCACTGGCTCTCCTCTTGGATCGAGCGTTGGCCTTGGCAACAGTGTCGGCCTCAGCAGCTCCATGGCAAGCGTTGCTACTGTTCGTCAAGCTTCAACCCAACGGCTCCCCGTGTTTCGCGCTCAGCTCGTTCCCAACACCGTCATCACCGCACCTTCATTGGCTCCTGCATCGACGACCACCTATCCTGTTCACCAGCTAACCAGCGTAAAGCACCTCTCAGCATCCTGCTCATCGTCTTCCTCTGATGGCCACGGCAACGACCTCGAAAACACCAAGACATCTTTCGACTTCACTGGCGAATAGGCGAGACTCAATCAGAGCGGCGATCGTCTGAGCTTTGTCGAGCAGCTCGAATCTGCCTTCAAGACTCCGTCCAAGGTCGACCTCGACTTCAACAGCGACATGTTCAAGATTGGCTTCGGGATCGAAGACGCCCCTCTCGTTCCTGATCTTCCCAAGAGCTTGCAGCGCATTGTCGAGGATGAGAGGAGCGTCAAAGAGAGCATGAAGGGGAGCGTGGAGGGGAGCTTGGAGGAGAGCATGGAGGAGAGCATGGAGGCTTTCAAATTGAGGATTGCGTCCAGGCAGGCGACAACGAACAACGCCTTCCTCTCAGTTGGCAACTCAAGCGCTAACGTTAGCCAAGCTCACACATCTGGATTCCTGGCCGATGATGACTACTCTGAAGAACCCCAGGCTGATCTTTCCATCTCAGAGCTCATGGTACCAGTTCTCGCACCGAGAAGCTCTTCCAAAAACATCAGGAAGCAACCATCTCGCCTGGACGCCCTCACGTCCTCCAACTCCCCATCAAAGTGAATGACAGCAACCTCAAGAGATCGACTTGGAACAAGTCGAACTCGATCTCCTCTTTGAGGTCTTGGGCCTCTGATGGCGAGCTCAATCACTCCTTCCGATTTGGTGGTCTTTCATCAAGTCAAGGTTCCTCATCGAGCCCCGTCGAGAAGGTTGAAGTTGACGGCCAATTTGATAGCAAGATCGAGCTGACCCTCTCGGACATCATCCCTTCGCCTCGCCATGCGAGGGAAATCTCCTTCCACTCATCAATGTTGGACGACTACGAGGATTCGGGGTTGAAATCAATGCTCTCGAAGGAAGACGAGCTTCCAGTCAAGGAGCTCCCTCCCCTCCCAGCTTCTATTGCGCCTCAAGCCATGAACAACAGCGGCGACGTCTTCTCCGACTCCAGCCGCGAGACCAAGCGAATTTCTTTCGTTCCGCTAACCCGCCCTTCGTCGAATGTCAGCTTCGCCGGCATGGACTCCTTCGACGAGGTTCGACGAGGCTTTGAGTTCCATGACTACCGCCCTGCATTCTACCCAGCCGAGGCCACCGCTCTCCCCACTGGACCATCTGGAGGAAGATACAGCCATCGCAAGGCTCAAGACTCGGTCTGGAGCATCGCAAGCGTGTCGTCGTACGGCCACGTCCTCAGAGATGGTGCTGCCGACCCCTTCGACTATGGCATGGCACCACCCGTCCCGGCTCTCCCTGAACATCTGAGGCAACACAACCGAATGATCAGCGAGGTCGTCTCGATGGAAGGCTCGATGGAAGGGACCGATTACACCGACTCCATGTCGTTCGAGATGTCCACCAACGTTGACGACACCTTTTCATTCATCAAGAATCGCCCCGCTGGCCATGGGCGTAGGCGTGTCGACTCGGACGCCTCATCGTTCTACTTCACCCATCGTCGCAGGGAGTCTAACTGGTCCGTTTCAAGCATCCCAGGGATCCCCGGCATGCCTCCACCACCACCTATCTCCATGTTCACCCGTGGCCACCACCGCAAGACCTCTTCTGTCACCAGCGCCAGCTCGATCGCGCTCTCGTATGCCATGCATGGAGCTATGGGCGGTCGAGCAATCCTTGCGAGGCACAGGCGGGAGACCTCGATGGATTCCATGATGGAGGAAGACCACTCGATGCATAGACGCAGCTTCGCTCGCCCTGGTCTTGGCGACAAGATGTTCGAAACCAGTGCTAACTATCTCGATGCCATCGCCGGAAGCCCCAGTGGAAGCATCGACACCCAGCAAGAGCACGCTGGAAGGGTGATCGTTTCGTCGTACGAGCAGCCCAGCATCTCGGTCGTTGAGGATTCCCTCTTCGACAAGTCTGGGGTTCGATCGGAGGTGTCCAGCGACTGTGTCTTCGGCGACTCGAACTCGAATGCAGACAGGGCTAGGCGGTTGCCCAATGCCCAGTTCCGGCCTCTCTCCCTTATCAGTAACCAGAGCGCGCACGACTCGATGCATGAGGACGACACCATGATCAGCGTAAGTCCTATTTAGTCTATACAAAGAAATGGTCAAGCTAACAACCGTCTAGATGATCGGCGGTGGTCACGTCCGTCGTCTCTCTGTTGGTTCACAGATCGAAGCTTCGCCTTGCGTGCGCATCGAGAAGAGGCGTCCCCGTCAACGTCACCGTGCCACTGCCAGGATGGTCTATCAGGGAACCCAGCTAGTTCGGATCGACGCCAACAGGAATGAAGTTCGTGATTCCAAGGCCGGAGGTAAGCTCCACAACATCGTTGAGAAGCCATCGATTGCCTCCACGTCGTCCATGACATTCGGCGACAATCGCATGGGCAACGCTCGCCGAGGCCTCTTGGAGAGGCAGAGTTTGGAAGCCAGCTGTCTCGTGGCTGAAGGCGAGGACAACAGCCTCTCTTGTAAGTGGTATTCGTCTATCCCGCGAGGTTGATTACTGATGACATGGACTAGACGAAGCTGTTCCAGTGTTCACGCGTCCAATGCCTGCTGGCCGCCAGCGCTCCAGCACCCAATCCAGCTGCACCACTTCCTCCGAGAGCTCCTCAGGTATCGACACTCCCCCCCTTTCGCCTTCAAATGGTTTGATGTCTGGCGGCTCCATATCCAGCATTGACCCCCTCGACCCCGGCAGTATGCTTGTGGATACCACCAACCCTGTGTCTATTCTTGCTGCAGCCAGGACGAGCGCCATCGCTGATGGAACTGGCCACCACCCCCAATATTCTCATCCTCAGAGAATGTCTATCTCCTGTACCTCCCACTACGAGATGATCGAGGAAGAGTCGAATGTCAGCTCGTCAGAAAGTGACACTCCTAACCGTTCGCTCACTGCTTCCGTCACCAGGAAGCTCGATTCTAGCATCAAAGAGGAGCCCATGACCATCTACGTCGTCAATTCACACTTACAGCGAATCATCAGCGTTGACTAAGAAACCCGCTGGGACGACGAAGGGGCCATCATCGCCATGAGGATCCTTTACACTCTCAAGGATGAGGCTTATTTAACCGTCAAGGAAAGCCGTAGCCAATTGGAAGACACACCTTTCTCGGTCTATGCCCTTCAAAGTTTGTCGTCTATAAGCTATCCTCAACCTCAAGTGTCTAACCCTGCTCTTCTTCTAGCATTCGACCCTCCCCGTAACCCTGATGCGGCATGAAGGCCCTTATGACCTCTTGATGGACGAGGACAACACCATGATCACCGTAAGGCTCATTTGGTGTGCAAGGGCCAACAGGTATGCTAACAACCTTATAGGTTATTGGTCCTGGTCATGTCCAATGCTCGTTGTCTCCCTGTCCGATCACAGATCAAGGCATCCCCTTGTGTGTGCATCAAGAGGTGGTGCTCTCGCCGACACCACTGTGCCACTCAGTGAACCCAGCTCGTTCGAATTGACGTACATGGAACGAAACTCGCGATTCCAAGGCGTTTAGCAAGCTGTGCGATATCGTCGAGAAGCCATCAATGGCCTCAACCATGACATTTGGTGACAACCGTGTGGGCAATGCCTTGTGGCTAAAGGCGAGGACAATGGCCCTTCCTGTGAGTGACACTCGACCTTCTGGGGCTCGCTTGCACACCTGAACTCTGAACTCTGAACCTTCCAGCTCAGCCTTTCTGCTTTAATCACCCCAACTCAGCACTCGATGGACACCTTCACCCACTTCCCTGCGCACCAGGCGCCGCTTACTTCATACACATACCTGGTAGCAGACTTATGCAGCCCTCCAATCAGCATCTACATCATCCGACATCAACCATTTCCTCCACTTTTTTAGCAAGAATATCACCGGCCAACAATTTAAACACCACCTACCAATATGCACGCAACTCAACCTATGCTGCCTACCCAGCAACGATTCGTGCTTATGGTGGAGTGAAAGTAATGGTTGCTTGCCTCGACGAGCAGGCATCACAATCTCAGCTCTTATCACTGCTCAATGCCACCTCCCAGCGCAAGATGAGCACTGGCTCCCAGTTTACGTGTCACAGCAATGAAGCCTCAACTCCGTCATGGGAAGCGCCAGGTTTGGCATCGTAGCAGCGACGACGAGTTCCCTGATTGCAGTCACAAAATCAAAGGCATCTTTTCGCTTTCTCGTAGAGGTATCCACCTAGCTGTATACAATCACGTCGAAAACATTATGTTCTTTACTCATTGTTTAACTTCTTGATCATCTCAAGCTGGCGGTTGTCATACCCACATCCTTCTAATCGACTTAGCCCTTTTGCCGGTATGACTGTCTTGCAACAATAGTGCTGCCCCCTGATGTACGTCAAGGGTGCAGTTCAATGAAAGAGGTTCCCTCATATGCCCAGGTTGAAGATCAGACGAATGCTGTCAAGCCTCTCAAGCCCCAGAGTGTCGTGGCTCCCAACAGCATCCACAGAATTTTTGCCAACCCTCCCGAAAAGTCCCATAGCCTCTTCAAGTCCAATATAGAGGCCGGGCTGTGGTATCGTAAAACCATAACGACTCCTAAGTAGTACGCAGTGGTCTGAGCTGCGCCGTAGCTCTTTGCAACCTGCATATAAGACGTTTAACTAATCGCTAGAGAACTCACACCCATCTTCGATCGACTGTCACTTGCGCTCGATGGACAGCATTGAGCATGTCATCCCCTCTCGTAGCCACGACACTCTGCATGAAGATCGCCGACAAGCGGAAGGTCCGTCAAGCAAGCCCGGCATCTGTCTCCAACCTAACATTCTTTCATTTCAGGGAGCAAGTGGGATTCACGAGCGCTGAGCTTGCAGACTGCAGTTATCCACAATCCTCGGGTTGATGAACTTGACGAACTCTTCGAAGAGGGCTCTGATGACGAGTGGCAGGAATCCTGTGATGCATACAAGGAGGTTGAAGGGGTCCTTGAAGCATTCGATCTTCCCCCTGCCCGAACGTTGACCGCGTTACAACGGGGTCGGGGCTATATGTCTGGCTCAGGAGTAATCGCAGCACAGGCAAAAAGACTGGACTTACCACCCTTCAAACCGGGGGACATCGACTTTTATATCCAGGAGAAAGCAAGCCAGCAATTCAAAGATTTCCTGCTAGAATCAGGAGAACGCCGCCTGCACAAGGAAGTTGATTTCACCAGGCCACTACCGGAGGAGCACGAGTACAGCACTGGCAGCACTTCGCTAGTAGCTGCTGCAGCCACCCAGACTGGAATGACCAAGACATTTGCCCAGCGTCGGATCGCGAAGCTCTGGTACTTCCGCGATGCAAAGGACAACGAGATCAATGTTATTGTGACAGCCTCGAGGTAATGACATCGAAACATACAGCTCAAACCTCTGACATTGACACCCTTTCTCATAGGTGTGCACTGGTTCCGATAGTGGCGTTCCATTCAACCCCGGTTATGAACTTCGTTGCCTACTTTGGTATTGTTAGCCTGTATGCCTCCCTCACCGAGCTGGGTATGGGGTGGGTGAACAGGGATCTCACGATAAAGCCACTGTCAGAGCAAGATCTTGACGGATGGATGGCAAAATATGCCGCCAGGGGTTATACTCTCTTCGATAATTCCGACATCCCTGGACCGTATGAGGGGCATCGATGTGGATTAGATGAAGAGTGTACTTTGACAATCCGGCATCTCTTTGACAAAGGGGTCAAGGTCACCAAGTTCCCAGACTACCAAGGAGAGTCAGATGTCACTTTACTCAAGACACTGGAGCCCGTCTTTACATGGAGGTTACGGAACAGGGCTTGCAAGAGCAAAGCGGAGGATGATGGTGAAGAAGGATGGAGCAGAAAGGGCTTTGTTAAGACTATTGATGAATTCTACAGGCTGTAACCTTTGGACGGGCTCATATTCCAATGACTACATCGTAACTGACTGCGCCGTGATCGGAATGCCATACCTTTGTCATCGGAATTTGAAATTGAGTCGTTCTCCAAGATCGTGTCATGCACACTGGCTGTAGACATGTAGTTGAAAGTGGTGCATGGTCTCGTGTACTGTGTATGACCGTCACACCCAAATTGAACGAGGTTTCCACAAACACTGTTTGCTTTCCCAGACGAACCACGTTCGCAAGTGTGTCACAGTGGTGAGTTTCACAATCACAGGACAAGGTTGTCAATACCAGTACTCACGGGAGTGTAGGAAAATCCTTTCCTTTGTAGCTCACCTTCAACACCGCTGTTTGGTTGAGGTTGAGGTGCCGATTCGACGACACACCAACGACTGCGCTTCAGCTGCCAGTGTGAAAAGGCCCATGTCACTTACCCGTATGTATATCTAGCACGCTTCCCATGATTATGGTCTCTTAGCTCGTCAGGTCGTTCTGTCTTTTTAGGGGCCTTCTTCAATTGCGAGATGTGCGGCATAAAATGTGCTTTCATCATTCCCGCTGTTGCAACAGTACCTTCGTCTAACTTGAAGGTGCTCCGCAACTGTCACCTGCTGCGTATGACTGCGTCCGACTGTGGACTGCGGTACCCATTCTTGCCGCAGGCTCTGGTTCAATCCATCGATGAGCTTCGCCAGGTATTCGTGAATCGCAGCTCCTTTAAAACTGGTGGCTTCACTTGGGATTCATCCGCATCTTTTCTGAGAGTGCTATCTGCTCTTTATCACTTCAGCTAGCATGGACTCCTCAAACGTCTGCGAGGAGTGCGGGAAGTCATTCAAAGACCCTGCTCGGCTTTTCACGCACCAAAAGAAGTCATGTTGGCCAGGCAAGCGATCCCTTTGTGAACTACTCTCCGACGCTCGTCAACTCTGGAGGGCCAAGCAATCACGTCCCAGGAAATGTGCCAAATTAACTGAAGGTGCATCACGGCCTCGACCCCGAAGTGGTTCTGCAGAGTTTGTCGACCATTCCCTCGTGCCATCAGCCCCACAACCCCCTGATGGCGAGCAAGCAGTCGCTTCTGCTTGTATGTCTCATGGCCATCATTATTCAAGCCCGATGTCCGTTGGTGATGAGCAGACTCCAATCGCTCTCTCAAATGAAACACCTGTTCCACCCACATTCCCACAATCTCTCTCGTCCCCATTCCTGGTGAGTGCCACACAATACCGTGTTTGATTTGAGCTCAGTGGTTACCTCCATACTAGGGTCCTTCATCTACTGAAGCGGACGTCGTGATGATGGATCCTCCGTCTGCCGAAAGTTCCTTGAACCAACTTGTTCCAAGTCAAGAGCACTTCCAACCGGAACCTGGTAGGTTCTCGAAAACTATCCATGGATTGAGGTGCTCACATCCACATTAATAGAGCATCCTCTGCAATCTAACAGGGAATGGTGCACTGAACGGGATGTATTTGGCTTGTTCAAACACTTCGACAGCTGCCCATCCTTGCACAGTCTAGGCGGTGTCACAAATACCCAATATACACCAAAGGATGCGAGGATTCCCCCCAGTCCTGGGATTGGTGACGAAGCCACACACCAAAGTACGCACTTTTTGCCACAGCAGCTTTCAGAGCCTTGGATGAACTGACTGGGTTCTAGATGTCTCCCCCCTACCTGTGACGCACTCGCTGAGCACTCTTCAATATCACCCGTATCCGAACTGGAGTTCATTTGAGCTTGGTGACTTGCTTTGGAGTCGAGGACCGATCAACTCCCTGGATCGTTTCAATGAACTCATCCAACTCTTCAGAAACCCGGCGTTCCGTCTGGAAGATGTACGCCATGCAGAGTGGGATAGAATTCACAAGCAGCTGGCATGCGGTACACAGCCGGGTCTTGATACCAGCGTAGAGTGGGTGGACGACATTGGTCCTGGCTGGATGACATCAATGATTACCCTTACCATTCCCTTTCCAACTAGGGGTACTGGCCCTGATACAGAAACGTACAACGCGGGAGTTCTCCACCATCGAAAAATTGTCTCTGTCATCAAGGAGAAGTTGACGAATCCACAGGAGCATGCCAACCGACATTTTCAGGCACATGGTGTCTTCTGGCAACCCGATCTCTCCAGGGAGCCTGTTCGAGTATACGGAGAGGTCTATACATCTGATGAATTCCGAAAACTGGAGGAAGAGGTACGAGGATTGCCACTGAACAATGAGGAAGATCGGGGGCTTGAACGTGTAGTCCTTGCCCTCATGTTCTGGACAGACGCGACCCTGCTTGCAAAGTTCGGAGCTGCGGAGCTCTGGCCTTGCTACCTGTTCTTTGGCAATGACTCGAAGTATCTCCGTGCAAGTCCTACGTCTAACCTATGCAACCATATCGCATACTTCGATTCGGTGAGCATTCAATTGATCCGCAACAACACAGAGAATACCACTGACACCGTACCTCAAGCTCCCGGATGACTTCAAAGATTGGTACCGCTCTCAGAACAAGGGACGAAACCCATCCAAGGAACTAATAACCCATTGCAATCGCGAGATTTTCCAGAGGCAGTGGGATATTCTTCTTGACGATGAGCTGGTCGAAGCCATGAGCGCTGGCATTCGTATAACCTGCCCCGACAATGTTACACGGCTATTCTTCCCCCGAGTTTTCACATACTCAGCTGACTACCCAGAGAAGTAAGTGTGCTTTTCAGGCTTGATGAATATTATTCCTGACGTGTAAGCTACACAGGGTGCTTGTTGCAACGATACGATCTATGGGAACTGCCCCTTGTCCTCGATGCTTCGTGAAGAAGTGCGAGATCCACGAAATGGGCAGTGAAAGTGACATGCTTGCCAGATCATCCACGCGTCGAGTCGACGACCATTCGAGGCAGGAACAGGTCCGCCTCACCAGGGACGTCATTCTCAAGGAAGGATATGCCGTCAACAGCGACGAAGTCAAGAAGATCCTACCACGATCAGGGTCGATGGTGCCAGTTGAGGTCAGCCTTCCATTTTGAATCCCCCGACTTTGTTGGCTCACTCGTTCGCCCTAGAATGCTTTTTCAAAGTTATCCCCTCTAGGATTCAATGTATACTCTTGTCTTGCTGTTGATCTCATGCACGAGTTCGAACTGGGGGTCTGGAAGGCCATATTTATACATCTTGTTCGAATACTTGAAGCAGAAGACCGTGCTGGGAAGGGTTCTGTCAGTGAGCTTGATAAGAGGTACGAAATACTAAAAAGGAGCATGAACATACCCACTATAACAATCAATCTACAGGTATCGCAGCATCCCTGCCTTTGGTACCGACACGATTCGCAAATTCTTTTCGAATGCATCCGAGCAGAAAAGGATGGCAGCCAGGGATTACGCCAACCTTCTACAGGTATGACATACCCCACATCCACGATCATTTCACTCATCACCACCGACCAGTGTGCGCTTCCTGTGTTCGACCATCTCTTGCCAGAACCCCACAACACCATCGTACATGACCTGCTTTTTGTCCTTGCAGAGTGGCATGCCCTTGCAAAGCTTCGCTTGCATACTGAACTCACAGTCAATCTACTTGAAGTGAAGACGGTCGAACTGGCAAAAAATGTTCACACCTTCATGGAGGTCACTTGCCAAGCATTTCAGACTGTTGAAACAGCGAAGGAATATGCTACTCGCCTCAAGCGATCCGCAAAGAAGGCTGAGAAGGTCAACCCCACCCCAGCTGCCCTGGACGAAACCATCCGTCATCCAGATACAGCTGACCTCAGGCGACCAGCCGAACTCACTGTCCCTTCAGTGGTACTGGTCGAGAATGAACAAGAGAACCAGCCCACCATCCCATCATCAACGTCGGAACGGACGTCAAAAGGCAGGCTTCCAAAAACCTTCAACATCCAAACGTACAAATACCACGCACTGGCGGATTATGCGTACCACATCCGCCGGTTTGGAACCACAGACTCCTATAGCACAGAAAGGGTAGGAATGTCTCCAAAATCTCTGCTCCCCCGTATTCATCACTTTGCAGGGCGAACTTGAGCATAAGCTTCCAAAGTCGTGGTTTCTGCGCACTAACAAACGAGCGTATCGGCGTCAGCTAGCCAGGATAGAAAGGCGACGAGCAAATCTTCGGAAGATCAGGCAAAAAGCAACAGGCAAATGCGGTACAGATCCAAAATCGACGACTTCCCGCACGAAGAGAGTGCCTGTTCCGGGCCGCATGTGCTCCTACGTGATCGCCAAATCCCAGAGTTCGCATCTTCCTTTGTCTCATTTCTATCCTCAGGAAGTGAATAAAAACGACCCGGCCCTGAAGGTGAGTACATTGGACGTGTAGAAGCATCTGGCACTGACGCTGTGGCAGGACTTCCTACCAGGTTTACAGGAGCACGTCCGCATTCGAATGGAAACCACTCTTCAAAAGCAATATCCCGAGCGCTTCGTCAATGGGTTCGAGCCATTTGACATAGACTACCTTTCCGTGGTCGACCGTCGCATCTACACGCACAAGACTGCACGTCTTCTGTATTCATCCTATGACGGGAGGACAGGCGACGACATTATCTGGCCTTCTTGCGCAAAGGCAAACATCATGCTCATAAACCCCGACCATTCAAGCAACGGAGAGCACCCCTTCATTTACGGAAAGGTGCTTGGTATATATCACATGAATGTCGTTTATGTGAAAGGATTCCAGGATCTGCCACCCACCCGCCTCGACTTCCTGTGGGTCAGATGGTATCGCTGGGAAGGCAAGAGTAATGGGGATCACAGCTTGGATATCGTCTCCTTTCCACCTGTTACCCAACCTGGCTCTTTTGGATTTGTCGACCCAGGGGATGTGCTTCGTGCTTGTCACATTGTACCCAGATTCCTTGGCAGGCCTCCTGTTCCCGAGGAAAGCATATCCGTGAAGGCTCAAGACGCAGGCGATTACCCTGCGTATTTTATCAACCGGTGCGCCTGTCTTACATCCGAGATATTTCTAAGTACTCATGGCTACTCCATTTGGTGCCTCAGCTTTGCCGATCGCGACATGTTTATGAGATACCAGTGGGGATATGCAGTGGGCCATTGCTACACTCACGATAGCGTAGCTGCACCTTATGTTGATGGTGCTCCTTCGACATCAACACCACCTCAACCTGGTGCCTCTGCGATACAGCATCTTGAACAGCGAGAAGATGTGCAGCAGGCAGGCGACGATGATGATGGGGACGGCCTCCTTGATGATGATCGGATTGACTTGGGGGAAGATGAGATGGTATACCAGCGCAGCGACATAGAATGCAGTGATGAAGACGACGAGGATGGTGGGGATTCGCAGTCTGAATCGGACGAGCAGTAGCCATGTGGGTATGATACATCGGTTCAGCTCTGCTGGGTCACATATGCGATCGTTTTCTTCCTTTGGTATTACTATCAGTGACTTGGGCAAACCATTGAAACTACACTCATTCAATACGTCAGATTCCTTTACTGCATACGGGCCACGCCAAAGCCATGAGAGAGCTCCTACTATAGCCCTAACGACTGGGAGTGAGAGCGCCTAAACAAACTGGATGAAGATACAGGGTAAGGGTGTCAACAAGAGTAGTAAGTGATTGTCAAGTAGCCGGATTTTCCGATTTTCCACTTGTACCAGCCGTTCATACTGATGCAGGGCAAGGAGCTGCAGAACGTTTTGAAGGTGGGTTTTTCCCCAGGGACCCATCCCTATCTATTGACCAGCCATGGCGTCCGTGAATTCAAGGGCTCTTTACGGCCTGCCCCGATCCTGCTCCTGTGTGACCAACGATCTGTACGTGTGCCAACGTCTTATGATTAACGATCAATAATCTAATGCATGTAATATTTGTGGGAAAGGAGCACCTTCCTTGAAACGCTGCTCCCTTTCACCTTGTCTATGTTCTGGGGTACCTATCACCAGCCTGCTTGTACCAAAAGAACCTCATCCATCCCCTCGACGGCGGTGAATACAAGCTCGCTTGTTCTGGTGAATACCACAGCTGTGCTAGAGCAAAAGTTGAGGCACGTCTCCTCTTCGAAAGTGACACTTATAGTAGCCCCATATTTGCGACCTGACTGGGATCTGTGCCTCCAGTACTCACGATAATGCAGTGCAGGGACGCGCTGCAAGCGCCGATCCCAGCAGTGACTGAGAGCAGGATCACTGCCAACAACGTGTGTATTCTAGGTATGAAAAGCTCCATGCACACACTACGTTGGCTAAATGGTGTTAAGAGACATGTTGCCAATGTCATTTACCAAGCCCTGCATCTCGTCTGCCATAAACAGTCTGTCCTTCGTCTCCTGCAGCCTCCGCTTCAAACGATTGATCCTCCGCCGTTGGCAACTGATAACCATAGCCTTCTTCTTGATTATCTCTTCCCTGATTCGCAGCTCCTCATCACTCCACCTTTTGGCACCCTCCTGAACAACTCTCCTATATCGTGTGTCCCACTGCAAAGGTATCGGTGGTTGTTCAAAGGAATTAGGGATGCGATGGTTTCGACACGAGCTGGCCGTGGCCTCAATGCTACCGTCGGAATCGACGTCCATATCAGTGTCTAGGTCCCGGTCATTTAGTGGAACCTGATGACTCTCCAAAGCGCTCAGGAGGATGAGGCTATCATCTGTACCACATCCAACGCTCAGCCAGGAGAACAAAATGGTGAAGCAAATGATACTCACAAGAGCTCAAGCCTCCTATTGCCCTCATAACATGCTTGCTCATTCGTTTCTTTTCTGTTCTCAGGGCCATCTGGATAAGACAGGGTTGTGAAAGTGTGGTTAGAGGTAATGTTAGAAGGAACTCTGTCTCATCCTCGGCCCTACTGACACATTATATGGGCCATGGCCTGAGAAAGTGAGTTACGCAGACCGCTGCCTGCCTCACACTCTAGCTTGTAGCACCTTACGCAATTCAGGCTACCGGAGAAAATTATCTCAGTGACTTTGCTGAGCCTCTCAATCGAGTCACAGTTCCTGCGCACTGCGGCTGCGAAAAGCTGCGGTAAATCGGGGTACGTTCAAGTTTTTGCCAAGGCTCGAGATCGACGCTTACCATGGTTTTGCAAAGATACGGAAGGCAGCGGACAAAAACAGGAGATGCGCAGCCTGTTGAACGACAAACCGCTGCAACTGGTTCCCAGGCGGAAGGGAAAATGTGTCACTCTCCTTTCGTATTTATCCTGGCACCGATCATCTGTGTTGGACATAGTGATTCCGTCACCTCACTGCTGCATTCCTCAAAGGGATGAATACGTCGTTCAATATCCTCCCTGGTGGCGACTATGGATGTGGAGGCAATAATACCTGTACGCTTGCTACGTTAAACGGTGAAAGTAACCACCTTATTAGCCCTGTTATCTTGTTCAGACCGCTGATTCCCTTCCCAGCTACAGAGACAATGCGTTGGAGTGACATCCAGTACACCAGTCAGGCCAACCAAGGCCTGGGGAACTTCACATCCTTCGGTGGCGAAAGTAGGTGGATTAGCGAGCCCTTTTGGCAAAGCTGGAGGTACTGAGCGTCGCAACATGTCAGCTACTGTGCTTGAAGACGTCACACACCTCGACGTTTTTGATATACGAGGAAATCAAATGCCCAGGCTTGACATCTATGGCTGTCAGGTTGAAGGTAAGCCCTGTCCAAAGTGGCATGGTTGAATATACAGCGCTGATGTACTCGACCATTTTATGTCCTTAGACACAGCGTTTTACTTGCACGATGTCTCCGATCTGAGTGGGAATGGTAGGGACCTTGGAATCGATACAACAAGCAGTGGACGTGAGTTTCCTTCTCATTACATGTCATGAGCCCAACTGACAGGCGTAATTCAGCTGTCATCGCTCCTTGTAAACTTACCTACACCAGGGAAACCGAGGGACACCAGGGTTGCGATCTGGCCCCATTTTGTGCTCAAAGTGAGTCTCCGTCTAGGCTGTGCCATGGTGATGTTTCTCTGGCTCTAACACTCTGGCTTCAGCTACGTTCATCCCCGAGATCATGGATTCAAACACATTTAACTCTTATCAGCCGGACCAATCTGAAGTGTTCGTGAATCCCATGTCTGGTATATACAAGACTCATCAAAGCGATTCGGAGGCGAAGATAGCAATGGGTGTTTCGACACGCAACATGCAAGCCCTGATTGAAGCTCAGCAGCGAGAAATCTCCAACCTTAAGTCCCAGGCCAAGAAATTCCAACGACGCTCTGATATATTCCGCGAGAAAGCAATCACATTTAGGGCTCTGTACTCTCAGCAGCAAATGGTATCCGAAATGCTCGTGGAATCAATAGTGGCCCTTCGAGACCGACACAATCTAACAGATAATACAGGCTGGTCCTCGGAATATCAGGCTCATCACAGTCGAAGCCAATAATCTGACCTGTATCACAGCATAGATCTAGCCCTTTGAAGTTGTATACGACCTCCTCTACAGCTATGCAATAGACAATCTCGCAGCAATATATCGATGTCACCGCCCTTCAGTCAGCCACATCGGCTTTGCCTTCGTGATTTGGACGCCACTCCCGAGTCGGGGGGTTCGTTGAAGTTCGCTCAAGTATTCTCTGTACATTGGTGCTGAGACCGAATAATCTTTGCAAGGCGACGATGGTGACTACCATGGGACCCTTACAGCAGTGTGAGAGCTTTTAGACACTGACATCATGCTTCTTCTTCCTTTGGTGAGGCACTGTTTGTATGAGGATACAATCACCAGCGTCTACTAAGACAGGATGACGCACTTGACATATCTTGCGAGGGAGTCCTGGACTAGTGGTCCTTGACAAACTATCCTATATTTACGGGTCACATTGAAACAGTCAAATTTCGCGGGATGATCAACGACCACTGGCCCCTATCGACATACTGGCCTCGGTGTGCCCTTCGCCGTGTTTGACAAGTCGTTGGCGTAATGTCGTCCACAGACAATGTTTGGTATGGCTAGACGGTGTTACGTGATCCGAGGATGAAAGAAGGGCTCGAGTCAGCTCCGCCGCAGCCGCAGTATAGTTGAACTTGAAGATCTCCCGGCGGCTGTCGCGTTACGGTACTTCACAAAACTTTATGTGAGCGTTGACCAATGGTAGTAGGTCCATAGAGATAGCACAGTTATGTTCTATGAGCGATCGGTGTATGCGAAGTATAAGCCTACGATATCCGCAGGTCTGTGGAAGCCCACTGCTCCTTGTTCTCAACGTAAATCATGAATTGAGGTGCCGTCAAATTCTCCATGTTCGAGTCAGTGGTCTTGATCGCAGCCGCAGCGAAGCACTCGTATCTAAACTTCCAGGCCACTTGGTACCCTCAGTCACCATCAACCCCCAATCCGTACACAACGAAGGTAAGCCAACGAGCCATGTCTATTCTGGGCATTGGCCGCTGAGCAGACAACGTACAGACGACTATGAACGAGTCCATCAGCGCGGCCATCTCACTGGGCTCGACCCGTGCAGCACCTCACTGTCGAACATGCGGATTGCCTATGAAGGGACACACCGATCTCATTTGCATCAGAAAGCAGGTGGAGCAGTACATCGAGCTGCGTAACTTGTGTAAAGACTTTGCGATCCCACTTCCCTCCATCTCTGCTGGACCCTACCATATCTCCTCCACCAGTGCTCAGCCACAACAGGTTAAGGCCTCTGGTTCTCCGAAAGGCAATGATATATGCGAGGATATCATACAAGAGCAATCATGGGACAATCTCATCTTCCTCTATCTCGCGCAGCCAGTATATCGAGGATTGGCCAACACTTATCACTAGCGGCAAAAGTGACCGCCCTCTTGCCTCCCGTTGTCATCTTGCAGCAGCTTGGCAAGGAGCGCTAATGGATGATATTGCCTGGCATTATGTTATCGCTCAGATCATTTCGGTCTGGGTAAAACGTGGACCCATCAAATCTCCTGATGCACGACACAGAAGTTCCCGCATTCTCTGCCTATCAAAGTCCGACCCTCCCGCGAAGGGTTTCAAAAACATGGTTGAGTACAATGCCATACCAGCAGACCCGATATCTGGAAGACGCTTAGAGCGCCTTCACAACCGCTATCATGGTCAGTGGTCCAAGGTGTCGAGGGCGAGACGCAACAGATAAACACCTCGAGGGCGTTCAGCCGGAATTAGGGGCTATGTGATCCGAAAACCCCGACGAGTTAGAGTTTGAAGAAATTTGCACCGCCGGGACAGGCAGCAGGACAAGGGGGAGGAGGCATACGAAGCTCAAGAGTCGCGGGACAGGGGTGCAGTAAACGGCGAAGCCTTCCAAGATGCTGTCCCGTGGAAGGAGCACAATAGGAGAGCTCAGCTGCAAAGGCAGCAAGATGTGTTCCAAGTTTTGTGAGGGGCTCTCCTTCCTGTCTCATGCTTCGGCTGACGGGAAATCGGGAGCGATCGGCACGAAGGCACCAACTTGAATGGCATCGCCAGCTGAGTGACACTTCTCACGGACCTGTTGATTTTAGCCCTCGCTATCTCGGTAGCCCCTTGGATGGGTCCAATCCTCATTGAATTGCTGCCAAAAGTCAATAATGGTCTCATCTCAAGCCACATGGTCTGGATCTTAAGACGGCCTGAAGTTCCCTATTCAATATTGCTGATCCGCTTCGGCTGCTGGTTGATGTTTCCCAACCATACAATGTGGGGAATCGATCTTTAATGTTCCAACGCTCGCTACTCGGCAGCGCAGCGCCTTGTGCACACATAGTCTAACCACATTTTGTACGCCCGTTCCATAGAAACGTAAGCTTTACATATATTCCGGCGCCCTCATAATTAAGAACTTCCAGTATGTCCCTGAACTAATCGGGCTCTCTTCGTCGCCCTGCACTCTTTTCTCTCTTTTCTCTCTCTTCTCTCTCTCCTCACTCTCTCCTCAACGCTTGGAGGGGTCTCATATTTGCAGCACACAACGACTACGTGAAGACTGCAGGGTTCTGAGCATGACAGAATACACATGGGAGGTTCGCCTCCTAGTCGCATCTCGCGTTCAAGTGTTCAACGTATGCTTCTTTCCGTTCCACTTTCCGAATCCCCCTAACACCGCAAAACTTGACCGCACATTAGTGGATGTCAAGTGCGTTATACGCCCTCTTAATTAACCCAGCACAGGAGAGCTAACACTCAACGCTTCCTACTCTAAGCATCTGCTCTCGTCTTCTGGGTACGCCGGCCTTCCATTCTACAGCCTATGAATCAAAGGTTCCATCGGCGTCAACATCACAGGTGGTGGAATACTTCCAAACACTCGATCAAGAAATCACCCTCGTCTGGCCTACACCATGGACCACAGTGAAAGGACTGTACATTCTAAATCGTTACGTGGTAGCCATCCCCGTTTGTCTATGCATTTACTGTACGTCTCTTCCTCCAACCTCCCCCTCCTCCTTGTCCGAGCATACATATATTTGCCGGTTGTTGGCACTTCTAGCACAAACAGTCGAGGTGAGCTGGGCTGCTTCGAACGAGGACTCGGCCGCCGCCGTTTCTGAACCGTGAAAAATCCTTCTAGCTTGAAAACTGTTTTACAATATTCATCGCAGCTTCAAGTGAGCTCTTCTTCCTCTTCTCCCTATTACCACGACTAAACTTACCATCAGTGTCTATGCTGGTAGCCGTTGGCATCTCTGAAAGTCAGTCAGCTTTCCTCATTTCTAGTGCACGCAATAACCCAACACGATAACCTGGACAGCGATGCTTTTTATACGTGTATGGGCGCTAGCAGATAGAAGTAAAAAGATCATTATCTTCCTCTTTGCTTTCCTCTTGGTACGTCCTAGAAGATCCCGATTTTGTCCTCTAAACACTGCAGATTAAGATGCTTAATCGTAGGTGGGGGTGTCATTAGCACTAGTATGCTACATCCCCTTCTTCCTCTCCATGGAGCGTAAGTCCTCAACCCTCCCAGACGTGGCACAAAGCACATGTTCGCGTTTGAATCAATACGGAAGACAATGACCCTCGAATAGATGCACACTCCCCAGCGCGTTCAATTACCAAATGCGTGTTAATGGCAAGCAAGAGGAGGTTGCTCACCTACGCATTCGCGTCCATTGTGTTCGAACAGGCGAGTGAGTGTCAGGCCTAGCCTCTTCCCTTCCAAGCTTCACAACTTTAAATGAGGTTAATCAGGAGATTTTTGCTCACAGTGATCATGTCCATATGCATCTACCTCGGTAAAAAAACGACAGTTAGGTACAGAGAGTCCCTTGATACGGACAATCTTCATGGACGGAGGGATTTACTTCGCCATCCTCACCTGTGCGCCATTCTCCTCTATTATCACCATCATCAGAAAGGCTAAATCTACATGTAGTGGTGTCCCTTGCAAACCTGTTTGTACTCATCGAAACTCCAGACGGCTTCCAATTTGTTCTCGCAGCGTAAGTCTAGTTCCACTCCTCCTTCCCCCAACCTCTCCCTCAAACTCGACGCTAACACGAGATATCGTAACCTCAACAACAATACAGATACCAAGGTGTCTTCCACAGCACGCTCACCAGCAGAATGTTTCTCAACCTGCGTGAGCTAGCCGCGAAAGATAGAGGCGCTGCAACCGACCTCATCTCGCGTGAATTGGCAGTCTTGAACATCAAGACGGCTCAGACCGCTACAAGGACAACAACAAGTCTAAGCTCAGTTAGGGCATGGGCAACGCCAACGACGGCGTAGGTAAGAACAGGACCCCTGAAAACCCGCAGGAGGGGGTGGTGACAAAGTCTGCCGGGAGTGTCCGTACAAAATCGGCGATTTTGGCAGTTTTTGTCCGTACAAACTACTGGCCTCAGCAGAGATGCCGATTTTTTGTCCGGACCCATACATCCGGCCTCAATAAATTTGCTTTTTCGTGAATTTTACCTCATTTTTGCAATTGCGCGCTGCGCGCGCTATTACCTTGCTAAACGGTGTTGAAACAGCAAGAAGTGGATCTGGGGCTTGAAGCTAACTTCGTACAAGCGATCCGTAGAAATATCAAACGGCCTGAACTACAACCAGGGGCTGCTCAACCACCCCACCTTTTCATGTCCGGGAAATTTCTCCACCCATTCTCGAGGCCGCCTTTCGTGTCCGGAGATCGAATCCGCCCATTTTTTGGCGCCCCCCAAATGGTGTCCGGATTTTGGGTCCGGCCTGGCGGCCGGATGCCCAAATGGTGTCCGGGTCGTTCACCACCCTCACCTGCGGGTTTTCAGGGGTCCTGTAAGAACCATGGGTATGGGGAGAACAAGTCGGCGGAGGGACCAGGATATACCCGTGCTTGCATATATACGACAGAGGCCAAGTTCGACTCCGGAGATTGAGTCGTTGATTGCTGGGGATAACAAGAGTGTGTTTCCAGGAGGTGAAGGAGAAGAAGGCGAAGTGAGGGACTAGGGGGGCGATGGTGATATGAAATACCTACAAGGTCTCGAGGAAAAGGAGGTGGAGGCGCCTGACGCTCCTCTTAGCAGCCTGCTTTTTACTCAAATTCCATTTGCATGTCCCTGTGGTATTCCTGATCGGGATTGTGCTCTATGACGAGCCTTTCGCACATAGCTGAGTACGTATCTGAGGTCAAGGACCTCATTGTTGGCTGCACGGCAGCTCATCCCTTCGAACTCCAATTCAGGGACGGCCGACCCTTGAGCCCCTGTCTCTCGCTCACGTTACCGCCCATAGAGTTAGCGAGGATACCGGGACCTCTGACGACTGTGGCTCTCTGTGGCTGAGCGTTTAAACCCCAGAGAGACCTTATATGCGTTTAAAACACGAATCGCCACGGTTAGTCATACAAAGAAAGATCAAACTATGTTGCCGCCGCTGAAGATAGCCTCGGAAGATCTGGAGATATACTTAGCTTTGTTCAGGATAGGTACTTACCCCTAGTAGTTAACGTGTTCAAACATATCCAGCGGTTGATAGCGTTGAGTGAGCTCTTCAATCTCGCATATCTGGGCAGAGGGAACTGGGGCTGAAGAAGAAAGGTTGCTCGCGTCGCGCACAAACCGTGAGTTAGGGGCTACCGTCTGGTCCGTCACTCCGCGCCGTCTTGCCAATGCCAAATCCATCATCACGGCTATCCCACTTACCACAACGCTACAAAGCTCGCCTCTCGCACTTTTGCCTCGAACGCCTCCGCAAACAGTGCTGTCGAGACCTGAACACTGTTTGCAACGCAGCTGACGAAGATGGGGCCTTCCGTCAAGATACGTCGTCGGGAACCTCGGCAGCGCAAACGCAGAGCAACGCATGAACACGTCTTCGGCTGGTCCAATCGTATCGCACAGCAGGCCTACCGGATCTTTCTGAACTCACTCAGCTTCCTCTCCCTGTTCTTCGTATGCAGGGGGGTAGTGGCCTATTCAATGTGGCCTCTGCAACAACCTGAGCCAATGCGTCCACCCCGAGCAGTCGGCGCGTCCTTCGAGAATGATGATGTAGACCATGCTGAGACGTTGTAATTGGTGAGTTGCCCTCCCTTTCGACTTCTTGCCACAAGACTCAACTGACCGACTTCTAAAGCTTTGTACGGGGATGTGATAGTGCATGCCGCGAACTCCACACTCCTCCCCTCCCCTAGGACGGCCATACATCAGCTTGCGAACCTGCACTTGCCAACGTATTCGCCCAAAAACTACAACCTTTTCTCATACCTGCGGACCAACCCCCATTTCACTGTGCCAGGACTCAAACGGCATCGAACTTCCCTTCCTTGCCCTTCACCCAGTCCTGGCTATGGATGCGATCAAGGTCTACTACGCCTTGTGTCTGAGTTCAATCCAGACGCACGGAAGAGAGTGGTTCACTCGAGAAGAGAATGCGGGGTACAACTCGGAAGCTGCTTAATCACAGTTCCGTATCGTGTAGTACGTTGTTTCCTGTCTCTTCCTTCGTGAAAAAAGCAAGGCAACTAACACGATTCACCTTAGCGGGCACTGGTAGACGTTTACCAGCGACCTTCCCTTCCTCAAATACACCCCGCCTCATTCAGTCCTCCCATTCTCACCTTTGGCATTCACTCCAAGCGTCGTTGCAAAAGACTACCTCACCTTCTTTGACGAAACAAGGCTTCCCTGCCAGCTCAAACTCGGCAGATCGGCATATTTGAGGTCGAACGTTCGGGTTCATGCCAACCACAGCCTTCCAACCGGCTCCTCAGCCGATCGTAACAACGATAAGAGGAGCACACATCCTTGAGTTGGTCTGTTTTAGATTCGACGAAGAGGTGCGGGTCTACGTCACAAGGGATGGGGGTTCATTCCGGGGACGAGGAAGAGCTCAAGAACGAGGACGATGACGAGCGCAATTGATACCCGCGCCATGCCTTCTACCACAACCAAACCATGGATCAGCTGCACACACAGAAACGCAGCGGCAGTCGAGAGGGCTGCTCTCGGTAGGAAGGATCTGGTCTATCGTTACTTCCTGCCCTCCACCCTCGACTTCCGGATTTGTCGATGAAGGAGACGACACCCAGCCTAAGCTCGCTGCATGGCCATCAAGACACACGAATTGTGCATGTACCATTTCACGAAGCGCTGCCAGTGGTGAGGGGTTCCTAGGACTGATGGGTACCTGGAACGCGATCAGAATGGGCCGAGCGCATCTATTGAGGGGCGAGTCGGACTCGTAAGCTCTGGTTATCGGGCAGGATACTCAGTGGTTGCAAGGGATGGGGATTCGGGCAGTTCGTCGTACATCTAAATCACTTTTCTATCTACGTAATGGCAGCCCGCGTATTTTGCTCACTTTGCAACGAAGAAGCGTCAACCGTCTCATTGATCCACGGAGGATGTCTTGGGAACCAAGCTCCGAGGGCTTCGTTGCAGAACAAGTCCAAGTCGGGAGAAGATTTCGTTGGCCTCTGGCTAGCAAGGTACATTGCACAGAAATGACATTTATCGAGCGGGTAGTTATGCATGTGTATGCTTTCTGCGAAATCGTACCCAGGAATGATACAGTAAGTGAGAAAGCGCAAGGACAGTGAATGCTAACACCCAATATAGTGCAGCCGGGTCAGCAAAATATGAAGGTACAAATGTGGCGCGAGGGGTCAATCACAGTTCGGAAAGCCCAAGGTTCCATCCCCTTCACTCCCCTCCTCAGCATCAAAGTAAGCCTCCTCGCTGTCAGAGTCTGAGCCATCTTCGTTGTGCAGGGAGAGTCGACTGATTTCGGACGCCTCAAAGTCTTGCAAGAGTTTGACGATAGCATGGTGGCCGTGGGCCTGCACGCCTGACTTCGCGGTGTACCCGTTTCTACTCCTGATTGTGATGTCAATATTGGGTACCTTGAGGAGCAGACGGACTATGGCTTCATTGCCTCTGGAAGCTGCTAGTTCAATAGCTGTCGAACCGAAGTCATTAGCTAGGTTGACCTGAATCTTGGGGTGTGCCAGGAGGAGCTTGACGATGCCTTTGCGGTCTCTGTCAGCAGCCCATAAGAGTGCTGACCAACCATATTCGCCTACTAGGTTGACCTGAATCTCCGGGTGCGCCAGGAGGAGCTTTAAGACGCCTTCGCGGCCCCAACGGGCAGCCCAGACGAGGGCTGGAGCACCGTTCTTGTCGACTAGGTTGACCTGAATGTCGGGACGCGCGAGGAGGAGCTTGACAATGCCTTCGTTGCCCTTATGCGCAGCCAGCGTGAGCGCCGAGAACTTGTCACTGCCGACACGGTTGACGTCAAGCTCGGGACGCCCCAGGAGCAGCTTAATGGCTCCCAGGTCACGCCTCTGAGAAATGACGAGCCCCCTGTGCCGCTGTGACAGGTCGATTGACTGGACTCGAACCTCGGGATGCGCCAGGAGGATCTTAACAACACCTTCGTGGCCCTTAACCGCAGCCCACATAAGTGCTGACCGATGATAGTCGTTGGTTAGGTTGACCTGAATCCCGGCGTGCGCCAGGAGGAGCTTAACAACGCCTTCGTGGCCTGCGTGCGCAGCCCACATAAGTGCTGACCGATCTTTTTTGTCGACTAGGTTGACCTGGATCTCGGCGTGCGCCAGGAGGAGCTTGGCAACGCCTTTGTGGCCCCAATAAGCAGCTTGCAGGAGTGCTGACCGACCATTTTTGTTGACCTGATTTACCTCAACTGCAGACAAGGCAATTAGGTGTGCAACAAGGTCTTCATGCCCAGACTGTGATGCCACTATCAAAGGTGACTGTTGGTGTACTGTGGTCGTGACATTCGGATTAACCTTGATGGCGTCTCTTGTTAGAGCTAGTGGTAGACAGTAGAGGCCTACGATATGGAGGGGAGTGAAGATGTCAAAGTGGCGAGCGCCTCTGCTGTCAAAACTGGTGAAGAGCGGAAGGGCTTTGCTTTTGCTGACGAATTGTGCCGTTCGGTTTTCGCTGTCACCCGCGTCCAAGGATTTTCCAGCATGAAATGCCCAAGAGTCCGAGGCATAGGGAAGTAACGGATCCTTGGATAAGACTGCTTCGAACTCCTCTTTTGAGCTAATCGTCGTATCCTGGAAGCCGCACTGAGCGAGATGAGACATGCACACGGCAGCAAGAAGAGAATGCGGATGGGGGAATGATTCATCGAGGAGCTTTTTCAACATATCTTTCGCAGTATAGTCTAGTAGACGGTGGGTCAGAGTAAGCGAAAGAGAGTTGCTCTGCAACTTACGAACAAGGCGCACAATCCCACTCTCTTCCTCGACGGTGATCACACCACGGCATAGGGACATCAGGGTAGAACCAGGTACAAACCGATCGGTTTCAAATTTGTAGTTATCCGGGGAGGTAGCGACTGCCCGCTCCAGTTCTTTGACAGCCATTGATCTCGATGCATTGAGGACCCAGACAAGGACAGTCTTGGCAACCGAGACGAGGTCCGCATTTTGGGCGAGAATCCTGTCCCAGGTTTGCCCATAGACATCCTCAATTCTGGAAGGGAAGTCTTTCAGCCGCTGCCTGACTTGGTGGGTGTTAATGCAGTCACGCAGTGCATCCAGCTGGAGTGATGCATGGAGGAACCTGGAATGGTTTGGTCAACTTCACACAACAGTACTAAGATAAAGACCTCGTACATGCCACCACAGTTCCGCTTGATGGTAGAAACAATCTCTTCCCTTAATGATGGGTCTGCATGCTCCAATAGATGCTGTAGATCTACACTTTCACTGATCACTTTGGTAATATGAAGATCAATGTCAACCTCCTGGGCGACGATGGTAAGTTTTTGGGCATGAGGAAATTTCGCTTCCACGTTTCTGAGCGGTCGCGATGTAATGAAGAGCTTGACATTTAGCGAGGCAAGTGCCTTTACTACGGCTAGTTGGAGATTCGTCGGCGCCTCGTCCAGAGCATCAAGAATGTAGAACGTGCACGCCATGTGGTCAGCCAGCTCCTGGAGGAGGGCCAGCAGCTGTTCCTCGGTTGGCTCTGTCCTTTCGCGAAGATGTTGTGCGTAGGTTTGTTCAACGAGGGCCAGGCATTTTTGGTGACGCTCGAGCGTTTGCATCACGAGAGTCTCGAGTATGGTGCGAACCGTCATTGTTGAGTGGTCGCTGTACCGGAAGTAGACGTAGCAGATACAGATCTTGGCATCTGGCCCTGGGTACAGTGTTTCAAGGTGCTTGATAACAATCGATCTGAGAACAAGTATCAGCGGGAGTTTGCAAAGCCTGGAGAGGTAACTCACGCAAGAAGGGTCTTGCCGGCACCAGCTAGATTGGGGCGTTAGAAAGAAAACTGTGGTACATATCAAGGAGACTTACGGATTCCTGAGCCCCAGAAGATCTTAATATCGCCGTTGGGCTCTAGCCAAACACGAAACTTGTCCCCTTCCACAAGCCACATCCCAGTCCCTGGAGTGGTCTTGCTCAACATGTCTTGGTATATCTTTCGGAAATTGGGCATTGATCGCAAGATCCCCCAAATATCTCGTTGGCGTTCGTAGTGGTAGTGGACATTATGGTTGTGGTTGTGAACCACATCACGGCCAGCGACGCTGAGGGTAGAGCCCTCGATGTGCAGATTTTGGGCGCTGTGGAACATGGCGACTGTTCCGAGGGACTCTGTGCCATGACCAGCTACTACAGGCAAATCAGATTGATGGGCGATGGCACGGCCGATAAACGTCTACCCTCATAGCTCTGCCTCCTTGCGCCCACGGCGTACGACTCTTGTGCCACCTATCACGAGGGCTTAAAAATACGACATGCGAGCAAAACAACCGAAATACTTACATTGGATGCTGGCCGCTGGGACATCGATCAACGAATTTAAAGAGATGGGCTGCCAACAAGGCGGAGGCCACGAGTGGGTGGGAGGGAAAGAGGGGCAAGAGCGGTCGTCTCTGATGGAGATAGCTGTGGTCAAACGAAGACCTTCCGGATTTGGCACTGATAAGCGCCCTTGTCGACCTCGTCTCGACAATCAACAGTCAATGTGAGATCAGATTTCATACAAAATGTCAGGTCAGACCGCCGTCGAGCTGGTCGAAGTATTGTGGCTCGGATGCGCCCAACTATCACGATCGGGCAGTCTAGATTAGACCAAGGACGTAGGCCATGGTGCAACACCATACCGTCTCGAGCTTCTAATCCGCGAATGCGACCTTCTATGGCTTGCCCCTCTCCCCAATCTTAGCGTACCTCAGGTTAACTTCCATGGTGTGCTAATAGCCATTTGCGTAGCAGTAGCTAAACAACTAGCAGCCCTCTTTGAGTCCTCTGGACCAAGATGAGAGATGGGAGCTTGAAGTCGACAAGCAGGGTCATCGTCGGTACCCATCTATGATATGAGTTAGCTCAAGAGAACCAAGAACGACTAAAGGGTGAACAGCGCATACCTCGGCAAAGGCGTTAAACTGCCATTGAACGTAAGCCCCAAAGGCGGAGGGTAGGCCTCTTTTGACCTCATTGTCTCCTTTCAAATCCTCAACTCGTACCACGCTGTCCATTCTGTGCCTGGGCCTCCAACACTCTCTGGATTCGCCCTATTAGAAGCATAAGAAGCCCGGAATCTGAGGCTCAAGAGCCCAAGATGTGTATTCATCCTTTGACTACACGCCAAACACGGGTCAGCGCGCAGAAATCCACGTCGTCTGCTAGTGGCCTAAGGTACAAAAAACAACACGATCAAAACCTCTGAAAGTTCCCAACCAGGCGCCAAAGAACCAAATGCCTCGCAAGGCACCTCAAACCCATACCAGGAAGCACCGTCGTTCCTAAAACACGATGCGTTAGCCTTCATTTATCTCCACCTTACCCGCCAAGTAAGAGTAAAAACTCACCTGAATGCGTTGAAGCCGCCCGACACGGCCAGAAGCGCACCTGGAATTGGCGGACTCGGGATTGCTTCCAGACCCAAGGGGACCATGAGCACCTCAATGCGTCTTCATGAATCAAGCTGCGATGACCAAAAATTAAACGAAAAGTCTTTCGAGATTCCAATTCGAGTAGCGCTCTCACCGAAAGAGGCCGGCACTATCCAGAGCTTGGCGTCAGCTGCCCTGCCAAAGAGAAGGGGAATGAGACCGACTGATGTAGACGCCTGGAAAGGCGACAAACGTGATGTATGAGGCACGGTAGACCGAGAACGGTGGAGATCTGAAAAGTTTCCATTTTGAACAATCCTCCTGGGATGTTTCGTGGCGGTAGACGCCTTCTCATGCGCTACGACAGAGGAGAGCATCAGCCCTGCACCGCCCAGAGTCTTGTGAGTCAAGACTCTAAAGATAAATCGATAAATCCACTCGTCCATGCGAATCTGACAGGTTCATATTGAGCCTCTGTATGTCTTTTAGAAACGAGGTATGTCAACTTACCTGGTTTGAGAAGGGGGCTCCTTGAAAGAAGAGGCATAATAACTCCCCCAGCGACGGGCCAATCGCCATCGTGCCCACAGATATGCCCCTCTTCATTTTGGCCTGTGTGCGTAACGGCCAGCGTAGGCCCAAAGAGGCATCCACAGGATATTCATGTAGCATTGCCGAGTGATTCATAGCAAGGGATGGAGAACGAGATCAGACGCACACCAACCGCAAATCCTTGACAGAGGAGAGGTGCCAGTACTGGGTACGAAGCGATACGAGGAGCGCCGACGCGACGAGGTTGCAGCTAGGGAAGACGAAGAAGGACCTAAAGTATCCGAGGTCGAATACACGTCCGACCGCGAGGCCTGGAATAAAATGAAAGCGTACTGTAGAGGATCGGGTCAATTAAACAGATGCGAGAGAAATAGAGAACGGCTTACTGCGCTTGACGCGTTGCGGTCTTGACTCTCGTGGATATGCAAGTAAACTGGTCATCTGCCCACACGCTTGATGTGGATTCATTTTTGACTCTCGTTTCTTGAAAGTAGCCTTAGGGATCTAGAGGACGCGCCGAGAAGCTCGTGAACGCAGGAACTTATCCACCAGGAGTTAACGTAGTCAAATCTGTACAGTAGTTGCTAGATTCGAATGAGGCTTTCACCTCTGCCTGTCTGGACAAAAGGGGAATGGTATGCAAGAAGAAGGACAGTTCGCGTCTCGGAGAACGTCAGTACACACGCCCGGGTTAGGGGCTACCACCGGTCCGGTACTTCTCCGGCCATGCATCCAAAGCCATCATCACGGTTATCCCACCTACCACAACCTCGCAGGGCTCACTTTTGCTTCAAGTACCTCAGAAACAGTCGCTTCGATACCTAAGCACCGGTTAGAACACAACTGAAGAAGATGGTGCCTTCTGGCAAGGTGCATCCTCGGGAAGATTGGCAGCACGAACGCAGAACGACAGCCCATCGTTGAGCCGCCTAGGACACCGGATGGCAGGTTTGTCTCGACGGGCATCCTGACATTCTGAAGGCTGGTCCGGCCGTATCTCACTGCAGGCTTATCCCATCATTGTAAACTTCCTTAAATCCCTCTCGCTCGTTCTTTCGCTAACACCTCGCAAGGTTTAAATAACCTCATCATTGCTTGGCCGGTACATCCTGTGGCTTCGTCGTGCGGCGTCAACGATGACCTAGCCAAATGCGCCTAGCGGAAGCAGCCGGCTTTGCCTTCGCGAGGACGAGTGTGAACCACGCTGAGACGTTGTAATCGGTGAGTTATCGTCCGCCCTTGCAAATCCTTCTCGCACCAAGACTGACCCAGCCAACCCTTACAGCCTCATACAGACCGATTTCATTGCTATTCAACTCCATATCCTCTGTCAGGGGTTCAACAGTCCGTGTCCTCAAACCTACACGTTTTCGTCCCCCACGCTAGGATGTCCATTCGCCTGAATTCCCATTGGTTGTGGTCCGAAGTTGCATACCGACCCGCCATACCGCACTATGTACGGCTCACACGGAACCGAACTGCTGTTCTCCGCCATTGCCTTCGCCCTCCTCCTGGGAATCCACGTTTGGGGTACTTTTCGTGCAGGTGCGCAATGGGGAGCCAACGGACTGCGCAAGACTTATACACATCCTTTCTCGGCGAACCGTCCGAGCAGAGAACGCGAGAGATGATCTGCAACGTCTTGAAGCACGCTCACATGGGACGTTCGTGTATGGTGTCACGGAGTACGTTCTTGTTCATCTCTTCGCTGGGTAAAGAAGGCAGCTAACATGATCCATGATAGATGACGCTTGCAGCCGTCCATCAACCCGACTACCTCCCTCCCTCATCTCGTTTAATCCTCCCTCATCTCATCTTTGGCCTTTACTCCGAGCCCAAGACCACCACCTCTCCTTCAATGAAACAAGGTCTCTCTGGCAGCGCAAACTCGGCAGGCCTGCATCGTTGAGGCGTAACACACACGCTTACACTGTCCACAACCCTCCATCCAGCTCCGCAGGCGATCCTTCCAGCAATGAGAGGGGCATGCAGCGAATCGAGGCAGAGGCTGCTCTGTCGACTCGACAAAAACCGACAGGTCGTCTTCAAAAGGGATAGGAGGGGGCGTGTATGAGGAAGAGCTGAACATCGGTGACCAGGACAAAATTCGTGCGACACGCTGCGAAACACCCATCTCGACTGGCGCAGCCAGCGCACTGGACATCTGCACCAGGACTTTCTGGCCCTGATCAAGGCACAGATCATCAGCATAAACGAAGACGCAGCGGCAGGCGAGAGGGGTGCTGTCGGCGTGAGGGGTGTGGGCCATCGCTTCTTCCTACCTTCCACTCCATCCATCTTCGACTCCTGGATCTGGCGATGAGCGACAGAAGGAGGTGACACGGAGTCTCGAGGCTACTTGCCTGATAGCTGCCGCGATGTACGAACTGTGTGGCTACCGCTGGACGAAGCGCTGCCAACGACGAAGAGTTTTAAATGCCAATCCTACCAAGGACGGATGGCATCCCGGGAGCGCGATGGCAATGGGCTGAGCAGATGTTTAGAGAGACAGTAGTATGGGCCGGATCAGACATTCAAGGGATGGAGATTCGGAAACTATGTTGCATACTCATACCGCTAGATCCTTTCTGTAACGCGAACTGCCCATCCACATATTTCACTTGCTTTACATCGAGGACACGTCGTCAATTACAAGCATATGAAGCACTAAACGGAGGATGTCTGGGAGCGAAGATCTCGGAGGGCTTCGGTGCAGGCCAGGTCAAAGTCGGGAGATGATTTCGTTAGCTGCTGGGCAGATAAAGATTACATTCATTGTGCGGGTATTTCAACATCTGGATATTCTTAGACCGTGAAATTGTACGAGTGAAATGGAACGAAGGGTGGAAGGAACACAAATCCAGCGCACTATGGTAGTCCCTATAAACAAGGTACGAGGTCAATAAGAGATTGTATAACCTGTGGCCCCAAGTCAGTGCAAACATATTCAACTGGTACGGGCGCTTGCCTCCGTGCATAGGGCTCGTTGTTGGTGGTTCTACTCTCTCCTCGCTCCAACCTATCCTGCGTGGGTCGAGGGCGAGGTGGGCGAACGTACTAGTGATTTAGACTTGGAAACAGAGACCTCATGTACTGTCGTATACCTAATGGTTTGTTTGTTTCAATACAATTTATTGACCTCAAATGCAAAAAATATGAAATTGAGACCAAAAACAACCACTATTGAAGTCCAATGGGTAGCGACGAGAGATGGGCCCAATACTCATTGAATTGCTGTCAAAAGTCAGTAATGGTCTCATCTCAAGCTGGACATGGTCTGGATCTTAAGACGGTCTGGAGCTCCCTATTCGAATATCGCTGATACGGGTTGATTTTTCCCAACCATACAACGGGGGAGTCGATCTTTAATGTTTCAACGCTCGCTACTCGGCAGCCCCTTGTGCACACATAGTCTAACCACATTTTGTACACTCGTTCCACAGGAACGTAGACTTTATATTCCGGCGCCCAGGGCCCTCATAATTAAGAACTTTCTTCCAAACTTCCAGCGTGCTCTTCAACTAGTCAAGCTCTCTTCGTCGCCCTGCACTCTTTTCTCTCTCTTCACTCTCTCCTCAACGCCTAGAGGGGTCTCATATTGGCAACACGCAACGACTACATGAAGACTGCAGGGTTCTGAGCATGACAGAGTACACATGGGAGGCTCGCCTCCTAGTCGCATCTCGCATTCAAGTGTTCAACGTACGTTTCTTTCCGTCCCAATTTCCAAATCCTCCTAACAGCGCAAAATTTGACTGCACATTAGTGGATGTCAAGTGCGTTATACGCCCTCTTAATTAACCCAGCACAGGAGAGCTAACACTCAACGCCTTCTACTCTAAGCCTCCGCTCTCGTCTTCTGGGTACGACGGCCTTCCATTCTACAGCCTATGTATCAAAGGTTCCATCAGCGTCAATAACACAGGTGGTCGAATACTTTCAAACACTAGACCAAGAAATGTCCCTCGTATGGCCTACGCCATGGAACACAGTCAAAGGACTGTACATTCTCAATCGTTATGTGGTAGTGATCCCCGTTTGTCTATGCATTTACTGTACGTCCCCTCCTCCTCCTTGTCTGAGCAGATATATATTTGCCTGTTGTTGGCACTTCTAGCACCAACAGTCGAGGTGAGCTGGGCTGCTTCGAACGAGGACTCGGCCGCCGCCGTTTCTGAACCCTGGAAAATCCTTCTAGTTTGAAAACTGTTATACAATATTCATCGCAGCTTCAAGTGAGCTCTTCTTCCTCTTCTCCCTATTACCACTACTAAACTTACCATCAGTGTGTATGCTGGTAGCCGTTGGCGTCTCTGAAAGTCAGTCAGCCTTCCTCATGTCTAGTGCATGCGATATCCCAACACGATAACTTTGACAGCGATGCTTTTTATACGTGTATGGGCGCTGGCAGATAGAAGTAAAAAGATCATGATCTTCCTTTTCGCTTTCCTCTCGGTACGTCGTAGAAGCCCGATTTGGTCCTCTGGACACTGCAGATTAACATAAGATGCTTAATTGCAGGTGGGGTTGTCATGTGCACTAGTATGCTACATCCCCTTCTTCCTCTCCATGGAATGTAAGTCCTCAACCCTCCCAGACCTGGCATAGAGCACATGTTCGCGTTGGAATCAATACTGATGACGATGACCCCCGAATAGATGCACGCTCCCCAACGCGCTCAATCACCAAATGCGTGTTAATGGCAAGCAACAATAGGTTGCTCATCTACGCATTCACGTCCGTTGTGCTCGAACAGGCGAGTGAGTGTCAAGCCTATCCTCTTCCCTTCCAAGCTTCACAACTTCAAATGTGGCTAATCAGGGGAATTTTGCTCACAGTGATCATGTCCATATGCATCTACCTCGGTAAAAAACGACATTTAGGTACAGAGAGTCCATTGATAAGGACAATCTTCATGGACGGAGGAATTTACTTCGCCGTCCTCACCCGTGCGCCATTCGTCTCTACTATCACCATCATCAGAAAGGCTAAATCTACATGTAGTGATGTCCCTTGCGAACCTGTTTGCAGTCATCGATACTCCAGACGGCTTCCAATTTGTCCTCGCAGCGTAAGTCTAGTTCCATACCTCCTTCCCACATCTCTCCCTCAAATTCGACGCTAACACGAGACATCGTAACATCAACAACAATACAGATACCAAGGTGTCTTCCACAGCACGCTCACCAGCAGAATGTTTCTCAACCTGCGTAAACTAGCCGCGAAAGATAGAGGCGCTGCAACCGACCTCATCTCGCGTGAATTGGCAGTCTTGAACATCAAGACGGCTCACACCGCTACAAGGACAACAACAAATCTAAGCTCAGTTAGGGCAAGGGCGACGCCAACGACAGCGGAGGTAAGAAGCATGGGTATGGGGAGAACAAGTCGGCGGAGGGACCAGGATATACCTGTGCTTGCATATACGACAGAGACCGGACGAGGAAACTTCGAGGCCAAGTTCGACTCCGGAGATCGAGTCATTGATTGCTGGGGATAACAAGAGTGTGTTTCCAGGAGATGAAGGAGAAGAAGGCGGAATGAGCGACCAGGGGGGTGACGGTGATATTGAAATGCCTACCAGGTCTCGAGGGCAAGGAGGTGGGGGCGCCTGACACTCCTCTTAGCAGCCTGCTTTTTACTCAAATTCCATTTGCATGTCCCTGCGGTATTCGTGATCAGGATCGTGCTCCGTGGCGAGCCTTTCGCACATAACTGAGTACGTATCTGAGATCAAGGACCTCATCGTTGGCTGCACGGCAGCTCATCCTTCAAGCTCCAATTTAGGGAGACCATCCAGGAAACAAACACGGCGGACCCTTGAGCCCCTATCTCTCGCTCATGTTACCGTCCATAGAGTTGGCGAGGATACCGGAACCTCTGACGACTGTGGCTTTCTGTGGCTGAGCGTTTAAACCCCATAGAGACCTTATATGCATTTAAAACGCGAATCGCCACCGTTATTCATACAAAGAAAGATCAAAATGTGTTGCCGCTGCTGAAGATAACCTGCAGTGCCAGTGAAACGCGTCCGAGTCCTAGCTATCACCCCGGATGTAGTGATCGCGCTTTCTAAATGCCAGTGTCGTTGTTGGCGGAGCGCGTTGCTCACTTGTACCGATGTTATGGTGGTGTTGTCGTCCTGAGTGCAGCGGCAGCTTGCTTGAACGTCCATCCTGTACCTAAAGAGAACCAGTGCCGTAGATAATAAATTTTGGATCGCCTTGACAGAATGAGTGTTAAGGTTAGGGAGAGCATCGTTCGCCCGGAGAAGCGGGAGTGCTCTGGGCGAAGCGCTGCCAATCACAGGGACTTCGTCGTCTTACCAAGGATGGATGGCGTGCCGAAAACACGACGAGGATGGACTGAGTAGGTGTTTAGAGGGACGATTTATGCTTTCTGGTTATTGGCTGAGACTTGCAATGGATGGACATTCGCTGGTTTACTGCTCTAGCTACGAATTATTGATCTACTTAGTTCGCTCACTTTACATCGACAGGGCGTAAATACGAACCTATGAAACACTCCGTGGAGGAAGGCCTAGGAGCGACGTTCGAGGGCTTCGTTGTAGGTCAGACCCAGGGCCGTCGCTCCTGCAGAACAAAGATCAGTCTTCACTTTCCCTAGGAGCTTACGCGACGCAGTCAGAGTCACACCCGAAATCGGAGGAACGGCGATGACTCCCAGGTTCAGGGGAATAAAAAACATCCCAACTCGTCTCCCCACATCATCTGTGTCGCCGAATTCGAATATGGGGCTGGTGAGGAGCGAGACATAGACTCCTGAGCGGAAGCTGGAACGGAAATGAACCCGGATGAGCGAGGATGGATGAGGGAGGGTGGACGTACCCGTCAAGCGCCGTGAGCACGATCATGCGTTCTTTGCTTTGCGCATAGGGCCAGGCGTATGTCAATATGGCCGCCAAGGCGGTGAAAGGTGTTATGGCGTTGATAAGACCTGGAGGCTGTGATCAACCTTCTGAGTGGCACAGGGGAGATCGAGAGACTTACCGGCAGAATCACAGATGTACCCTGCGGCCCAACGGCCAAATAACGGGCTCGGGTTGGCGAGAGCCACGTAATTGAACGAAAAGACGCTATAGATTCCGATTTGAGTGGTACCCACACAAGTGTAGGTTAGTGCTAGAATAAGGGTCGGCGTCAATCAAGCTTAAGCATATGGAAAATAGAGGAAACGAACGACTGGCTGGGGTGAACGCCGAGAAAGGCGAAGAAGCACGGTGTGTAATTGACCAAGAATGCTGCTGATTTGAAAAGTTTCCGGTGGAATGACCCTCCTGGAACGTTTCGTGGCGGCAGACGCCTTTTAATGAGCTACGAGAAAGAAGGTTGTCAGCCCAACGTCGCTCAGGATCATGTAGATGAAGACGTACCAATCCCAACCTACCCCTATGAAGATGAGTCCATACATCCGCATTGTCCATAAAGATCTGCCAGGTTTCCATCGATTCCCAGTGTGTCATCGTAGACGTAAAGCTAGCTACCTTCGGAAGCAACTTCTTGAAAGAATGGGCATCATGACTGCCCCAAAGCGAAGAGCCAACCGCTAACATGCCCACGGTTATGCCTCTCTTTACTTTCCACCAGTACGACAACGGCTGGTGTAGGCCCAAAGAGGCACCCGTAGCGTATCTGCTTGAAGGCATTAGTGGTTCAGAGCAAGGGGTGGAGGAGAAGGCGGGACCTACGCCAATGGCGAATCCTTGACAGGGGACAGTGCCCGTGTTGGGTACATAGCGGTAGGAGAAACGTTGACGCCACAAAAGTGCAGCTATGGACGAGGAGGAATTACGGGCTTGAAGTATCTGAGGTCGAATAGGCGTCCGACTGCGAGGCCTTGAATGAATACGAGAGCATACTCTGAAATCTTTTGGTTCAGTTCATTCGGGTCATGGTTAAAATAGCAAGAGGCTTACTTGATTCGAGTTGGTCCAAGCGCTTTACGCGTCACATCCAAGTCACAGCGTGAGCTGTCATGAATACGCCAGTAAATCTGTTCATTGGCTCGTGGGGTTGTTTTGAAGAATCATTTCTCGATACAAGCCGTGACGCGTGAAGGATCTAGAGGACGGGCTTAGTTAGTTATTAATAAGCATAGCTTCGTAGACGAAAGAACTTGCCTCCCAACAGTAGACGTAGCTGAGAATCCATAGCAGTTGTTAGCTTCGAATGAATCCTTCAAGCTTCAACCTTGCCTGTCTGGACGAAGGGGAAGAAGAAGGATGGATCGCGTCGAAAAGGTCGAACCCATTTCCCGGGTTAGGGGCTACCAGCCGGTCCGGTTCTCGTCCATCCTGCCAAAGCCATCATCACGGGTATCCCACCAACCACAACCTTGCAGAGCTGCCCTCTCGCACTTTGCCTCTAGCACCCCAGGAAACAGCGGTATCGACATCTGGACGCTGCTTGGAGAACAGCTCACAAAGATGGGGCCTTCCGTCAAGATACTGCATCTCGGGAGCATCAGGAGCACGGACGCAAAGCAGCAGCGCTCCTTCAAGTGCCAACAACACCGGATGGCAGGCTCTGCTCGACTGGCACGCTGATATTCTGAAGGCTGTCGAGCTTTGCTGGTCCATTCGTATCTCACCGCAGACTTTTTACATCCTCGTAGGTTTGTTTAGCTCCCCTCATTCGTTCATCCGCTAACGCCTTGAACTGCTCGTCAGTACTTGGCTGGTCCGTCTAGTGGCTTAGCAAATGCGGCCTTTACAAGGACATGGGCGAACAAGTCTACGCTGAGCCGCTGGCACGTCCTTCATGAGGAAGATTGCAGAAGACGCTGAGACGTGAGTAGTTGCCCGCCTATTCGGATCCTTCATTCACCAAAACTGACCCAACCAACCTCCAGAGTCTCACACATACCAATTCCATCACTACTCTGTCGTGGTCCATGCCTTCGATGCTACCTTCCTCCCTCCCCCTCGCAGGATGACACACATACGCGCAAATTCCACCGTCTATTCCCGCCCTCGCCACAAAATTGCGATACTATCCCTAAGCAGTTGCTCTGTCTACGGCTCGCTTGGGATGAAGCTGCTCTCCCACCTTTTACCTTTGCCTTCGCCCAGTCTGGGATCGTTAGGATCGATGTCTCGGACATGGTCCATCCAAATATACCATGGACCGCGCGAGACTCATCCACAACTCCCCAAATGCTTCACTGAGGGCGAAGGCTGGCCAATACACCAACGGACAATTGAATTCGCGTTGCGCCACATCGTAAGTTCTTCCCTATCTCCTGGGGAAAGAGGAACAAAGTTGACGTGACCCGAAGTGGCGAACTCCTAGACTGTGCAGAAGTTACAATTCCCCCACTACCTTCCCTCCCTCGATAACACCCTGTCTCGTTCAATCCTCCCACCTCGTCTTCAGCCCTCACCCCAAGCCTCGTCGCGTGAAGTTTGACAAAACGAGACTTTTCGGCCAGATCAAACTCGGCAGCAATGCATACGAAATTGTTCCAGCGTTGCGGAATACTCATGCTCCCCATCCACGTCCCTCTGCCCGGTTCCCTAAGTGATCCTTAGGACAACACTAGGAGCAAACAACGGCGTTGAGCAGAGGGCTGGTCTGTTTACACTCGACAAATAGGGTCAAGTCATCGTCAAAGCGGATGGGAGACAAGGAAGAGACGAGGACGAGGACAAGGAGGAGGAGGAGGATATGGCATACTGCGAAACGCCGACCCTGGCCAACGCACTCAACACCCGCACTAGGCCATCCGACCACCACTAAATCAAGCGACTGGTCATCTTCACCAAAAACGAGGCTGTACCAGGCGATAGAGACGATGCTGTCGGCATTCCAGAGTACTAAGGGTGGTGGGCTGCCTTCCTTCTTGCCCGATCCATCCTTGACTTTTAGGATCTCTCGATAAGGAGCAGGAGAAGACCGATGGTCTGAAGGCTACTAGCCGAATGACTGTCAAGATACACCGGCCGTTCATCCACCGCTGGACGAAGCGCTGCCAACAAGGGTCCTGCCAACGGACGATGCACTCGGAACGCGACCAGAATGGGCAGAGAAGCTGGTGAGATAGGTGGGTCATACCTTCTGGTTCGAGGTCATGTTGTGGATATGTCAGACCATGGTCGTGATGGATAGGAAAGTTCGTCGTATACTTAGACTGCTGGTTCACGATTTTGCCTACGAACTGCAAATCCAAAAATTTCGCTCTCTTTACAGTAGGGATGCCTCAAAGGCTCACTGATTACCGACGCACGAAACACCTCTTGGAAGCAAACTTGAAGGGATTCGTTGCAGGTCAAATTCAAATCGAGGAATGGTTTTGTTCATTGCTGGATAGTAAATAGGGAAGATTGCGCATAGACGACGTGGGGATTGAACGGGTATTTTGCATCTGGCTACTTTTGAACTGTTAGATTGTGCTACGAAAGTCGTACAGTGAGAAGAACGTCCGAGGAACGTGAATCGAGTCCGTGATAGCATCTAACATGGCCGAGCCGAAGCAGCAAAGGACGAGGGTACAAATCCAGTATGAGGTCAGCCAGAAATCGGAGAGCCCAAACTACCACCCCCTTCGCTCCCCTCCTCAGCGTCGTAGTAAGCCTCTTCGCCTTCAGAGTGGGGGCTGTCTTCGTCTTGCAGGGAGAGTTGGCTGATTTCGAGAGGGCTTGCCATACCGCCGTTTCGCAACTCAAAGTCTTGCAAGATTTCAACGATATCCTCGTGTCCGTTGGCTTGCGCGGCCGACATTGCAGTGTGCCCGCCTTTAATGCTCTTGATTGTGGTGTCGATATTGGGTACATTGAGAAGCATACGAACGATGGCCGCATGCCCTCTTTGAGCTGCCATTTTGATTGCTGTATCCCTATCGTTGTCAAATGCGTTGACATCGAAAGCACCCGTGGTCAGGAGCGAATCAACAATTTCGACATGGCCGCATTCAACGGCGAGCAAGAGTTCTGTCGAACCATGGTTGTTGACTAGGTTGACCCGAGTCTCGGGGTGCACCAGGAGGAGCTTGGCAACGCCTTCGTGGCCTTCGCTCGCAGCCCGCGTGAGTGCTGACCAACCGCCGTTGTCAACCAGGTTGACCTGAATCTGGGGATGTGACAGGAGGAGCTTGACAACACTTTCGTGGCCATAGTACGCAGCCCACATTAGTGCTGACCAACCATCATTATCGACTAGGTTGACCTGAATCTCGGGTTGCACCAGGAGGAGCTTGGTGATGCCTTTGTGCCCCTTGCTCGCAGCCTGCATGAGCGCTGACCGGCCACTGTTGTTGACCAGGTTTACTTGAAGCTCGGGGTGCGCCGGGAGCACCTTGACGACACCTTCGTAGCCTTTGCTCACAGCACGCATGAGCGCTGAGCAACCAAACTCGTCGATCAGGTTGACTTGAAGCTTGGGATGCGTCAGGAGGAGCTTCACGACGCCCTCGTGGTCGTGATAGGCAGCCCACATGAGTGCTGACCAGCCAAATCTACTGACCAGGTTGACTTGAAGCTCGGGGTGCATCAGGAGAAGCTTGACGACGCCCTCGTGGCCCAAAGAGGCAGCCTTCATGAGTGCTGACAGACCACTATGGTCAACCTGGTTGACCTGGATTTCGGGGTGCACCAGGAGTAATTCGACGATGCCTTTGTGGCCCTGCTCAGCAGCCGTCGCAAGTGCTGAACCTCCTCCATCGCCAACCTGGTTCACCTCAATCGCAGATAGGGCAATCAGGTATGCAACAAGCTCTTCGTGCCCAGACTGAGAGGCCACTATCAAAGGTGACCGTTGGTGTCGTGCAGTCCCCACATTCGGGTTGCCCTTGAAACTATCTCTGATCAAAGCCACGGGTAGGCGGTAGAAGCCTAAGATATGAAGATGAGTGACGATATCGAAGGACCAAGAGTCGATGAGGAAAGGAAAGGCACTGATTTTGTTGATGAACTGTGCAATTTGGTGTTTGCTGTCATCAACATCTAAGGATTCACGAGCATGGAAGGCCCAAGCCTCGGATGCATAGCGAAGGAGGGGGGTCTTGTTTAGGGCTGCATCGAACTCCTTCCTTGAGTCGATAGTCGTATTCTGGAAGCCGCACTCGGTGAGGGTGGCCATGCAAACGGCTGCAAGCAGAGAATGCGGATGGGGGAATGATTCATGGAGGAGCTTTGCCAACACCCCTTTTGCTGTATAGTCTGACAGAGAATGGGTCAGAGAAAGCAAAAGAGGGTGGATCTGCAACTTACGAACAAGCCGCACGATCATACTCTCTTCCTCGACAGTGATCAAGCCGCGGCACAGAGACATCAGGGTAGTGCTGGGTACAAGTCGGTCGGGGTCGAACTTGTAGGTAACAGGAGAGGTGGAAACCGCCCGCTGCAGTTCCTCTACCGTCATGGACCTCGTTGCGTTGAGAACCCAGACAAGGACAAGCTTGGCGAGCGAGACAAGGTCCGCATTCTGCTTGAGAATCCTGTCCCAGGTTTGGAGATAGACATCTTCAATCTTGGAAGGGAAGTCTTTCAGCCTTTGTCGCACTTGGTGGGTGTTCATGCACTCGCACAGGGCGTCAAGCTGGAGGGAAGCGTGCAGAAACCTGGAATCATTTGGTCAACCTCCTAATGCAAGATCCAAAAGAGAAATATCTTACATGTGTTAAAACCTCAACGATACACACACTGCAAGTGGGGAATAGTTCGATAGTTAGATTGAGTACTGTAGGATGATACTGTTACACATACCTGCAAGTGGGGAATAGTTCGATAGGGAACTCCTCACTTGCAGTAGCTACTTAAATACCTATGGAGGCTATGCAAAGTAGAGATCATAACACAGTACCCATCGATGAACAGTATCGATGGTAGTTGTACAACAAAGATATGTATGATGAAGATAAATAGAAGAGATCGTAGTCATCGAATAGAAATGATAGAATGATAGAAGATGAAGAAGATAGATACGATGTATATGAAACGATAGATGTTAATCGTCCAATCTTAAACTAATGAATCTCTGTAACTACGATGAGATGTAAGGAAGAAACCATGACATGAGCATTGTATTCTAACACACCCCCTCAATGTAATGTCCATGGACTAGAAAAGTCCCATTGCCATACGATGGCGTTCGACTGCAAGTCGAGGCAGCGGCTTGGTAAGGATGTCCGCAATCATGTCGTTTGTAGGAAGGAAGTGAACTTCAATGGCCCCTCTACGAATTTCCTGCCGGATCCAATGCATCTTGATATCGATATGCTTCATCTTACTGTGATGCTCAGGGTTCTTGAGGACTCTCAATGCCGATTGGTTGTCAACCATAAGCAGAGACGGTTTGTCCATTTTGAACCCAAGTTCGCCTAACAGGCTTCGCATCCAGATAATGTCGCGTCCAGCAGTAGAAGCAGATATGTATTCAGCCTCAGTTGACGAGTTGGCAATTGTTGCTTGCTTCTTGGAAGACCAGCTGACTGCACCTGTACCCATCTTCATGATAAAACCACTTGTCGACTTGCGAGTGTCAAGACATCCTCCATAGTCTGCATCGCTAAAAGTCTGGAAGAGCTCAGACGTATGTGGTCGATCCCCATCAGCTCTGTAGGTAAGCTTTAGGTCCTTCGTCCCTTGTAGGTAGCGGAAGAGATGCTTGACTGCCTTCCAATGTGCTAGTCCAGGATTTGAATTGAACTGTGCAAGTTTGGCAACAGAATAGGCAATGTCTGGTCGTGTTCCAATAGCAAGGTACATGAGGGCACCAATAGCGTTCATATATGGAACCTTCTTCATCTCTTCTTTCTCCTCATCTGAACTGGGAAGCTGGCTTTTATTGAGAGTGATGCCAGGTTCCATAGGCGTGGTGACTGGTCTGCATTCTGAGAGGCGGAAACGAGCAAGCATGTCAATGATGTACTGGGTTTGGGAGAGGCGGAGGGTTCTGTTCTCGCGATCGTATTCGACTTTTATGCCTAGAAGGTATGCTGTTGGACCAAGATCCTTCAGCTTGAAGACCTTTCGCAGTTCGTCCTTGACCCATTGGATTTTGGACTTGTGCTTCGACGTTATGGTAATGTCGTCAACGAAAACTGGGAGCGTGACTCGAACACCATCCTTGGCCCAGGTATAGATGCTTGGATCGGATAGAAGTTGGATGAAACCAATGCGCTCGAGTTCGTCTGCAAGTTTCTGGTACCAGAGTCGTCCGCTTTGCTTCAGACCATATAGACCCTTCTTTAGCTTGCACACCCATTTCTTGCCATTAGGACTAGGAACTTCAAAACCCTCTGGCTGTTTCATGTAGACCTCGAATGCATCTTCGATTTTGCCATTGAGATAGGCGTTGGAGATGTCGATGGACTCGATGTGGTCACCATTCATAGCAGCCTGAGCTAGGATGGCTCGGAGCGAGGCTAGACGAGTTGTGGGGGCAAAGACTTCATCATAGTCGATGCCATGGGATTGACCATATCCTTGACCAACAAGTCGTGCCTTGTACCGTTCAACTCTCCCATCTGCATCTCGCTTAATGAGGAAGACCCAGCGAGAGCCAATGGCTTTGCGGTCTGAAGGTAGCTCCACTAGTTCCCAAGTTCCATTGTCAACAAGAGCGTCGATCTCAGTTTGCGCAGCTTCCAACCATTTCTTCGAATCATCCCTTGCCATTGCCTCTCTCCAGCTTCGTGGGGCGTCGTCTGGTCGAGTTGCTGCACCAAAAGCCTTTTCGCCTACTATATCAAGAGCAATGTCAACTGCCTCTATCATAGAAATGTGATTGTCTGTAACACCATAGACGTCAAAAACAGACTCTAATACTGAAGTAGCTTTTAAGGCCTTCTCCAGATCAGGTTCGTCATCTTCTTCCTCAATGCTTGTAGCAGTGAGAGGTGCGAAGCGGTTCTCAGACATAGGCGAGTATTGGCGAGTTGATGAGGATGCAGGGATATGTGCAAATCGAGCAGGGTTTGGGTTGAAGCCAGAACGAAGGTCCATGAGATTTATGCCTCCAACCTGAGGTGCAGGAGCTGCGATTGGTGTAGGTTGTTGTGGAAGTGGCGCTGGATTGGAATTTTGTGCACCCCCTCGATCTTGCGCCTCTTGCACAGACCGAGTCCTTGTACCAATTACAGTAGTCTCAGAGTCATCGTCCTCTGGAATGTCAGGCCGAGTGGCTGACTTTTCCCTGCGTGCAACTGGCACGGTTCCTCTCCTGCTGCTCCCTGCTTGGACTTGGTAGTCAACTATTTTACGAGCTGCAGCTCGAACAGGACGGTCTCCTTTCGCAACCTCAAAAGGCTTGTTTGGGTTGGACTTTGGTGCTGCAGGCTGCTTTTCCGTAGCCTTAGCCTGGCCAGTGGCTGGTGCTTTTGGCTTAGGTTTGGCAACAGCAGGTGCCTTGCCCTTGTTGGGCGCAGGTGTGGGAGTAGGTGAGGGGCTAGGTGGACGACGTATTTGTCTCAGAGCAGGAATTGGTGTTTTCTCAGTCCTCCCATCGTCAGGGGAGATTGGCTCGTCTTTTGCCTTTGGCGTGGGGGAGACGTATGCCTGAGGTGTAAACCATTCTGTTGAAGACTTTGACGGGGTTTTTGTCATATCCTCCTCTCTTTTGACCTTTGGAGAGGGAGTACGAGGGGATGGCGCTCGGGGGAGTTTCAGGACGTTCAGGGATTTGACGATCCCCATCATCATCAGAGCTATCATCATCCGAGTCGGAAGGATTATGTGGTGGAGGCAACGAAGGTGAGTGACGATCTACAGAGTTAGGTGGATTCTCTTCATCACCCTCCTGAGTACTGTCGTGCTCATGAAACCAAAGCTCAGAGAATTTTACCGGTGGCACCACTACTTTTTTGTCTTTCGTGGATAGGCCTGGGAACGAAGTCTCGTCGAATATGACATCTCTCGAGATAATTTCTTTTCGTCCCACCGGGTCATAACACCTCCAGCCTTTGTACCCTTCTGAAAACCCTATAAAGATGCACGGGATAGTATGTGAATCTAGGTTTCCGCGATCCTTCCGGGCAACATTTACAAATGCCCTGCAGCCATAGACCTTGAACATAGAAAGGTCTGGTCTTTTCCCACTCCATACCTCATGTGAGGTGGTTTCAGATAGGGAGGATGTTGGGGTGACATTGAGGATTTCAGCATAGTATAGGACAGCTGTGGTCCACCAGCTGGTTGGCAATCCCGAATGATTCAGCATGGCAGTCACCCCCTCAGCTAAGGTACGGTTCATCCGCTCTGCCACGCCATTTTGCTGTGGGGTGCCTTTCACTGTGTGTCGGCGTTTAATTCCCCGAGCTTTCATCCATTCATCCCATTCTTTTGAGATGTACTCGCCCCCTTTATCCTCTTGGAACTCTTTGAGTTTCTGGCCTGTTTCAAGCTCCACTTTTGCAACCCATTCCTTGAAGACGCTAAATGCTTCGCTTTTCTTCTTCAGGCAATAGACACCTTCTTTGCGACTGCAGTCGTCAGTAAAGGTAATCCAATAGCGATACCCTCGAAGAGATCTAGGTAGCGGACCATGAAGGTCACTGAAAGCACGTCCAAGTACTTCTGGAGAGCGGTTTTGGGAGACTTTAGGGAATGGAAGGCGATGCTGTTTCCCCGCAATGCATGCTTCACAAAATTCCTTGACATCTGTTCCCTTTTTGACTACAATGCCGTCAGCAAGATTTTGGGATATGAGTCGATCCAGTCGATCTTTCCCAATGTGACCAAGTCGATCGTGCCAGAGTCCTTTGTCTACAGCGGCCACATAGGCCTGTTCTCCTTTCTCAAGTGTTACACCGTCAAGTATGCCAGTAGTGCCATGAATAGTAGCAGTGAAGAGGTCTTTGCCACCTTTAGAGAATTCAAGGGTGTCGTTCTCAATGACCACTCTGGCTTTACTTCTTTTAACGATGGAGAGTATAGAGAATAAATTATTTTGCAGACGGGGGACATATAGTACACGTTCGAAAAGTACAGACTCGCGATTACCAGCAGGCTTAAATAAGACGTCACCTCGACCTTGCGCATAGACGATGTGGTTGTTGGCTAGTTTGACGGGTATCTTGCAACCAACCATATTGCGCATCCACTTCAAGTGGGGGGTCATATGCGAGGGTAGCGCCGGAGTCTGCATTCCAGGAATGGTCAGCGGTCTGTTTAAACTTTCGACGACGAGGGGTACTTGCGATGTGAGCAACGGCAGCCATCATAACCTTCTCTTCAGGGTCCAACTCCGAATCGGAATCTTCCTGGGCAACGTTTGCATCTGCCTTCTTCTTCGACTTCTGCTGATCGTAGCATCTGTCGTCGCCATGTGAGTTGTTGGCGCCATGGACCTTGCATGTGAACTTAGGCTTCTTGGGTGTAGAAGAAGTAGAAGCCTTGGAAGTTGTCTTCTTTTTGTTCGAAGACTTCTTCTTTGGCTTGGACGCTGCAAGTGCAGCCTCTTCAGCCAGTTCATCGTTCTTTTGCGTAATGTCGGCCATGCGAAGGTGGTCAAGGACTTCCTTGGGTCCTTTGACAGAGTCGAGGTGGGTGAGAGTGTTGCGGAGGAAGGTAGAGTTTTCGTCATGGGGAAGACCAATAATAGCGATGGCCATCATAAGGTCGTTGATAACGTCAATAGCAGTGTAGCCTTCTGAGAGTGTGGCTGGGGGTAACGACGACTTGATGTGTTGCAGCAGCTGTTGTACCTGGAAGGGTAACTGATACGTCAACAGTTCCTTCTGGGATAAGCTTTGGTGCTTCAGGGATTCGGTCCTTGATTTGCTGGGCGAGGGCAACGAGTTTGGAACCAAAATCGCTGTACGAATCAGTCTCTGTCTTGCGTAGGGCAAGGAGTTCTTGAAAAGCTGCTGCTCTGGACTGGGCAGTCTGTGGCTGGTAGAAATCAAGGAGAGTGTCGTACATGGTCTCTGGGTCGTCGTCCTCAACATTGCGAAGGACTGAGTCAAGTTGGGCATCATCGAGGGTACCTCGAATATAGCCTGCAAGTGCGGTGCGACGCTTGCGGTAGTCCCTATAGGCCTTCCTCTCTTCTGTATCTGAAGAGTTTCTGTCGGGTTCATCCTCCTCGCCAAAGAGAATGTCCCTCGCGTTTATGGTGAGCGCGTGGTTGATGACATTCTTCTTCCATCTGTTGATGGTAGCAGCAGAGAGAGGGTTCTCGACGGAAGTCGACATGATAGAGCGTATAATGTAAAAGGGGTTGAAAAATAAAACTGTAAGGTAAAGCAATGGGCACTTGGGCAAGTGAACTTGAAGTACGTAGCAGTTTTTAGTGACTAAATATATAAGACCCCGGGTGTTGCACCGTTCTCCAACTCTCTCGCTCGAGCTGCGATGTTGTTGGTGGTCTGCTATCTCCTACGTGGTTTTTTGAACCTAGTGTTCTCAACCTCTCGCGGTAACCCTTTCCCAGTAAGGATCGGGACCAGTCCGGATACGTTCTTTGTTCTAAAGGGAGAGTACTCCCAATGTGGCAGTAGCCGTTCGAAGGACGTGTGAGATAAACGAGAACGTGGACGAAGTCGTCCGTTCGAAGAGATGAAGATTTAGAAAGTCTAATCGTCCAGTCACAAGTGCAACTGGGGACAGACGGGTGCTCCTAGTCGATAGACAAGGGAAGAGCCTAGAAGGCGATGCTACCAGTGGTAGACTTGACCGAACGTGAGGGAGGTTGAGTGGTAGCGTTGTGCGTTGACGACTTGTCTTTAGCACTGTGCACCGGGGCTCATAACCTGTTAAAACCTCAACGATACACACACTGCAAGTGGGGAATAGTTCGATAGTTAGATTGAGTACTGTAGGATGATACTGTTACACATACCTGCAAGTGGGGAATAGTTCGATAGGGAACTCCTCACTTGCAGTAGCTACTTAAATACCTATGGAGGCTATGCAAAGTAGAGATCATAACACAGTACCCATCGATGAACAGTATCGATGGTAGTTGTACAACAAAGATATGTATGATGAAGATAAATAGAAGAGATCGTAGTCATCGAATAGAAATGATAGAATGATAGAAGATGAAGAAGATAGATACGATGTATATGAAACGATAGATGTTAATCGTCCAATCTTAAACTAATGAATCTCTGTAACTACGATGAGATGTAAGGAAGAAACCATGACATGAGCATTGTATTCTAACAACATGCCACCGCTGTTTTTCTTGATGGTAGAGAAGATCTCATCCTGCAAGGAAGGGCTGGCCTGTAATAAGCACTGTAACTCCACACTCTCGTTGATTCCCTTTGTGATGTGAAGATCCAGATCGACGTCCCGGGCAGCGATGGCGAAAGTACAGGCCTGAGGAAAGTGGGCTTCTAGGGGTTTGAGAGGTCGCGATGTAATGAACAGCTTGACGTTAAGCGACGCGAGAGCCCTCACAACCGCCAGCTGAACCTTGGTCGGGGCTTCATCCAGGGCATCGAGAATGTAGAATGTACATGCCATGCCATTAGTGAGCTCCTGGAGGAGCGCCAGTAGTTGTGCCTCGGTTGGTTCTGTTCCTTCCCGAAGATGCTGAGTGTAGGTGTTGTCGACAACGGAACGGCAGCCAGGATGTCGTTCAAGAGTTTGCTTCATGAGGCTTTCGAGGATATTGCGAACCGTCACTTCCAAGTGGTCGCTGTAGCGGAAATAGATGTAGCAAATGCAGATCTTGGCCTCTGGTCCGGGGTACAGGGCTTCGAGGTGCTTGATGACGATCGATCTGAGACCAAGCGTCAGCGTGAATTTGCACAACCTGGAGAGGTGACTCACGCAAGAAGGGTCTTCCCAGCGCCGGCTTGATTCAAGCGTTAGAGAGGATACCGGCGAGCATATAAAGAAAACGTACGGATTCCAGAGCCCCAGAAAATCTTGATATCGCCATTGGGCTCTAGCCAAACTCGAAACTTATCCCCTTTCAAAAGCCACATCCCAGTCCCCTCGGTGGCCCTACTTATCATGTCCTGGTATATCTTCCGGAAATTGGGTATTGATTGCAAGACCTGCCATATCTCGTGGGCGCTCGTAGTGATAGTGAACGCTATGGTTGTGGTTGTGAATCACATCACGACCAGCGACGCTGAGAGTAGAGCCCTCGATTTGCAGATTGTGGGCGCTATGGAACATTGCGATAGTTCCAGGTAAGCCTGCACCATGTTCAGCTACTGCGAGGGAATCAGATTGGTACTCAGTGTGGTCAACGACCAGCCGAGATAATCGCTTACCCCCGTAACTCTGCCTTCTCGTGCCCACAGCGACCTATCATTCGGGTTGAAGCATACTACAAGTGAACGTGATGAATCACTTACATTGGATGCTGGATGCTGCGACATCGATTAGCACAGAGAGAGGGGCTGCAGAACGTCGGAGTGTAGGGGAAAGAGGGGCAAGAGTGCGGCCTAAGTTTGATGGCGATGCATGGTCACATGAAGAGGTTCCACATTTGGAACTGATAAGCGCCCATCAAACTTTGGCTAGCAGTGTACATCCACACCCACTGGGCTCTGGCTTCCTTCGTATTGTAACTGACCGCAAAGACCACCAGAGCTCTTGGCGGTTCCATCTGTATCTACCTCGTCAGTAGTCCATCACCCCAAGCTCACGCGTTCAAGCGCTATACCTTTCCTTGCTCTTTCCAAACGTCCAGCTGGTGGCACGGTTTCCGACCTATTCCCGTCTTCAGCCCAAATCCGCGACACCTATCCATTATCCTATACCGAGGACCACCTCTGTTGGATGGCATCGAAGAGTTTTTTTCTGCCCATGTGTCCACCCCGGTCTAGGTATCGAGTCAATCGTGATCAGCGTCTTGGATATGGCCCATCTAAATGCACTGCGAGCAGTTGATGAACCGTGCAAGGCTCATCCTCATCTGCTCAAATTTTGCACCAAGAGCGAAGGCGGGAGATGGCAAACACAACAACAGAGAATGGAATTCAGACTGCACCGCCTAGTATGTTCTTCCCTCTCTCTCGTTCGGGGTCAGAGGATGAGAGTTGACGTGACCCATAGCGCCGTACGTTCAGACCGCGCAAATGTCGACAAGTACCGACCAACCTCCGGGCTCTTCCTTCCCTCGATCACATCTTACCTCACTTAATTCATCCACCTCATCTTCGGCGTTCACCACGATTCCAAATCGCCTCAAATCGCCGTCTCTCCTTTGACGAAACAAGGCTTTTCGGACAGCTCAGGGTGCCCATGCTAAGTCCTTTCATCAAGACAGACCATGCATGCTCCCTCCACATCCCTGCACATTTCCCACTGCACGAAGCGGCGCTGCCAATGCCAGGGAGCTCCTAGTCCCGCAGAGAGCCGATGGTGTGTTTCAAGGGCGACGAGAATGGGCTGAGCAGATGTTTAAAAGGGCGAGTCATGCTATTTGGCTGTTAGTTGACAACTTCAATGGGTGAAGATTTGGAAAGGCAGTCGTATACTCGGAACGTTAGTTTACTGCTCTAACTATGAATTATCAATCGACATATTTTGCTCACTTTACAGCGAGGACTCGTCGAAGGCTCACTCTCGATGATAGTACCGCCATATAAACCACTGCATTGAGGAACTCTTGGAGCAAAGTTCGAGGTTTCGTTGGTCATGTCCAGGTCGGGAGACGGTACCGTTGCCGACTGGGTAGATATGGAAGATGATGCAAACATGACATTCATCGGGTAGGTATCAATGTATCTGGATGTCTTAGATATGAAATGTTAGAGACGCAAAATCGTAGGGAATGAACTGTAGAAAGTCAGAGCCATCCTCACTATGCAGGGAGAGTTGAGTAAATTAGGCAGGGCGTGTAACAAGGGCCCTTCAGTGGAATACAAGTATTACAAGAGTTTAGCAATGGCACTATGGCCGTTCGCATGCGCGACCGACGTCGCGGGGTGTCCGCCAACAGGGTTCCTGATTGAGATGTCAACATTGGGTACATCGGGAAGACGAAAAGTGGCTTCATAGCCAACTTTCAATGCCAACATGATCGGTGTGTTTCCACCCGAACCGACTGCATTGATATCGAACGACGACTCAAGCGCCAGTGCTGGGCAGGTGTTCGACGACGCCTTTGTCGCCTTTGCCTTCAGCCAGCATGAGTGCCGAGCGCTGACCAACCGTTGTTGACGAAGAGATTGACCTGAATCTCGGACTGCACCAGAAGAAGTTTCGCGACGCCTTTGTGACCCCAAAGAGCAGCCTTTACAAGGGCCGACGATTCACCGTTGTCGATAAGGTTAACTTGAATGCCACGGTGCACAAGGAGGAACTTGACGATGCATACAAATACCTCCCCTCGCAGCCCGTATGACCTGAATCTCGGGGTGCCCCCGGAGGAGCATGACAATTGCTTTCCGGCCCCAACGAGCAGCCAGCATCGGTGCTGATCCGTGCTATACAGCATAACAGACCCAAGACGATCCAGATCTCTAAAACTGCCCAACCAGTCGCCGAAGCGCAGGACGCGTCAAGCCCACACCAAGAAGGGCTATCGTTCCTGCACAATAAAGTTCAGCCTTCACTTCGTTTCCCCTGTGAGCTTAGGCGGGCATAATGGCCAAAGAAAGAGCTCACATTCGTGATAGCCACGGATAGAACGAAAAGTCGGTCGAAATTCCGATCCCAGGGACGCTCACGCTAATATCAGTCAGCCCTAGAATTCGGAATGGGTTTCAGGCACACTGCATATGTCAAATAGAACGGAAACTGACTGGTGTGCCATTGAGAAAGGTGACGCAACATGAGCCGCAATAGACCGAAGATGGTGCAGGTTTGAGGACTTTCCAGTTGAATAATCCACCTGGAACGTTTCCTGTAGGTAGGAACTTTCTCGTTGGCTAAAGAAGTGTGGACGTTACCTCAGCGTCGCTCAATATCGTGTAAGTGGAGGCCTACGAGATTTCCCAACCCCCGAACTATCCATGAAGATGAGACCGTATATCTGAATCGTCAAAGCGAACCTGGAAGGTTCACATCAAGGCCTCAGCACATTTCTGTTTGACGTAAAGCATGATGACTTAACCAACCTCTGGAAGGAGATTTCTCGAATGGATAGGCATGGTGGTTCCTCCAAGCGAAGACCCAATCACTATCATAGCCATTGATATGCTCCTCTTCACCTCAAACCAGTGAGCAGCAACGGCTGGAGTGGGCCCGAAGAGGCATCCACGGGATATCTGCATGGTTCTGGTGAGCCACAATCCAGATGGAAGACGAGGCGAGCATCAACGGCCAAGGCTTGACAGAGGAGAGGGTGCCGGTATTGGGTACACAGCGGTACGAGGAAGGTCGACGCGAAAAGGGCGCGTATTAAGAAGAGGAAGGTGGGTCTGAAGTATCCGAGATTAAACAGGCCGAAGACTACCAGCCCTGCAATGGATATGAGAGCATACTTTGGAGGGCTGGTTCAGTTGAATCGGGTGTTGGAAAGGTTGGCGGATGACTTACTTGAAGTGAAGCAGTCCATGCACTTGACGCGTCGCAGTGTGATCTTCAAAGGATATGCAGGTGAATGTGGGCATCCGCTCCCATATTTGACGTGGATTCAGTGTCGAACATCGTTCCCTGGTAGTAACCTTGGAAGATCTGGAGATATGCTTAGCTTTGTTCAGGATAGGAGCTTACCCCCTAGTAGTTAATGTGGTCAACTATGTACGACGGTTGCTAGAATTGAGTGAGCTCTTCAATCTTGCATATCTGGACACAGGGAAATGAGAGGCAAGATGAAAGATGGCTCGCGTCGTGCACAAGCCGTGAATTAGGGGCTACCGTCCGGTCCGTCGCTCCGCAGCGTCTTGCCAAATCCATCATCACGGCTATCCCACTGACCACAACGCTACAAAACTCGCCTCTCGCATTTTTGCCTCGAACGCCTCCGCAAACAGTTCTGTCGAGACCTGAACACTGTCTGCAATGCAGCTGGCGAAAACAGGGCCTTCCGTCAAGATACATCGTCGGGAACATCGGCAGCGCGAACCCAGAGCAACGGATGAACGCGTCCTCCCCCGGCCCAGTCTTCTCGCATAGCAGCCGTATTGGATCCTTCCAAGCTCGCCGAGCTCACTCTCCCTGATACAGAGGTCCAAAGAGCTTGGGCCTCATCATCATTTGGCTGGTGCATCCAATGGTCAGCATCTCCGGCGACCTGGTCCACCCACCTGGAGCAGTTGGCGCCCCGTTCAAGAGGAAGGATGTAGATTATAATGAGACATCGTGATCAGTGAGTTGCCATCCCTTTCGACTTCTTTCACCAAGCCTCAACTGACCTAATACTAAAGCTTTGTACGCGATCCCATAATGCACACCTTTCGCCCTAGCACGACCCTTCATCGTCTCGCGAATCCCCACTTGCTAACTTCTTCGACCCAAGGCTACAACCCGTCCTCAAATCCCTGAAACAACCCCCATCGCAACGCGCTAGGTTTTCCACGGCGCCAAAGTGCCCTTCCCTGCCTTCTCCTCGGCCTTCGCTATCGATACGGTCAAGTCCTACTACGCCTTGTGTCTGGGCTCCATCAGATGCCCGCCAGAGGAGAGTCGATGGACCATTCGAGAAGAGAAGACGAGAGATGATTCGAAAACTGTTCAAGTGCAGTCTTGCGCCGTGTTACAGAGTACGTCCTTTATCCCTTCCTTGCGGGGAAAGAGGAAGACAGCTAACGTGATTCGTCATAGTGCGCAGCATGGACGCTCGTTAACGTCTCTAAAACCTCGACTACCCTCCATCCCTCCAAACGCGTCCCGTTGCATTTGACCCTCCTCCCTTCATCTTCGGCCTGTTGAACAAGCCTCATTGCTTAATACCGCCGCCTCTCTAGACAAGACTGTTCGGACCTGCTCAGACTCGGCAGGCACCCATGCTGAATGCTTCCGTCGAGGCGGACCGTTTATGCTTCCTCCAACCTGCGTCCTTCCACCCGGCTCCTCGGGCGAACCTCATAAACATGAGAGGGGGATGCGGCGAAATCGAGGCAGGGGCTATCGTGTTTAGACTCGAAAAAGACGGGCGTTTCATCATCCAAGAGGATGGGGGTCATCCCCCGGGACAAAGAGAGGTCGACGGCGAGGCTGAGGTTGAGAACGACGATACACGCTCACGAAGCACCCACCTCGACCGGGAAACCCAGTGTAATTGATCCCGCGCCATGCCTTCCACCACAGCCAAACTAAAGTGTGGTTCATCTCCACAGAGACAGAGACAAAGGCAGAGGCAACCGAGATGGGCGATGTCGGCGTCAATGGTCTAGGACGTCTACCTCCTGCCCTCCACTCCATCCTCAACTTTTGTATATGCCGATGAAGGCGACGGCAAATGGTCCGAGCTCGCTGCATGGCCGTCAGGAGACACGGATTGTGCATGTACCATTGCACGATGCCCCGCCAACGGTGGGGAGTTCCTGCCTACAGGTCTAGTTGATGCGGTCATCACGACAAGATGAACAAACTCTCTTGCCCTAATCAATTGAAACGTTGGCGTGCCCTACGACGTCGAATGGTACACTGTCCTCGGTGAGTCTTAGCGCAGTCTTTACCGTCCTTTTTGAAACCAAACCAACCCTTCCGATCGCTAGAGCCTCATCTATGGCGATTTCAACCCTGCGCAACGTCATGTACCCCTTCAGTTGTCCATCTGCGAAGCCCGCCTCTCCCTGCTCTACCCAAGGATCCAGCTCGTCACGCAATCTCCCACCTATTGTCGCCTTCGCTGTGGCCCAAAACTGCGATACCTTTTTCATACCCACCACCACCCTGTCGTACTGCCTACGACTCACACGGATACGAACTTTCCTCCTACCCCTCCCTTTCACCCCAGACTTGGAAATTGAGTCCTTCGGGATCTTCACTCCATCCAGCTGCACAACAAGCAGCCGAGGGACTAGGCTCATATGCGTCTTCTTGATGATTCTACGAGAGGAGATAATCCGTGAGATGCTCCGGAATGCGTCGAAGCGCACCCAAATGGAACCGTCGTGCACCATTATACGGCGTAAGTCTCCTTCCCTATGTTTTGCTTGGGGAAACAGAAAGACAGCTAACATGATTCATTATGGCAGATATCTATAAACCCCCGACCTTATCTGATACGCGCCCTGTTTCATTCGATCCTCCCGCCTCTTCTTCGGCCTCTAGTCCAAGCTTCATCACAAAAGACCACGACCTTGTCTTTGTGAAGATATCTCTATCAGCGCAAACTCGGCAGACCCGTATCGTCGAGGGAACGCTGCCAGCTACGCCATCCACGACCCTGCGCCCAGCTCCTCAGGCAAATTTCACCACAATGAGCACACGACAAAATCCAGGGAAGGGCCGGTCTGTTTGGATCGACGAAGACATGCAGGTTGTCGTCAAGGGGGATGGTGGTCATGGCGTGGACGGGGATTCAGAAGAGCTGAGTAGCGAGGACAAGGACGGAACTATGCAACACGCTACAAGACTCCCCACCCCGACCAGGAAAGCTGGTGCACTACGCCAGGCCCTCCACCGCCATTGCGTCATCTTCACAGACGAGGAGGCAGCCGCAGGCGAGAAGGGTTCAGTTGGCGGTCTCAAGTACAAGGGGTTGTAGGCTGTCTACTTGCCCTCCACACCATCGTCAACTTCTGGATCTGTCGACGAGGAACGGGAAGAGACAGTGCTTGGTCCGAAGGTTATCCATACGAACTATGCATCTACCACTGGACGAAGTGCTGCCAACGGTGACGAGCTCTTGGTACTCCACCGGACGGAGGGCGTGCGGGAGCTTGATGGGATTGGACGGGGGTAGATATTATGAGTGGCGGGTCGTAGTTTCTGGCTATCGGGGTGGATGATAGTTTCGACGGGTTGAGGCTCGGGACGTCTGTCGTATACTCAAACCGCTTCATTAGTCCTCGACCTGCAGTCTACCAGTCTGCATATTGCGCTCACTTTACATTGCATTGGGGACACGTCGTCGATTACCCACATATGAATCAGAAGACGGAGGACGTCTGGGAGACGAGCTAGAGGGGTTCGATGCAGTCCAGGTTTGAAGATGATTTCGTTAGCTGCTGCGTAGTTGGTAAGATTATGCAAAAATGGCATTCGTCGAGCAGGTTTTCAACATATGGATACTCTCAGACCGTGAAATTGTGCGAGTGAAGTAGAACGAAGAGAAGGAAACCAGCGTATGGTAGTCCCTATAAATACGGTACAAGGTCAAAAAGAGATCTAGGAGCTCAAACCACTATCCCCCTCAGCGTCATAGAAAACGTCGTCACTCTCCGAGTTGGAGCTATCTTCGTTGTGCAGGGAGAGTCGGCCGATTTCTGGAGGGCTCGCCGTAACACCCTTTCGCGACTCAAAGTCTTGCAAGAGTTGGACGATAGCACGGTGGCCGTTGGCCTGCGCGGCTGACAACGCGGTATGTCCGTCTGTAGTGCTCCTGATTGTGATGTCAATGTTGGGTACATTGAGGAGCAGACAAACAATGGCTTCGTGTCCTTCTTTAGCAGCCATTTTGGTCGCTGTATCCCTGTCGTTGTCAAATGCGTTGACATCAAAGGCACCAGTGGTCAGAAGCGAAACGACAATTTCGATGTAGCCGTATTCAGCAGCAAGCAAAAGTGCCGTCGAACCGTGTTTGTTGGCTAGGTTGACCTGAACCCCGGGGTGGGCCAGGAGGAGCTTGGCAACGTCTTCGTGGCCGTTGCCCGCAGCCCGCATGAGGGCTGACGAACCATCCTCGTCGACCAGATTAACCTGAATCTCGGGATGCACTAACAGAACCTTGGCGATGTCTTTGTGGCCCTGATCAGCAGCCAGCATGAGTGCTGTCCTTCCCCTAGTGTCAACCAGGTTCATGCTGACCGTGGACAGGGCAACGAGAAGTACAACAAGGTTTCCATGCCCAGACTGAGAGGCTACCATCAAAGGTGACTGCCGCTGCACTACAGTCGTTATATTCGGGTTGACTTTCATGGCGTCGCTAATCAAAGCCAGGGGTAGGTGGTAGAGGCTGACAATATGAAGGGGAGTGAGGATGTCGAAGTTCCTTATACGGCTGGGACTTTTGAAAGCAGGGAAGGCTTTGCTTTTGCTAATGAATTGCGAAGTCTGGCGGCTGCTGTCATTCACATCCAAAGATTTAACAGCGTGAAAGTCCCAAGCTTGTGATGCATAGCCAAGTAGGGGGTCATTTTCCAAGGCTGCTCTGAAGTCTTTCTCTGAGCTGATTGTCGTATTCTGGAAGCTGCACTCAGTGAGATGGGCCATACAGACGGCGCCGAGAAGTGTGTGTGGATAGGGGAACGATCCACGCAGGAGCTTTTCCAATGGCTCCTTCGCGGTATAGTCTGTCGGAGGATAGATCAGAGAAAGCAAACTGAGAGGGCCATTTTGCGACTTACGAACAAGGCGGATGATCCTACTCTCTTCCTCAACGGTAATCAAACCGCGGCACAGAGATATCAGGGTAGTTCCGGGAACAAGCCGATCGGGTTCGAATTTGTACGTATCAGGGGAGGTGGCAACTGCACACTCCAGTTCTTCGACTGTCATGGACCTCGATGCATTGAGAACCCAGACAAGGACGGTTTTGGCAAGGCAGGCATGGTGTGCATTTTGCTTGCGAATTCTGCCCTACGTCTGGAGATAGACATCTTCGATGCTGGAGGGGAATCCTTTCAGCCTCTTCTTCACTTCATGGGCATTGGCACACTCGCACAGTGCGTCCAGCTCGAGAGATGCATGTAAAAACCTAGAACCGTTTGGTCAACTCCATGAAACAGGATCCAGATGAGAGATATCTTACATGCCACCGCAGTTCTGCTTGATGGCAGAGAAGGTCTCGTCCCTCAACAATGGGTTTGCCTGCAATATTCGCTGTAGTTCCACACTCTCGTCGATTCCTTTGGTGATGTGAAGATCTAGATCAGCTTCCTGTGCGACAACGCCGAAGGTTCGGGCTTGGGGGAAATGAGCTTCTAAGGGTTTCAGAGGTCGCGACGTAACGAAAAGCTTCACATTCAGTGAGGTCAGGGCTTTTAAAATGGCAAGCTGAATCTTGGGAGGGGCCTCATCCAGAGCATCGAGGACATAGAATGTGCACACCAGGTGACCAGCCAGCTCAGCAAGGAGGGCAAGCAGTTGTTCCTCGGTTGGCTCTGTCCTTTCGCGGAGATGTCGCGCGTAGGTTTTTTCGATGAGTGCCTTGCATCCAGGGTGTCGCTCGAGTGTTTGCATCACAAGAATCTCGAGGATAGTCCGAACGGTCATTTCTGAATGGTCGCTGTAGCGGAAGTAGACATAGCAAATACAGACTTTGGAATCCGGTTCTGGGTACAGGTTTTCAAGGTGCTTGATGATGATCGATCTGAGAACAAGCGTTAGTGAGAGCTAGCACAACCTGGCGAAGTAACTTACGCAAGGAGGGTCTTGCCAGCGCCAGCTAGATTGCGACATTAGGGAGAGGAAAATAGAGGCCCACCAAGGAGACTTACGGATTCCGGAGCCCCAGAAAAACTTGATATCACCATTGGGCGCTAACCAGACGCGAAACTTGTCCCCTTCAAGAATCCACATCCCAGTCCCTGGGTGGCTTTGCTCAACATATCCTGGTATATCTTCCGGAAATTGGGAATGGATTGCAAGATCCCCCATATATCCCGTGGGTGTTCGTAGTGATAGTGAATGTGAACCACATCACGACCAGCAACGCTGAGAGTAGACCCCTCGATTTGCAAGTTGTGCGCATTGTGGAACATCGCGACTGTTCCAAGCGACGCTGCACCATGTCCAGCTTCTGCAGGCAAGTCAGATTGGTAGTCAATGATCAGACCGAGATAAACGTGTACCCTCGTAACTCTGCCCTCTCGCGACTACGGCGGAAGACTTGGCTGCGACCTATCATGCGTGTTAAGAGATATCAAATGTGAATGCTATCACCAAACTACTCACATTGGATGTTGGGCGCTGGAACATCGATCAGCGCAGAGAGGTACTGCAACAAGGCGGAGACAGTCAGTGTGGGGTAAAGAGGGGTAAGAGAGGTCCTTGGAGTCTCTGGCGGTGATGGCTGTGGTCACGAAGACCCATAAACCTCACCCGGCAGCTGGTATTCCAAAGTGTATATTCCCCCAATACTTAAATTTCAAACAAAGTCTCAATTCAATGAACCGGCCGAGATTCCATTCGTTCGGTTGGCCGACGGATCACGCTCGAGCTCACTAGTAAACTATAGACCAAAAGCATACTCTAGGGTATAACGGAGCACAATACCTCACTTCAAATTTGCAAAAAAGGTGATTTACAACTTCTGTTTCTCCTCCTGGCTTTCTTCCTCAAATTGACTTCATGGTCATAGAAATCACCGTCTGCGTAGCAAAGGCCAAACGCATTTACTGATCCCTCCATCCTGCTTCAACCCTTCCCTTCCCAATCTCTCGAGGCGCAGTCCACACCTCGACGTAGCCCTCGTGTCCGCTCTGTGGGTACTTTAAAAACTCCCCAGAGGAGTAGAGATCAGGCCTTCTCTTCGAGTGCTCAGGACCAAGTTGAGAGATGGTGAACTTGAAGTCGACCCAGGGTCATTATCGATGTCCATCTACGACATGAGTCAGCTCAAGAGCACCCAACTCTTCTCTCGTTTCCTCCTTCGAAAAAAGGTCTGATTACCATTGAACACACCCACCAAAAGTGGAATGTACGCGTCCAAAAATCCTCCATCTCCTCCTTGAGCTTGTACCCGCTGCCCACCCGACGCTTGGTCCTCCAACGCTCTCCAGATTCGTTGTGACGGTGTAAGGAGCATAGGAAGGGTCATTGTTGACCGGCGTCTGGATGCTAAGAGCCTCAAATGTGTATTTATATTTTGCCCATTCACGAAACACGGGTGAGTGTTTGGCTTAAGAGAGGTAGGAGTGCATGTGAATGCAACGAAGGGCGGATGAAAGAGGTCGGAATGTGAAACTTGATGGTCTTTAGGAAGGGATCGGTTGGATCCGAAGATGGCTTTTGCAGTAATTTTCAGGACACCCAATAACTCTGATCTGTGCAGAGACTCTGAGACGAATCGCAACGAACGTCTCGAATGAGGTCGGCTTTGAGGTTCGTGAACCCCTTGCCAACTTTCAGAGCGGTCATCTTTACCGAAAGGGGCACCTTCGAGCTAGATGGGCAAATGAAGTAGGCTGACGTGCGTCAAATGCTGACATGCGAGGCCTTTGCCTGAATACAATCCTCTAGAACGAGTGGGAGGGCGTAGCCTGAATACGTTCATTAGCCAGGCATATTGTACGCAAAATCAGAAGCATGTGTACCTCCGCAGGGAACGTCGAGGTTCGATCCACCCTTCATACTCGATGACCACACTTTCCGCTTTAGAGCGCTACTCAAAGTTGACGAACAAAACTCGAGTGATTTTCCAGCTTCGTTGCGGTGCGCCATCCTCTCTTTTGCCTTCAGAGGTGTGCTTGTCTGAGGATCAGAAGGAGCTGAATGGGGGAAGAGAGGCATAACTGGGACATTGCTGGCAGTTCCAGCCCGAGAAGACAAAGCTGGAATAAAGACATGTCCGGCTTAGCGAGGTCTGGCAGATGGATTGACAAAGAGGATGGCCGTACCAATCGAGCACCGTGACGGCAATCAAGGATTCTCTGGTTCACACGTGGGGCCAGACGTATGTCAAGATGGCCAACCAAGCTCGGGTTGGCGAGAGCCATGAATAGGGCGAAAGTCATTCGAGGTCCCGGCCCAAGGGACATTCAAACTGATATAGGCCAGCGCTAGATTTTGGAATGGGCGTTAGTCACACTCCATAGTTCAAACAGAAAGGAAAGTGGTACTGACAGGTGTGGACATCGAGAAAGGTAATGAAGCACGAGCCACGATAGTGCGGATTTGAGGACCTTCGAGCTGGAAATCCACCTGGAACATTTCGTGGAGGGCGGTGCCTTCTCATTAGCTAAATAAAATGAGGAAGTTAGCCCAGCGTCGCTCAAGATCATAGAGGTGAAGACCCACGAGATTTTCCAAACCCAAGCTACCCATAAAGATGAAACCTTGTACCCGCATCTTGGTTGCGAATCTAAAGGTTTGATATCGAGGCCTCAGCGTACTTCTTGTTCGAGAATATATATTTTGGCTTACCCTAGGTTTGGAGGGAGACCCCTCGAAAGGCTAGGCATGATGATGGTCAAGCGACGAGCCAATCACGCCATGCTCAGGCTCATGCCTCTCCTTGCTTCGAACCGGTGTGGGCCCAAAGAGGCATCCGCAGGATGTCTACACAGTGCTGTTGAGTGATCCAGCGCGAGAGGGAGAGCAACAGGTAAGACTTAAACATCAATGACAAATCGAGGAGAAGGTGCCAGTGCTAGGGCCATAGCGGCACAAGGACGTTCGAAGCGAAGAGGACGCAGTTGAAAAGGAGGGAGGCGGACCTAAGGTATTCAATGTTGAACCGGCGTCTGACTGCGAGGCCTGGAACGAATACCAGAGCCTACTTTGGGGAGTTTGCTTCAGCTCAATCCGGTCTTGGATAAGTAGTGGATGGCTTACTTTATTCGAACCAGCCCATAGGCTTGACGCGTCAAATTGAGAGCTGTCTTGGATATGCCAGGAAACCTGTGCATTTGCTTGCGTATTCAAGGCGGATTCGGTTTTGAGTAGCATTTTGATAGTAGCCGTGGAGGATCTGGAGGACGCGCTTAGTTTGGTGAGCATAGCTTCATAAGCGAAAGAGCTTGCTTCACAGAAGTAGAAGTAGTTGAGAATTCGCAGTAGCTGTTAGCGTCGAATGACTTGTTCAGCATTGGCTATCTAGATGAAGGGGAAGAAGAAGGATGGCTCGCGTCGAAGAGGTCGAACCAATTTCCCGGGTTAGGGGCTACCAGCCGGTCCGGTCCTCCGGCCCTTCGTCATCGTCCTGCCAAAGCCATCATCACGGCTATCCCACTGACCACGACTTCCAAGAGCTCGCCTCTCGCAATTTTGCCTCTACCACCTCAGGAAACAGTGCTCTCGATACGTGAACGCTACTTGGAACACAGCTGAAGAAGATGGGGTCTTCCGTCAAGCGACATCCTCGGAAGCATCGATAGCGCGAATACAGAACAGTGCATCCTTGAGGTACCAACGACCCGGGATGGCAGTCTCTTGTCGACGAGCACATTGTTGTTCTGAAGCTTCCAAACCTTGCTGGTTCAGTCCTATCTCACCGAAGACTAGTTCCACGCTTGTAAGCGTGCTCTGCTTCCCTCATTCGTTCATCCGCTAACGCCTTGAACTGCTTGTCAGTACTTGGCTGGTACATCGAGTGGCCTAGTCCATGCGGCGGTTACAATGCGCGAGGCAAATAAGTCAAGGCTGAGCAGCCGGCCCGTCCTTCACGAGGAAGATTGCAGAAGACGCTGAGACGTGAGTAGATGCCCGCTTATTCGAATCCTTCATTCACCAAAACTAACACAACCGACCCCTACAGTCTCACGTATGGCGATCCCATCGCTATACAGCTCTAACTACGCCGTCGGTGGTCCAACGGTCCATGGCTTCAGCGCTACACTTGTCCTTCCGCCACCCAAGGACGACAGACATACGCGCGAATTCCACTATCTATTCCCGTCTTCGCCCAAAAACTGCGATACTATCCCTACCGAGTTGTCCTGTGTAGGGCTCGATTGGAACGGGGCTATCCTTCCACCCATCGCCTTTTCCTTCGTCCCAGTCTGTGTCTGTCCGGATCGATGTCTTGAACATGTTCCATCCAGATATACCATGGACCGCGCGAGACCTATCCATGTCTCCCGAATGCTTCACTGAGGACGAGGGCCGGTCAATACACCAACGGACAATTGAATTTGCATTGCACCACATGGTAAGTTCTTCCCTATTTCTCGACCAGGGAAGGAGGGAAAGGGCTAACGTGGCCCATAGTGGCGAACTCCTTGACCATGCACAAGTTACAAATCCTCGACCACCTTCCCATCTCGACCACATCCTGTTTCGTCTAATCCCCCCACCTCGACTTCGGCCTTCGCCACCAAGCCTCATCACATAAGGCCGCCGTCTCTTTGATAAGACAAAACATTTTGGCCAGGTCAAACTCGGCAGCCACCCACACCAAATCGTTCCATCGAGGCGGAACATCCACGCTCTCCTCACCTACGTCCCTCCGCCCAGTTCCTTGCACGACCGTCATACAGACTAGAGAAGCACACGACGGCGTTGAGTGGACGGCTGGTCTGTTTACACTCGACGAATAGGGTCGAATCTTCGTCAACGCGGATGGGAGGCATGGCAAAGACAAGGACGAGAAGGATGTGGCATGCTGCGAAACGCCAACATTGGCCGACGCACTCAACACCTGCGCTAGGCCATCCAACCAGCCCAAATCAAACGGCTAATCATCTTCACCGAAAACGACGCAGTCACAGGCGAGAGGGACGTTTTCGGGGCTTGGAGCACGAGGGTGGTGGGCTGCCTTCCTTCTTGCCCTCTACTCCATCCATCCTCGACTTCTGGGTTGTGTCGATGGGAGCGGGAAGAGAAGGCAGATGGTTTGAGGGCTACTGGCCGCATGGCCGTGGATACACCGGCTGTTCATCTACCACTGGACAAGACGCTGCCAACAAGGAAGAGCCCCTTGGCCTACCAATACGACGATGTACTCGGAACGCGATCAGGATGGGCAAAGAAGCTGGTTAGAGGGACGGGCCATGACATTTGGTATTCATATCGTGGAGAGGTACGTCACATAAGCGTTGCGATGGATAGGAATGTCCGTGGTAGGCTTAGACTGCCGGCTTGCTACTCTACCTACAAACTGCCAATCTAGATATTTTGCTCTCTTTACAGCGAGGATGCGTCACAGGCTCGCTGGTTACCAACGTACGAAGCACGTCTTGGCAAACTTCAAGGGATTCGTTGCAGGCAAAGTCCAAGTCGAGGAATGGCTTTGTTCGTTGCTGTATAGTAAATAAGGAAGATTGCGCATGGACGATGTGGGGATTGAACGGGTATTTTGCATCTGGCTGCTTTCGAACTGTAAGACTGTGCTACGAAAACCGTACGGTGACAAATAACATCCAAGGAACATGAATCGAGTCCGTGGTAGCATCCAACGTGGCTGAGCCGAAGCAGCGAAGGACGAGGGTACAAATGTAGTACGAGGTCAACCAGAAATCGGAGAGCTCAAGCTGCCAGCCCCTTTGCTCCCCTCTTCAGCGTCATAGAAATCCTCTTCGCTATCAGAGTCGGGGCCATCTTCGTTCTGCAGGAGGAGTCGACGAATTTCGGGAGGGTTCGTGACGACACCGTTTCGCGACTCAAAGTCTTGCAATAGTTGGATGATATCCTTGTGGCCCCTGGCTTGCGCCGCCGACATTGCAGTGTGTCCATCTTTAATGCTCCTGATTGTGATGTCGATGTTGGGTACATCGAGGAGCAGGCGAACGATAGCTTCGTGGCCTTTGTCAGCTGCCATTTTGATAGCCGTATCCCTATCATTGTCAAATATGTTGGCATTGAAAGCACCAGTGGTCAGGAGCGAATCAACGATTTCTGTGTGGCCAAATTCAGCAGCGAGCAAGAGTGCTGTTGAACCGTGGTTATCGGGTAGGTCGACCTGAAGCTCGGGATGCGCCAGAAAGAGCTTGACAACACCTCCGTTGCCACTGCGAGCAGCCCACATGAGTGCTGACCAACCATCGTCGTCGACCAGGTTGATGTGAATCTCGGGGTGCACCAGGAGGAGCTCGGCAACCCCTTCGTGGCCATTGCGAGCAGCCCACATCAGTGCTGGCCGACCATTGTTGCTGACCAGGTTGACCTGGATCTCGGGGTGCGCGATGAGGAGCTTGACAATGCCTTCGTGGCCTTCGCTCGCAGCACACATGAGTGCCGACCAGCCATCGTTCCTGACCAGGTTGACCTGAATCTTGGGGTGCGCGACGAGGAGCTTGACAACGTCTTCGTGGCCCTGATAGGCAGCCCACATGAGTGCTGACCACCCACCAGGGTCAACCAGGTTCACCTCGATCGCAGACAAGGCGATGAGGTGCACAACGAGGTGTACATGCCCAAACGAAGCGCCCACCATCAATGGTGACTGTTGGCTTACTGCACTCGTTAAATTCGGGTTGCCCTTGGAGGTGTCTCCGATTAAAGCCAGGGGTAGACGATAGAGGCCTATGATATGAAGAGGAGCAAGGATGTCGAAGGAATAAGCGTGGATGACAGGAAAGGCTTCGATTTCGTCGATGAACTGGGCAATTCGGCGTTTGCTGTCATCAACATCTAAGGATTCATGAGAATGGAAGGCCCAAGCCTCGGATGCATAGCGAAGGAGGGGGGTCTTGTTTAGGGTTGCTTCGAACTCCCCCCCCTGAGCGGATTGTCGTATTCTGGAAGCCGCACTCGGTGAGGTTGGCCATGCAAACGGCAGCAAGGAGAGAATGCGGATGGGGAAATGATTCACGAAGGAGCTTTTGCAATGTCTCTTTTGCAGTATAGTCTAATGGATGACGGGTCAGACTAAACAAAAGAGGGTGGATCTGCGACTTACGAACAAGGCGCACGATCGAACTCTCTTCCTCGACGGTAATCAAGCCACGGCACAGGGACATCAGGGTAGTGCTGGGTACAAGTCGGTCCGGGTCAAATTTGTAAGTGACAGGAGAGGTAGCGACTGCCCGCTGCAGTTCCTCTACCGTCATAGACCTCGATGTGTTGAGAACCCAGACAAGGACGGCCTTGGCAAGGGAGACGAGGTCTGCATTTTGCTTGAGAATCCTGTCCCAGGTTTGGAGATAGACGTCTTCAATCTTGGAAGGGAAGTCTTTCAGCCTTTGTCGCACTTGGTGGGCGTTCATGCACTCGCACAGGGCGTCCAGCTGGAGGGAAGCATGCAGAAACCTGAAATCATTTGGTCAACCTCCTAACGCGAGATCTAGAATAGGAATATCTTACATCCCACCACTGTTCTTCTTGATGGTAGAGAAGATCTCATCCCGCAAGGAAGGGCTGGCCTGTAATAAGCACTGTAGGTCCACGCTCTCGTTGATTCCCTTCGTGATGTGAAGATCCAGATCGACATCCCGGGCAGCGATGGCGAAAGTATAGGCCTGAGGAAAGTGGGCTTCGAGGGGTTTGAGAGGTCGCGATGTAATGAACAGTTTGACGTTGAGCGACGCGAGAGCCCTCACAACCGCCAACTGAACCTTGGTCGGGGCTTCGTCCAGGGCATCGAGAATGTAGAATGTACACGACATGCTATTGGTGAGCTCCTGGAGGAGCCCTAGTAGTTGTTCCTCGGTCGGTTCTGTTCCTTCCCGGAGATGCTGAGCGTAGGTGTTGTCGACGACGGAACGGCAGCCAGGATGTCGTTCGAGTGTTTGTTTTACGAGGCTCTCCAGGATATTGCGAACCGTCACTTCCAAGTGGTCGCTGTAGCGGAAATAGACGTAGCATATGCAGGTCTTGGCCCCTGGTCCGGGATACAGGGCTTCGAGGTGCTTGATGACGATCGATCTGAGACCAAGCATCAGCCAGAGCTTCCGGAACCTGGCGAGGTGACTTACGCAAGAAGGGTTTTGCCAGCGCCGGCTTGATTCAATTGTTAGAGAAGAGACTGGTTGGCATAGAAAGAAAACGTACGGCTTCCAGAACCCCAGAAGATCTTGATATCACCATTGGGCTCGAGCCAAACCCGAAACTTCTCCCCTTCGAACAGCCACATCCCAGTCCCCTCAGTGGCCCTACTTATCATATCCTGGTATATCTTCCGGAAATTGGGTATCGATTGCAAGACCTGCCATATATCTCGTGGGTGCTCGTAGTGATAGTGAACGCTATGATTGTGGTTGTGAATCATATCACGGCCTGCGACGCTGAGAGTAGAGCCCTCGATTTGCAGATTGTGGGCGCCATGGAACATCGCGACACTCCCGGGTGAGCCTGCACTGTGTTCAGCCACTGCAAGGGAATCAGATTTGTACATGATGTACTAGTCAATAACCAGTCCGAGATAAACACTTACCCCCGTAGCTCTGCCTTCTCGTGCCCACAGCGACCTATCATGCAGGTTGAAGGATACTACAAGTGGACGTGATGAATCACTTACATTGGATGTTGGATGCTGCGACATCGATCAGCACAAAGAGAGGGGCTGCAGAAAGTCGGAGTGTAGGGGCAAGAGGGGCAAGAGTGATCCTTGATGGCGATGGCTGCGGTCACATGAAGAGGTTCCACATCTGGAACTGATAAGCGCCCATCAAACGTTGGCTAGCAGTGTACATCCACACCCGCTAGGTTCTAGCTTCCGTCTCGTATCGTAACTGACCCAAAATACCGCCAGACCATCACGCCAAACCCACACGTTCGAAGGCTATACCTTTCCTTGCTCTGTCCAAACGTCCAGTCGGTCGCACGGTTTCCGACCTATTCCCGTCTTTAGCCCAAATCCACGACTCGGATACCCGTCGGGATCAGTGTCTTGGGTATGGTCGATCGAGATGCACAGCAGGCAGTCAATGAACTGTGAAAGGCTCATGCGCATCTCCTTAAACGCTTCACCAAGAGTAGCAAAGGCAAGAGATGGCTAATGCCTAGACGGAGAGATGAATCCGAATTGCGGAGCACACCGTACGTCCTTCCTTATCTGCTGTGCGGTCAACGAGGAAGAGAGCTAACGTGAAGTAGAGCTGCGTACCTCTAGGCCGTGCAGATGTCTACACATCCCGACCACCCTCCCTCTTTCAACCACATCCCGCTTCACTTGATTCATCACCTCCATCCTCAGCCTTCACCACCAATCCTTAAAGTATCAAATGGCCGTCTCTCCTTCGACGAAACACGGCTTTTCGCTCAGCTCAGGGTGCCCATGCCTAATCCTTCCATCGCGGTGAACCATTCATGTTCTCACCTATATGCCTGCACCCAGCTCCTGAGGTTCGCCGTGACAGGGCGAGGAGCACACGGCAACATCGAGGCAAGAGTTGGTCTTTTCAGACTCGACGAAGACGGGCAGGTCGTCATCAAGGGGATGAGGTACATACCACTGGCAGGGACAAGGACGAGAATTATGCGATATGGTATGAAACACCCAGCTGGCCAACGCACTCAGTCGAAGTGCTGATTATCCTTCACAGACCCAGCCATAGTGGCAGTTGCGACGTGTGTAGGCTGTCTACCATCTGCCCTCCACTCCATCCATCATCGACGCATGGGTCCGTAGATGGAGATCAAGGGGAGAAGACATCTGGTCCAAGGGCTACTTGCCGGATGAGCGTCACGATACACAAACTGCGCATTGCCACTGGACGAAGCGGCGCTGTCAATGTCGGGGGCTTTCTAGTTCTATAAAGGACCGATGGTATGTCCCGAGGACAACTTGAACGTCGAGAAGGGGCTGAGCAGGTGCTTAGACCAGCGAGTCATGCTATCTGGCTATTGCCCGACAGTTGCAATGGGTGGACATTCGGAAAGGCAGTCGTATACCCGGAACGTTGGTTTATTGCTCCAGCTACGAACAACCAATCCACCTCTTTCACTCACTTTACAGCGAGGGCCCATAAAAGGTTGGTTGTCAATGATTAGTACCGATATATATAGCCTACACCTATAGAATTGAAACCAGTCCATTGAGGAACTCTTGGAGCGAAGTGTTATTGGTCAAGGCTAGGTCGGGAGGCGCTACCGTTGCCCGTTGGGTATATAGTAGGGAAGATGATGCATAAATGACATTCGTCGAGTAGGTATCAATGTAACTGGACACTTTAGCTGGGAGATGGTGGAGAAATCGTGGTGAATGAAATGTACAAAGTCATCCTCACTGGGCAGAGAGCGTTGAGTAAATTAGGGATGGCGCGTAATAAGGGCTCTTTGGAATTCAAAGTCTTGCAAGAGGTCAGCAATCGCACTGTGGCCGTTGGCTTGCGCCGTCGACGTCGCAGGGTGTCCGCCAACAGGGTTCCTGATTGAGATGTCGATATTGGGTACATCGAGGAGAAGACGAACGGTGACTTCATGCCCAGCTTTCGCTGCCAGCTGGATCGGTGTGCTTCCATCCAAGTCAACTGCATTGACATCGAAGACGCCAGTTCCGAGCAGGAGTTCGACGACGCCTTCGTTGCCTTTGCCTCCAGTCAATATGAGTGCTGACCCACCGTTGCTGTCGAAGAGATTAACCTGAATCTCAGACTACACCATAAAGAGTTTGGCAACTCCTTTGTGAACCAGAAAAGCAGCCCTCACGAGAGCCGACGATCCCCCGTTGTCGACAAGGTTAACTTGAACGCCACGGCGCACAAGGAGGAGCTTGACGATGCATGAATTGCCTCCCCTTGCAGCCCGTATGAGTGCCATATAACCATGATGGTCGACCAGCCAGTTGACCTGAATTTCAGGGTGCCCCCGGAGAAGCTTGAAAATGACCTTCCGGCTCTAACGAACGGCCAGAATGAGTGCTGATCCGTGTTATATAGCATGACAGACCCAAGGATATCCAAATCTCTAAAAGTGCCAACCAGTCGCCGAAGCACAACGCACCTCAAGCCCACACCAAGAACGACTAACATTCCTAAACAACAAAGACCAGCCTTCACTCCGTTTCCCCTGGGATCTCGCACGCCGAGCAAGACCAATAGCTCACCTGCATACTAATACCCAACAGCCTTGAAACCACCTGACGCAGTCAAGATTGCAGCTGAAATCGGAGGACCTGCGATGGATCCTAGATCCAGGGGAATAAAAAGCATCCCGGCTTGGCTTCCTAAATCGTCTGCATCGTCGAATTCGAATATGTGGTTGGTCAAGAGCGAGACATAGACTCGTCCCGAGGGAAGCTGGAATGGAAACGGGTCCGGATGAATCGAGCTGAGTGGATGGATCGACAAAGATAATCGATAATGGGTGAACCTCTAGAGCCCGATGACGACGATTAACAACTCTTTTGTTTGCGCCTACGGACAGGCATCGGTTAGGATACCTGCTGAAGTGGTGAAGAGTGCCATGACGTTGATAGGACCTGGAGCTTCTATGGAGTTGACCTCTCACGATCCCAGGGACGCTCACGCTAATATCAGTCAGCCCTAGAATTCGGAATGGGTTTCAGGCACACTGCATATGTCAAATAGAACGGAAACTGACTGGTGTGCCATTGAGAAAGGTGACGCAACATGAGCCGCAATAGACCGAAAGTGGTGCCGGTTTGAGGACCTCCCAGTTGAGAAGTCCACCCAGAACGTTTCGTGCAGTTAGGCGCCTTCTCACTAGCTAAAGAAGCGAGGAAGTTACCTCAGCGTCGCTCAAGGTCATGTAGTTGAAGGACTATGAGATTTGCCGACCCCAAACTACCCATGAAGATGAGGCCGTGTATCCGAAGCGCCAAAGCGCGCCTGAAAAGGCTTCAGCATATCTCTTCTAGACGTAAAGCATGATGACTTGCCCAACCTTTGGAAGGTGACCTCTGGAAAGGGTAGGCATGATTGTCCCCCAAGCGAAGACTCAATCGCTCCATTATTTTGCCCTCTTCACTTCAAACCAGTGTGCAGCAACGGCTAGCGTAGTAGGCCGAGAAGGATATCTGCACGGTGTTGTTGAGCGATCCAGAGCAAAGGAAGAAGAAAGAGGCAGGACTCACGCTAATGCCGAATCCAAATCCGTAAGTGCCGGTATTAGGTATCATACATGGCGGTACGAGAAAGGTCGATGCGACAAGGGCGCAGCTGAAGAATATCGATCTAAAGTATCCCAAGTCGGATTGGCGCCTGAATAGGAGGCTTGGAATGAAAACGAGGGCGTACAATGGAGGTTGGTCACGGTTCAGCTTGTGGAGGTCATGGAGAAAAAGACAATGGATTGCTTGAATCGAACCAAACCATGCACTTGACGCGTTTCAGTGTAAGCTGTCAGGAATATGTGAGGGAATATGTGGGTCTAGTCACACGTTTGACGTGGTTTCCGAATCTTCAACTGTTTCTTGGTTCTGCTAGTACCCTTGGAATATCGGGAGAACGCACATAGTTTTGTTAGCATGGGTTCGTGAGCGAAGGGACTTGACCCCAAGAGTGGATGCATACGAACCAGGATAACAGTTATCAACTTCAAATGAGTTCTTCGACCTTAGTTATCTGGACAAAGGAGAAGAAAGATACTAGCTCGCGTCGTACCCAATTTAGGGGCTACCAACGGCCCGGTGTTCCTCCGGCCCTGTGTCGTCGTCCCACCAAATCCGCCATCACGTCTACCCCACTGACCACTACCTCGCAGACCTCACTTCTCAGACTTTTGTTTCTAGCACTGATCGATACCCGAACATAGCTTGAAATACAGCTGACGAAGATGGGACTCCCCAGCACGAACCCAGAGCAACGCCTGAACGCGCCCTCTGCTGGTCCAGTCGTATCGCACGGCAGCCGCATTGTATCCATCTAAACTCGCTCAGCTTCCTCTCCATGTCCTTCGTATGCAGGGGGTAGTGGCCCAATAAACGAGGCATTTATTATGGCCTGGACCAATACGTCCACCCTGAGCAATTGACGCGTCCTTCGAGAGTCAGGATGGAGATCACGATGAGGCGTCGTAATGGGTGAGTTGCCCTCCCTTTGGACTTCTTGCACCAAAGCTCAACTGACCGACTTCTAAAGGTCTGTACGGTGATATGGAAGTGCAGGCTGTGAACTCCACACGCCTTCTTCCTTCGCCCCAGCATGAGCATACATCATCTTGCGAACCCGCGCTGGCCAACATCTTTGCCCAAATAACTACCACCCGTCGTCATACCTCCGGATCAACCCTTATCGCACTGCGCTGGGACTGACATGGTATCCTGCACGACCCTACCTTCCCCCCAACCTTGGCTACCGACGCTATCGAGGCCTACTACGCCTTGTGTCTGAGCTCCATCCAGATGCACACAAGTGATCCAATGGACCATTCGAGAAGAGAACCCGGGAGGTGATTCGAAACCTGTTGAAGAACAGGCGTGTACCGTGTCATAGAGTACGTCCTTCCCTGCCTCTTCCTTGGGAAAGAAGACGACAGCTAACGTGATCCATGATAGTGGGGAGTATAAACGTTCGGAGAGGTCTCTAACTCCCCGACTACCCTCCATCCCTTCAAACGCACCCTGCTTCATTTGACCCTCCCCCTTCGTCATCGGCCTTGACTCCAAGCTTTGTCGCATAAAGCCGCCGCCTCTCGAAACAAGACTTTTCGAACCTGCTCAGACTCGGGAGGCATCCATGCTAAAAGCGTCTGTCGAGACCCACCGTTTATGCTTTACCTACCTCCGTCCTTCCACGCAACTTCTTAGGCGATCCTCACAATGAGAGGTCCATGCAGCGAAATCGGGGAAAGGGTTGCTTTGTTTAGACCGGCAGGTCGTCATCGAAGGGGATGGAGGTCATTCCGGGGACAAGGAAGAGCTGGATAGCGTGGGCGAGGACGAGACACGCTGCAAACCACCCACCACGACCGGGGAAACCAACACAATCGATATCTGCGCGAGGCCTTCCACCGCATCCAAACCAAGCCGTGGATCCTCTGTACAGGGAAAATGCAGCAGCGGTCGAGAGGGGCGCTCTCGGCGCGAAGGGTGTGGGATATCGTTACTTCCTGCCCTCCACTCCATCCTCGACTTTTGGATGCGTCGATGGAGGAGACGACGAATGGTCCGAGCTCGTTGCATGGCCGCCGGGACACACGAATCGTGTATGTATCAGTGCACGAAGCGCTGCCAACGGTGGGGAGTTCCTGGGACCGATGGTGTGCCCGGAACGCGATGAGCAAGCGGCGAGTGCATCTATCGAGGGGAGAGTCAGACTCGAAAGCTCCGGTTATTAGGCAGGGCAAGGGTTTGCGATGGATGGAGATTCGGAAAGTCCGTCTTATACCTGATTCATTGTTCTACCTACAAAATGGCAGCCCATGTATTTCGCTTGCTTTACAGTGAGGGATGCATCAAACCGCCTGATTGATTACTGGCTCAGGCGCGCCACAGATGTTCGAGGGCTTTGCGGCGGATCAAGTCAAGGTCAAGACATGGCTTCGTTTCTTGCTGCGTAGTAACAAAGGTTATCCAGAAATGACATTCATCGAGGATATATATTTGTATCTGAATAGTTGTACTAGGGAAATCATACAGCGCGAGAGGAAAGTACAAGGAACGCGAATCCAGTGTAGGGTAGTACTTTGCATATTCAAACCATGTCCGTCAACGACGAGGGTAAAAGAGGTCAACCAGAGACCAAAGAGCCCAAGGTTCCATCCTCGTCGCCCCATTCCTCAGCGTCATAGTAAGCATCGCTGTCAGAATCGGAACCATCTTCGTCATGCAAGGAGAGTTGAATGATTTCGGGGAGGCTCGTGATAATGCCATTTCGTGACCCGAAGTCTTGCAATAGTTCGACGATAGCATGGTGGCCGTTGGCCTGCGCGGCTGACATTGCGGTGTGTCCGTCTGTAGTGCTCCTGATCGTGATGTCGACATCAGGCACGTTGAGGAGCAGACGAACAATGGCTTCATGGCCTTCGCCAGCTGCCATTTTAATAGCTGTGTCCCCATCGTTGTCAAATGCATTGATGTTGACATCATTAGTGGTAAGAAGGCATTCGATGACAGCTTGGTAGCCATAGTAAGCAGCCAACTGGATGGCTGTCGACCTGTGGTTGTCGGCTTCCTTGACCTGCGTCGCCGGGTATACCAGCAGAAGTCGGATGGTGCCGTCGTGGCCCCAACGAGAAGCCCACATAAGTGCTGACCTACCCTCCGAGTTGTCAACCAGGTTGACCCGAATCTCGGAGTGCATCAGGAGGAGCTTGGCGACGCCTTCGTGGCCTCTGCTCGCAGCCCGCATGAGTGCTGACCAACCATTGTCGTCGACCAGGTTGACCTGAATCTCGGGGTGCGCCAGGAAGAGCTTGACGACGCCTTCGTGGCCTTCTTGAGCTGCCCACATGAGTGCTGACCGACCATTGCTGTCAACTAGGTTGACTTGAAGCTTGGGGTGGACCAGGAGGAGCTTGGCGACGCCTTCGTGGCCCCGAAGGGCAGCCCACATGAGTGCTGACCACCCAGCGGTGTCAACCAGGTTCACCTCGATCGCAGACAAGGCGAGGAGGTGCACAACGGGGTCTTCATGCCCGAACTGAGCGGCCACCATCAATGGTGACTGTTGGTATACATCAGTCCTTACATTCGGGTTGCCTTTGGAAGTGTCTCCGATTAAAGCCAGGGGTAGATGATAGAGACCTAATATATGAAGAGGAGCGACGATGTCGAACCCCCAACCGTAGACGACGACAGGAAAGGCTTCGATTTCGTTGATGAACTGGGCAATTCGGTGTTCGCTGTCATCAACATCTAAGGATTTGTGAGCATGGAAGGCCCAAGCGTCGGATGCATAGCGAAGGAGGGGGGTCTTGTTTAGGGCTGCATCGAACTCCTTCCTTGAGTCGATAGTCGTATTCTGGAAGCCGCACTCGATGAGGTTGGCCATGCAAACGGCTGCAAGCAGAGAATGCGGATGGGGGAATGATTCATGGAGGAGCTTTGCCAACGTTTCTTTCGCAGTATAGTCTGATGGATGATGGGTGAGACTAAGCGAAAGAGGGTCAATCTGCGACTTACGAACAAGGCGCACGACTGAACTCTCTTCCTCGACGGTGATCAAGCCGCGGCACAGGGACATTAGGGTAGCGCTGGGTACAAATCGGTCGGGGTCGAATTTGTAACTGACAGGGGAGGTGGCAACTGCCCGCTGCAGTTCTTCTACTGTCATGGACCTCGATGTGTTGAGAACCCAGACAAGGACGGCCTTGGCAAGGGAGACGAGGTCTGCATTCTGCTTGAGAATCCTGTCCCAGGTTTGGAGATAGACATCTTCGATCTTGGAAGGGAAGTCTTTCAGCCTTTGTCGCACTTGGTGGGCGTTCATGCACTCGCACAGGGCGTCCAGCTGGAGGGAAGCGTGCAGAAACCTGAAATCATCTGCTCAACCTCCTACAGCGGGATCTAGAATAGGAATAGCTTACATGCCACCGCTGTTCTTCTTGATGGTAGAGAAGATCTCGTCGCTCAAGGAAGGGCTGGCCTGTAATAAACACTGTAGTTCCACGCTCTCGTTGATTCCCTGGGTGATGTGAAGATCCAGATCGACATCCTGGGCAGCGATGGTGAAAGTATAGGCTTGAGGAAAGTGGGCTTCCAAAGGTTTGAGAGGCCGTGATGTAATGAACAGTTTGACGTTTAGCGATGCGAGGGCCCTCACAACCGCCAGCTGAACCTTGGTCGGGGCTTCGTCCAGGGCATCGAGAATATAGAATGTACATGACATGTCATTGGCTAACTCCTGGAGGAGCCCAAGCAGCTGTGCCTCGGTGGGTTCTGTGCCTTCGCGGAGATGCTGAGCATAGGTGTTGTCGACGACGGGACGGCAGCCAGGATGTCGTTCGAGGGTTTGCTTCACAAGGCTCTCGAGGATGTTGTGAACTGTCACTTTCAAGTGGTCGCTGTAGCGGAAATAGACGTGGCAAATGCAGATCTGGGCCTCTAGTCCCGGGTTCAGGGCTTCGAGGTGCTTGATGACGATCGATCTGAAACCAGGCTTCAGTCAGAGTTTGCGGAAACAGGGGAGGTGACTTACGCAAGAAGTGTCTTGCCAGCGCCGGCTTGATTCAGGCGTTAGAGATGAGACTGGCGAGTATATTAAGGAGACTCACGGATTCCAGAGGCCCAGAAGATCTTGATATCGCCATTCGGCTCTAGCCAAACCCGAAACTTGTCCCCTTCCAGGAGCCACATCCCAGTCCCCTCGGTGGCCCTACTTATCATATCTTGGTATATCTTTCGAAAGTTGGGTATCGATTGCAAGACAGCCCATATATCTCGTGGGCGCTCGTAGTGATAATGAACGTTTTGGTTGTGGTGGTGAATCACATCATGGCCAGCGACGCTGAGAGTAGAGCCCTCGATTTGCAGATTGTGGGCGCTGTGGAACATGGCGACAGTTCCGAGTGACGCTGCGCCATGTTCAGCAACTGCAGGCGAATCAGATTGGTACTCGATGTGGTCAATGACCAGCCGGGATAAACACCCACCCGCGTAACTCTGCCTTCTCGTGCCCACAGCGACCTATCATGCGGGTTGAAGGATACTACAAGTGAACGTGATGAATCACTTACATTGGATGCTGGATGCTGCGACATCGATCAGCACAGAGAGAGGTGCTGCAGAAAGTCGGAGTGTAGGGGAAAGAGGGGCAAGAGTGAGGCCTTGATGGCGATGGCTGCGGTCACATGAAGAGCTTCCACATTTGGAACTGATAAGCGCCCATCAAACGTTGGCTAGCAGTGTACATCCACACCCAATGGGTTCTAGCTTCCTTCTCGTATTGTAACTGACCGTAAAGACCGCCAGAGCTCTTGGCGGTTCCATCTTTATCTACCTCGTCAGTAATCCATCACCCCAAGCTCACGCGTTCAAGGGCTATACCTTTCCTTGCTCCTTCCAAACGTCCAGCTGGTCGCACGGTTTCCGACCTATTCCCGTCTTCAGCCCAAATCCGCAATGCCTATCCATTAAGTTATCCTACACCGAGGACCACCTCTGTTGGATGGCATCAAAGAGTTTTTTTCTGCCCATGCGTCCACCCCGGTCTAGGTATCGAGTCCATCGGGATCAGCGTCTTGGAAATGGCCCATCTAACTGCACTGCAAGAAGTTGATGAACCGTGCAAGGTTCATACGCATCTCCTCAAATGTTGCACCAAGAAGAGCGAAGGCGAGAGATGGCCAACACAACAACAGAGAATTGAATTCAGATTGGACCGCCTAGTAGGTTCTTCCCTATCTCTCGTTCGGGGTCAGAGGATGAGAGTTGACGTGACCCATAGCGGCGTACGTTCAGAGTAGATGTCAACAAATACCGACCAACTTCCGGGCCCTTCCTTCCCTCAATCACATCTTACTTCACTCGATTTATCCACCTCATCTTCAGCCTTCACCGCCAATCCTTATTGTGTCAAATTGCCATCCCTCCTTTGGCGAAACAATGCTTTTCGGACGGCTCAGGGTGGCCATGCCAAGTCCTTTCATCTAGAAGGACCACCCATGCTCCCGCCTACATCCCTGCACATTTCCCACATGACGAAGCGCGCTGCCAATTCCGGGGAGCTCCTAATTCTACAAAGGGCCTATGGTGTGCCCCGAGAGCGACGAGAATGGGCTGAGCAGGTGTCTATACGGGCGAGTCATGCTATTTGGCTGCTATATTATCAATCAACACATTTCGCTTACTTTACAGCGAGGACTCGTCGAAGGCTCCCTCTCGATGATAGTACCGCCATATGAACCACTGCATTGAGGACCTGTTGGAGTAAAGTTCGAGATTTCGTTGTTGGTCAAGTCCAGGGCGGGAGACGATACCGTTGCCAGCTAGGTATATGGGTATACAGGGAAGATGATGCAAAAATGACATTCATCGAGTAGGTATCAATGTAACCGGATACTTTAGCTGTGAGATGGTAGAAAAATCGTAAATTGAGAACGGAATATACACAGCCAGAGCCATCCTCACGAAACACTGAAGGGAGAGTCGAGTAAATTAGGGATGGTGCATAATAAGGGCCCTTTGGAAATCAAAGTCTTGCAAGAGTTCAGCAATCGCACTGTGGCCGTTGGCCTGCGCCGTTGACGTCGCGGGGTGTCCGCCAACAGGGTTCCTGATTGAGATGTCAACATTGGGTATATCGGGAAGACGAAAAGTGGCTTCATAGCCAACTTTCACTGCCAACATGATCGGTGTGTTTCCACCCGAACCGACTGCATTGACATCGAACGACGACTCAAGCGCCAGTGCTGGGCAGGTGTTCGACGACGCCTTTGTCGCCTTTGCCTTCAGCCAGCATGAGTGCCGAGCGCTGACCAACCGTTGTTGACGAAGAGATTGACCTGAATCTCGGACTGCACCAGAAGTTTCGCGACGCCTTTGTGACCCCAAAGAGCAGCCTTCACAAGGGCCGACGATTCACCGTTGTCGACAAGGTTAACTTGAATGCCACGGTGCACAAGGAGGAACTTGACGATGCATGCAATTACCTCCCCTCGCAGCCCATATGAGTGCTGTATGACCTGAATCTCGGGGTGCCCCCGGAGGAGCATGACAATTGCTTTCCGGCCCCAACGAGCAGCCATCATCGGTGCTGATCCGTGCTATACAGCATAACAGACCCAAGACGATCCAGATCTCTAAAACTGCCCAACCAGTCGCCGAAGCGCAGGACGCGTCAAGCCCACACCAAGAAGGGCTATCGTTCCTGCACAATAAAGTTCAGCCTTCACTCCGTTTCCCCTGTGAGCTTAGGCGGGCATAATGGCCAAAGAAAGAGCTCACATTCGTGATAGCCACGGATAGAACGAAAGGTAGGTCGAAATTCCGGTCCGAGGGACTCCCGCACTAATATCAGCCAGCACTACAATTCGGAATGGGTGTCAGTCACCCTGAGTACGTCAAAGAGAGAGGAAACTGACTGGTGTGGCCCTTGAGAAGGGTGACGAAACATGAGCCGCAATAGACTGAAAGTGTTGTCGGTTTGAGGACCCTTGATTTGAAGAGTCCACCTGGAACGTTTCGTAGAGGTAGGCGCCTTCTCATTAGCTAAAGAAGCGAGGAAGTTACCTCAGCGTCGCTCAAGGTCGTGTAGTTGAAGGACTATGAGATTTGCCGACCCCAAACTCCCCATGAAGATGAGGCCGTGTATCCGAAGCGCCAAAGCGCGCCTGAAAAGGCTTCAGCATATTTCTTCTAGACGTAAAGCATGATGACTTGCCCAACCTTTGGAAGGTGACCTCTGGAAAGGGTAGGCATAATTGTCCCTCCAAGCGAAGACTCAATCGCTCCATTATTATGCCCTCGTCACTTCAAACCAGTGTGCAGCAACGGCTGGCGAGGGCCCGAGGAGGCACCCACAGAATATCTGCAGGGTGTTGGTGAGCCACATTCCAGATGGAAGACGAGGCGAGACGAACCTTACACCAACGGCAAACCTTTGCCAGAAGAGGGAGTGCCGGTGTTTGGCATACAGCGGTACAAGGAAGGTCGACGCGACGAGGACGCAGCTGAAGGAGAGGATGATGGATCTAAAGTATCCTAGATCTAACAGGTGGCCAACTACCAGCCCTGCAATAGTAAATATGAGAGTACACTCTGGAGGATTGGTTCAGTTCAATCGGGTCTCGGAAAGATTGGCGAATGACTTATTCGAAGCGAAGCTATCCGTGCACTTGACGCATCGCAGTGTGGCTTTTAAAGGGTATGCAGGTGAGTGTATGCATCCGCTCCCATGTTGACGTGGATTCATGGTCGAATCACGTTCCTTGGTAGTAACCTTGGAGGATCTGGCGATATGCTTAGCTTTATTCACGATAGGAGCTTACCCCCTAGTAGCTGACGTGTTAGAATATTCACAGCTGTTGCTAGCGTTGACTGAGCTCTTCAATCTTGCATATCTGGACACTGGGAAATGGGAGGCAAGAAGAAAGGTGGCTCGCGTCGCGCACAAACCGTAATTAGGGGCTACAGTCCGGTCCGTTGCTCCGCACCATCTTGCCAACTTTAAATCCATCATCACGCTATCCCACTGACCACAATGCTACAAAGGCTCGCTTCTCAGATTTTTGCCTCGAACGCCTCTGCAAACAGTTCTGTCGAGACCTGAACACTGTTTGCGATACAGCTGATGAAGATGGGCCTTCCGCTAAGATCCATCGTCGGGAACATCGGCAGCGCGAACGAAGACCAACGCATGAACGCTTCCTTTCCTAGCCCCCCGTCTTTTCGCATAGCAGCCGTATTGGATTTCTCTACGCTCGCTGAGCTCCATCTCCCTGATAAAGAGGGCCAAAGAGCTTGGGCCTCATCATCATTTGGCTGGTGCATCCAATGATCGACGTTTACTGCGACCTACAATCCGCCTGCCCTGAGCACTCGGCGCCCGTTCGAGAGGAAGGGTGTAGATTATAATGAGACGTCGTGATCAGTGAGTTCCCAACCCTTTCGACTTCTTGCACTAAGCCTCAACTGACCTAATACTAAAGCTTTGTATACTACGTGATCCCACAATGCACGCCTTCTTTCGCCCTAGCACGACCCTTCATCGTCTCGCGAATCCCCACTTGCTAACTTCTTCGACCCAAGGCCATAACCCGTCCTCATATCCCCGGACCAACCCATCGCAAGGCGCTAGGGGTTCCACGGCGCCAAAGTGCCCTTCCCTGCCTTGGCCTCAGCATTTGCTATTGATACGGTCAAGTCCTACTACGCCTTGTGTCTGGGCTCCATCAGATGCCCACCAGAGGAGAGTCAATGGACCATAAGAGAAGAGAAGGTGGGAGATGATTCGAAAACTGTTCAAGTACAGTCTTGCACCGTGTTACAGAGTATGTCCTTCTTTATCCCTTCCTTGCAGGAAAAGAGGAAGACAGCTAACGTGATTCGTCATAGTGCGCAGCATGGACGCTCGTAAACGTCTCTAACACCTCGACCACCCTCCATCCCTCCAAACGCATCCCGTTGCATTCGGTCCTCCTCCCTTCATGTTCGGCCTTTAGAACAAGCCCCATTGCATAACACCGCCGCCTATCTGGACAAGGCTTTTTGGACCTGCTCGGACTCGGCAGGCACCCATGCTGAATGCTTCCGTCGAGGCGGACCGTTTATGCTTCCCAACCTGCATTCTTCCACCCGGCTCCTCGGGCGATCCTTATAAACATGAGAGGAGGATGCGGCGACATCGAGGAAGGGGTTGTCTGTTTAGACTCGACAGAGGCGGGCAGATCGCCATCTAAGAGGATGGGGGTCATTCCAGGGGCGAGGAAGCGCTGTATAGCGAGGACGAGGACGAGACGAGTTACGAATCACCTACCCCAACTGGGAAACCCGGCGTAATCGATACCCGCGCCAGGCCTTCCACCACAAACAAACCAAGCGCTGAATCATCTGCACATACCGAAACACGCGAAGGGTGCTCTCAGCATAAAGGACCTGGCCTATCATTACCTCCTGCTCCATTCCACTCTCGACTTTCGGGTACGTCGATGAAGGAGACGTCAAATGGTACGAGCTCGCTGCATGGCCGTCAGAAGACACGATGCCCCGCCAACGGTGGGGGGTTCCTACCTACAGATCTGGTTGATGCGGTCATCACGACAAGATGAGCAAACCCTCTTGCCCTGAGCCATTGAAACGTTGGCGTGCCCTACGACGTGGATCAATACACTGTCCTCGGTGAGTCCTGGCGCACTTTTTACCATCCTTTTTGAAACCAAACCACCCTTCCGATCGCTAGAGCCTCATCCGGGGCGATTTCAGCCCTGCGCAACGTCATGTACCCCTTCAGTTGTCCATCTGCGAAGCCCGTCTCTCCCTGATCTACCCGAGGATCCAGCTCGTCACGCAATCTCCCACCTATTGCCACCTTCGCTGTGGCCCCAAACTGCGATACCTTTTTCATACCCACCACCACCCTGTCGTACTGTCTACGACTCACACGGATACGAACTTTCCTCCTCCCCTTCCCCTTCACCCCAGACTTCGGTATTGAGTCCTTCGGGATCTGCACTCTATCCAGCTGCACAACAAGCAGCCGAGGGACTAGGCTCATATGCGTCTTCTTGATGATTCTACGAGAGGAGATAATCCGTGAGATGCTCCGGAATGCGTCGAAGCGCACCCAAATGAAACCGTCGTGCATCATTATACAGAGTAAGTCTCCTTCCCTATGTTTTGCTCGGGGGAACAGAAAGGCAGCTAACATGATTCATTATGGCAGACATCTATAAATCCCCGACCTTATCTGATACGCGCCCTGTTTCATTCGATCCTCCCGCCTCTTCTTGGAGGCTTCTAGTCCACGCCTAATCACAAAAGACCACGACCTTGTCTTTGTGAAGATATCTCTATCAGCGCAAACTCGGCAGACCCGTATCGTCGAGGGAACGCTGCCAGCTCCGCCATCCACGATTCTCCACCCATCCCCTCGGATGATCCTCCCATCAATGAGGATCACACGGCGAAATCGAGGAAAGGCCCGGTCTGTTTGGATCGACGAAGATATGCAGGTTGTCGTCAAGGGGAGATGGTGGGCATGGTATGGACGGGGATTCAGAAGAGATGGGTAGCGAGGACAAGGACGGAGATATGCGACACGCTACGAAGCTCTCCACCCCGAGCAGGCAGCTGGCGCACTCAAAACCTGAACCAGGCCTTCCAACACCACCGCCAAACCAAATCAGAGTCAATCTTCACAGACAAAGGTGTAGCAACTGGCAAGAGGTGTGCTGTCGTCGTTCCCGGACAAGGGCCGTGGACCGTCTCGGTTCCTGCTCCCCGCTCCATTCATCCTCGACTTTTGGATCTGTCCGTGAGGAAAAGAGACAACGAATCGTCTCAGGGCCTGGCACATGGTTGCCGGATGGTCATCTGGATGAAGGAGCCGTGGATCAACCACTGGACGAGGCGCTGTCAGTGAGGGGGAGTTCATAGTTCCATCAAGAACGGATGGTGTGCTTGGGACGCGATGAGATGGGCTGAGCAGGTGTTCCGAGAGGCGGCTTGGTTCTGGTATTTAGGCTGGTACTATCATGGTGCGGATAGGTTGGACAAGAGTTGCCATTGTATACTCAGACAGTTGGTTTTCCTGTCTACCTACGTAGTACGAAATGCAAACTCGCATGCATCGACCACTGCACGGGCTACCGAGAGGAGGCATCAAACGTGAGTCCTTGATTGCCAGTATATGGCGAACACCTTAAAGGATGTTTGGTGAGCGATGTTTGAGGTCCAAGTTGTGAGATGGTTTCGTTAGTTGCCAGGCTATAGGAAAGATTATGCAAAGACGACATTTCATTGGGTAAGTATCTCTGCATCCGGATGGTTTCAAATTGTGAGATTGCGCTAAGGAGATCATCAAGTGTAACAGTGAGAAGGAAAACTACGAGGAGCGCGAATCATGTGTATGATAGCTCTGAACATAGCTAAGCTGACACTAACAAGAGGTGAAAATCGAAATGTGGCACAACGCCAATCAGGGATCAGAGCTAACGTCCACTTAGTCCCCCTCCTCCTCAGTGTCGTAGTAAACCTCCTCGCCGTGCAGGGAGAGTTGACTGATTTCGGGAGAGCTTGCCATCACACCCTTTTGTGACTCAAAGTTTCGCAGGAGTTCGACGATCGTGTTGTAGCCCTTGGCTTGCGCCGCTGATATCGCAGTGTGTCCGTCTGTAATGCTCCTGGTCGTGATGTCGATGTTAGGTATATCGAGAAGCATACGAACAACGGTCGTGTGCCCTCCTTTTGCTGCCATCTTGATCGCTGTATCCCTATCATTGTCAAACGCATTGACATCGAAAGCACGAGTGGTCAGAAGCAAATCAACTATATCTATGTGGCCGTATGCAGCAGCGAGCAAGAGTGCCGTCGAACCGCGGTTGTCGGCCAGGTTGAGCTGAATATCGGGGTGCTCCAGGAGGAGCTTTACGACACCTCCTTCGCCCCGAGAGGCAGCCAGCATGAGTATTGACCAACCATCTTCGTCGACTACGTTGACCTGAATCTCGGGGTGCGTCAGGAGGAACTTGAGAACACCTTCTTGGCCTTTGCTCGCAGCATGCATGAGTGCTGTACCAGCGTTGGTTAGCAGGTTGACTTGAAGCTCGGGGTGCGCCAGGAGGAGCTTGGAGACGCCTTCGTGACCTTTGCTCGCAGCACGCATGAGCGCTGACCAACCAAAGTTGTCGACCACGTTGATTTGAAGCTCGGGATGCGCCAGGAGCAGCTTGACGACACCCTCGTGGCCGCGATGGGCAGCCGACATCAACGCTGACCAACCATTGCTGTCGAACAGGTTGACTTGGAGCTTGGGGTGTGCCAGGAGGAGCTTGGTGACGCTTTCGTGCCCCCAATAGGCGGCCCAGATGAGCGCCGACCAACCGTCGTCGTTGACCAGATTCACCTGAATCTCTGGGCGCCTCAAGAGGAGCTTGACAACACCTTCATGGCCTTTACTCGCAGCCCGCATGAGTGCTGACCAACCATTGGTGTTGACCAGATTGACCTGGGTCTCGGGGTGCGCAAGGAGGAGCTTGACGATGCCTTTGTGGCCTTTACTCACAGCCCGCATGAGTGCTGAAGAACCAGTGGTGTTGACCATGTTGACCTGAATCTTGGGGTGCACCAGGAGGAGCTTGACGATGCCCTCGTGGCCCAGATGAGCAGCCAGCATGAGGGCTGACCACCCATCGGTGTCCACCAGGTTCGCCTCAATCGTAGATAAGGCGATGAGGTGCGCAACGAGGTCTTCATGTCCGGACTCAGAGGCTATCATCAGAGGCGACTGTTGGAGTACTGCAGTCGTTACATTTGGGCTCCCCTTGGTGCCGTCTCTGACTACGGCCAAGGGAAGACGGTAGAGGCCCACGATATGAAGGGGAGTGAGGATGTCGAAGTACCGAGTCTGGGACGGACTGGTGAAAGCGGGAAAGGCTTTGCTTTCGCTAACAAATTGTGCAGTTCGAGAATTTCCGTCATCGTCATCCAAAGATTGACCAGCATGGAAGGCCCAAGCCTCGGATGCATAGGCAAGTAGGGGCTCCCTGTTTAAGGCGACTTTAAACTCCTGCCTTGAGCGGATTTTCGTGTTCTGGAAGCCACACTCGGTGAGGTTGGCCATGCAAACGGCGGCAAGGAGAGAATGCGGATGGGGGAATGTTTCGTGGAGGAGGGTTTCCAACGTCTCTTTCGCAGTATAGTCTGATGGACGATGGGTCAAACGAGGTAAAAGAGTGCCATTTACGACTTACGAACAAGGCGCACGATACCACTATCTTCCTCGACAGTGATCAAACCGCGGCAGAGAGACATCAGAGTAACGCCGGGTACAAGTCGATCGACCTCAAATTTGTGGTTGTCCGGGGAGGTGGCAACTGCCCGCTCCAGTTCTTGTACTGTCAGGGACCTCGACGCGTTGAGAACCCAGACAAGAGCCGCTTTGGCGACTGAGACAAGGTGCGCATTTTGCTTGAGAATCCTGTCCCAAGTCTGGAGATAGACACCTTCGATGCTGGAAGGGAATTCCTTCAGCCTCCGCTTCACTTCGTGGACGTTTGCGCAGTCGTGCAGTGCATCGAGCTGGAGAGAAGCATGCAGGAACCTGGGATCGTTTGGTCAACTTCACGTAGCGATATATAGATGAGGGACATCTCACATGCCGCTACAGTTCCGCTTAATGGTAGAGAAAATCTCATCCTGCAAGGAAGGACTGGTCCGCAGTAACATTTGTAGTTCGACGTCCTCGTCAATTCCTTTGGCAATGTGAAGATCAAGATCACCCTCGTGGGCAGCGATGACGAAGGAATGAGTATGAGGAAAGTGGGCCTCCAAAGGTTTCAGAGGTCGCGATGTAATGAAGAGCTTCACGTTAAGTGAGGCGAGAACCCTCACAACCGCCAGTTGAACCTTGGTCGGAGCTTCGTCCAAGGCGTCCAGAATATAGAATGTACACGACATTCCATCGGCGAGCTCCCTGAGGAGCCCCATAAGCTGAGCCTCGGTTGGCTCTGTTCCTTCCCGGAGATGCTGACCGTAGGTGTTGTCGATCACAGAGCGGCAGCTGGGATGTCGCTCGAGGGTTTGCTTCACGAAGGTTTCGAGGACGTTGCGAACCGTCACTTCGGAGTGGTTACTGTAGCGAAAGTAGACATAGCAAACGCAGATCTTGGCGTCTGAATTTTGGCGTAGCGCTTCAAGGTGCTCGATGACGATAGACCTAGGCGCAAACTTTCAGAAACATTGGTACGAATCATGTCAAGTGGATTACTGACGCAAGCAGAGTCTTTCCAGCGCCGGCTGGAATGAAGCGTCAGAGAAGAGAGTATGGTGCATTGAGGAGACTTACGGATTCCCGAGCCCCAGATGATCTTGATATCACCATTGGGCTCGAGCCATATGCGAAACTTTTCGCCTTTTACCAGCCACATCCCAGTCCCGGGGGTGGCCTTGCTCATCATATCTTGATATATCTTTCGAAAATTGGGTATTGATCGCAAGATACCCCATATATCTTGCGGGCGTTCATGGTGATAATGAATGCTGCGATTGTGAATTACATCACGACCAGCGACGCTCATCGTCGAGCCCTCGATCTGCAGATTGTGGGTGCCGTGGAACATTGCGATATTTCCGGGTGAGCCTGCGCCATGCCCAGCTGCTACAGGCGCATTAGGATAGTCGATGGCCGAGCCGAGATGAACGCCTACCCTCACGACTCTCCAGGCTTCTTGCGCTCACGGTGTACGACTCTTGTGCCACCTATCATGGGGCCTCAGGGATATGACGTGCGAACAGACAGCCAAAATACTCACATGGAATGTTGGGCGCTGGGACATCGATCAGCACACAGAGGGGCGGCAAGACAAGAAGGTGGAGACAGTGAGTGTGGGGGAAAGAGGGGCAAAGTGGTCGTCTCTGATGGAGATGGCTGTGGTCACACGAAGAGGTTCCACATACGGAACTGATATGCGCCCATCAACTTCGCCTCGACAGTCAGGCTCAGTAAAAACGAAAGTCAGATAGTTTTGAAATATATCAGCCAAGTCAGAGGAGAGTCAGAGGAACATCAAGCCCTAGTCAAATCGGCCGCGGAAGGAATAGCTTATGATCACAACTTGATCCTCGATCAAAAGGGTCGAACTCAAGACAGCTAAAAGTCGAACAGAAGTCGAATATCATACGCACCGGAATTGTAACTGACTTTTGGACTTAGAGCTTTTTTCATGTCCAAGTTAGCACGTGATCGACTTGATGGCCGCTGCCCGTGCCAGCACTTCGCGTCAGTCGCTCTTTCTCTCCCTCTCCCACTCCCCCCTGCCTCTCTCTTTCTCCTTCGTCTCCTCCCTTTGTCCTTCTTCCCCCTCTTGTCCTTCTCCCCCCTTTGCATTCTTCGGCATCTCTCGCAAGGTGAATGTGAAGGCTCTGGTATGTTTTGTTTCTTCGTTGACTTTGGAGCTTGCTAATGTGATTGTCTAAGATGCCCCGGGCCCCTCGCCCCTTTGCGCGCTTCCAACATCAGACTAGGGTGTAGAACGACACACCATCTTTCAGCCATAAGTAAATGCAGGAGATGATTGGGTAGCCTTGACGAGAAATGCTATCGGCGCAGTGCAACTTCCACATCGACCCGGAAGACAGTCTTCAGCAATTGGCACAATTGGCTCAAATCGTTCGTCTCGTTTGAAAAAGCATGGCGTTGCACTAACTCGAACCCATTCCACAGGGGCAGAGCACTGAATCGCGCTCTTCACCAAACAGCTTTGATGAATTATGCCAGTTATGTTACTCCCGTTCAATAGTGTAGAGTTCTGTCGACGTGTATTGTATACTGTCTGAGAAATATACATGATTTGCCATTTGACTACCCGTAAAAGTCAACCGAAAGTCAAACCGAACCCATTCCGCGAATCCCGCCTCGGTGGGTTTTGCACGTTGATGTGATTACGGATGTTCGCCTTATGTTTGACTTGGATCTGACTTTAGCGAAAGAATTTAGTCGAAAATAACGACAAAAAGGCAAACAGGTTCGGCCTTCGACGTTTCTCCGACTTTCATCTGAATTTCGTTTTTACTGAGAGTCAGGGGTCACTGTGAAATCAGAATTTATGGAGAGGCCAGACCCCTGTGGAGCTGGTCGAAGTGGTACAGTTCGGATGGGGGCAAACAATGACGATTCGGCCGTCTAGATTAGACCAAGGGCATGCACCTGGGTGCAAAGTCATACCATCTATCGCTTCTAATCAGCAAATGTGAGCCTCTACAACTTCCTCTTCGTTCCCTTCTTTGCATTCCCCGTGTTGACCCCCCACATGCACGGAGATCACCATCTGCGTAGCGATAACCAAACACCTCTGCTGATTCCTTCATCCATCTTCAACCCTTCCATTCTCGATCTCGAAGGGCGCAGCCCACACGCCTCACGTCGACTCTGTGGATAGTTTACAAACTTTCCAAAGGGGTAGACGCCGGCACTTATCTTCGACTGCTCTGGACCAAGCCTGAGCTGAGAGATGGTGGACTTGGAGTCGACGGCCAGGTTCATTGTCGGTGTCCTTCTACGGCACGAGTTAGCTTAAAAGCACAAAGGACGGTTGAAGTCTGAACAACACACGTAGCCCCCAAGTTTCCGCCCTATTTCCTCCCTCGGAAACCGGGCCAGACTGCTGTTGAACACACCCACCAAAAGTGGGATGTACTGTGTACATGTCCCAAATCCTCCGTTTCCTTGAACTCGTACCACGCTACCCACTCAACGCCTGGTCCTCCAATTCTCTCTGCATTTGTCCCGCTAGGAGCATATGACGGCCGTTTTCTGGCCAGCGTCTGAGTTTCAAGAGCCCAGGACGTATCTTCATGAGTCGCCCATTCACCAAACATGGGTGAGTGCGTGGCTTGAGAGGGATGGGAGTGCAGGCAAATGCGAAGGGCGTAGGATGAGAGAGGTTGCGGTGTGGAAACTCGATGCTCCTTCAGGAAAGGGATCGGTTAGACCTGAAGATGGCCTGTGTGGTAATCTGCAGGACATCGTATAAATCTGTTGTGAACAGAGACACCGAGAGGAATGGCCCACTGAACGCCTTGAATGAGGTCGACTGTGAGGTTCGTGAACCCCTTGCAAACTTTCAGAGCGATTACTTTTACGGAAAAGAGCACCCTTGAGCTCGATGGTGCAGGAAGTAGGTGGAGATGTGACGATGGTCGAGATGCAAGGCCGTTGCCTGGCGCTGAATGCAATCTTCTAGAACGAGTGGGAGGGCGTAGCCTAATTATATTCATTGGCACAGCACGTCGTATGCAAGAGTCAAAAGCGTGTGCACCTCCCCAAGGAGCATCGAGTTTTGAGGCGCTAGACTTTGCGGCTTCGTTTCCAGGCGCTATCTTCCCCTTTATTTTCGTAGGTGTGCTTTTCTGATGGTCAGAAGGAGCTGAACGGCGTGGAAAAGGCATGGCGAATTGGAACAGAGATACGTCCGGATTAGCGAGGTCCGGCAGATTGATTGACAGGGTGGATGGACGTACCTAGGTACCATGCCCATCGGCTTACCCCTCTGCACTTTGAGCCAACATGCGATCACAGCAGGTGTAGGCCTGAATAGACATTCATGGGATATCTGTATGGTATTGTTGAGCGATCCAGAGCAAGAGGTGGAGGAGAAGGCGAGACCTAGTATACCAATGGCGAATCCCTAACAGAGGCGAAAGTGCCAGTATTGGACACACGGCGGCACGAGGATCGTTGACCCAGTGAGGGTGCACATGGAGAAGAGGAATATGGGCCTGAAGTATCCGAGGTCGAATAGGCCTCCGACTGCGAGGCCTTAAATGAATGCAGGAGCATACGATGGGAAGCTTTGGTTCAGCTCGTGGACAGATGGCAGATGGCCGACTTGATTCGAACCGGTCCAAGCGCTTTACGCGTTGAGGCATAAGCTGTCTTGGATACACCAGTGATCCTGCGCATTTTCTCCCATGTTTGACGTGAATTCGTTTTTGAGCATTGTTTCTCGATAGCAGCCGTGGAGGATCTAGAGGACAAGCTTAGTTGGTTTAGCACCGCTTGCAAACGAAAGAAATTAGCTCCCGAGAGTAGACGTAGCTGATCATTCGCAGTAGTTGTTAGCTTCGAATGAGTTCTTCATCCAAGGATGAAGAAGGATGGTTCGCGTCCAGTAGGAGGTCGAACCCATTTCCTGGGTTAGGGGCTACCAGCTGGTCCGGTCCTCCTCCACCCTGCCAAAGCCATCATCACGGTTATCTCACTGACCACGACTTCCAAGCGCTTCCCTCTCGCTCTTTGGTTTCTAGCCCCTCAGGAAACAGTGCTCTCGATCAATGAGCGCAATTTGCAATATAGCTGACGAAGATGGGCCCTTCCATCAAGGAGCATCACAGCACGAACACAGAACAACGGTGCATCCCTAAGCTGCCAACGACACCGGGTGGCACTGGCAGGTTCTTCTCGACGGGTATGGTGTTACTCTGAAGGCTGTCAAGCGCCGCTGGTCCAGTTATATCTCGCTGCTGACCAGTTGCACGCTTGTAAGTTTGCTTTGCGCCCCTCATTCGTTCATCCGCTAACGCCTTGAACTGCTCGTCAGTACTTCGCTGGTACATCTAGTGGCCTAGTAAAATGCGGGTTTACAATAGCCTAGGCAAATAAGTCTAGGCTGAGCAGCCGAAGCGTCCTTCACGAGGAAGATTGCAGAAGACGCTGAGACGTGAGTAGTTGCCCGCCGATTCGAATCCTTCATTCAGCAAAACTAACCCAACCAACCCCTACAGTCTCACGTATGGCGATCCCATGGCTATACAGCTCTAACTACGCCGTCGGTGGTCCAACGGCCCATGCCTTCCTCGCTACACTTGTCCTTCCGCCACCCAAGGACGACACACATACGCGCGAATTCCGTCTATTCCCGCCCTCGCCACAAAACTGCGATACTATCCCCAAGCACTTGCACTGTCTACGGCTCGCTTGGGATGAAGCTGCTCTCCCACTATTTGCCTTTGCCTTCGTCCAGTCTGGGCTCGTTAGGATCGATGTCTCGGACATGGTCCATCCAGATATACCATGGACCGCGCGAGACTCATCCAACTCCCCAAATGCTTCGTTGAGGGCGAAGGATGGCCAATACACCAACGGACAAGTGAATTCGCGTTGCGACACGTAGAAGCTCTTCTCCATCTCTCATTCGGGGAAGGAAGATGGGATATGACGCGACCCGTAGGCGAACTCCTGGTCTGCACAAGTTATAAATCCCCGACTACCGTCCCTCCCTCGACTGCATGCTGTCTCATTCAACCCTCCCACCTCGCCATCGACCCTCACCTCAAGCCTCGTCGCATGGAACCGCTGTCTCTTTAACAAAGGAAGACTTCGGCCAGGTCAAACTTGCCAGCCACCATACCAAATCGTTCCAGCAAGGCGGAACATCCACGCTCCCCCCACCTACGTCCCTCCACCCGGCTCCTCGGACGAACCTCATACCGACGAGAGGGATACACAACGGCGTTGAGCAGAGAGTTCGTCTGTTTACACTCGATGGATAGGGTCGAGTCTTTGTCAATGTGGATGGGAGGCACGGCAGAGACGAGGGCGAGGGCGAGGACAAGAACGATGTGGCATCCCGCGAAACGCTCACCCTGTCCAATGCACCCAACACCGTGCTAGGCCTTCCAACCACCACCAAATCGAACGATTGATCACCTCTACCGAAATCGACACGGTAACAGGCGCGAGGGGCGCTGTCGGGGTCTTGGAGTACAAGGGGTTGTGGGCCGTCTTCCTTCCTGCCCTCCACTCCACCTGTCCTCGGCTTCTGGTATCTGTCGATGAGGAGCGGGAGAAGGCAGATGGTCTGAGGGTTCCTTGCCTAATGGCTGTTAAGATACACAGACTTTTCGCCTACCGCGGGACGAGCGCTGCCAACAAGGAAGAGTCCCTAGTTTCACCAATACCGACGGTGTATTTGGAACGCGATCAGAATGGGCAAAGGAGCTGGTTAGAGGGGCGGGGTAGACCATCTAGTTATCGGGCTGGCATGTTCATATTGTGGAGAAGTATGTCACATAAGCGTCGCGATGGATAGGGAGTTGCATGCTGAGACTGCTAGCTTGCTATTCTTCTGCCTACGAACTGTCAATTTAGGTCTTTCGCTCTCTTAAACAGCCGAGGATGTGTCACAGGCTCGCTAATACCGACGCACAAAGCACCTCTTGGAAGCGAAACTCGAGGGATGGTTGCGGGCCAAATCCAAATTGAGGAATGGTTTCGTTCGTTGTTGGGTAGCACTAGACGGGGAAGATTACGCAAAAACGACATGGACGTCAATAGGGTATTTTTGCATCTGGCTACTTCTGAGCTACGGTATTGTGCTATGAAAAACGTACAGTGAGAAAGAACATCCAAGAAATACGAACTGAGTGCCTAATGGCATCTAAAATGGCTGAGCTGAATCGGCAAAAGGCGAGGGTACAAACGCAATGCGAGGTCAATCAGAAAACCGGAGAGCCCAAACTACCACCCCCTTCGCTCCCCTCCTCAGCGTCGTAGAAATCATCTTCGCTGTCCGAGTCGGAGAGATCTTCGTTGTGCAGGGAGAGTCGACGGATTTCGGAAGGGCTCTTGATAACGCCGTTTCGCAACTCAAAGTCTTGCAAGAGTTCGACAATAGCATGATGGCCGTTGGCCTGCGCGGCCGACATTGCGGTGTGTCCGTCTGTCGTGCTCCTAATCGTGATGTCGACATTGGGTACATTGAGAAGCATACGAACGACGGCTGTGTGCCCTTTTTTTGCTGCCATCTTGACCGATGTATCCCTATCGTTGTCAAATGCGTTGACATTAAAAGCACCTGTGGTCAGGAGCGAATCAACAATTTCGACATAGCCATCTTCAGCAGCGAGCAAGAGTGCTGTCGAACCATGGCTGTTGGCTAGGTTGACCTGAATCTCGGGGCGCGCCAGGAGGAGCTTGGCGATGCCTTTGTGGCCGTTGCTCGCAGCCCGCATGACGGCTGACGAACCATAGTTGTTGACCAGGTTGACCTGAATCTCGGGGTGCGCCAGGAGGAGCTTGACGACGCCATCGCAGCCTTTGCTCGCAGCCCACATGAGTGCTGACCAACCATTGTCGTTGACCAGGTTGACCTGAATCTCGGGGTGCGCCAGGAGGAGCTTGACGACGCCATCGCAGCCTTCGCTCGCAGCCCACATGAGTGCTGAGCAACCATCGTCGTTGACCAGGTTGACCTGAATCTCGGGATGAGTCAAGAGGAGCTTGGCGACGCCGTCGCGGCCTTCGCTCGCAGCCAGCATGAGTGCTGACCAACCACCGTTGTTGACCAGGTTGACCTGAATCTCGGGGTGCGCCAGGAGGAGCTTGACGACGCCATCGCAGCCTTTGCTCGCAGCCCACATGAGTGCTGACCAACCATTGTCGTCGACCAGGTTGACCTGAATCATGGGGTGCGCCAGGAGGAGCTTGACAACACCTTCGTGGACCCGAAGGGCAGCATGCATGAGTGCTGACCAGCCACTGTTGTTGACCAGGTTGACCTGAATCTCGCGATGTGTCAAGAGGAGTTTGACGACACCTTCGTGGCCTTCGCCAGCAGCCCGCATGAGCGCTGACCCACCACCGTTGTCGACCAGGTTGATCAGAATATCTGGATGGGCCAGGAGGAGCTTGACCACGCCTTCATAGCCCGACGAAGAAGCCCGAATGAGTGCTGAGGTGAGATAAAACAGGTTGACTTCAATCTCGGGGTGTGCCAGGAGGAGTTTGACGATGCCTTCGCGGCCTTTGCTTGCAGCCTGCACGAGTGCTGACCAACCAAGTTTGTCAAACAGATTGACCTGAATCTCGCGATGTGCCAGGAGGAGCTCGACAACGTCTTCGTGGCCTTCGCTCGCAGCCCATATGAGTGCTGACCAACCATTGTTGTCGACCAGGTTGACCCGAATCTCGGGATGCGCCAGGAGGAGCTTGATGCTGCACTTGTGCCCCTCCTCAGCAGCCAGAATGAGTGCCGTCCTTCCCCTGGTGTCAATTAGGTTGACTTCGATTGTAGACGAGGTGATGAGATGTGCAACAAGGTCTTCATGCCCGAACTGAGAGGCCACCATTAAAGGTGACTGTTGCTGTACTGCAGTCGCCATGTTCGGGTTGCCCTTGATGGTGTCTTTGAAGGGATCCAGGGGGACATGGTAGAGAGCTACGATGTGAAGGGGAGTGAGGATGTCAAACTGCCAAGTGCGGTCGAAACTGGTGAAGGCAGGAAAGGCGTTACTTTCAGTAATGAATTGTGCAGCTCGGCTTTTGCTGTCGTCCACACCCAAAGATTTTACAGCATGGAAGGCCCAAGCCTCTGATGCGTACGCAAGGAGGGGGTCATTCTTCAAGGCTGTTCGAAACTCCTCCTTTGATCTGATTGTCGTATCCTGGAAGCCGCAAGCAGTGAGATGGGCCATGCAAACGGCGGCAAGAAGAGAATGTGGATGAGGGAATGATTCATGGAGCAGGTTTTCCAACGTCGCTTTCGCAGTATAGTCTATTGGATGATAAATCAGAATAAGCCATCCAAAGCCGGTCGCACGACTTACGGACAAGGCGAACAATTCCACTCTCTTCCTCAATGGCGATCAAGCCCCGGCACAAAGACATCAGGGTGGTATAGGGAACGAGCTGATCAGGCTTGAATTTGTAGGTATCCGGAGAGGTGGCGACTGCCCGCTCCAGCTCTTCTACTCTCATGGACATCGATGCGTTGAGAACCCAGACAATGACAGCTTTGGCAACCGAGACAAGGTCCGCTTTTTGCTTGAGAATCCTGTCCCAGGTTTGCAGATAGATATCCTCGATTCTAGAAGGGAAGTCTTTCAGCCGACGCCTCACTTGGTAGGCATTGATGCACTCGCGCAGTGCATCCAGCTGGAGGGACGCATGCAGGAACCTGGCATTATTCAATCAGCGTCATAAAGCGGGATTAGATGAGGGGTATCTTACATGCCACCGCAGTTCTGCTTGATGGTAGAGAAGATCTCGTCCCTCAACGAAGGGTCTGCCTGCAACAAGCGCTGCAGTTCCACATCTTCGTTTATTGCTTTGGTGATGTGAAGATCAAGATCAACGTCCTGGGCAATGATGGAGAAGGTGTGGGCCTCAGGAAAGTGAGCTTCCAAGGGTTTCAAAGGCCGCGATGTGACAAAAACCTTTACATTCAGTGAGTCGAGCGCTTGCAAAATCGCAAGCTGAAGCTTGGTAGGAGCTTCATCCAGGGCGTCGAGCACGTAAAATGTGCCAAGCATGCTGTCAGCCAACTGATGGAGGAGAGCTAGCAGCTGTTCCTCGGTTGGCTCTGTCCTTTCGCGGAGATGTCGTGCATACGTTTCTTCAATGAGGGCCATGCATTCTGGGTGTCGCTCGAGTGTTTGCATTACAAGAGTCTCGAGTATGGTGTGAACCGTCATTCCTGAATGGTCGCTGTAGCGGAAGTAGATGTAGCAAATGCAGATCTTGGTATCTGGTCCTGGGTACAGGGCTTCGAGGTGCTTGATAACGATTGATCTGAGAACAAGGGTCAGCGAGAGTTTACAAAGTCGGGAGAGGTGCCTTACGCAAGGAGGCTCTTGCCAGCACCAGCTAGATTGGGACGTTAGAGAGGAGACTGGGGGCAGACGAAGGAAACTTACGGATTCCCGAGCCCCAGAAGATCTTGATATCACCATTGGGCTCTAGCCAAACACGAAACTTCTCCCCTTCCACAAGCCACATCCCAGTTCCTGGGGTGGCCTTTCTCATCATATCTTGGTAAATCTGTCGGAAATTGGGTATCGATTGCAAGATCCACGAAATATCTCGTGGGTGTTTGTTGGGATAGTAGACATTATGGTTGTAGTTGTTTATCACATCACGGCCAGCGACGCTGAGAGTAGAGCCCTCGATTTGCAAATGTTGGGCGCTGTGGAACATTGCGACGGTTCCGAGTGACGCTGCACCATGACCAGCTACTCGAGGGAAATCAGATTGATAGGCGATGACACGGCCAATAAACACCTACTCTCATAACTTCGCCTTCTTGGGCCTACGGCGTACGACTCTTGTACCACCTACCACGAGGGCTCAGAGATACCATATGCACACATGACAACGAAAATACTCACATTGGATGTTGGGCGCTGGGACATCGATCAGCAAAGAGAGGGGCTGCAGCAAGGCGGAGACAGTGATTGTGGGGGAAAGAGGACCAAGAGAGGTCGTCGAGTCCGATGAAGATGGCTGTGGTCACACGAAGATGTTCCACATATGGAACTGATAAGCGCCACTTCGACCTCGTCTGGAGCGTTAAGGATCATCGCGAAATCGGAATTTCTACAAAGATGTCAGGGTCAGACCCATGTCGAGCTCGTCGAAGTGGCACAGTTCGTATTGCAGTCTACGTTAGACCAAGAACGTACACCAGAGTGTCATCATACTATCTATCGCTTCTAATCAGCACTTGCGAGCTTCTACAGCTTCCCCTTCTCCCCTTTCTTCGCATTCCTCAGATTGACCTGCACACGGAAATCGCCATTTGCGTGGCAATGGCTAGACACCTTTGCTGACCCCTCTATCCTTCTTCAACGCTTCCCTTCCCAGCCTCTGAAGGTGCAGTCCACACTTCAACGTAGACTTCGTGTCGACTTTGCGGATGGTTGACGAACTTTCCAGCAGAGTAGAGGCCGACAGCTCTCTTCGAGTGTTCCAGACCCAAGAGATCGGGAACTTGAAATCATTGGAGAGTGTCATGGTTGGTTCCCATCTATTGGTGCCTGGTAAGCGACGGAAATCGGAGAGGGAAGGAGCAAGTCCTAATCGCATACGTATTGCCTAACTCCTCCTCACTCAGCAAAAGCCTCATGCTTCCATTGAACATGTCCACCAAAAGCGGAGTATACACGTCCCCCAACGCTTCCTGCTCCTTTTGAAACTCGTACCAGGCTGCCCACTCGAGGCCCAGTCGTCCAACGCTCTCTGCATTTGTCCTGTTGGGAGCATAGGAAGGCTGGGTTTTGGCCAGAGTCTGAGCGTCAAGAGCCCAAGACGTATATTCGTGTTTCGCCGATTCACCAAACACGGGGCGAATGCGTGACTCGGGAGGGATGAGAGTGCAGAGGTATGCGGCGGGCCTAGGGTGAGGGAGGTTGGAGAAGAAATCCTCCGTCTGAGGAGGCTCGGTTGGACCCAAAGATGGCTTCCGCAGTGACCTTCAGGGCACCCTATAACACTGACTGAGAGGGAAGATCTACGAGAAATAGGGTGACATACTTTCGGAATGAGGTCGGCTTTGAGGTTTGTAAACCCTTCACCAACTTTGAGAGGTTAACTTTACTGCAAAAGGCACCTTCGAGCTCGAAGGGCAAAAGAAGTATGCAGAGATGTGTAGCAAGCCGATATGCGACGTCTTGACCTGATGCTGTATACAGGCGCCTAAAACGAGCGCAAGGACTTGACCCGGTTACAGTCGTTAGAAACGCGTCTCGTTCGCGAAAGCGGACTGTGAGGCGTACCTCCTCAAAGAACTCTACAAACCACCGAGCCGTCGGTATTTCGTTAAAGCATTGAATGTTATGAACATACGTGCCAATGTTCCAAGCTGAGTCCATCTGCCCTTCATACTCGCCTGCAGTTCCTTCCGCTTTAGGTCCATGCGCATGCAAGTCTACCACGTACACATTAAGCCTCTGCATGTCTTTCAGAAGCAAAGCGCGCCAACCTACCTAGTTTGAGAAGGAGACTCCTTGAAAGAATAGGCATGGTGGTTGCCCCAAGCGACGATCCAATGGCTGTCATGCCCAGGGATGTGCTTTTTGTTGAAAACAAGTTGCCAATGTGCGATGACGGCTGGCGTAGGCCCGAAGAAGCATCTGTAGGATATCTATACAGTATCGCTGAGTGATTCATGGCAAGGGGTTGAGAACGAGATACGACTCACACCAATCGCGAATTCTTGACAATGGAGAGAGCCAGTACGGGGTAAGCATCGACGTGAGGAGCGTCGATGTGACAAGGGCACAGCTGGAGAAGAGAAGTAAGTCTTTGGAGTATCCGAGGTCGAATAGGCGTCCGACTGCGAGGCCTTAAATGAAGACGAGAGCGTGCTATGGAAGCTTTTGTTCAGCTCAATCAGGTCTTGGATAAAGTGGCAAACGGCTTACTTGATTGTAACAGGTCGATGCACTACGCGTTAAAGCATGAACTGTCGTGGCTACGCTAGTAAGCCTGCGCATTTGCTCGCATGTTTGGCAGAGATTCCGAGGCATTTTGACTCGGGTGCAGTCTACCCTCAGCTCTTTATGCCAAGCAAATGTCCCCGCTTTCCGATACAGCCACAGTACAGCCACAGTCCGAAGCGCGTTGACCGACATTTCCCGATTTGGTCTTCTGGCTTTGCGTGAGAGAGTGCTAAGAGATGCCGCCTGCCAAGGTTTTCGGGGCTTTCGTGTGTGCTTGATATATTGTTTGAACACTAATAAGCGCCCATGGGCCGATGCTCCCTCAGTGATGTTTCGATCTCGAGTTGTAAGGGCGCTAGTAGGTCAATAGAGACGATATATATATCATTCGAAGCGTAAAAATCACAGCTACTAGAATATGTATTCCGTTTTACAAATGAACGAGAAATGAGTGAGAGTGCTGGAAATCAACAGCACAACAAATTGCATGCATGTATTGTGCTCGATTATCGCCTTCATCATGTCCTGACATCCAATTGTGTACATCATTGGAAAGCTGTGGCTCGCCGCTTTTGAACGCACAAAGAATCGTCCCTACTAGATCGAAACTGGCGAAGCTATCGAGTTTGCTATGACATGACGTGGCGGACTCGGACTCGGTACAGCTGGCAGCGCCTGTACCCCTTTAATGAAGTATTACTGACCGATTCATCGAGATTTCAAGATATGACGCGGCCCCTTTGGTGCGGCCGGCAATATGCGAGGTCTCAAATTTAAATACCGACGAGCGCCTAAGCGGCAAGACGCGCAGTGTACCATCCGTCTTCTTTGCCAAGCAAAACTCCCTGCCGTCGAACAGCTTCAGTTTTGGTACGCGTCCCGCGATTGTTGTCAGAGCCAGTGCTTTCTGTAGTCTGTCTTGCTTTGGACTGTGCCGTTCCTGCGCCTGCCGTCTGCGCGTGGCCCGTGAGACTCTAACTATGTTGCCTATATACCTTATATAAATAGTGAATACTGTATATAAATAGTGAATACTGTATATGTATACATATCTGTATACGCTTTTCGCCGAATCCAGCCTATACCGTAGACGTACAGTATACAGTTTCTCTATACACTTACGGCTGCTTGTGCACAAAATGTAAGTGCGTGGGCCTCATATAGTCTTAAAAGGTTCACATCACCTAATATTTGTCCTTTCTACTCATTATCTAGTGAAGGTGGGCACAACTGACGCCTCAGGCATACATTTTCGAGTGGGACCCGCGACCTCAAGGCAGTTAGGTACGAGGAGGGATTGATCATTTTGACGGGATACCATATCTTCGTCTTCAAGTCGACAGGACGGACGGAGCAATGCGTCCAACCTCCAATTTTTGGTCTTGCAGAGACTGTGCAACACTTCAGGATGGCTGGTAGGCACACTGAGGAGGTCTACACCTCAGCATCTTGACCTTTTGTCCAGTGGAGGGTGCGATCTTATATTTAGATTATATAACCATATATTATACAGTATAACCGTCTAAAAAGGTGTGTATGTATATTTACGCGATGACCCGTATACATATAGTATATGGTTGGAGCTGTGATCTGTGCCGACTGCTTACGCATCCGGGTTGGCTGTGGAATCTTATATCTACCCATGGGCACGAACAATGACTGATGCCCTGAGCTTGTCTTCCTCATCGCCGTGGTGTGGGCTAAAATTTGCTCCTGATCATTCTGTATTCAATCCTAGAATGGCTGATATCAACGACGGTGAGCCCATGTTTTCAGGCCAATAGTCACCATGGCTTATACTCGGCTTCCTTATAGTGCCAGTCCTGCCCGGGAGTATATCACGGGGACAGACACCGTCGAGTCTATGCGACGCAGACACGGTATTCGAGCTTAAAGATCGGGTTTCCAGAGCGCATTCGGCTCTTGCTGGTCGTGCTGCGCATTTGTTGAAGGAGATGCATCTCCCGTTCGAGGAGACCTTGGCTATGTTGAAAACCAGCGACGCGGTCATCTCGGGCTCGCTAGTGTTACGCATCTTGTTGCCTTGTTCGTGGGCCAGCAATGATATGGACATATACTGCGGTTGTGGGACAGTCCGCCCTGTGATCGAATTTTTACAGCGCTACAGTTATGGAACCGAGGTCCCAAGCGCTTCCGTTGACAGAGCAGGTGACCCCTCGTCTAGATATCTTGATCTGCGTTCGATCAAGCACATTTATACTCTGCGGAACGTTTCGCGGGGTACCAGTATCGATATTATCGAGTCGATATTTCCCTCATGTGTTGCCCCAATCTTGGAGTTTCATAGCACTCCTGTGATGAATTGGATGGCACATGACGGTGTCGTCTGTTTATACCCGCATCTAACGGCGGCCAATAAAGGTGTGCAGTTTTCGTTCAGCCAGTCTGTCAGCTCATCGTTTCCGTAGGACTACTGAACACATTAATATCATATTCTCGATCGACAACACAGTCTGCCCTCGATAAATATGCTCAACGGGGGTTTGATTCCAAGGATCGCAGTATAGTACAGGGCGACTACCTCTCTGATAAACCTCGCACCCTATTGGATGGCAAGTCTTTCGCCATGTCATTCCACTCTGCGTCACCGGTGGAGCCCCATACGCACAGCGTCAGCTGGATGCTATCGAGAAGATTGACTAGTAGCGAGGTTGCTGAGTATCCGCGAATGATTGGTCTAGTGGGTTGGGTAGAAGTCGATGGGGCACGGACGTACCAGAAAGCCCCCATGCCACGTCTTGCCTTGTTCGAGGCTTCGGGATAGGCATAGTTTTCCGTAGGTTGTTTATGTATATATCACCCCATCTCCCTTGTATACTTGTATCACGTTTATAGTCATCACATTGTTCGGTGATACAGCCCATCATCCGGAAATCAACCTTTCATATTGTGGAGGTGGGATTATATTGTTCTCAGTATGTACAGGTAGTCTACCATCGCTACATCGCCTGATATTCGTCGATGGGTATATCGTCTGACCATATATCCAGTGATCGAAGTTTCTTTCTTGCCGACTCTACGTCTGTGCTATCCAGGAACATAGATCGTCGTTTTGGCCTCGCATACGGCTCGTCATCGTTCCAAGATAAAGCAGGTTTTTCGGAATCCTGGGAGCATGTTAGGATTGAGGGAGCCCTGCTGCAACAATAACTCACAATGCGAGTGGTCGACGATAGTAGCGTTACCGCTCGAAGCTGAAGGATAAGTTTGAACCGCTTTTCTTTGATTGGAATCGCAACACATGCGAATGCGACCTCCACTATGTCTCCTACTTTGAACCTCTCTGGACTGTAAGCACGGTACCTATTTCGTTGTTAGTCTGGGGATAATTTGAGTGGAGTTGATCGTCGCATACCTGGAACTGCCGTCTGCCTCAATGTTAACGACACAGTACTCGACCTGGTTATCGATGGCATGAATGAACGACTCTGGTTGAGCGTTGGACAACGTTTGTTGTGGATCAACGTTCGGAAGGAACGTGTTGTTCGCCTCGTATGGTACGACACTTCTGTCTGTGAAGTACCTCGCATGGCTTTCGACACAGGGGTGACCCTCGTAGGGCAAAAAGTCGAAAGGCAGGACCTCATTACCATCTAGGGCATGCTCAAACATCCTGTGCAGTTCGTCGAGCTTTGACTTTGCTTCTTGAAACTCGTCCTGGCCAAGCCCTGTGATCTTAACATGCTGTCTGAGGTTTCTCATGCGAGAAAGTGAACGTCCGACCCTATGTCGAGGTAGATATATTGACAATCAGTGTAGTTATCACCTGGCCGGGTGTTTCGGGAACTTACATCGACGGGTCGACAGGCGGCAAATTCTTACCACACAAGATTCCTGCTACTTTAAACACAGCGTCGTCTTTATCCTCAGCTGACCCATCGTTTCCACATGCAACAAGTCTATGGGACGGAGGGTATCGAAAGTATTTCACGGTTACGTCGTCGGTCTGCATCATATTGAATGGGTGGGTATGAGCTAGAATGTTGCTATCTCACATTGAATTCTTGTAAAGGTGTACCTGGTGCAGCTTTGCGTAGTTTTGTATCCTTTTGAAATGTAGTCAGAAGATATCCTGTTTTCCGTTCAGCTTGCATATCGTGGAACTTAGAACATACAGAGAGCACTGGCACACTTACTAGCGTCGTCGCAGTTATAGGATATGTTCATGTTGAGCCTGTATGTCTAGCCTGCTTTTTTCTCGCCTTTAAGCGTTATGACAGGAATCCATTCGCGCTCTTGGCTCCTTTACATTCCTCGGTAGGTCGGGTGTTTGACGATAGCGCTGACCTTATGACTGCCCTAAGGCTCTGCCGGTGCACCGCGCATTTGCTGACTTTCGAACAATGTTGGTGAGCGCGGCACCAGAGTGTTGACGTTGACCCTCATGGTCGGAAGCCGTTGTAAAACGTCATGAATTATGGCTGGGTCAAGAAGATACGTCCTGCCGCTTCAAATCGTAGTTGATTCGCTTATCAATGAGCGCTTAAGCCCGATAAGTACATCTCCGATGTTTGACCTCATAGCATCACTATCACCCTACGTGAGTGCTCGGCAACTTGCGTCTCCTTCATTCTTCATTCCTCTACAGTACTCCATAGGCTTACGCGTGTCGACTGTGCCGGTCGGTTTCCCCTGGTTCTACACATGCCTGGCTGAGTTGGGACGACTCTCCATTCCTCACATCATGTGCTTTGCTAATGCTTGGTTGGCTCAATTGGATGGGCATTCTTGGATGCGGAGCCGTGGACGTATATAAGTTGACCGCTTTTTGTGGTGATCTCTTCGCTATCTCATATCTAGAACAAAGCTTAACTCTGGAAACCTCCATATACATCAACCATGCCAGCCTCCTCAGCCGCCAAAGCTGCTCGTACCGCGGGTACTTCTAGGTATGCGTCCTGGTCAATTTCTGTAACTTCGCTTATATTTCTCTCAGCGCGAGAGCAGGAGGTAAGCTTAAGCCAGCTACGTCAGCTACCAACGCGAGGAAGTACGTTTCTTGCTGTCAATTCCTCCTTTTAACACACTCACAGAGAAGGTACAGGTCAAGGCGTTCCTCCGGTGTCGTCGTCGACGCTAGGACGGACCCTCCTATCATAGACAAGACCGATAGTGCATATAATGGGCGTGGCGCCCATGCATCTCGGGTCGAGGCCAGCCCTGATGACGAACCTTTGTCTCGCGCGAGATCGCGGCGAGCTCGGGAGCGGTATTTGTTCACATCCTCAAGTTTGTTCGACTTGTTTTCATGTCCTCTAGTGTTTGTTTCGATGAAGGTGATACGGAGATGGAAGACGACGCTGAAGAAGGCCTCCCGTCGACAGAACACGACCAGCCTGATCTCTTGTCGGGACTCCAAGGTAGCAGGTGAGTTTCAACGCACGCTAGGATGTGTATGGTCGACGTATGCAGGAATTGACCGAGAATCATCAGGAAAAGGGGAAATGATCAGGGTGCTAGCCAAGAAGAAACAACTGTGAATGTTAAAGGAAATGATGTTGCAAGGTGCGTGACTCACCGACTGCATCTCTCCCTCACCACTGTTATATCCCTTTTCTTTTCTTTCTCATTCAACTATGCCCTGTACCTAGGCAGAAGCGCCGTCGAGTGCTTTCTCCAAGCCCTACTTCTCCATCTCCTATTACGGAGGTGGAGTCAGATGATGCTGACGACTCCATTCAACGCATGCAACTTAGGCCCCGTCCAAGGGGTTCTCGCAGCGACGTCGTCGGCAAAAGCTTAGATGGGTACGATCTAGATGATCCTTTCATGTGAGCTAGATTTTGTAGTCTTGTGTGCTTTCTTTGATACCTTTTGATAGTGACGATTCGGCCCTTCCTGATGCAGAATCGGTTGACGAAGGTAGCACCAGAGCTGACTCTGAACGCGCTTCAGATGAAGAGGATATCCTCAATGCTAATGCAGCTGCGGATGCAGACGATGGGTGGGCATTATTCTTATCGTATATGTTTGGAAATTGACACGGTTGTACAACAGGGTGGACACGGTTGCACTTGCTGAAGAGGTCAAGCGGACCCGATCCGAGCGCAGAAGGATCCAAGAGGGTCTCGACGAAGCACTGGCAAGAGATGAGCAGTCGGACGAAGAAGAACAGAACATCATTCGCGCGGTTGACGTGGCTGATGGTCAATCCTTTGTTCAACTTTCGTTGGGTCTACTGAATCGTATATTTAGGCATACGAAGTGGTCCAAAGGGCAAAACGGCGGCTAGTGCCTCCGACAGTATTAGGTAGAGTTATATTTTGGGTTTGTTATCATTGTGGTTGACGTTGATTCTTTTATTCCGTATTATTAGAGCTGCTGCTGCTCACGTTCGCGGAGCCCAACATGACGTCTCTCGCGTCAAGCAGCCTGGACCCAGAACACCAGTCAAATCTTCGTCCGACGCGCCTAGAAGTAAATCCAGCCCTTTTACACCCAGGACCAGTGGTCGCTCGTTTGGCTCTGTACTGGGGAAGCCGCCAGCGGGTGATGACCCTGATGCGCCGGCTTTCGTTACGTTGGATGAGCTTGAGACTCATCGCGTGAAAGAACTTCCTACTCAATGCGAGGTCACTAATGTGTCCTTGCAGGATCCTGGTCTTCGCAAGTATTACGAAGGCCTCCCAAATCTGAAGTAAGTGTCCATAAAGTCGTACTTCTTGCTTGCTTTCAATATTTTCTATTAGAGCCGGAATCTTTAAATCGTAGAGCGATGTGGAAGGTCCAGGGATGATCATGTTCTCAAATTGGACATCCGCGTGCACTGAAATGAGTTTTGAGTGAGTAAGGCTTGCTATTTGTTCTACTTCGATACACTGATAGCTATAACAGTGCATGTTTGAACGCACTGGAATTCAGGTCTTCTGGTTCATTCATCAATCCGAGCCGAGTATCGCCGCTCGATTTATGCGTTCGACACGTGCCTGGTAGGGGGTCAAGGTCTCATTTATACACCATTTCAGGAGTACCTGCAATTTGCGTCTCCCCTGTGATGTGTGTCAACTCTTACCTTTTATCTCCCCCGGAACGTGGCTTACGACAAAAGTGGCTGAGTGGCATCTTCCACAGCCAAGAGTGGGAGCGCTTTGTTGGCTTTATCTGTACATTGTTTGGCCATGAACGACTCAGCGCGCAGCTAGCCAAAGACGCCATCCAGTTTTCAACTCGCGCTCACTATGGTAAAGGTCTGTCCCATCTGTCAAAAACATATATGCACCTATGCTTACTGCCACTTCTAACTGCCAGGCGGTGACTCTCGTTCCTCGGGATCAACATTATCAAAGATGTTCAGTAACGTTAAGAGCCCATCCACCAAGGGGAAATCACGCTCCGTTGCCTCTGTGACTTCCGACTCCTTTGCTCTCGATTTCGACGCAGATGGTATGTTATGTTGTATAGTTGTCGTGTCGATTTTTAACCCTTTGTTCAGTACCTATCTATGATGCCCGTGATGTTATATTGGATTTTAATACTGATCTCGATAGACTTCAAGATCTGCCGCGGTGGGATGAAGAGGTCCCTTACGGTGCATTTGTCATTGTGGGCTATACGGTCGCTGTCTTCAAAGCGGACAAGACGCGCAGCTGGACCGTGAGTCTGAATATTCATTGGGCAGTAGTGATGGGTGTCCCTTCTGACTGATATTAGTAATCACCGTTTACTTTCACCCCCGTATCTTTGTATTTTATGTAGTTATATGATCATACATGTCGAGCTTCTGCGATGAGCGAGGGTTCTTTTGTGATGATGTTCCTCCCTTTCGAAAAGTGTTGTAGGTCGTGTGTCCACCCTTTGAAATTAGTTCGCGATAGTTGACTCCGCATCATTGGTGTACGAGGTGACTAGGTTTGTCGGCAACCTCTTTGTCGCTTACGACCTATAGATGGGATAAGTACAGGAATAACAACTTTAGTGGGAATGGGATAGTGTTGAGAATGGGATAACGCGGAAATCAATGGGATTGGATGTAATTTAATGGAATTGGGATCTCAATGGGATTAGCGACCTAGTGAATGGCATAGACATTATTAGACACATCCACATGGCTTGCCTGACCCAGCCGTGTGCTACGCGCCTGACAAGGCTGAAAGAGGCCCTCCCAGCGAGAATGTCATTTCCCACGGTAGCGACTGAGGAAATCGTCGAATTGCGTCTCGTAGTGATGTTCGCAAAGCCAAAACTTTGCGGCTTCTAAATGGCGTATATAATATCTCCAACCCTACACACTTACTTTGGCTTAGAAACCAGAACCATGTCGTTCAAATGAGGCACACCGACATGTACATCAAAGCCAACAGTATCATACATTGGGCGCCACCCGGCCAATAGCTAATCAATAGTAAAGAAAAATACTATCATTCGCCATAGATAGCGTTAGAATAGAAAGACTTGCTATCAAGGCTTTGTCCATCAAGGATAAGGACGCTTCACTTGGTCCGATTCAAATCAAGGATGGTGGTCAAAAAACAAGGTCAATGACACGCTGCCAAGCGACCGGGAAACATTTTTGTGTGGACAAATACCAGCTGAAAGGAGCTGGGTGAACTAAGTGGCGGTTGAAAGATGCATTATGCGCTGGGCGGCTGTTGCTTGTGGTGGTCAGTGGTTGATCATGTGGGACGCGTCGGGCAACTCCTCTGCAATCCCACTGAATTCGCTATCCCATTGAATTCCTTGCGACCCGTCGAATTCCACGCTATCCCATTCTTTTTGAAATATATTCTTTATGCCACCCCACTATAGTTGTATATACTCGGATAAGTGCCTAGTCTTTCTACGGGGATGGTTGATTGAAATGAGCGCTGATGGTCCATTCCATCGGTAAGCAGGAATGGAAAGCTGACGCGTGTACCTTCCGTCGGCATTCATGGTATGGTATATTAACAGATGAGGCCAAGCCCATCTGTGCTGATTGTTTACCCTACCTTTCCCTTCCACTTCAACGATAACACCACCTCATCGGCTTTCAAAGTTAGTCACTGATTAATATTCACCTCGTCTACTCTGCCCCAGATAACCCATGGACCATACCAGTAAAGCTTCTGGTTCTGATAATGAAAAGACATATGATACCGATACTGCTAAAGATACTGATTTTATAGCCCATCAACGTCGATGTGGTTCTAATTTCGCAATGCGGGGAGGGGGAATAGCACAAGCGAGAAAGTTTAAGCGAGAGGTCATTGCCAGGTTCCCTTGCGCCTTAGCCACTGAAGATGTTATGCGATTTGAGGACTTCGATTTCGTCGGTTATGTCAAGGATCAGACCATGCATGAGCGTCATGAGCGTAACAGCCTTCTATTTGGATCCCAAATTGCGCTATCTATCCTTATCCCATGCTTGTCAATGACCAAAATTCGTCAGCTTGCAGATATTCATGGAATCGTATTGGGTTCTCAGGTGATAAAATCGAGTGTCGGTTCCGTTTTCGAAGACCATCACTGTCTGGAATGCGACAAGTACTTTACTCTTTTTATCCCCCACAGTATATCACCGGAGCATCACGCTTATGACTACCATTCAGATGAATTCGATAAGTACAGTAATTATATCAAGTCTTTCTTTTACGAAGAGATACGCCCCTACTTGCCTGATAATGTCCCTGCTTCTGAGTTCGACCAAGGTTGTCGCCTTCAAAATATTCACATTTACTCCGAGCAAGCAGTCGTCACCGGTCGGGATGTAGGTCTTGAAACCGTGCCATGGTCGAAGATAGCTGCCAAAGGCTCTAAACCAGCGGCTCAGTTCCTTGCTAAGATTCATGGCCTAGGCATCCCTGCTCGCATGAACAAACAAGTATTTATAGATGCGCTTCATGTCCATCGTTGTGTTCAATGTCCCAGGTTTGTAGCGGTATTTCGACCAAGCCATACACCTTCCTTAGCGAAGCCATTAAAAAGGGACACCGTTCGCCGGGGCCTCGCTCAGAGCAGCCCTTTGGACTTGGCCTATTTAGAGTCAGAGGTCGAGAAGGACACGGTGTTTCCTCCTGTGCCCCTATCCATCCGCGAGACCGCTGACATCGCGCGTGAAGTGTCGGCTGCATTTAAAGCAGAGAACGTGGAAGAAGGAGGGTGCGCGGTCTGCGGTCAGCTTTACTTACGAACTGAGCTCACCCCGATTGAAGGAGCGAGCTTGTGCTTGGATCCTCTAAAACAGATTGGAGTTGCTCGGAGAGAGCGTGCAGATATTAGTCACTCTATTGTGTATGAAAGGGGTCCTGTACTGGATACCACCATTGATACAATCTGTCACTCGTGTACGCAAAGTCTGAGAGAGGGAAAGCGGCCTGCTTTTGCGCTCGCAAATGGATTTTGGCTCGGGGAGGTACCCGAAGTATTGAAAGGTCTCACTTTCGCTGAACAGTTGCTTGTGGCTCGGGTTCGCCATAACCGCTGTGTAGTACGGGTATCTGCCGGGCATACCAAGATGATAGCTAACGTTATAAGTTTCGCCAACCCTACTCCTCAAGTATACAAATACCTGCCTCCTCCTAAAAACGAAATAAGCAATGTGTTGGCATTCATTTTCACTGGCATACAGCCGCCTTCGGAGGAAGATCTGGATCGTACTCCCATGCTGGTTCGTCGGAACCATGTTCATGCCGCTCTCACCTGGCTCAGACTGAACCATGCTGACTATAGAGACCTAAGAATAAGTGATGGAAATTTGGCAGAATACGATGAGAAAGGAATACCTGTTAAAGTTATTTATCGCAGAGATGTCTCTGGAACCAACATACCAGCCAGTGCGATGAGTGTGCACGAAACGGACGAGGAACTGGGTGTCGATTCGGGTGAATGTCCTTTCCAGGTGAATGGTTTGACTGGATCAAGGCTCCTTACAATGTCTTATGACGCAAAGAAAATTGCTGCTTTGCAACATCTCAAGAATGGTGGCCACGTGCTGGGAATAGGACAGGCGGCTGAACCAGAATCAATGTATAACAACCCTCAGCTATATCCACAGATGTTCCCCTGGTTATTTCCTTACGGATTAGGAGGTATTGGGTTGCCCATGCACAAAGGCATTCTCTCTGACCTTCGCCACAAGAGAAATTTACTCATGTATCATGATAAAAGATTTCAGACTGATAGCCATTTTGTAATGGTAGCATTCAATCACCATCAGCTAGCGTGCAGCGTGAAAGGTAGCATTGTCATGGCCAAGCGCGCAAATTTCAGTAAAATCGCTCGAGAGTTACGCGAAATAAACCCTTCAGTATTGACAACGATGGCGGATCGCCTCAAAAGTAACACTCGCTACTTCGCTGAAACCGATGCTGAACGTAAGTGTTACAACTTGCTCGACAGAATTGATATTGTTAACGCTCACGTTCCTGGTTCTATTACAAATAAAAAATACATGAGAAAGGAACTGTGGTCACTCATAAATTTCGTAGGAGCACCTTCGTGGTTTCTGACTATCTCTCCGGTTGACACGAGACATCCTCTTTGCTTTTATTGGGCGGAAAGGGGAGAAGAATTCAGGCCTGACATTGTTCAACCTTATAACGAGAAATTCAGGGCCGTGGTTCGTAACCCTGTTGCTGGTGCGCGCTTCTTTCATTACCTTGTGGAACTGCTCATCCACACCCTCCTGAGATGGAATGACGAGCGATCAGGTATATATGGTAAGCCATCTGCATATTACGGTGCTGTGGAGCAACAGGGTAGGACTGCTCTTCATTTACATATGCTCATTTGGATTAAGTGTTCATTAACCCCTGAAGAGGTCAAAGCTCGACTGATGTCTCCAGATTCAGACTTTCAGAAATCGCTTCTTACTTATCTAGAATCAGGCCAGTTCGGCGACTTCTTCACCGGTAATCTCGAAGAACTCAAGTCATCCAAGAAGGCACGTAAAGGATTTCAAACAGACGAAGCGGCCTGTCTTCCATCTGGTCCAAGCTCATCTTGTGGGCCATGCACCTTTGATGGTGGGGCGGATGTTCGTTGCGAGTGTTCGGGATGCAGGTCAACTGCTGAATGGTACGAAAACTTCAAACTTCGTGTTGATAACATTCTACTTGCCTCCAACGTCCACACCTGTTATTTGCAGAAAGACGTTGCTGACCCCAGCGGTACCTTTCGTCGTCATTTGACTGGGAAGGGTTGCATCAACAAGGATTTGTTGTGCACGGCCCGCTTTCCTCGGCCTCTATATCGAGAATCTGTTGTTGATGAGGATGGTCATATAGAGATCAAGAAATCAGAAGCGCGTCTAAATACCGTCCACCCTTTGGTTGCCTGGAGCTTTGGATGCAATACTGATTCCAATAGTTTGAACTCTGGTACCGCTATAAACGGTACTGTAGGCTATGTGGCGGAGTACTTGACGAAAATGGGTCTCAAGACGTATCAAGTATTTTCTGCTGCTTACGATGTTTTCAAGCGAAACGGCGACGTAGTCGATGAGATGCACTCGGAGGATGGGGTGGAAGGTCTAAAAGCAAGCCGGAAGCTCATATTGCGAATGGTTAATTCCCTGACTTCGAAGATGGAAATCGGGGGTCCTATGGCGGCTATGTATCTGTTGGGTAATCCTGACCGATATTCAAGTCATACCTTTGTGCCTTTCTATTGGACTTCATACGTCACTCGAGTCCAAAACGATTGGGAGGACGCTCTTCGGGTTTTCGGTGGTGAGTCCTTGCCGACATCCACTCCTATCCTTGCTTCGTATGACGATTCAGTTGAACTCGATGACGACGAGGATGTAGAACTAGGCTCAGACGCGGCCCGTGTGGTAATCAACAGAAAAGGTTCACGGCTAGTGAGTAAGTCTGTTGTTGATGATTACTGTCTTCGTCCTGATGTGTTAGAATCGGTTTGCCTTTATGACTGGATTCAGTGTTCAACCCGAGAAAAGAGGCGACAATGTCTCGATGAGTCCGCCAACGTCCTGCGCTTTCAACCAGAACACCCTTTTTATGATAGTCATGGTGTAAGATTCAAGGTTGAGCGAAAAGACTATATCGTCCCAAATTTCATTGGTCGAGCGCTACCTCGCAGAGATGCGGAAGATAGAGACTACTATGCATGCGTCATGCTCACCCTTTTCCCTCCGTGGCGATCGGGATTGGACCTGCGGCGATCGGATCAGACTTGGGCTGAGGTGTACGACTCAACTATTCTATGTCAACGGTATCGCCGTATCATCGATCAGTTTCATATACGCTACCAGTGCTACGATGGTAGGGACGATTATCACTATCAACTAAAGTTAAGAGCGGGTAAGGCTGTGGATCAAGGTGCTCGCGAAGACGATGCTGATGAAGTGGAATTTTTTGACGATCTTGCTGATGGCGACTCACTGCTCGTCGACCTCGTAGGCGAGGATATTGAAGAAGCAATGGGTACGTGGACACATCGCAAACTGAAGCAGATGAGTGATGTCTCCTTGCTACTACAATCCGCGGGATGGAAAATAAATGACATAAATAGCATAGACGATATGGACTCCCCCCGCCCTTTATTTAGCCCGGAGAGGAATTTAAGTGCCAACAAGTGGAAGGAGATTGTGTCTTCTGAAAGACGGAAAGTGTTGGACATGCGTTTGAGCATGTTGAAAGATCGCCGTCTGCTTCAGGATGACATGGATGTGGACGAAACAGCCCATGGGGTAGCATCAGGTGGAGTGCATATTCTCCATCCTGAGTACTTTAATGCTTCGTTCCGAAGTAACGCGGATGTTCAGAAAGTTTTGGATGATGTAGTAGAGGAGTTTGCCTTGAACAAAGAGCAAGATCGTGCATTTAGAATAGTTGCTAACCATTCGACTTGTGTTGATAGGGATGCGCTTCGTATGTACATTGGTGGGATGGGTGGTACTGGGAAGACTCAGGTGATTAGAGCCCTGCTTCAGTGGTTCTCACTGCGAAACGAAAACTATCGCATAGTTGTCCTTGCGCCTACCGGGGCGGCTGCATCGCTTATCAATGGGTCCACTTATCATTCCTACCTCGGAGTTACAACCGGGGACAGGAGGTTGCTACAAGAACGATCGTCGACTTCTCTCGAGCATGCAAGGCAAAGAATGGCCGGCGTTGACTACGTGTTTCTGGATGAGATATCTATGGTAGGGTGCCAGGATTTTAATCTTATTGACTTGCGTATGAAACTGATCACTGGCGTCGAGGAAACTCCGTTTGGAGGACTAAATATGATTCTGGCAGGAGACTTTGCTCAACTCCCGCCTGCCACAGATGTTCCCTTGTATAGCGGCGACGTGTCCAAAACCCAGACTGCCCGACAGACGGCTGAAGACCAAGAAAAAACCCTTGGCCTTTTACTCTGGCATCAGTTCACAACTGTGGTCATTCTCCGTCAAAATATGCGGCAAACCGTCGATTCTGAGCTAGACATAGCATTTCGCAGAGTTCTATGCAATATGCGATTCAAGTCTTGTACTGAAGAAGACATCATCTTCCTTAGATCACGTATCCCGGCATACAACCAAGCAATCGACATTAACGATGATAGGTGGAGAAATGTCTCTGTGATTACCGCGTGGAACAGTTATAAAGATCAGATAAACGAAATGAACACTACCCCCGGTTTGCGGTCGAAACTAATCAGGTACTTCATAGGTTTTACTCTGTAGACAAATATGGAAAGCCACGAAATACTAAAGGTAATGGTAACCGGCAGGTGAAAAGGCCAATCCCTCGTACTTCCGCCGTTCAGAAAGTCCTCTGGAAGAGCGCTCCGCATACCAGTAAGCATATACCCGGGTGTCTATCCTTATGTATTGGGATGCCTGTTATGATTAGAAGCAACGATGCAACAGAGCTGTGTATCACGAGAGGCCAAGAGGCCAAGGTGGTAGGTTGGACGTCCAACGAACTGCCCGAGTATCCAGGGTTTTCTTGCTTAGACACCCTTTTTGTTGAGCTCCTTTGTCCGGCGAAGAGTATACAACTTCCTTATCTACCTCTAAATGTTGTGCCTTTGACGAAACAGTCTACGTCTCTCCAAGCAGTTCTACCCAATGATCGTAAAATATCCATTACTCGCCGGCAGGTGCCAGTCATATTGAACTTCAGTATGACGGACTATGCGTCGCAAGGGAAAACCCGTCCTGTAAATGTCGTAGACCTCAGTAAGCTCCGGAACCATCAAGCTATGTATACTGCCCTCTCTAGGGGGACACACGCTGATCATACGGTGATCGTCCAGGACTTTAATCCTGATAGAATACAAGGCGGGTTATCTGGGTTTATCCGCCAGGAATTTAGAGAATTGGACGAGCTAGATGAGCTAACCCGTCTACGGTACGAAGGATTTACTCCTGATAATCTCTTTCAAGCAGTGAGGGCGTCTACTTTGAAAGCCTTTCGCTCATGGAAGGCACTACAGCATGCTCTTGGGGGACGGCCTGCCACTAAGCGGAGGATATCCGTAAACAACAGTGGCGGAAGCACTGCGAAAAGGTTGCGTTCAATGCTGGCGAGACCGTTAGGGTTGCAGTGGGACTCCATCGATCCGAGCTGTGCTTATGATTCGACTTTCTGTATCCTCAAAGCCTTGTGGGACCGTGACCCTGAATGTTGGACCCCAGCCTTTACCCGATACAGTGAGTATCTTCAGGTATTCGCTGAAGGATTGCCCCTTGTTGGAGAGACAACCACTTTTGAGACTCTTCGAGACCGCGTTCGGTTCCAGTTAAAAAAAGCAGACATGGGAACGTTTGCGGGAGGTAGTGCTGGTGTAGACTTGGTACGTTTAATGGAATACCTATTTGGAACTCAGTTACACGACGCCGAGCGCCCTATCGCTGACACAGTACCGGCCGCGGACGCCGGTTTATCTGACCGGTATTGGGTAACACCAAAGAGGTTGTGGGCTGTTGGTTCGTCTTATGGGAGCGTTGATTTGGTTTTGCGCTCCATAGGAAACACCGTCACTCAGTCCAGCCAACCTCTCGAGGACAATTTATTTGCGATATTTATTGGCTCTGAAGCTGTGATACCCTTGACTTTCTGTTCAAGCAAGCGGACGCTGAAGCTTGTTGGAATAGTATATTGGGGAGGCGGACATTTTACCTGCCGCGTTCTGACAGAAGATGGTACGTGGTATAGGAACGACGGGATGAGGCAAGGGAGTGATTTTGTGAGGGAAGGGGATCTCCTCAGTCCCGAGCTCGGTTTCTGCGAAGAAATGAACGCGGTGGTGCTGTATTACTATTTGGAACCCATTTAGATTGCGTCGAGAGTTCCGAACGTTCGCGGATTCCAGTTGGATATACTTATTTTATTTTCGTCTGGGAGATTCTGTAATAACAGCACATAATCGATGTAAGGTTTTTGCTCGGTCTGCATACGGGACCAATCGACTCCTCAATTTGCATCAACAGGCGGAGGCGGCACTGAGCAGTGAGCGACCAACGAATCGCCGGCTCGGCGACAGTACTTTTTCTTGCTTGGATTGGACGCCAGGTCTTCCGCCCACATTCTACGATATTCCTGCACATACCTACCTCCAACACCCTGGAGCTTGGCCCCCCTGCTATAGGCACCCATGGTTCGAGTTCGAGTTCAATTCACTTTAGGTATATAGGCCCTGAGCACATCGCATACCCTCGCCTGCTCGTACCTCTACATCTATACTACTTCAGAAGGACTCTCTCAAGTCCTCTAACCTCCATCGACCTCGGGACTCATATCCTCTCGAGTTTTCTTCAGCGAACAGAGGATCCCTAGACAGCTTTAGCCGGAGAGGCGCGTAGGACAAAAACTTCCTATTGTAAAGGCTTTGATAACTCAAGGACAATCGAAAATATAACAGATCAAATACGACCCGTGTCAGTATATGATATGCACTAATCATAAGCCTATCATGTTGCCGAGAACCAGGAGGTTTGTGAGTCGCCTCCAGTACGTTCCGAGTCTATCTCTCTGTAGTTAACCCAGCTTGAACGGATCAATTATAGGACAAGGGAAGTGTGAGCAAGTTTACGAATGAGTAGTACTTCGGCTTCCTTTCGCTAGATCTAACTTGGGGCAGCGGTAAAGAGTCTCCCAGGAGCAGGGCTCACGTTCAGACACATCCTCGAGGTTGTGATGATTATTAAATTTCGCAAGTAGTTGAAAAGCTGGATCCAAGCGACTTCCAAGAATCAGCACCGCGTATGTCCAAAAGGCTCCCCTCCGCCCTGAGACTCAAAATAAGGTCACGATCCGCCGTGAGACAATGTGCGTGTGTCTATGCGGTATGTACGTGCTGTACCGTGGACTGTTGAAGGAACTGTGTTGCATTATCTAAGTCCCCGATGCATAAGACTCTTACATATATATACATCGTGCTATTTGAAAAGATAGCGAACGATCGTAGTGAAAATGGAACGCACGGGCCAGGGCTCGAACATCTGACCACACCAACAGTCCCATTTCGAACCAGAAACGTGTGCTTGATGGGCAGACCAGCCTCGTCTTGATCCTTGGGGTATAGTTTCATTCTTCCATCCAAAGCGGACTAGGTTCATATCTCTAGGGGAGCGAGTTGCCCATTTGCTGAAATGTAACGATAGACCATTCGAATCTGACCCAAAATTTGCTCCTGTATGCTATAGCATTGCAAGAGGGTGACGGGCGCTTGCGCCGGCATCACTTATACCACGCTGAGTGCACCGTGGTGCAACAGGAAGGAATAGCTATAAATCAAGGTCGAGCCCGTCTTAAGACGTGGACCATGTCCAGCTTGAGACGACTTCGATGAGATCACGGTCTCAACTCCCGCGGGCCGGCGGAGTTTGAATCTGACACTCTAATCGGGCGCTTAAGATATCTGCTGCGCTTACTGTGCAAAAATGGAGACCATCTGATTCCTGTTGAGACAATCTCATTTCACAATTGAGATAGTAGTAAAGGGGATCTACTACGAACTCCTCCGCCTCTCCCTCAAAGTATCTCGGTGTCTTAACGGCTGGTAAAAGTCTTCAGATTCCGAGACCCTTCCTGAAGAAAGGGGGCGAGCAGAGAGGGAAGTAGTTCAAGAAGGCCACGTATATACATCTCGTGGCCCTGGGTCAGTGCAAGCACACGCATCTGGTCCTTGCGCTGTCCTTGCGTACATAAACCATTGCTACTTCTCGGTCTCCCACCTTCGCTCTGTACTTAATACGTAGGTAACTCATAGCCCTGAGCGGTATCGTATATATATAGGCGTTTCCTACGTCTGTAGAAATAGAATGAAGCCTTTTCAAATTAAGAATGATCAATTGAGACTAAAAACAGTGCGGCGAAGATAAGTACGGGCGGCAGGTACCTAGCAAAGGTAGGTGATAGTCACTAAATTTATCTACGCGGTTGGTTTTGAATTGAGATCGTCTCATATAAGCCGTCTCAAGCTGGACACGGTCCAAGTGTTAAGACGTTGTGGAACTCCCTGCGGAATAGCTTCCGTATACGCTCATAGTGGCCGCATGGAGTGTACATACGCCAAAACCCTTAAATGAATGCAATGTGACAAATATAATAATTGGGTTCATTCAAGGGGAATACAGGAGCAATTAGCACACGCCTTGTCGCCTAGTAGCCGGTGTCGTCTTCGAACGATGAGCATGTCGATACTGTTGAAGGTCAAGGGTAAGCGACAACGCCAGAGAAGAATCGATATGGGGTCTTAGACGAAAATGACCTCTGGATCACACACAGAAACTTAGATATGTAGAAGGAAACGGCGCTTGGGCTGTGCCTATTTTTCAGGGGCTGAATACCAACGGTTGCTCTATGTAGAGACCAGGCGCTGTCATCGCTGAGCCTGAGTACGAGAGACACTGTGCTGGTGCTAGATAGAGAACGCGCCTTGATGTCCGCCCAGCGGCAAAACTTCGAAACGAAGCAAGGTTGCTTGTAGTGCCAGAGAACTCCCTGAAAGAAGGAGACTCCCAGATTCACCAACTCGATCGCCGGGTTTGCGGCTATAGCTGGTTGCCGTATTTCAACGCTTCAAAGCTTTCAGAGGACGACACCCGCGTTGAGTATTTTGAGTTAAGGCTTGGGAACGCGAAAGAGTTTAAAGGTACGGGATGCTCTGATGTTGGCGCTGGGCAGTTCAGGTGACATGGAACCTCGACAATCGAATCGATAGTGACATTGACTGGTGCGCTTAAAGGGCGACTTTCTCAAGCGCTGCAGCAGCTTTGTGAGGCGGAAAGGGAGTGAGGCCGAGACCCGAAAGTGCTAAGTCTCGCAATCGAGGTATCCTGGCAAGCGAAGGTGGCGGACACCCAACTCATTTTGATAAGTATGTGACATCGTGATTCTGATTGGACTTCTGGAAGGTGGAAGTTCCAAGCTTGAAGATGCAAGGAGTGTCCCAGCTGAGAGGGCTGAATGCCGCCGAAGACCCTGTTCAAACGCAGCTTCAGCATGTGGGGTACCTAAAGGAGAGTTTGCTTCACCACATCGACGGTGAAACTTACAGATGGACTCTTATTGCCCATTCCGTGGCGATTTACACGCAAACCTATTGCCCACCGACCCCGTTGGAACTTCCAGCAGGGTTGGACATTGACACTGGACCAAGTTTGGGTCAGGTCAGAGTGGAACCAAAGAATCGAGACTGACTGTCAGTACGCACGTTGAGCAATGGTTGAGCAATGGAAGGCTTCAGATAAAAAGCGAGAGAGGCGTCTCACCTTCGGTATAGGCCAGTGCTTAGGATATAGGGAAGGGAAAGGAGGTGGCAAACCGGCTTCCTTGCGGCTTGCCTTCGATACTGTTGATAGAAGTTAGGAGAGAGAGAGCGGTGATAATGAGTTGTGGTATGGGCTAAAAGTATCAGAAGAGGAATCGTGAGCGAGTCGGGTCAGGGAGTCGGATCTAGAGCACGATATTATGCCATGAGATCAGATTGAGAGGTTGAAGGTGCCTAAGATCTCGCTCGCGCAGATCCTCTTGACGAAGAACCGCGCCTCCGACCGCGAGGCACCTCCAGAAGAACGTATCCCAAGAGCGGTTGCTACACCAAACCACAACCGAATGAGACTCGCATATGCTATCTCAGATTTGCCATTCGCACAACCTATGTTGCTATGTCAGCTGGCTGCTATGGTCCAACACAAGAAAGCTCTCAGAGGGAGAGAGAGCCAAGAGACTTCGCATTGAACGCTTCAGGGTACATTCGGGCAGGCGAAAGATTTCGACGGAACAAGGAACTTCGGGTATTGGACAGCTCAGACCATCGAACCTGGAAAACTGGAACATCAACAGTAATCTTGGCTGTTGGCTAGCCACTTAATCCAGCTCTGCCGCTTTTGTTTGTTGGACGAGGTCTAACGATAGTCGACAAAAGATCTGTGCTCGGCATGGGAGCATGATTGGCCCGAAACCGTTCCGGCGCTCTGATATGGGTCTGATGCCCTTTGGCCCCAAGGCTTGAACAGCGCGTTTTCAGCTGCCTTTTCAACCGATCCATATACTTACGAAACTGAACCGGTTGTAAAAGAACGATCGGGCACGATTTCGAACGTATTTCCGTCTTCCTTAAGTACTTAGATTAGATACGGAACGTTTCATCAGTGCCGTCCTATTCAGGAAGGACGCCCCTATCAATATGTTTGGCTCTCGCTTCTCGTGTTCACTTCGCGTCGCGGTCACGATCCTCCAATATTCTTTATCCTTATTTACCATCGTCTTCTACATCATTCATCTGGGCGCCTATAAGAGCCTCGTCCATGTCCGTTCGCGGCTTTTCCAGTAATTTCTACCATGTCTCTCACTCGCTCACCCAGCATGGACGACGACCAGCCCATCGACCCGGCCGTCATCGAAGACTTGCAGCAGTTCCTCCGCACATTCAAAAACAAGACTACTCAGCCCAAATGAAGAAGGCTATTTTGGCAAAAATCGAAGATCGTTTCTCTATCTTGGTGCGTCAGTATTTCATTGTGCTGTTCGATTTCAAACTTCGCCTTTAAGACTCGCCTCAAAGAAGAAGAGGGCCTCGACTCTACCTTCCACGTCTTGCTCTGCAACCTTTCTGTTGTCATCCTTGAAAATTTTCCTCTATATGACGTCATCGACTGGGTCGAGAAAGGTCATGAAGGTTGGGACGATAGCACACCATGGAGTCTTTCTTCCTTATGCCTCCTTATGGCTTTCCTGCCTACATCGCCTCTAGCCGTTCCGCCGACATTCGAATCCCTGCCAGCCGCTTGGTAGTGGTGAGATTTTCATCAGCTAGCTCCTTTCTTCGCTCTAATCACATCACAAATCCTTAGGATTCTACTTCCATTCAAGAATATTCGGAGCTAGTTCGCTCAGGTGCACCTCGGCCAAGTTTCGATTTCACAACCACTACCGAGTCTGAAGACGAAGAGACCTCGCCAGAACGATAGCCCTTCTCCTCTTCCACCTCGCAATGCTCCTCGGGCCTCGAATCCTTTGCTTCGGGTTGGTCCACCATCGACGAGTGGAACTCCTCGAAGCCGTAAGGAGGACGGTGCGAAAGGGCTATCCAAGGGTCGCACTGCAGTCCCAGAACTCGACTCTGTTGGTTGACGATAAACCATCACCTGGTCGTCAGGCCTCTGGTCGCCCTACAAAGTCGAAGGTCGCCAACTCGGGCATTGGAAGCAGCCCATCTCATCATTCAGCCGGCCACCCTCCATCGCGCTCCTCTAACTCTAAGGATGCGCCAAGGTCCGGTGGAAACTCCTCGTACTGCCTCATCCTCCTCTAAACCTGTACTGTGCCCGTGGTCAAGACCAAAGAATCTTTTGAAAGTGAACGTCCTCTAAACGTCCTCGATTGGGTGAGCTATCCTCGATTGCACTTACCAACGAAAATGTTTCCTGACGCTCGTTTGTTCCATCAGGCCCATCGCAACATACCCTACTCAGCAGCCCAGAGGTTTCGTCGTCCTCATCCGAAGGCGAAGGTGAAGGCGAAGGCGACGGTGAGAGCGAAGGCGAAGGTGAGGGCGAAGGCGAAGGTGAGGGCGAAGGCGAAGGCGAAGAAGAAGACGAGCTCGATGATGAGGATGAAGACGAAGGTCTCGGAGAGCCATATACTCCCCGTCAAACGAGAGCGATGCACCGGAAACGTAAGACCGGACACGCTGACATGAAAGAGGAACAGGAAGATCTGGAGGCAACGCCTCTCTCGTCTGGTGTCAAGAGGAGTTCCAGGAAGAGGAAGCAGAAGGTGGACGACGGACAATGCAGATGCAGATGAAGATACTTTCGAGGCCCCGAAGCCGAAATCAAGCACGAAGACCAAAAGGAGGAAGGGCAAGAAGAAAGCCGACTCTCCGGAGGTCGATGCTATTTATGACTCTAAGGGCCAGTGTATCCTCGTCGCTCCTTTTTTTGATGATTTACCTTCAGCTCTCCTCCAAGTATCTGATCCCATTCTTGAGGAGTTGGAAGGTGAACTGGTGAGTCGCGTCCTTTTCATTTGTGTATCTTGGACTCAACAGCTTCTCTTTTATCTCCCAGGTTGTAGCTCCTTGTTCTCGTTGCGCTCTAACTGGGAAGGAGTGCGAGACGCAAGGTTTTGATAAACGCTGTCTCGTCTGTAAACGAGGACGCCAGCCGTGCGATCTCGAGTTCACTGCAGTTCGACGCCCAAGGCGTGTGACGGCGTCCGCTGGTTTCTTGCGATATGAATACGCCAGTGCCAGTATGTTCCTCATTGTTGACCGTTTCTTGCTGATCTAACCTCCTCATATAGACCTATCGCAACTTGCTACTGAGATGGAGGGGGAGATTGCCTCTGCGCGCATCTGCTTGCCATGGCACACACTCATGCTCAGCGAGCCAAGGCCAAGAAGGATTTGATTGGCTCCATTGTTCATCGACTCATCGCCAACACGTCCGAAGACCATGCGATAGAGGAGATATTCGGTGGTCAGGTCGAGATGTTCGAGAGATTCAAGCGCATCTTCTTCCAACCTCTTCCATCCGTGGGCGCCGGTACCTTCAATATGGCTGAACTCCTTGCGGCTTGCAAACAGAGCTCTCGCTTGTCGAGTTCTCGAAGGGCACTTCCGACGGCAAGCCCGACGAGGGAGGTGAGAACAGTGACATCGTTGACGACGCTGCCATGGAAAGCGAATCCCGTGCTCCTTTCCCCCGGTTTGGCTCCCAACGACAGTGACGCCCCCATGGGGACCGTTTAGTCCATCACTCCGTGCTCTTTCTTCGATTTTTGTGCCTTCAATCCTACTCACTCGCTAACCACTACGATATGTCACTCGCACTCGCACTCGCACTCAACCTCTACCTCTACAGACAATGGACTCGATGAATATGTGTGTATATCTGAATCTCGATGTAAATGACCCTCGTTCATAACAATGCCTATACCTCTCGTTTCGTTTTCTAAAGGTGCCCAGGTCCGCCTGGTAAGGCCATAGCGATGGATATAGGTCCAGGTAACTTTTGTTTACAGCACAGACAAATAGCGCGGCATCCATATGGCACATATATTCCAAAGTGATTGCAGTTCGCCCGGAATGGGAATGACGTCACAAGCTTGAGATAACCGCCCACTCGAGTTGCGTTAAGCGCCCGTCAACGTCTTTAGCACTTCAGTGTTGTTTGTTGTCCTAGTAGTGCTGTATTATATGTATCATGGCTTGTCCTTTAGAGGGGGGATGTTTTAAATGGTTTCGTTGCTTCCACTGGACTCCTAAGGCTGCCCACAGGCAACCAAACATATTCAAGTTTCAATGGTCGGCAGGATTATCTTGTCCTCTTGCTCCTGGACACTCCTCAAACCCTCTTGCATCCAGAATGACCTATACCATTTCCTGTTCGTGCGGATGCAAGGATATGCAGCATCGACTTCCCAATCTTCTACTTGCCGCCACAGTACCTTTTTAAATGGCCGATCTTTTTTTTTTTCTCATCTGATTCCCGTCTGTGCAGCTCCCAGCGCCGAAGCAAGCACCCGAAGTCCCCAAGAGACCAGCACCTTCCCTCGACTTCAAACATGCGGTTCCAATATGGCTTAGGTGATATCTTAGTACCTTCTTCTATTCAGAAAGCACCTCTCTCTCACCGTTTCAGCGTTCATCGTTTGTTGTTCGATATGAATGGAACTGACCGACTACATCTGTGCAGCAGTAGCAGAAGGCGAGCGCCCTATTATCGTTGAAAAGTGAGAGTGCGAAGACGCCATACTCAACTTGCCGGAGCACTAACAGAGTACAAAGTAAACCATTCATATTTTGTTGATTCCTTCTGTAGTTCCACCGTTTCCGTTCCATGAGAGCAGAAGGGAGACTACAGGCCTGACGAAGCAAAGGATGACCCCCTATTCTTTGGTCAGATTCATTCGTCCTTGTTTTTGCTTCGAGAATAAAGTCATATTGGACATTCCGCAAACCAAAACTCTGTTGTTTCCCATATATCTTCAGACTCGCCCTTCTATGAGTGAGATTAGTTTTGCTTAGAAACCACAACCAAGTGCGTGAAATTAGATGTATTTGGGTATGCAGACCTACACTGGCACCGGTCTGGCACGTACCCAGGCTTCCTTCCAAGGATTGTGTTGTATATAAACTTCCGCAAAGCGAAAACTCGTCGGGATAGTGTACTTGAGGCCTTAATGCACAGTTCTGCATACTAGGATTTCCTTAGGAACCACAACCTCATTCACTATATTTTTTCACAAGATAGAGCCAGGATGGGACAAGACTGATGTCACCCATCAAATCGCGCTCCCAAAGGCGTCGAATCCCTTACTTTGATGGGTAGCCAAGCAGAAGGCGAGGTGACTTTGGAACAGAGAATACTCAGGTAGATCGTTTAGACAAGGAATTAAATGTATTCTATACTACATTCTCTTTACATTGAAGGGCAAGCTTGGCATCTGCAGATAACGCCGGCTTCGTCGGTTTTGGAAGGCAGCTCCAAAGATCCTCAGCCTTGGGCGCTACCAAGCGAGCGCCAGCCATCTTCCCTGGCCTTACGCTTCAGAGAATGCTTCTCAGTTTTGGTCAATGCGCGGTGACCAAGCCGGTCAAATGCATTCGCCACAGCCTTGACTTTGACTTTGAAGCCTTCTTATCCCATTCCTTCACCAAACTCTCTGCGAGCGAGCTTGAGACTCTGACGCTTAATTTCATTTTCGGTCAGATTTGCATCGTTGACGCCTCGTACCAACGAGCCTAAGTGAAATAAAGTATGTTTAGTAAACGGTTCAGGAAGAAGATGATGCATACCATACACTTTGTCTGCAGCCGAAAACTTCGCAATCTTCCCATTGCCCGCATATTCCAGAGGCCCATATGCGACACCATTTTCAGTAATCATGTCTTTGAACGTCGCTGACTGCGGGTCACGCTTGGTCAACCGCATGTTGACACCCCCTTTGACCCTTGACGATGGTCGGTTATGATACACGCATAGGAGTTGTAGACGACAGAGGACTTACTTGGAGTCGAGCAGGCAGAATGGGGGATAGTGGTCGATAAGCGAAAACATGGGAACGCTCTTTGAACTTTTGTACACATGAGGTACCACAGTCCGCCTTCCACTCAACGATGAAAGGTTTGAATAGAAGTAGTCAAGATACGCATCTGCCTTGAGGTAAGTAGGACTGTCCAGGAGATCTAGAGATATCAGGATTAGAATATGGAGGACGTGAGCAATAAGGGCTGAACACGTACAAAGCTTCTCGTAGACGCATGTCAGCGGATCCGAATTCGGTGCTGGCGGAAGCTGGTTGTTTCTCTTTCAATGAATCCCATTCATCACCGAGAATCAAGTGGAGCAGATGGATGGGCTTGGTCTTTGAGATATCAAACGCGGGCTTGGAGGTATGCCGGCTCAAAGGGGTCAGGCAGCAGAGTGCCTCATGGTCCCGTCTATACCACACTCTACCACTTGCACTTAATGATTGCACAGAAGCCTAGAGGCGACACCATTATCCTTCTTACTTTCACGACGAAATCGAACTTGGAACTTACATTGTGCTCCCCAGCTAAACCAGCAAGACGGGTGGAACACGAACCTCGGGCTTTCCCCACAGAAGCAGCCACCGAAGATATCTCAATCTTTGGATTGTCGGTTGGGGCCATAACACCTTTGTGCCATGCAGGTCGAAGGAGCTCACTGAGTCGTAAAACGTCAGGCGCTAACCACAGGGAAGGCAAAGCAAACTCACGGAAGTTCGGTTTCACTCTTGTGGGCATACACCCAGATCGCCTCGCAGAGTCGAGCCATGCGAGACGGATTTTCAGCTACTGCACGAACATGCTCATAGATAGGAATGCCTATAAGAAATAATACTGTTAGTACACTGATCGGTAAAATATTATGGTTCACGATGCACCGAGACGTACCCAGCAAGGGCGCATACCTCCGTGACTGTGTAGGCACCAATTCCCATTGAAAACGGCCTTGTCGTTCCGCAAAGCGGTTGCTATTGAGCGGTCCGAAGGGTGGGTAACCTCATGGAACACCCAGCAAGCAACATTCTCTAGCCATCGAGTGTAGTCTGTATACACGTAGGGCAGGGAGACACCAAGACCATCCCATGTTGTCGCCCATGTCGGCTGTGTCAGAATTTGGGTGAGTGACCAAGTGATCAATCAATTACTTAAAACATACCTGGAAGAGTTGGTCAAGCGACACAAACGCCAGGATGAAGTCGCGTGTCTCTATAGCAAGGCCAATACGGAATTTCCTGTCCTAGGTATCAAACACATTCAGTCCTTGGACGTCGAGATATCAAGCACAAGACCTGGAGCACTTACCTGCTTTGCAACATTTCGAATAGTGTTGTCCCATTGCTCACGGGAATAGATTTGCACGGAGGTGTGTGTTAGGTATGCGAGCTGTTTTCGATATCAGCTAGGACATAAATCCCCCAGGACGAAAGCAGACCTTGAGTTTGAGGGGACCAAGGTCAAGAAGGAGCGCACGCTCGTGGAACGACGTGTCAATGATTTCAAGATCGGTGAAAGCGATCTCAGGTCGCTCCCCATCTATGCTATAGAGAAGCTGGGGAGGCAGCAGCGCTGATTGTCCGCCCTGAGACCCTCGGAGAACTTCCCATTCAGAACCGTCCAGCTGGCGGACCAGACCATCTTCTGCATCAAAGGGCTCTTCTTCATCGTCGGTCATATCTGACCAGAAGCCCAGAACATTCTGTGGTGAGTCTTTGTACAGGTCAAGGCCCCATTTAACTGTCTTGTAACTGGCGATTAACTCGCGGAGCTCCGGCATATCCTGTGATAATGGAAGGTTCGAGTTTAGAGGTCTCGAAGCACAGACCAAACGGAGCGCCGCCTCGACCAGTGAACCAGTTTTAGCTGTTAGAGGCAAAGTAGACGTGCAGATGTGGTAACGAGCGTTGACAGTGGTGGAGAGCGCCGTCAGCCAAGGGCCCCAACAGTGAAGAGCGATGACGGTGAATAGCGCTGACAGTGGTGGCTGCTAGCAGGACGCGACGCGACGCGATGTGATGTGACGCGCGGGTTGGACAATGCACTGCCACACCGATCAGCCGTGGACAGGTTTGGCAGTAACAGGTTACCACACGTACAGGTGAGACTTCGAGCAGGTTCGAATGTAAGCAAGTCCCCTTTTTATCAGGCTTCAAGTTCGCAGGTTGGGTTTTCAGCAGGTTTCATCTCGGGGCTCCAATCGGACACCGGTTGCAATCACGACAGGTTGAACCTGCACTGCACTGAATTGCGATAATCAGAGTCAACCTGCGTATATTTGGCATAATTCTAGTCCAACTTGTATAGATTTGCACGGACAAAGTCAACCTGTAAGACGTTGACTTTTCCCCGATATGTGCCATATATCCAAGCCGCATCTGATGGGGTTTCTCTCGCGCCCTTTGTTGCCCGTAAATATTGACCTTCTGCTATCATGGACGGGCTCGACTTTCACGTCTCTCGTTTCTTCGCGTCTATTCTTAGCTGGGCTCGGCCGGCGTTCCGACACACCATCATCGCTCGATGTCTCGATCAGCTGGCGTGACCTGTTCAGCCCGACGCAATTAGCTCAAGACCAATTCCTCGCTGCTGCCCTTTCTCCTGTTTTCACTTAGGTTTGCTGTCCTGTCTTTTGAGTGGTCGCATGTTTATACGCTATAGACAAGATTTGCCCTCTTGTGTACGAGCTGTACCCCAAATGTCCTCAGAGAAGGCAAGATAGAGCTCAGATGGCGGTGGTTAGTGGCCGGCATCAGCAATGCGGTGCATCCCTATCTTGCTGAATGAGAGCTCGCTCTAATCGGTATGCAGGGGACGATATTTTATGAAGCTATTGACCCCAAGAGATCAAGCAGTGGGTGTCGCCGGCGCTCGGTGAGATCTCAATTCCCTTCACTCTTATTCTGCCTCGTTTAACACACCTGTTCTTGAACCTAGGAACATAAACTGTGTTTCAACACACCAAATTCGCCGCCGTCACGCTATGTGAGATTCACTATTCTGCGAGTACTACAACTCTCACTGCCGTTACCTTCACTCCCTACGTCGAAAAATCTGCTCCGTCTCCTCTTTTAGTCAGAGAATGATGGTGTCGGGCTTTTCGATTCCGGACAGTAGACTAACCTTTCTTAACGATTTTATATTGAGATTTATCTGGTTTCAAGGCCGAAACAGGCTGATATTTCTTCCTTCTGAGAAGCGAACGACATCTTACACGAAGTTCCAATAGGTTAGCCTCCTTTTCCTTTTTTTTTTAAAAAAAAACCCCCGAATGTCATCCGCTTGCATAACGGACTTTCCATGTTCGAGGATGCGCGGCTTTCGTCGGCATGAAAAGCACATGCGCCCCCCGTAAGCGCATCCCATGTTTCGTTAAGCTCAGGTAACGTTTCATGTTAATCACTTCTGAAGTAAATTGAGCCGTCGTAGCTTCCATGGGCAACGGTGAACGTAGCCTTCCGGCCCACATCTCAGCGACGAAAAGTACGGAGAGCACCACCGTGCAACCCTATATTGAATACCTTCCTGTTGGGTCTGTGCTTGGAAGGATGTACATTTGGAGCTGCATATACATTCTTGAGGTTAACGCATCTGATTAGGGTACGTATTCAACGGGCGATGAGGCCCTCCCTCGGCATGCGACTTATCATCTGGTACGCGCTTGAATGTTGCCGGCTATCAGCCATAGCAGGTACAGTAGCCGTCTGTTCCGAGTTGTGCTGTCGATGCGTGTATTTGTGGCGATCTGTTGTCTACAGAAAGAGGGTAATTAGCGGATACGATCCGCGCCATCAATTTGTGGGGTATGCCCAGTCGTTTGCGCTGTAGCGCATACGGTACGCATATATCGACCTTCACGACCTTGAACGCACTGCTGAAATATGCTCGTTTAAACTCACACCCAGTTCTCACTATGTATTACCAAACGGCTGAGTAGCATTAGACTGAGAAGCCGTGCTCCTGAGTCGGAGCACGTAGGCAACCGCGTGCCTATTCGATTTGGAGAAGGATGATTGTCAAAACTATATCGTGTGTCCCCTCGCTGTAATTTCTGTTCGCCGCCATCCTCTCATCCTTTACTCGGTCTCACAGTCCGGTGCCCCTCTTCGTACGTCTTTACACCTCAAGCCCCTTTTATACAACTGTTCCATCTGAAGGTTTACTTTCTGGGCAATGAGGAGACTCTATAAAAGTCAGCGCTGCTACAGTAACCCCCTATCATTACTACCAGCTGCGCTTTAGTCCAACACTTCTTCATGTTTGGTATATCAGAGCTAGAAAGGGCTTTGGTTGACGTCGAATTCTTTTCGAGGGTAAGTGCAGATGTTACTTATGCTGCGACTTTCGGGCTTACCTCGTTGACTTCTTGCAGATTGAGTCAATTAAGACCGTCGACTGCATACTTCTTGGGGCGGATTGTCCGTTACCACAAATTGTGCCCGTCCCAATCCATAAAGGATATGAGGTCGATTTCACCGCGATAGATCTTGAGTTCCAGCAGTACATCAACATATCGTCTACCCCATACAACGGGGTCATCCGTTTCAATGACCACGTAATGGAGGTCGGCCATATCTCTTTGAGGGGGCGCACTCGCAAGTGCCCCTTTAAATTCATCATCTTTGTTGGCGATAATGTAAGTTTTCTGGTTTTCCGTTGGCCAACATGTGCCGTGGATTTCCCTCTTCTACTCGCGTTGATTGCTGAAACGATAACGCAGAGTACGGATGGGCCCAACAATCTAGTTCGCGCTATCACTGGAATCTCAGACCTTACAGTTAAGGGTAACTTACTCATCGCGAAAGAAGGCGGGGATGGTCTCATAATTCCCATGACCGATCGCGATCTCTGCCTCTTGGAGGCAATTGTGGCTCAGTAGGTGGTTTCATTATTGTCCCGTATTTATCGAAATTTAATGGACATATTCGCAGGGGCGCTGATGGACAACCGAGACAGGTTCGCTCATCGTTTCTTAGAAGATGAAGAAGAAGTAGTCTAAGCTGGTTTAGGGAAGAGGAATGTTCGAGCCCTAAACGCTTTCAGGCGTGAATGTCTAGTATAAAGCATATCCCAGTCTCTCTGTCGCTTCAACAAATTCAATCCATCCTCTCTCACCCATGTCCTTCATGGTCCTCACGCGCTCTCAAGCCATTAACTCGACGTGGCACTCTCGTTCCATGGCGTGCCGCCCCCCTGTCTATCGCCTTTTCCGTCACGTCAGAATTGGCACGTCGTCGTCGTCGTCGTCGTCGTCGTCGCCTTCGCGCCCCTGCCGTGCGCAACAGAAGCGTCACTACGACACATCAAGGCGCAGAGGACGACGGCAGAATAGCCGCACTGTCTTTGATCCCTCTACCTTGGCTGCTAGTCTTGTCGATGATGAAGACGAGCCTTCTCAGCCCATTGCCGCACAACCCGGACCGTCGAACCCACCCTCGGCCCAGCCAGGTACCTACCTCTATGCGATCACGGAGCTGATGCTCCAAATTGCTACCCACTCCGACTGGCTGACCCTCATGGCCCTATCGAGGACTAATCGGGATGCGAGGCGGTGGGTTCAATCTGTCGTGAAGGATCGGATTCACGCTATCGTGGAACCCTTCTTTTCCTCTGGATGCTGCGACACCGTGATGAACACGTTGGACAGAATTGACGGGGTCATCGTTGGTTCAGTCGCTCGCCGCCTCCTGACCATGAATAGTGAGTGGTGGTTGGGCGCTTGTGCATGTCTAGCGGCGGGAGACTTTAATCCGTTCGCCTTCTCATACGACCTCAATATCATCTTGCCGAGTGGTAGTGTTAACGAAGCGTTAAAGTCCCTAGAGGACGCTGGATACGGTGGATGGAAATTGCGGATAAGCAGGTGCATTATGAGGGGCTTATCTCCACTTTTCTAAGAGGGTACAAGATGGCCCAAACCTCCGGGTGAGTCATTGACACAACCAACATATGCGCCTTCTAATCCTGAATCATTAGCCTTTGACTGTCACCGTTTCTGAGAGTACGTCGGTGTCTGTTCTACCCATCGTCCTGGCCGCACCAGTGACCTCCCAGCTCCATGTCTTATCACCCAGTCGCGTGTACTCTTTCTTCCCTTCCTTCGCCACCAGTAACAGAGCCATACGCACTGATTACATGCCTCTCCGACCTTCTCGGAAGAGCCAGGCATACCTCGACGTGCGGCAGGATAACCGCTCTTGGAAGTCCCCTTGTGGCTGCCATTGTCCTGCAAGGGTACGCAAGACCATAAAGGACTCTACGGTGGCGATCTATCGTTGGAACGTTAGCATCAATGATCACGCTGGAGATGGCTATTCCACAGACTATCTCCTCACCAGGGAGTCTATTGTATGGCGATTCAGCGTTTATTGCCGCAATATTTACTGTGATCATTATATCCCTTTTTGTCGTCGTCGCTGACCTTGTGTGTAGAACTCTTACAGTGACAATTTTCGCTTCTTCTTCCCCCACCTCCACTCACTACGGTGTATAATTATCAGTATCAATATGTATACCTTTCAATCAAAGTGTTACAAGCATAGCTTGGTGTTAAGGCAAAGCCCATTACCCCTGTCTCTGCAGCCTCTTCGCCCAAGCGTCGGCGCTCCCATTTACTTGGACGCATTGTAAGGTATGTCATCATATGGTTGTCCCTTCAGAACGAAAGTCTATCGCGTATGCTCCGCTACCATGTTCAGGCCTCTCCAGAAGCACTTGTAGTCTGAGCGGAATCATTGATATCAGTGGGTTTCTTGAACGTTGTTTGCATCTCCACATCACTCTAAAGGCGTGTTATGTAATATTTCCGAATCGGATGTGACATGGGCAAATCCGTGATCACGACACCACAAACGTTGGGCTAGGTCGAAGGGTGCGGTGCGTGCTCACCTTTGTCCACAATCCTATAATGCCCTTCACCTCAGATATACATTCAGTTTTATATGCGCTTCGTGAAAGGGTATCCAACTACATGCCTTTGCGGTCCCTATTCACCTTCGATCGCCAAGCTTTCACACTCAGCGGCCGGTTGTCATATGAAGGGGACGAATACTTCACTTCACTCTCTCAAGACATACAAAAGGTTCACGAGGTATTCAACAGAAGCTAATATATCTGGCTCTGAGAGCAGACTGACAAGCATGTTTTCCAGGCAGCAAGATTCATTCCACACCATACAGCAATTCGTTTTTGCATTCTGTACGGCGCCAGCTGTTCAAGACCTCTGTGCGTCGCAGTGAGGGTGCATTCAGGGTTCGAATACAGATGCTGGCCAATAGATCTCAACGTGGACGACTACGTAGACCGACCAGGAGTCAGTCATGGTGGAGTTGTAAGGATGAACCAAGGGTATAAGAACCTACAGGTCTTTGGGGAATGTCATCGGTATACCATTGTGTCTAGCGAAGGGGTGAGTCTCCTGATTTCGGCGTGTTCTCAGTGCACTTGTGCTGATATGGTGGACGTAGTCGATGGCTCCTTTGCGAGCGAACAGGTTCCTTCTTCAGCGTATCGAGGAGCGTATCGCTGGAAAGGACGGTGTCACAGAAGATGGCCCGCTGGGGATTTGACCTCAAGGACTCAGGAGGAAATATTTTAATTGTTAAATCGATGAGAAGGGTACTGTAGTTGACGTTACTGGTGCGGACATCCAGTGGGCGAAATCGGTGCTGTCTAAGGGATCAAGTGGCGGAGCCGTTCGTTTTTGAATATGTATAAACGCGTCGAATAAAATGTGACCTTCCTTTCCTTGCCTTCCAACCACCATCTTCACTGTCGTCACTCGTTCCTCTCTACTTATTATCTATGCCCCCTGCAGTATCAGCGGGCTCTCTGCTTCCCGCTGAACTCCTGGAGTTAATATGCAAGCTCCTCGACTTTCGCGAGCTTGTCAATTTTGCTCGAAGCGGCACATTTCGTTGGCAGTCGGTCGACTACCTGCTCAAGACCCGTTTGCGCCATGTCCTCCTACCATTTATCCCTGCGGACAAATTCGACGCCTTCATGGCCATGCTCAATGACAGCGAAGGCGCTATCGTCGGTCTCGCCGCACTCGAACTCATCCTGTACCGACAAACCCGTCATGCGGCGCTCAACTATCCGTGCTTGGAAATCCACCTCCCCTCCAATAGCCGAGCAATGAGCATCGCCATACAGTTCTTCCGCAGTATTGGATACACGGGCTTCGATGTCAACAACGTCCATTCAGTCAACGACCAGGGAGAGCCGAGCAACATGTCGGCGGGTGGCAGTTGGGACGCTGGAGTCAATCCAGGTGAGTTCGTACGACATACAATTTGGAATTTGCCATGCTTACCATGAGATTGTGACCCAGCCCAACCAAGTTCGATTCGTGCGCTTGGTGGCATGTCGAGGGGGGCCCTTCGCTGTTCTGGTGGAAGGCTCTTCTACACACCTCATGAATGCCGTCTCACCTGACGGTATTTATTGCCTATATGCCGACCTCACTCTGTCTGGTCTTTCGTTGGCTCCTTCCAACTCCTCACCCGTAACCTGTCTCGCTACAACAACAGGAAATAGCCATTGGGGTCGCCTTTGCATGACGGCTTGCCCGCGGCTCTGTCGCAAGACTTTGGACGACGAAGGTTCAGTCATTCATCGCTGGAGGGTGCCTGTTGGGTCTGCATATTTGGAGAGCAACGGTGAGTGTGGTGCAATCATTGAAGGCCTGTAGGGTGCTCAATCATTCCCTAGAGGTACCCGTTGTTCGTCACGATTGGCTCAATAGAGAACCCCTGATGTGGACCTTGAAGCAGCCCTGCAAGAACATCGAATGTCCGAGAGGCCCTTCATGGATTTGGAAATCCTTACGTCGGTTTTGGTCGTTATCTTAGCATGAATTCTCTCTTCGCCTTCTCCCTACACGCTCCCCCCGCCCAATACCCTTTATCTCACTCTCGTTCTTTCTTCCTGGCAGGCTGCCCTCCTCACATACAAATGATAGGCTGGTACCTTTCAACCGCTTTCTACACTCCTTTGTTTTTAATTCGTACATCGAACCGATATAAGTAGCTAACTTAAAATTATTTGTATAATGGCCTCCATAATAAAGCACATATTTCTTTTTGACTTGGTACCAGGCAGTGTGCCTAGGAAAGACATTTGAAGAGCGATCAGTGATGTGGCGCGGCATAGCCCGCGCCTTGTTTAAGTAGATCTGCACTCGGATTTCGACCAAATTGCTAGTTCATTGCCATGCTATCGCTATTTCGTGCATCTTCCGACATACTACTCGCATCCTTCACGGACGTGGGGATGAAGGAGATATCAGACAAAGTCGTAGAAGGTGCAGAGGTATGGTTTGTTATCGATGGACATTCGGCGGGTTAACTGACAAACATGCCTTCAGGCCAAGGCGATAGATGGTACTCCGCCTATCTTACGCTATGCCATGCTCTTCGGAGCAGGGTGTTCCGTCCCCCTTAGAGTGGCCGTGGAGGTCCATAGTGGTTTCGAAACTAAATGCAGACCATTTGATCTACATGTCGAGGCATACCTAGATCGCATAGATTTCCAGCAACAGCGCGTCGCTTAACGACACTTTCAAGAAGGTGGAGTTCCATGAGGAGACGTATGTAGTAGTTTTTGATGTGGTAAGTGTGTTCATTCACTTCCAAGAAAAGCTCACATACCATGGCCAGACCAACCGCACGGCTCCTGAGAATAAACTTCTGGCCCCTTACGTGAACGAGAATAGCCGATGCCGTTGGGGCAACATTCTTGTTGTCAAAACAGTCGATGGGCGCGCAGTTGATTTCGAATCGGGCGAACAGGTCCCTATGGACATCTTCCTTTCGCTCTAGTCAGCGTATTTTCAGGGTCGAAGTGATTGGCTTTCTTATATTTGTCCATCGTATCGAGAATTTCATGCGAACCTTTCTCTCCCGAGTCCTCTTTGCACACGCCTTTCTCATGCCACCCTTCTCTATGGCCAATCTTCCAGAAGAAGTGACCAGCCTGTTGGTGGGCGCTATGGATTTTGAATCGCTCTTAGCTTGGTCCGCCGTCCATAGGTCAGCAGATCCATCTATCCACGTGGAGCTTTTAGCTCGCCTGAAGCGGACCGTTGGGCGCTTCGTTCTGGAAAGCCACATCGCATTGTTTCTGCTTCTACTACGCCAGTATGGCGCAGCCATCATCGGATGGGCTGCCCTTGACGTCTTGCTGGGCGATAGAAAGAAACCCATCGAGACTATCGGCTGCTTCTCAGGTCGCGTTCGTCGTTTTGATACCCTGGAGATATCTTTACCCAAAACCGGTTTTGGTCTAAGAGATTTCCAGGGTCTATTCGAGGCCGTCGGCTTCGTTGATATGAGCGAAGAGGTCCCCGACCCATATCTCAGACGATCTGTGCTTTATACCTATGTGGGTTATAAGCACCTTGATAACGTGAGTGTTCATTATTTCTCATCCTATTCATCTTCTACTTTTACTGAATATATCGCTAGGAGCGTGTTGAAGTCATGATCACAGTAGCAAGTGGAAATCCGCTCATGGCTGCGATGGATACCCCTAGCACTTTCTTGATCAACGCCATCACGGCTGACAGGATATATTGCTTCTACCCAAGACTTACCCTCCGTGGAGAGGGCCTACATCACTGGATGGTAGATGGGGTACATGGCTTTAAATCCTACGAGAGCAACGCGCATTGGACAAATCTTACCTGTGACGTTTACTGCCCAGAAATGCGAAGAAAAACTGCTGATGATCAAGCTGTTTTGGTTTACAAGTGGACGGGTCCTCTATCGGCGATAGATGTTCGCAGTAAGTTGCCTCTTCCACTTCTCACTCCTCAGCTTCCAGTGGTCTGACGTATAACCTAGCGGTCCAAAGGTCTATATTGGAGGAGTTCTGTTATGCGTGGAGCCTGAGGGTAACTTGCAGTAATGTTACTTGCCTTCGCCGCATCTCGCACAGTACGCGTGAATAGATGAGGTACATTTCTCAATGTACGGCGTTATCAATAAGCAATTAGAGTGGTGGTGCATTTACATGGCCTATATATATACTGAACTGTATATTTCGACAAACTGTCGTGTCTAATCCTCGGCATGACGTGGGCTATCTTAAGCAGAGTGAGACGGCTGCGATCCGAATATTCTTCACTATGCACCTACAGAACTTATCATTCTCGGTGAGTACCATTGCTCTCACTCGCGGCGTTACCCGCGCTGTCATTCGCCTTGGTCGAGGACATGCCCGTCTGCATGTGCGAACTGTCGCCAGACGCCAGGTTATGGTACCATCGATGACACGGCTAGTCTGCATGGCGGCCTCGTCAAAGTGGAAAACCAGAGTCCCAGTGTCATCAATCGTTCGAAGCGTACGAGTACAGTTCCACGAACGATGGCAAGTATGATCTTCTCCCATTTCTACCGAAGTCTTGAACATTCGCATGCCGTGCAGTTCCATGCCGTTTAACCAACTGGTTACAGAGCTAGTAGGATAGTAGTGAACTGAATTGTTTAATCCAACGCAGCGCATGGTAAGGCTGGGATAGGCACTGAACATCAATTCGTCGCTGAAGAAGTTCATGGCGATTGTCGAGTGGGATAATAGAATTGGCACCATGGCGTGCGCAGATAGGGACTCTATCACGGTGATAGAAACCGCACCTGTGCGGTCGATAAGATGTTGCGCTGCATACACCCCTGGAAACGCTCTAAGCTCTTTCACGCGTTCCTCATTGTCGTCCTTGGCTTCGGAAAATTGAGTGCGAATAGCGTCTGATGCCACAAAGGATGCCATGGAACCCTTTGGGACATAAATGTTGAGGTCGTGCGGAACGACTGCTCCCGCCGTAAATATGGATAGTGCAGCCGATCCACCTACTACTGCTCTCCACTGGTGCAATGCAGGAAGCAAAGACATGGGGTCCAATTTGAAGCTAGCCACCAGTGTCGATATGCGATGGCGAATCTCCCACTTGCAAAGGACTCTGTCGGCCGTCGATGCGGCTGAGAGACGCTGAAGATCTCCCAAGTATAGATTCGAGACGATAACCTCCTTTACATCCTTCGGCACGCTTGACCAGGGCATATCCTAATAGATGATAGATGTATGAGCTCGGATAGAGAAGCTAAAAAATATACCCACTACAGAGCTTTTCGAAGTTGATCACCAACAGCGAACACAGGGGACAGCTCAAGCACAAGGTCTGTTTAAATGTCGATTCCTCAAAGAGCTAGACGGTGCATCTATTCGGACGGAACGTTAGACGCGTCGTTGATATCATCCGCGCCGTAATCTATTACAATATCCGTCGAACACGCGCTATCATACGTTACAGCACCCATTGAAAAAACTACGTCAGCTGTTTGGGAGAGAGGAGCAGAGACGCTCTCATGTGATAGGAATCTGCGCTTCTGGAATCCGCTTAAAGCGCATTCTACATTGCCGCTTCGTACAGTAATGATAAAATAACGATCTTGATATGTCGCCGGATGAGCAAGTACAATGTCTGAATGGGACAGTGTGTCAGGTGCAGCGTTCAGGTTTCAGATCTTACGGAAGCGGAAGGCTCAAGGCTTTGGTACGTCGCTCACTCTTATATTCTTTACTTACCACCCAAAACTGTACTATTTGCCTCCCGATCCATCCCTCTTGAACCATGACCCCCTCTCCAGACAATAGTGTTGACCAGCTCACGATGTGTAGCCGTGTAGCGGGTAACTACATCGTCTCATATGTTATTGACTGCTCACCACGCCTAGAGGTCTCGACGTTAATCAATGGGATAGAAGATGAGCGTGTCAGGGAGGGGATGACACACGCCGTGGATGCTTTAGAGGAGGGTATGTCGTCCTACAGTCTTCGGTATCGACACTGACTACACACAAACTTCAGTCGCTGCCGAATACAAATACCTGAACAGTACATACCGCCAGAATTGGGAGATCGTAACAGCTGGTGAGTACGATAGCCACCCGGTTCCTCTCTCTTGCTCATGAGGAAACAGAGATGGATCGCTTGGCTGCAGACAACGTTTCTCTGAGAAACGCCTTAAGGAAAATTGAGGACACCCTCCTTGCTATACGCAGCGTGCTATCTTCTCGTGGGGGCACATCGTCCCATATAAATACGGTGGATAACGGCGTTGGAATCGTCCGTCGCGCCCTGGTACACAATCGTTTTGGGATGTATCGCGTCGAAGATCCCATTAGCTTTGAAGACGGCGACCTTTCTACATAACCTAGCATACTGCATCGTGTACAAAATCACCATTATTGGGCATTACAGAACTCGGAAATTTCGAAAAGGGCGTTGCTGGCCGATCATCGCTAATTCTATCTGGCCCGATTCGGAGGTTCCGTATTTGGCTTCGCCGATTGAATGCTCAGCGCCTCGTTCTCTGCCCGGGAATTAAGTTGTTGCTGCAGTTACATTCTCTCGTAAAAAAAATCCCAGGGGTGTCAAACAGTAGTAGTAGGGGCACTGAAGATGTTAGAGATCTAGGATCAGTAACCTTCAGCAAGTGAACCAAGCCCATTGGAGAAAGTATGTAAGAGTCACCGGGCGCTACTTCGTTCTATATTAAGCGGCCTGTTCTACAACCTCTGGGCCAGCAAACTTGCTCCTTGCTTCTCGATGGTTTCGGTTGAACACGCGGTTTATCAATGCTCGTCAATTAACCGCTTGTGCTGGTCATAACCCAAAGTTTAGTGAACGGGGCTATGAACGAACTGAGTCCGCCTTCTATTGAGAACGGCGCATCATTAGAATCAGGCCGCGTTTAGCGCAACGGCTCCACGGCCATCACTTGGTGCTGAGGCGGCTCCTTCACGAAGTCTCTAGGCAGAAGGTTTCTCGTACCCTCTTTTCTTCCCCTTTTGCACTACCTATCTCACATCCTGATACATTCTTTCCCAGCCGCGCTCTGTTGGAGAGCTGGCTGACGATATTTTTTAGTACGGTTTTGTATGTTACGGTATGAGGTGGATCTAAGCTCCGCCGCCGTCTATATTCATGAATCAGCTAGTAACTTGCAACACGAAGGTTAAGGGCAGCTCGCCTTACTGGCAATGGGGAGTTATTGCTTCATGCCGGGTTACGCGTTCTGGAAGGCGTTGGGCGCTTAGTTTCTGATGGATCTCGCCCCTTTCAGACCAGTAGTATATTAACAGTGAGACTTGAGACGATAGTGGACTGATTGTCTCGCACCAACTTATCCTCATCATGTCTGACACTGATAGCGAGTGCTACAGAACCTCAGACGACGAGTTTCTCAAAGCAATGTCGGACAGTGATGGAGGAGGCATCGGTAGGCAACTATATATGGGGTGACCCTCCTATCATGTACTAACCGAATTTGTCCTCAAACAGGGTCTGAATGGCTGCGCTTACCCGCGGAGCTCAAGACAATGATAATGAGGTGTCTGGGGCTTGGTGGTCTCAAATCTCTGGCGCTTGTCGATGCATCATCGGCACACCAGGACCTACGTCTTCATGTCAAATCCTTAGTCGCCAGAGCTGGTCTTCGGATTGCAGACGTAATTAACATGATGCGGGAAACAAGCACTGTCATATCAGGTTCAGGTGCGCTGGTTGTCGTTGTACCTTGCTCATTCGTGAATGAAGGGCTGGACTTTTTCTGCCCCTTCGACGAGCGAGATACAGTCTTCCAATTCTTTCGAAAGTGCGGCTACGGCCCCCCCAAGCGAGGGAAAATCATCTCGATGTCCACAAGGAATCAATACGGCGGGGATGAAGACTTCCACAGCAGCTTCGTTATCCCATCCTCCATCGAAGCCTTCTATCACCTAGATCATGAAGAAACAGGGTACCGTGTGTCTATTGTTCAATCCCGCAGTATGTCTGCAATTGCGCCGATATTGGGGTACCACAGCACCATTCTCATGAACTGGATTTCGTGGGACGGGATCAGCTGCCTATACCCTGCCCTAACGATGGACTATTTAGGTGAGATTTGCTCAATAACCGTTGCCTGGCTCTTGCGCTCACGATGTCCTGTAGGGCTCACTACAGCTTTGACGTACAACTATATAATCTCTGACCGCGTCAGTCGAGCCATTGCCAGGTATCGTAATGAAGGATTCACCCTGCACGAAAGATGTTCGCAAATCATATTTCATTCACCCGATAAATGCTTCGCAGGACGGGCGCAGGTTTTCAAAACACCAGATGGCCTTCAGTACTGGTCGAAGGTCGTGAACCCCTACTGCAAGCGGAGCATCAGGGAGATCAATGGATGGGGTACACTTTCCATGTCATTTGACGCTGGTGGAACCGTTGCTGACCATGACCTTTGCGTCACCTGGAAGTTGAGTATGTTGTACTTGGGGAGAGAAGGGATGGTTAGACTGATAGGGGGGACATCCGACAGCGCATGGGTCTCAGTGCAAGATAAAAGATACTACCAGTACAACGGGGTCAAATCTTTACCCAACCACGACCCGGATGCAATCGCGACAGTAGTCAATGAGGACGATGTCCACCTTTTCGATGATTATCTTCATGGGGACTAGATATAGTTGATCCGCCGAACGTTAGTCTCTTACATATATTAATACACCTCCTCTCAACCGAAGCCCACGTACTGGTCACAGAATGGATCTATTTGATCAAGGGCGCAACCCTTCGATTAAACTGGAAGATTGGATGCGCCACTCTAAGTATGGAGCAGTCATTCGTATGCCATACCGTTTGGTCTTGACTGACCTTTGGCCTCCTGGAAATAAAAGGCCTAGAACATGCAGAAATTCCTTGATATAACAAGGCGCTGTTTTATCTGGTTCGCCCATCCTATCCCTCCTTTTTGGCAAAGATCTACGGGTATGTCTCGACTATGTCCACCATACATCTCGGTGTGCCGCTATATCAAACACAACCTGAGCAAATTCTGACGGCTTATAGATTGTTTTTGGGCTCGCATTCCCAATGAAATGCGTAACGAGATCATGTCCTACATGAACATCATGGACCTTGGTAACCTCGCAAAGGTGGACCCCGTTTCTGCTCACGCTCATGTCCGCCATCGAGTTAGGGTCGTCCTCGCGAGGGCTAGCCTTGGGTGCTCTGAGCTCATGGAGCTGCTAAAACAGACAGGATCCGTCGTTTCAGGCTCAGCGGCGCTAGTCGTATTCATGCCTTGCGCATTCGAGAACCAAGGGTTAGACATCATGTGCCCTTTCGACCAGTTGGACAGAGTGGTCGCTTTCTTGGAGCTCAAGGATTACGACTTCTTTGAGACAGTGTCTGTCTACCATGCCAGTAAGGAAGAGACTCCAGATAGCCAACCCTTCCAATCCAGCTTTGCAATTACAAGGTCGATTGCGTCTATTCATACGATGGTGCATGTCCCCACTGGTTACATGGTCTCTATCGTACGGTCCCGTTGGGTCTCTTCTGTCGCCCCTATATTGGGATATCACAGTACCTTACTCATGAACTGGATATCTTGGGACAGTATTGTGTCAGCTTATCCTCTTCTCACCGCAAGGCGTCAGGGTAAGTGCCTAGTAGGATGACTTCGTCTATCGCTAAACGTCCAAAGGTTTACTGACTTGCCCGCCTACAAATAAGCGGATCAACGCCAGATTGAAGGACGCCCTGGATAAATATCGCGCTCGAGGTTTCGATATTCTCGATGACTGTACGTCCATGGAGAGTCACGACAAAGAAGCTTGCCGCAGAGGCGCTCCGGTCGAGTTTAAGACCCCAGATGGTAAGTCGAGGATGTCTCGCGTGCCTAACCCGTATTGCACGCGATGCATCCGTGAGCTTCACACTTGGGGAACAGTCGCCATGGCCTTCATGGCATACGATAACGTCGAAACCGAAGAATACTGGACACGCTGGAAGTTGGGTCATCGACATGACCCAATGGTAGATAAGGATGACGTGTGCTGCCAATATAACGGAGCCGCTTGGGTAGAAGTGGATTCCGGTGACTGGGTGAAGAGGTACAGGTCCAGCACGGACTTTCAGTAGTGCCATAGCATTCTTATGAATGTATCTCTCCAATCAGACTATCAGACTGCCGTTCGCCTCCTGGTGTGTCGTAAATGACAAGCTTCCATTTTCTTCCCCGCACATAGATGAATATATAGATGAAACGCAATCTCTGAAAACGTCCTTAATAGCGAGATGATCACGGCAATCAGAGGTGCTCACATTACCCCCGCCATTCCGTTAAGCTTTCAGTATGAAACTGGGTCATTGGTGGACAAACCATGCCGCCTCTGTAGGTGGACGCGTACCACTTGGTCGACGGCGCCTCCCGTCTGGCATAAATGGACCCGCACTGCGGATAGATGCAGTTTACCAGACCTTTACCCCCCAAATACCTACCTTACTTGCATTTCCTCGACCATGCCCCTATCAGCTCAGGAAAATGAGTTTGGTCCACCAAGAAAACCTAAACTTATATGTGCATCGTATTTCCGTGTCCGCAGCTTAACATATGCTTACCAGCATCTAGCTTTTCATTGGTCGATTTTCTCCAAGGAGATCCAGATCAACATACTTTCCGCTCTCAACATCGTCGATCTCACGAGCTTCGCCGACGCTTTTCAGGCACCATCTGTTCGACGCCATGTTGACGACCGAGTAGGTCGATTGGCTAGGCGTGCAGGTCTGAGCGGCAGCAGTCTGAGGATGATGTTACGCGAAACACACTCTGTAGTGTCAGGCAAAGGTGCACTGTCTGTGCTTCTTCCCGGAAGCGTTGTCGATGATTGTCTGGATGTTGTGTGCGGGAAGAATAGCGTAGGTGGCGTGGCATCGTTCCTGGCTCGAAATGGATACACGGGGATGGTCTCTTCCACAAGTGCTGACTTCCACCCAGGTACCCACCCCCAGGCCCAACGAATCTGGGTAAACCTAGCCATTCAATCCGCAGTGCGAAGTGTCTCGATAATGACGAACGTTCATACCGGTTACCTTATTTCGATTATTCAATCGTCCTCGGACTCTCCGTTGGCGCTGGTCGTAGCATATCACAGTACCCTCTTGATGAACTGGATATCGTGGGATGCTCTGAGTTGTGCCTACCCAGCCCTTACAATGAATTACATAGGTGGGATCTGATCTATGGGTAGACAAGAACTAACTAACTCCATCACCAGCACTTACCGCGACGATATCTGCTGATACAACAGTGTATAATCGAGTGGAGAAGGATTTGGAACGCTACCGATCGAGGGGTTTCCACATTTTCGAATCATGCACGGATTTGCCCTATCACTCCCTTGAGGATTGCGCCAGAGGTCGGTCCCAGGAGTTTTCTACGCCGGACGGCAATCAGTTTAGGAGCGACGTATACAACCTGTACTGCAAACGGGCCGTTCGCGAAGTAGACGATTGGGCTACTTTCGTGTCACCTTTCGAAGGTGTAGACCGCCTTGATGCTGATGATGCACTTGTCAGGTGGAAACTGAGCCACAGATATGACGAAGCTGACTCCGTGCGAAGGGATACCAAGGGTAGATGTAGACAGTCCGCATGGATCGAAGTTAAGCGGAACCAAAGTCATAGGTTCACTAGCCGTAGCGACGTTGAGTCCTCATCCACAGGAGTAGATTCGGATGGAGAGCTGATCGACGACGATGAAGCCGATACACATGAATGTTCGCATTAGATAGCCATTGAGTAGAGCGCACCTCGACAGTTAATGAAGACCTGCTTACTCTTCGCTGCTCAGAGTCACTCGGCCCTTCTAGGTATGTGAAAGCGGATAGATATAGGGGTGCGGAACCCCCGAGTAAACTATTTGAACGGCAATAATGGACGGAGGACTTGCGATTGGCGGAACTCGTTGGGGTGATTTCCTGAGAGACCATTTAGATCAGTTTGTCGTGCGAATGATAATGTTGTGCTTCTTACCTCTCCGCCATAACCTTCCTACCGTCGTCCCTGTAGAAAAGAAGCATCGACTACGATTACACGGCCAGTGTTAGCAGTATCAACGTCGAAATGTTCCCAGGACTGCCGGGTGAGGAGCATAAATACTCAAGCAGTGCAAGGCCTGATGATTGGACAGCAGCAAACAATCAGGAGGGATCGAAACAGGAGGGATCGGAGGTGGTGTGTAGAGATGGATATGCAGGCACTCACCCTCATCACCCTGTCGGCGGGACCTCTCTCATTGTGGAACGAATCGCGCGTTTCGCTACATGGCCGACAATGGTTACAATGGCTGCAGTGTGCCATGATTGGCGTATCAACGCTCAATTGGAGGCCGAGCTAAGAATTCTGTGGGTCCTACGCCACATCTTGCCGATCTTCGCAATCGATGCCGAAGAATTCTTGTACTTCCTAGAGATCTGCGGCGGTGCAGTTGTCGGGTCTGTAGCCCACCGACTGCTCATGATTGAAATGGACGTGAAAGGTTGCGGATCTGGTGACCATGGTGAAGATTGTTTCGCAGGGTGGACTGACGAACAGGGGGGAGGAACGATGACGGGGCCACTAAGAAGACTGTCAGTCATGGTTGCACCAGGAAGGTTGCACTTGTTCCGAAGGCTCGTCGACAGTGGAGAAAGTGATGGCTGGAAGGTGGTGGAGGTTGACGATATAGCAGGGGGGAAAAGATACACTGCAAATATCTTGGAATGGGGTGTAGGAATTGGGGTACGAATTCGATTACTCGAACACTGGATTGATCTGACCAAGACCCGCAGCGATTGCGGGTGATCGAGGCGAAGGAGACGGTCATCGCCTGCCTTGTCAATAGTTCGACCACAGGCGACATGGTCGCGATCAGCCACGACCGAGTGCTTGTGATATATCCATGCCTTTCGCTTGCTAACAAGGCCATAGTACGCTGGTTTCGCCCTGAGCACGAGACAGCTTTACCAAGAGATCGGCCTTGCTATCCGAAGGAACACCCTCTGGACCAGCCCTGGTCATTTTCATGTTCGACGTCCTGCCCTGCAAGGTGGAGGAAAGCACAGAGAGGGGAGGGTATCGCTGAGTTCTTTTGGAGCAGATGTAGGGAGCGAATGGTGGTTGAGCAGGTGGCAATTGCGAAAATGATCGGATATATGCCCGACTGCTGCGGCGGGTTGAGGGGGGAGGCTCCATGTCATGCGGTTCTAGCAGCATGGGAAGCTGACAGCCTATTGGATGGTGATGAGACAACCTTCAAGTGGCGTGTTGCTACTTTTCTTCACCAACACGAGTAGTGAAATTCCAGTAATATGATAGTAGCACTGTAGTTCAAGCCAAAATTGCATCAACCCCTGCAATGGTATGCAACTCCGACCTGAATGGATCATGGCTGAGTCGCCACTTCAAGATCCCGAGCGCTTAATAGGCCTCAATGCCCCAAGCGTGTACTGCCTATCAATACGAGCACCTCGACCACACACTGCTCGTCGGACGCTGACTGGGTTGTTATTATTCTCATATATAGTTACACGGATACACATATAAACTGTAGTTTTTATCAGCTGTTGGTGCATATATATGGTCCAAATCGGATCAGATTGCACCAAAGGATCACGATGATCTTTACGATTCTGTAGTCCAAGTGAAAAGAGATAAATGATCTCAGGGTTCGAGGGATTGATGAGGCGCTCGATCACTCACCTGTTGGTGATGCTGCCAGAACCTAAAGGATGAGGAAAGGTGGTGGAATAGGAAAGAATGGAGGGATGACGATGTGGCCCTGTGCCGTAATGAGAATGAAACAAGGCTTCTCGGCGAAGCAGCGGGGACAACAAGAATATAAGGAGTGACGATGCTTCGTTGAATTGAGAGGCTCAAACTCCAATGATAATGAGAGCGAATTCCGGTGGAAAGAAGTTGTATTGAAAGGTATGAGGTAATAAAACCTGCTGGGAGGAAGAAAAAGAACCAGGAGACCAATACAGGCTTGAACAAGGCTTGAATACTCTACAGCACCGGGCAGTACTCTTAAGCCTATATTTTTAGTTAATGAAATATTGTACAATCGTCCGGCTATCGTAGACACCGGTGAAGCTGAAAAGAATGAAAATGAAAGAAAGAAAGATATAGGTAAAATGTGTGTGAGGATGGAGCAGAAACAGCCAAAAGGAATAGACGAGCTCGGTGAATCAGCGCCGAAATTGAATAGGGAGTGTCATACCCATATCGGGTATGTCGCGCCACGGCGTACGGATCCATCATTCCGTCTTCAGATGAACAAGGGTCCTTAGACCAGCCTCCACTGTTCACACCAAGTGTTTTTCATTTACTGCACGATCTGAAGCAACTAAGGGAGGTAACCCATTGTATTACTCACAACTGACACAAGATGCCGAGTCAAAATGCCGAGGTATTGCCGTGCAAAGCATCGGCCTCTTTACCCACAGGTTCGTTTTTGTGTATCGTTCCTTGACACACGCCATGGAAGATCTGGAGGACGTGCTTAGCTTGTTTAGCATAGGTTCGTAAATGAAAGGACATGCCCCCATAAAGTGGACTCAGTTGAGCCTGGACAGTAGTTGTTAGCGCCGAATGATTTCTTCAACCTTGGATGAAGGGGATGGAAAGCAAGAAGAAGGAATGCCTTGTGTCGAAAAGGTCGAACCCATAGGGGCTACCAGCCGGTCCGGTCCTACTCCGGCCTTTCATCATCGTCCTGCCAAAGCCAATATCACGGTTATCCCACTGACCACGACTTCCAAGAGCTCAAGCGCTCGCCTCTCGCACATTTGCTTCTAACACCTCAGGAAACAGTGATACCGATACCTGAACACTCCTCGTAATACATCTGACGAAGATGGGCCTTTCCGTCAAGATACTGCATCTCTGAAGCAGCAGCACGAACGCAGCGCAAAACACCATCCTTGAGGTGCCAACGACACCAGATGGCAGGCTCTTCTCAACGAGTCCGGCGTTATTCTGAAGGCGGCCAAGCTTTGCTGGTCGAGTCGTATCTCACCGAAGACTAGTTCCATGCTTGTAAGCATGCTTTGCTCCCCTCATTCGTTCATCCACTGACGCCTCAAACTACTCGTCAGTACTTGGCTGGTATATCTAGTGGCCCAGCAAATGCGGCGTTTACAAGAACCTGGTCGAATAAGCCTAATCTGAGCAGCCGACGCGTCCTTCACGAGGAAGATTGCAGAACCCGCTGAGACGTGAGTAGATGTCCGCCTATTCGAATCCTTCATTCACCAAAACTGACCCAACCAACCCCTACAGCCTCACGTATGGCGGTTCCATCCCTATACGGATCTAACTGGCCTGTCGGTGGTGCAACGGTCCATGCATTCAACGCTACACTTGTCCTTCCGCCACCCAAGGATGACATACATGCGCGTGAATTCCACCATCTATTCTCGTCTTCGCCCATAAACCGCGCTACTATCCCTACCCACTTACACTGTCTACGGCTCACTCGTAATGAAGCTGCTCTTCCCACCCTTCCCTCTTGCCTTCGCCTCAGTCTGGATTCGTCAGGATCGACGTCTTGGACATGTTCCATCCAGATGTGCCACGGACCGCGCGAGACTCATCCACGTCTCCTCGAATGCTTCACTGAGGGCGAAGGGTGGCCATTACGATTGAATTCACATTGCGCTACGTGGTAAGTTGTTCCCTATTTCTCGATCAAGGAAGGAGGAAGAGAGCTGACGTGATCCATAGTGGCGAACTCCTGGACCGTGTAGACGTCTACGAAACCTCGACCACCTTCCCTTCCCCGACAATGTCCTGTCTCAATTCAATCCTCCCGCCTCGTATTCGGTCCTCACCACCAGTCCTCATCACATACACCCGCCACCTCGTCCTTGACGAAACAAGACTTTTTAGCCGGGTCTCATGATCACTTGGCAGGCACCCATACCAAACCGTTCCATCGAGGCGGGGCATCCACGCTCCCTCCACCTACATCCCTCTGCCCATTTCCTTGCACGACCCTCATACCGACGAGAGGAGCACACGATGGCTTCGAGGAGGGCTGGTCTGCTACCCTCGACGAATAGGGTCCGGTCTTCGTCAAAGCGGCTGGGAGGCACGGCAGAGACGAGGACGCGAAGATGAAGAAGAGTAGGATGTGGCATGTGGCGGAACACCCATCCTAGACGACGCACTCAGCACGCGCGCTAGGCCTTCCAACGACCACCAAATCAAATGTTTGGTCATCTCCACCGAAAACGACGCAGTACCAGGCAAGAGGGATATTGTCGGCGTCTTCGAGCACAAGGCGTGGTGGGCTGTCTTCCTTCTTCCTCCACTCCACCCGTCCTCGGCTTCTGGGATCTGCGGATGAGGAGCGGGGAAGAAGGCAGATAGTCTGAGGGCTACCTGCCGCATGGCCGTGGATACACGAGCCGTTCATCCCATTGGATGAACAGTGCCAACACGGGAGAGTTCCTATTCGTACCAATACAGACGATGCACCCGGAACGCGATCATTATGGGCAGAGGGATTGGTTAGTGGGCAGGTCATACCATTTGGTTATCGGGTTGGCGTATTCGTACTGTCATCACCAAAAGGTGGGCAACATTTTCGTACATTTTGGCACATTGGGAGCCTATCTTTGGCTTGAAATGTGGAGGTTAAATTAAAATGGCGATTTTACGTCTACAATGCTCGTTGGTGCCTGACAATGAGGCGTTGGGATGACGCGCGACATCGGTGATGCGCGTCCTCCCCGAAGGCTTCTCTCGTCCCTGTGGACTCTCCAAACGTCGTCTAACAAGGAAATTATGGATAATAGAAGGGTTTAGCTATGCTTTATAACGTCCAGGTACTCATATTATAAGGAAGGGAGATTGAGAGATATGGGACTGTCTAGGCTTGGCAAGATTTTGGTGCATTTTCGCGCTTCGCAATGGGCCAAGGACTTTTAAATGCTGGCTTGGCATTTTGATCCGCAGTCCAGGCTTCCAATGGCGCACTGGTGTTACAATGCATCGAGAGCCTTACAATGTTCCAAAATGCACCAAAATGTTCCCCGCCTTTTGGTGATGGTGGAGATGTCACATAAGTGTCGCGATGGATAGGCAGTTGTATACTGAGACTACAAGCTTGCTATTCTACCTACGAACTGCAAATCTAGATCTTTCGCCCTCTTAACAGCCGAGAATGCGTCACAGGCTCGCTAATACCGACGCACGAAGCACCTCTTGGAAACAAACCTCGAGGGATTTGTTGCATGCCAAGTCCAAATCGAGGAATGGTCCAGGTTTGGTCATTTGCTGGGTAATAAATAGGGAAGATTATGGAAAACGACGTGGACAATGAGGAGGTATCTTGAATATGACCACTTTTGACCTACGATATCGTGCTATCACAAAGTACAGGTAGAAAGAACGCCCAAGGAAAATGAATTGAGTACCTAATAGCATCTGACATGGCTGAGCCGAATCGGCAAAAAGTCGAGGGTACAAACGCAATGCGAGGTCAATCAGAAAACCGGAGAGCTCAAACTGCCACCCCCTTCGCTCCCCTCCTCAGCGTCGTAGTAAGCCTCCTCGCCTTCAGAGTCGGGGCTGTCTTTGTTGTGCAGGGAGAGTTGGCTGATCTCGGGAGGGTTCGTGACGAGATTCACTTACATTGGATGCTGGATGCTGCGACATCGATTAGCACAGAGAGAGGGGCTGCAGAACGTCGGAGTGAAGGGGAAAGATAGACCGGTGACCGTCGCTCTATGAGCGAGCTCGATAGAGCGACCGGTACAGCTGAGTTCGAAACAGGGGGGCGCTGAATGCCCACGCCAAGTGCTACCCGTTTTGGGATGAGACCTTTTTGGGATGAACGCCATCATTGATCTGCAGCCAAATCGAGTTGGTGCGGGTTGGTAGACCCGGCAAGCGGGGGCGCTTCCTCGATAGGGGCCCTCGTCGACCACAATCAGACCCAAAAGCTAAATAATACATATTAACGAGTCATTGGGAATGAGATGGCTTCTTTTTTCCTACCAGAATGGCGCTGCATGGCTCAGGATGACCAGTTGCTTGGTAGCCACTGTTCGGTGCCTTGGTTCGGTCGAAAGAAAGCTCACTTGTAGGAAAATAAGTTATTTGGATGATATTTTAAGCTTTATCTAAGGTTTCTATTACTCTCATTGCAGGTGAAATCGGAACATTGTCCTGCGGGCTACAAGACTGCAGCGGGAGATCAGCGCCATCACCAGCCGGATTTGGGCACATCCCATAACGGGTAGCACTTGGCGTGGGCATTCAGCGCCCCCCTGTTTCGAACTCAGCTGCACCAGTCGGAGAATCGAGGATCCTCCTAGTCCTCATTCGACGACTGGTTACGAGTCTAGGGGAAAGAGGGGCAAGAGTGCGGCCTAAGTTTGATGGCGATGCATGGTCACATGAAGAGGTTCCACATTTGGAACTGATAAGCGCCCATCAAACTTTGGCTGTACATCCACACCCGCTCGGCTCTAGCTTCCTTCTCGTATTGTAACTGACCGCAAAGACCGTCAGAGCTCTTGGCGGTTCCATCTGTATATACCTCGTCAGTAGTCCATCACCCCAAGCTCACGCGTTCAAGGGCTATACCTTTCCTTGCTCTTTCCAAACGTCTAGCTGGTCGCACGGTTTCCGACCTATTCCCGTCTTCAGCCCAAATCCGCGACACCTATCCATTATCCTACACCGAGGACCACCTCTGTTGGATGGCATCGAAGAGTTTTTTTCTGCCCATGCGTCCACCCCGGTCTAGGTATCGAGTCAATCGTGATCAGCGTCTTGGATATGGCCCATCTAAATGCACTGCGAGCAGTTGATGAACCGTGCAAGGCTTATCCTCATCTGCTCAAATTTTGCACCAAGAGGTGAGAGGTGGCCAACACAACAACAGAGAATTGAATTCAGACTGCACCGCCTAGTATGTTCTTCCCTATCTCTCATTAGGGATCAGAGGATGAGAGTTGACGTGACCCATAGCGCCGTACGTTCAGACCGCGCAGATGTCGACAAGTACTGACCAACTGCCAGGTCCTTCCTTCCCTCGATCACATCTTACTTCACTTGATTCATCCACCTCATCTTCAGCCTTCACCACGAATCCAAATCGCATCAAATCGCCGTCTCTGCTTTGACGAAAAAAGGCTTTTCGGACAGCTCAGGATGCCCATGCCAAGTCCTTTCATCGAGACGGACCATACACGCTCCCGCCACATCCCTGCACATTTCCCGCTGCACGAAGCGGCGCTGCCAATGCCGGGGAGCTCCTAGTCCCACAGAGGGCCGATGGTGTGTCCCAAGGGCGACGAGAATGGGCCGAGCAGATGTTTAGAAGGGCGAGTCACGCTATTTGGCTGTTAGCTGACAGATTCAATGGGTGGAGATCCGGAAAGGCAGTCGTATACTCGGAATGTTAGTTTACTACTCTAACTATGAATTGTCAATCGAGATATTTTGCTCACTTTACAACGAGGACTCGTCGAAGGCTCACTCTCGATGATAGTACCGCCATACAAACATCATCGAGGAACTCTTGGAGCAAAGTTCGAGGTTTCGTTGTTGGTCAAGTCCAGGTCGGGAGACGGTACCGTTACCGACTGGGTATGTAATGAAGATGATGCAAAAATGACATTCATCGGGTAGGTATCAATGTATCTGGATACTTTGTCTATTAAATGGTAGAGACGCGAAATCGTAGGGAATGAAATGTAGAAGGTCATAGCCATCCTCATTGTGCAGGGAGACTCGAGTAAATTAGGGGTGGCGCGTAATCAAGGCCCTTTCGAATTCAAAGTCTTGCAAGAGTTTGGCAATGGCACCGTGGCCGTTGGCCTGCGCAGCCGACATCGCAGTGTGTCCGCCAGTAGGTTTCCTGATTGAGATGTCAACACTGGGTACGTCGAGGAGAAGACGAACACCTTGATCAGTGTGTTTCCATCCGAGTCAACTGCATTGCCATCGAAAATGCCAGTGCTGAGCAGGAGTTCGTCAACATGAGTGCTGACCGGCCGTTGTTGCCGAAGAGATTGACCTGAATCTCGGAGTGCACTAGAAGGAGTTTGGCGACGCCTTTGTGGCCCCGACGAGTAGCCAGAACGGCAGCCAGCGATTTGCCGTTGGGTTAACTTGACGCCACGGTGCTATATAACCCTCATAATCGACCAGTTTGACCTGAATTTTGGGTTGCCACAGGAGGAGCTCGGCAACGGCTTTCCGGCCCCAATGAGCAGCCAGGGCTGATCCGTGTTGTATAGTATGATTGACCCAAGACAATCCAAGTCTCTGAAACTACCCAACCAACCGCCAAAGAACATAACGCGTCAAGCCCACACCAAGAAGGGCCATCGCTCCTGCACAACAAAGTTCAAAAGTTCGGCTTTCACTCCGTTTGCCCTGGGAGCTTATGCACCAAGACTAATAGCTCACCTGCGTACCTAAGAGCCTTGAAACCACCCAACGCAGTCAAGATTGCAGCTGAAATCGGAGAACCTGCGATGGATCCTAGATCCAAGGGAATAAAAAACATCCTAGTTTGGTTTCCTACAGCGTCTGAACCGCCGAGTTCCAATATTGGGTTGGTAAAGAGTGAGACGTTAACTCCCGAGGCGAAGCTGGAATGGAAGTGTATTAACTGGATTAGCATAGTTGCGTGGATGGAGGATGACGGAGGGTGGACGTACCCGTAGAGAACCGTGACTGCAATCAACCACTCCCTGACGGTGATAGGACCTAGCGCACTTGGATAAGCTCTCTTGGACAATAGAAGAGCGGGTAAGAGACATACCAACAGAGCCGCAGATGTACCCAGCAGCCTAACAGCCAAACAACAAGGTGGCATTCGCTATGGTGTCCACGAAAAGACGGTCGAGGTTCCGATCCGAGTGGCGCAAACACTGTCATAGGTCAGGACTAGAATTCAGACGCAGACACCAGTCACGCTTAGCCGTATGAAAAACGGAACAAGAAGACACTGACTGGTGTAGACAACGAGAAAGGTGACGAACCACGAGGCACAGTAGACCAATAATGGCGCAGATTTGAAAACTCTCCAGTTGGATAACCTTCCTGGAACGTTTCATAGGTTCGACGTCTTTTCATTACCAAAGATAACCTCAGCCCGGCGTCGCTGAAGATTGCTTAGGTGGAGGCCTACCAGATTCGTCAATCCCAAGCTGCCTGAATCTATATATCCGAATCGACCATGCACCTGACAGCTTCACGTCAAACCCTCAGCATATATCCTGTTCAAGAGAAACAAGACGACTTTTCATACCTTGGAAGCGGACTTTTCCCAACGATGGGCCTGATGGTTCCCTCAAGCGACGAGCCAATTGCCATCATAGCCATTGCTATGCCTGTCAGCATGCGACGACGGCTGGAGTATTGGGCTGCAGAGGCATACGCAGAATATCTGCACCGTGCTGTTGGGCGATCCAGAGCAAAGGAAGACGAAAGAGGCATGACTCATGCCAACGCCGAATCCTTGACACAGGAGAAGGTGCCAGTATCGGGGACATAGTGGTATGAGAAAGGTCAACGCGACGAGGAAATAGCTGAATAACGTCGATCTAAAGTATGCAAATTCGGATTAGCGTATGAATAGGAGGCTTGGAAGGAAAATGAGGGCGTACTTTGGAGGTTGGTTCAGCTTGTGGTCATGGAGAAACAGAGGATGGATTCCTTGAATTGAACCAGACCGTGCGACTTACGCGTTCCTGTGTAAGCTATTAGGGATGTGCGAAGGAAACCGAGGGTCTACTTACACGTTTGACATAAATTCCTGAATCTTTGACTGTTTCTTGGGACTTCCTGTACTTTTGGAATATCGAGAGAACGCACATAGTTTTGCTTAGCGTGGGTTCGTGAACGAAGGTAATTGCCCCAAGATTGGGTGCATACGAGCTTTCATAATAGGTATCAGCTTCGAATGAGGTCTTCGACCTTGCCTATCTCAGTATCTGGACGAAGGAGAAGAAGGATAGCTCGCGTAGTACCCAATTTAGGGGCTACTAACGGTCCGGTGCTCCTCCGGCCTTGTGTCATTCGGAGCCCCACCAAAGCCATCACGGCTATCGCACTGACCACAACCTCGCAGACCTCGTTTCTCATACCTTTGCTTCTAGCTTCTCTCGAAATCGGAACACAGCTTGAAATACAGCTGATGAAGATGGTCCTCCCCAGCACGAACCCAGAGCAACGCCTGAATGCATCCTCTGCTGGTCTGGTCGTATCGCACAGCAAGCGTATTGGACCTATCTAAACTTGCTCAGCTTCCTCTCCCTGTTCTTCGTATGCAGGGGGTAATGGCCTATTCAATGCTGCATTTACGACGAGCTGGGCCAATACGTCCATCCTAAGCAGTCGGCGCGTCCTTTGAGAGTATGGATGTAGATCACGATGAGGCGTCGTAGTCGGTGAGTAGTTGCCCGCCCTTCAGACTTCTGGTACCAAACCTCAACCGACAGACTTCTAAAGCCTTGTACGGCGACCCAACAGTGCACGTCCCCAATGCTACACTCCTCCTTCCTTCCCCCCAGGACGACCATACACCATCTTGCGAATCCTCACTTGCTGGCATCTTCGATCCAAACTGTAACACACCCTCACATCTCCAGGCCAACCCCCATCGCACTGCGCTCGGACTTGCACGGCATCGATATGCCCCTCCCTGCCTTCCCCCAACCCTAGCAACGCCTACCATACCTTGTGCACGAGTTCCCACCCAGATGCACAGAAGAGAGGCAAGGCTCATACACCTCTCCTCTCAGTGGGCCATGCGAGAAGAGAACGCGGGAAATAATTCGAAGCCTATTGACTAGCAGTCGTGCATCGTGTTACACGGTACGTTCTTCCCTGTCTCTTCGTTGGGGAAGGAGCAAGGCAACTAACACGATTCACTTTAGTGGGCACTTGTGGGCGTTTACGAGCTACTTTCACTTTCTCGAATACATCCCATCTCGTTCAGTCCTCCCATTCTCATCTTCGGCCTTCGCACCAGACCACCGCCCCTTGTTCGATGAAACAAGCCCTCCCTACCGGCCTTAACTCGGTAGACTCTCATCATCGAGGCGGAACGTTCAGGCCCATGCCACCCACAACCCTCCACCCGGCTCCTCAGCCGGTCGTAACAAAGATAAGAGGAGCGCGCAGTCAAGGGTTGGCGTGTTTTAGACTTCGCGAAGACGGGCGGGTCCTCATCATCATCAACGGGGACGGGGGTCATTCCAGGGGCGAGGAAGAGCTGGATGGCGAGGAGGACGAAGAAGAGATATCCTGCGAAACACCCACCCCGACCAGGAAATCCAGTGCGATCGATATCTGCGTCAGACCTTCCACCACAACCAAACCAAACGGTGAATCATACCGAAACACCCCAGCAGTCCAGAAGGGTGCTCTCAGCATAAAGGGCCTGGCCTATCGTTCCCTCCTCCCCCCATTCCACTCCCGACTTTCGGATGCGTCGATGAAGGAGATGACGAACGGTCCGAGGTCGCTGTATGGCCGTCACGACACGCGAATCATGCATCTACCATTGAACGAAGCGCTGCCTATCAGCAACAGGCAGTGGTGTCAAGGTGGGAACATAATAGATTGAACTATGGAATTACATCGAAGTAGCTACAACTTATATAGACTACAGAACATGTATCTAGAAGGTGTAAGAAGGCACTACAGACTAGGAGAATGGACGAATGAATAAGCGCGCAGTCGGCTAAGCGCCGATGCTGACTAATCTAATTATATACGAATGCCGGATTTGACTCGACATTCCCAACAGTCCCCCTCAAATCGGCATTCGGGGAGAGAACACATACACAGATAATAATACAACTGATGGCGGGGGCGCGCACGCCTTATCCGATCCATATACACGGTAGGCAGCGTGACGAGCATCACCTAATCCGGACTACACTTGGTGGGCAGCGTGACGAGCATCACCCAATCCAATCCTATACACGGTGGGCAGCGTGACGAGCATCACCCAATCCAATCCTATACACGGTGGGCAGCGTGACGAGCATCACCCAATCCGTTCAACACTTTGGTGGGCAGCGTGACGAGCTTCACCCAATCCATTACTATACACGTTGGGCAGCGTGACGAGCATAACCCAATCCGTACCAACGGGTTCCCTGGACAACGTCCATCTGGCGGGGGTCAACGACAATCCCGCATTCATCAGAGAGCCTTCAAGAGCTCGGGGAAACATAATACACAGGCCTGACGGCCTACAAGACAACTGTTCTGTGACCAGAACCATTTCCACCAGGCGCCGTACTGCGCCAAGACTGATTGATGCGCTCGACAGACTTTGATGCGCTCATCAATACGCGATTTCGTTAACGAGCAATATTTGTGCTGCGATCGAAGTTCGAGGATTCTTGGGGCTGAAACTTCTTGAGGTGTTCGTGAGCTTCATCTTCCATACAACTTGTGATGGTCTTCCCATCCGCGGTTCTTCTTGCATTGTGCCATGCCATGACCTCGGCCACATGACCATATACAGCAGGCCCGATCTCGTCCCATCAGTGCCTTGCTCCGTGATCCGTCTTCCGGCGGTCCCCCTTTCCTTCGCTCCTCCAATAGATCGTAACGTCGGTGATATCATCTTCTTTAGGAAGATAAGATAAGATACGGTGGAGTAGATAAGGCGACGGCAACGTTCCCACTATGAGCCAGGGCAGTGGTGTCAAGGTGGGAACATAATAGATTGAACTATGGAATTACATCGAAGTAGCTACAACTTATATAGACTACAGAACATGTATCTAGAAGGTGTAAGAAGGTACTACAGACTAGGAGAATGGACGAATGAATAAGCGCGCAGTCGGCTAAGCGCCGATGCTGACTAATCTAATTATATACGAATGACGGATTTGACTCGACATTCCCAACACTGCCAATGGTGGTGAGTTCCTTGTCCTACAAACGGTCGATGGTGTTCCAGGAACGCGATGAGAATGGGCCAAGCGCATCTATCAAGGGGAGAGTTAGATTCATGTGCTCTAGTTATCGGGCGGGATAATGGTTGCAAGGGATGGGGATTCGGACAGTTCGTCTTATACCTGATTCACTGCTCTACCTACAAAATGGCAGCCTATGTATTTCGCTTGCTTTACAACGAAGATGCGCCAAACCGTCTCATTGATCACTGGCATCTTAGGCGCGCCGCAGGTGTTCAAGGGTATGTGCCAGATCAAGTCAAAGTCAAGAGATGGCTTCGTTTCTTGAAACCCGGCAGGCCTGCATCGTCCGAGTCGAGGGAACACTTCTAGCTACCCCACCCACAAACCTCCACCCATCTCCTCAGGCGATCCTCGCAACAATGAGAGGATCACATAGCGAAACCGAGGGAAGGGCCGTTCTGTTCAAACAGGTCGCCATCAAGGCGGATGGTGGGCATAGCGGGGATGAGGATTCAGAAGAGCGGGTAGCGAGGTCAAGGACGGGAGTTATGAAACACGCTACGAAACCCCCACCCCGACCAGGAAAGCTAGCGCACTCAATACCCGCGCCAGGCCTTCCGCCCGCCAAATCAAAACACGGATGATTTTCGCCAGACAACGACGTAGCGGGAGGCGAGTAGGGCGGTGCTATCGGCGTCCTAGGGTACAAACGGCTACTTGCCGAATGGCGCTCGCGATATGCGAATTCTGCATCTAGCGCTGGACGAAGCGCAGACATTGAGAGGGACTTCTTCGTCTTACCAAGGATGGATGGCGTGCCGAGAACACGACGAGGATTGGCTGAGCAGGTGTTTAGAGGGCGATTTATGCTTTCTGGTTCTTGGCTGAGACTTGCAACGGATGTATATTCGCTGGTTGGTCTAGCTACGAATTATCAATCCACTTGTTTCGCTTACTTTACATCGAGGACGCTTCAATACCAACATATAAAACGCTCCGTGGAGGAAGGCTTAAGAGGGAGCGATGTTCGAGGGCTCGTTGCAGGTCAAATCCAGGGCTATCGTTTCTGCAGAAAAAATATGTGTCTTCACTTTCCCTGGGAGCTTACGCGGCCAGCAAGACTAATAGCTCACCTGTATGTACCCAACATCCTTAAAGCTCCCAACGCAGTCAGAGCCGCACCTGAAATCTGAAGAACGGCGATGACTCCCAGGTCCAGGGAAATAAAATAAAATATATCCCAGGTTGGCTTCCTATGCCGTCTGCGTCACCGAATTCGAATGTGGAGTTGGTCAAGAGCGAGAGGTAGATTCCCGAGGCGAAACTGGAATAATCGAGGGTCTGGTTTAGCGGGATCTTATGGATGGAGTATCAAGGAGGATGTAAGTACCTGCACTAAAGCACCAGGACTGCAAGCAAGGATTCTTGACTTTGCGCGTAGGGGCGAACCACAGGCTAAAATGGATGTGAGCTTGATAATTGTAGAACGCGTGGGCGAGGCGGTAAAAAGTGCCATGGCGTCTCTGATAAACCTTCACTAGCAATAGATGAGAGTCGAGCAGACGTACCAACAGGATCACACATGTGCCCTACAGTGGGGTCGGAAAAGTGATCGGAAATCAACATTTTCTCACGTATCTCCAGGCCTCCTCCTCGTCCCTTTTTGCCAATAGCTTCGCGAGATCGTGTTCCCTAGCCATAGAATTATATTTTAGTATTCTTTATACCCATAGATACACGAATATGAATTTACGTTTAAACATCTCTGCCATTAGCAGCCAAAGGAGCAGCAACACGCATTGGCACACATTTGGAATGCATGTCCAACTTCTCCTGGTCCAGAGACTTCCATGGGGCCTGGAAAGCCTTGATAATTTTCTCGATAGCATCAGGGATCTCTAGCTTCTTGATGATAATATTAAAGTCCATTCAAATTCATCCGATCGCGCTCAGTGGGGTGGAACATTGGTTGAAAATATAGAAGCCTCCTGACCAGATAATTCCTCCTCGTTTTCTCCCTTTTATGCTCACGCGATAGATCTGGAATACTTTTCAGACCAATGTATAAATGTATAAATGGCATACACGCAAAAAATACGCTTCATCAGACACATCCTCGCTGACCAGTCGTTTGCCGATGCTGCGGTCTCACAGTGACACTGCGCGGAATGTCCGTGCTGCCTGATCTGAACACAATTGGATGGATTTGAATGGACTTTAATATTATCATCGAAAAGCTAGAGACCCCTGATGCTATCGAGAAAATTATCAAGACTTTCCGGGCCCCATGGAAGTCTCTGGACCAGGAGAAGTTGGACATGCATTCCAAATGTGTGCCAATGCGTGTTGCTGCTCCTTTGGCTGCTAATGGCAGAGATGTTTAAACGTAAATTCATATTCGTGTATCTATGGGTATAAAGAATACTAAAATATAATTCTATGGCTAGGGAACACGATCTCGCGAAGCTATTGGCAAAAAGGGACGAGGAGGAGGCCTGGAGATACGTGAGAAAATGTTGATTTCCGATCACTTTTCCGACCCCACTGTACAGCATAACGACCAAAAACCGAGCTCGTGTTCGCAACAGCCACGGAATAGAGCGAAAAGTTGGTTAATCCCGATTCGAGAGACGCTCACACCCACATAACTCAGCACTAGAATCCGGAATGGGCGTCAGTCACACTGCATGTGTCAAACAGAAAGAAAAGTGGTACTTACTGACTGGTGGGGATATCCAGAAAGGTAACGGAATATGACTCGCGATAGACCGAGCATGGTGCTGACATGAAAGTTTCCAGTTGAATAATCCACCTGGAACGTTTCGTGGAGGGTGGAGCCTTCTCATTAGCTAAAGAAGTGAGGTAGTTGTCCGGGCGTCGCTCTAGACCATGTAAGTGAAGACCTACCAGATTTACCAACCCCAAGGGACTCATAAAGATGAAACTTCGTATCTGCATCTTGGTGGCAAATCTGAAAGGTTCACATCGAGGCATCAGCGTACTTCTTGTTCAATTGAGAAAATGGCTTACCCTAGTCTCAGAGGAGACCTCTCGAATGGTAGGCATGATGGTCAAGCGACGAGCCGATCGCTACCCATGCTCATGCATATAGCTCTCCTCGCTTCGAACAGGTGAGACACCGGCTGGCATTGGTCCGAAGAGGCATCTGCAGAAAATCTACGCAGTGCCGTTGAGAGATTCAGCGCGAGAGGTAGGGCAACAACAGGCAGACTCACTCCAACGGCAAATCCTTGACGGAGGGGGTGCCGGTACTGGGGACATAGGGGCACGAGGGAGATTGGAGCAACGAGGGCGCCGTTAAAAAGGAGGGAGGTGAGCCTGAAGCACCCAAGGTCGCACAGGCGTCCGACCGAAAGGCCTAGAATGAAGATGTGAGCATACTTGGGCAGCTGTAGTTCGGCTCAATGATCAGGTCGTGGATAAAATAGCAAAGGTCTTACTTCATTCGAGCCAGTCCTGCGCTTTACGTGTTACAGCGTGAGATGTCGTGGATATGCCAGTTAGCCTGCGCATTTGCTCACGTATTCGAGGCGTATTCGTTTTTGAGCATCGTTTCTTGAAAGTCACCTTGGAAGATCTAGAAGACGAGCTTAGTTTGCTGAGCAGCATGGTTTCGTAAATGAAAGAACTTGTCCCCCAAGAGCAGACGTAGCTGATCACTTACAATAGTTGGCTTTGAATGGGTTCTTCAACCTTGTCTATCTGGGTGAAGGGGAAGAAGAAGGATCGAAGAGGTCGAACCCATTTCCCGGGTTAGGGGCTACCAGCCGGTCCGGTCCTCCTCCGTCCTGCCAAAGCCATCATCACGGTTATCCCACCAACCACGACCTCACAGAGCGCTCTCCTCTCGCACTTTTGCCTCTAGCACCCCAGGAAACAGCGGTATCGACACCTGGACGCTGCTCGGAGAATAGCTCACAGAGATGGTACCTTCCGTCAGGATCCTGCATCTCGGGAGCATCAGGAGCACGGACGCAGAGCAGCAGTGCAACCTTGAGGTACCAACGACACCGGATGGCAGGCTCTGCTCGACTGGCACGCTGATATTCTGAAGGCTGTCGAGATTTTCTGGTCAATTCGTATCTCACCGCTGACCAGTTCCATGCTTGTAAGCTTTCTTAGCTCCGCTCATTCGTTCATCCGCTAACGCCTTGAACTGCTCGTCAGTACTTGGCTGGTACATCTAGTGGCCTAGCAAATGCGGCCTCTACAAGAACCTGGGCGAACAAGTCTACGCTGAGCCGCTGGAACGTCCTTCACGAGGAAGATTGTAGAAGACACTGAGACGTGAGTAGTTGCCCACCGATTCGAATCCTTCATTCACCAAAACTAATCCAACCAACCCCTACAGCCTCGCACATTGCGATTCCATTGCCATCCACCTCTACCTATTCTTTCGGTGGTCCAACGATCCATGTCTTTGACGCTACACTTTTTCTCCCCCCACTCTAGGATGATGCACATACGTGCGAATCCCACCATCCATTCCCGTCTTCACCCCACAACGATGGTTCTATCCCTGCCCACCTGCGCTGTATGGGGCTCACTTGGAACGAAGCTGCCCTTCCACCCATCGCCTTTTCCTTCGCCTGGGTCCGTCGGGATCGACGTTTGGAATACGTTCCATCCAGATGTACCATGGACCGCGCGAGACTCGCCCACGTCTCCTCGAATGCTTCACTGAGGGCGAAGACTGGCCAATAGACTAACGGACACTTGAATCCGCATTGCACCACATGGTAAGTTCTTCCCTATTTCTCGATCAGGGAAGGAGGAAAAGGGCTAACGTGTCCCATAGTGGCGAACTCCTGGACCATGCACAAGTTACAAATCATCGACCACCTTCCCTTCTCGACCACATCCTGTTTCGTCTAATCCATCCACCTCGTCTTCGGCCTTTACCACCAAGCCTCGTCGCATAAAGCCGCTGCCTCTTTGATAAGACAAAACCTTTCGGCCAGGTCAAACTCGGCAGCCACCCATACCAAATCGCTCCATCGAGGTTGACCATCCACGCTCTCCCCACCCATGTCCCTCCGCTCGGCTCCTTGCACGTCCTTCATACAGATGAGAGGAGCACACAACGGCGTTGAGCAGAAGGCTGGTCTGTTTACGCTCGACGAATAGGGTCGAGTCTTTGTCAACGTGGATGTGAGGCACGTCAGAGACGGGGACGCGAAGACGAGGAAGAGCGACGTTGCATGCTGCGTAACACTCACCCTGGCCACCGCACTCAACACCCGCGCTAGGCCAGCCAGCCACCACCAAATCAAACGGTTGATCATCTTCACCGAAAACGACGCAAGTCGCAGGCGAGAGGGACGTTTTCGGGGCTTGGAGCACAAGGGTTGTGGGCCGTCTTCCTTCTTGCCCTCCACTCCACCCGTCTCGGCTTCTGGGATCTGTGGATGAGGAGCGGGGAAGAAGGCAGATAGTCTGAGGGCTACCTGCCGCATGGCCGTGGATACACGAGCCGTTCATCTTCCACTGGATGAACGCTGCCAACACGGGAGAGTTCTCAGTCCTACCAATACCGACGGTGTACTTGGAACGAGAATGGGCAGGGGAGATGGTTAGAGGGGTGGGTCATACCTTCTGGTTATCAGGCTGGCATATTCATATTGTGGATGTGTTAGATAAAGGTCGCGATGAATAGGAGATCCCGTCGTATACTTAGAGATCTGGTTTGCTATTCTACCTACCACCAATCTAGATCTTTCACTCTCTTTACGGTCGTTGGTCAGGATGCGTTAAAGGCTCGCTGGTTCCCGTTGTACGATGCACCTGTTGGAAGCAAACTTCGAGGGCTTCGTTGCAGGTCAAGTCCAAATCGAGGAATGGTTTTGTTCGTTGCTGGCTATCACTAAAGAAGGCAGATGACGCAAAAGCAATGTGAACATCGGGTAGATATTTTGAGTCATTCGAATTGCGATATCGAAAGCATACAGTGAGAAAGAATGTTCAAGGAGCACGACTCGAGTACATAATAGCATCTAACATAGCTGATCCGAATCAGCAAAAGACGAAGGTACAAACGTAGTACGAGGTCCATCAGATATCCGAAAGTTCAACTACCATCCCCTTCGCTCCCCTCCTCAGCGTCGTAGTAAACGTCCCCATTGTCAGAGTCGGAGCTGTCGTGGTCGTGCAGGGACAGTTGGCTGATTTTGGGAGGGCTCGCGATAAGGCCATTTTGTGACTCAAAGTTTTGCAAGAGTTCGACGACATCATTGTGGCCGTTGGCTTGCGCCGCTGACATCGCGGTGTGCCCGTCCGTAGTGCTCCTGATCGTGATGTTGATGTTGGGTACATTGAGGAGCAGGCGAACAATGGCTGTATGCCCTTTTTGAGCTGCCATCTTGATTGATGTATCCCTATCGTTGTCAAATGTGTTGACATTGAATGCACCAGTGTTCAGAAGCGAATCGACAATTTCGACATGGCCGTATTCAGCAGCCGCCAAGAGTGCCGTTGAACCGTGGCTAATGGCCAAGTTGACCTGAAGCTCAGGATGCGCCAGGAGGAGCTTGACAACGCCTTCGTGCCCTTGGCTTGCAGCCCGCATGAGTGCTGACCAACCACTGTCATTGACCAGGTTGACCTGAATCTCGGAGTGCACCAGGAGGAGCTCGGCGACCCCTTCGTGGCCCTGATGGGCAGCATGTATGAGTGCTGGCCAACCATCGTCATTGACCAGGTTGACCTGAATCTCGGGGTGTGCCAGGAGGAGCTCCGCGACCCCTTCGTGGCCTCCGCTCGCAGCCCACATGAGGGCTGACCAACCATCCTCTTCGACCAGGTTGACCTGAAGCTCGGGATGTGCTAGAAAGAGCTTGACGACACCTCCGTGGCCATTGCGAGCAGCCCACATGAATGCTGACCGACCATTGGTGTTGACCAGGTTGACCTGAATCTCGGGGTGCGCCAGGAGGAGCTCGGCGACCCCTTTGTGGCCTTTGCTCGCAGCCAGGATGAGTGCTGACCAGCCATGGGTGTTGACCAGGTTGACCTGAATCTCGGGGTGCGCCAGGAGGAGCTTGGTGACGCCTTCGTGGCCTTTGCTCGCAGCCTGCATGAGTGCTGACCAGCCCTCGTTGCTGACCAGGTTGACCTGAATCTTGGGGTGCGCCAGGAGGAGCTTGGTGATGCCTTTGTGGCCTTGGCTCGCAGCCTGCATGAGTACTGACCAACCATAGTTGTCAACCTGGTTGACCTGAATCTCGGGGTGCGCCAGGAGGAGCTTGGTGACGCCTTCGTGGCCTTTGCTCGCAGCCTGCATGAGTGCTGACCAGCCATTGTTGCTGACCAGGTTGACCTGACACTAAATGGTGTCCTCATTGTTCACAATGTAGGGCAATATCCCTACGATGTTTGTGCACAATTCAGGGATACTAATTTTAGGTCAGTGGCAACCTCTTACCTGATACGACGCATGGAGATCCCTGTCCGATCCAATCACCGCCAATAACCATCACGCTCAAATTGGTAGTGGGCGGGCACAGCGGCGCAGCCCGACTATCCTGCTGATGCGGCGGGTTTGATGTAATGTGCTGGCGGGGTGAAATGGGTGCCCCTCCACAAATATAGATTCGTTCCGGGAGATCTTATATGTGTTTGAAAGCCTGAAGTTTGGCCTTCCGAACGCATATGCAATCGACAAAAACAGATAGCATTTTGTGATATTGTGGACCTTTGAATTCGCGGCCAGCCCGTCCAATCCTGAACTGCACTGCCACAAGGTGTTGGCTGCCTATCCTGGCGGGCTCGACCCGCAGCTGCACGATTTTGTTGCACAGTCGCATCTCAATTGACACTTTGATGCATATTCCGGCATGTGTCTTACCAAAACATCTTTGTACTTCAAAGCGCTACACATGTCAACTGGCATCCGGGGCCTGCAAGGGGCTTGGGGCACAATAGATCATGCGCCTCGCCGCCTTTACACTATGCGTGATGATATAGAGGCTATCTGACCTTGTAACACTTCAGGCCAGTGAGGAAGGAGGCGACAATCAGGGGGCCTCAAAAGAACCAGTCAGCCAGGTGCCGGGACTCGAACCACAAATGCCAAGAGTTGATGGTTGGGTCGTGCCCGTGCCATTCGGGGTCGACAAAAAACATATCGTGAGCTTTCTAGAGGGATTATAAGGAACGAGTACATAGATAAGCGCAGTAAAAGTGTGTAATATATAAAATAAGTAGCCTAGAGATATTTGGGTGCAATTCCGAGACCCTTTATAATTCGGTCAGACAAAATTTGACTTTGCCTTCACACTCGTGTAGTTTCCCCCAGGCAATCCACTCCTTCCCAGCACGAGAAACGGTCACGTCTTATTATAATGCCCAAACATACTCTAGAATCGATTTATATGACATTTGGTGTGTCCTATGTCCCTCATGACTGTTAAATTGCTTATTTACCCTATTCGCTGGGCAAACGCAAAAAATGTAAACAAAGTGCGAATTTGGAAGTGCGATCTAGAGTCAACGAATTGCACTGATGCCTTATAAACCTACAAATGCATACCCGTAGTACGCTTGTATCTTCTGTCAAATTCTTGCGCCGAAAGAATGTGAAATAAGCGCGTAATACCCACACGATTTGAATTGAGTATAATGTTTATAAGGTGGTGCCATTTCCTTCAATAGCTTTGATACTTTCCCCAAATTATGAAAGTACCAGCTGCTAGACTACACATAGGTTTCAATCCAATATTGTACGATTGGCACGCGCTATGTGCCATTCATCGTGGTAAATGACCCTAGCTAAATTACCCTATGGGCGCGAAAGGAAACGTAGCGTAGGGATGAGATTTAGCACACGTGTTTGGGGTGTATATCCCCATGATATATCAAATTTTCAAATGCTCAGGCCAAGCCGTTCTGCAGAAATTGCAGTTTTTGCATGCCGGATACTGGGAGTAATCACGGGCGCCTAAAGCGTCGGTCATGATGCGCTTCAGCCGCCGACAAGAGCTCGCGAGTCGCGCTCGCGAATTGCTGGCAACGCCGTGCATCAGGATCTAAGATACGTCCGAATTGGGATGGCACAGCCATAGTATTCATTGTGATTAATTAAGAAGCCTGGGCACATCCCAGGATTGTACACAAAAGTCGTAGGGATGTTGTCCGACTTTTGTGAACAAAGAGGCCGTCCCCTACTCGACCTGAATCTTGGGGTGCGCCAGGAGGAGCTTGGTGATGCCTTCATGGCCTTGCTTCGCAGCCTGCATGAGTACTGACCAACCATAGTTGTCAACCTGGTTGACCTGAATCTCGGGGTGCGCCAGGAGGAGCTTGGTGGCCCCTTCTTGGCCTCCGATTGCAGCCGTAATGAGCGCTGACCAACCATGGTTGTCAACCTGGTTGACCTGAATCTCGGGGTGCGCCAGGAGGAGCTTGGCAACCCCTTCTTGGCCTCCGATCGCAGCCGTAATGAGCGCTGACCAACCATCGTTGTCGACCAGGTTGACCTTGAAGAACACTACTGCGACTAGCGAGTAGGTCTTACCGAGTAGCTTGTAGGCTTATCTGGTAGGTTAAAGTGATAGAGATTGAGGTAGCTACGAGCGTCCTTATATACATATTTGAGCGTACTAATAATAGAGCTGTAAGGACTGAATAAGCAGTCACATGTGTGACGAGTAATCATATGAGTCAGTATGAGTCGAGAAGACGGTAGAATGACGAATCCTGTAGATGTCGCATAGCCTCATAAGAATGTATCTAGGAGAGTCCGAGTCGGAGATAGTCCGAGTCGGAAGGTCGCGAGAGTCGCGAGTCGAATCTAATCTACGTAAGATAAGATCAACAGACCTGAATCTCGGAGTGCACCAGGAGGAGCTTGGCGACACCTTCGTGGCCTTTGCTCGCAGCCCGCATGAGGGCTGACGAACCATTGACGTTGACCATGTTGACCTGAATCTCGGGATACGCCAGGAAGAGCTTGACGACGCCTTCGTGTCCCTGATAGGCAGCCAACATGAGTGCTGACCACCCACCAGGGTCAACCAGGTTCACCTCGATCACGGACAAGGCAATGAGGTGCACAACAAGGGCTTCATGCCCAAACCTAGCAGCCACCATCAATGGTGACTGATGTTCTACTGCACTCGTTACATTTGGGTTGCCTTTGGAGGTGTCTCCGATTAAAGCCAGGGGTAGACGATAGCGACCTAAGATATGGAGAGCGAGGATGTCGAAGAACCGAGGGTCTATGAGGACAGGAAAGGCTTTGATTTCGTTGATGAACTGGGCAATTCGGTGTTTGCTGTCATTGACATTTAAGGATTCACGAGCATGGAAGGCCCAAGCCTCGGATGTATAGTGAAGGAGAGGGGTCTTGTTTAGGGTTGCTTCAAACTCCTCCCTTGAGCGGATTGTTGTATTCTGGAAGCCGCACTCGGTGAGGTGGGACATGCAAACGGCAGCGAGGAGAGAATGTGGATGGGGGAATGATTCACGAAGGAGCTTTTGCAATGTTTCTTTTGCAGTATAGTCTGATGGATGATGGGTCAGACTGAGCAAAAGAGGGTCAATCTGCGACTTACGAACAAGGCGCACAACCGAACTCTCTTCCTCGACGGTAATCAAGCCACGGCACAGGGACATCAAGGTAGTGCTGGGAACAAGTCGGTCGGGGTCGAATTTATAGGTGACAGGGGAGGTAGCAACTGGCAACTGCCCGGCGCAGTTCCTCTACCGTCATAGATCTCGATGTGTTGAGAACCCAGACAAGGACAAGCTGGGCGAGCAAGACGAGGTCTGCATTCTGCTTGAGAATCCTCTCCCAGGTTTGGAGATAGACATCTTCAATCTTGGAAGGGAAGTCTTTCAGCCTTTGTCGCACTTGGTGGGCATTCATGCACTCGCGCAGTGCATCCAGCTGGAGGGAAGCATGCAGAAACCTGGAATTGTTCCGAGTTGGTTAACCTCCTACCGCGGGATCCAGAAATAGAAATATCTTACATGCCGCCACTGTTTTTCTTGATGGTAGAGAAGATCTCGTCCCTCAAGGAAGGGCTGGCCTGTAATAAACACTGTAGTTCCACGCTCTCGTTGATTCCCTGGGTGATGTGAAGATCCAGATCGACATCCTGGGCAGCGATGGCGAAAGTATAGGCCTGAGGAAAGTGGGCTTCCAGAGGTTTGAGAGGCCGCGATGTAATGAACAGTTTAACGTTGAGCGATGCAAGAGCCCTCACAACCGCCAACTGGACCTTGGTCGGGGCTTTGTCCAGGGCATCGAGAATGTAGAATGTACATGACATGCTATTGGTGAGCTCCTGGAGGAGCCCTAGTAGTTGTTCCTCGGTCGGTTCTGTTCCTTCCCAGAGATGCTGAGCATAGGTGTGGTCGATGACGGGATGGCAGCCAGGATGTCGTTCGAGTGTTTGTTTTACGAGGCTCTCCAGGATATTGCGAACCGTCACTTCCAAGTGGTCGCTGTAGCGGAAATAGATGTAGCATATGCAGATCTTGGCCACTGGTCCGGGGTACAGGGATTCGAGGTGCTTGATGACGATCGATCTGAGACCAAGCATCAGCCAGAGCTTCCGGAACCTGGCGAGGTGACTTACGCAAGAAGGGTTTTGCCAGCGCCGGCTTAATTCAATTGTTAGAGAAGAGACTGGTTGGCATAGAAAGAAAACGTACGGCTTCCAGAACCCCAGAAGATCTTGATATCACCATTGGGCTCCAGCCAAACCCGAAACTTGTCCCCTTCCAACAGCCACATCCCCGTCCCCTCGGTGGCCCTACTTATCATATCTTGGTATATCTTTCGAAAGTTGGGTATTGACTGCAAGACAGCCCATATATCTCGTGGGCGCTCGTAGTGATAATGAACGTTATGGTTGTGGTGGTGATTCACATCACGGCCAGCGACGCTGAGAGTATTAGAGCCCTCGATGTGCAGGTTGTGGGCGCCGTGGAACATTGCGATATTTCCGGGTGACCCTGCGACATGCTCAGCTACTGCGAGGGAATCAGATTGGTACTCAGTGTGGTCAACGACCAGCCGAGATAAACGCTTACCCCCGTAACTCTGCCCTCTCGTGCCCACAGCGACCTATCATGCGGGTTTAGAGATACTACAAGTGAACATTATTGATTAAGTACTTACATTGGATGTTGGATGCTGGGACATCGATCAGCACAGAGAGGGGCTGCGGCAAGGCGAGTGTAGGGGAAAGAGGGGCAAGAGCGGTCGTTCTCTGATGGAGATGGCTGTGGTCACCTGAAGAGGTTCCGCATCTGGAACTGATAAGCGCCCATCAAACTGTGGCTGGCAAAGTCAGGGGCTCTTGCTTTGCCTCGTACCCTGCCGCAAAAGGAAGTCCTTGTGCCAAGCCGTGTCGATGCTCTCTTACGCCAACAACGAATCTTTGACAGAAGAGAAACAGAGGACGGCTTGCTTGAATCGAATCGATCCACGGGCTTGACGCGTTATTTCTAAGCTATCAGGAGTATGAAACGTGGCGTTTGACACTTATTCATCTTTGGGTATTGTTTCTTCGTACTAGTAACCTTGGAGGGTTAAAGAACGCGCTTATAACTACTTTCGTTTTAGCATTGGTTCGGAGGGAAAGACCTTACCCCAAGAGTTGAGGTAGCTGAAGGCCGACCCTGTACAGTATTTGTTAGCTTCGAATGAGCTCTTTAAATTGCCTGTCTGGAAAAAGCCAAATGGGATAGAAGAAGGATAGCTCGCGTTGGGAGGGCCAACCCATCGCCAGGTTAGGGGCTACCAACTTGAACCGGTCCGGTGCTCCTCCGACCATGCATCATCGTCCTGCCAAAGCTACCACGGCTATCACACTGACCACAACTATGCTGATCTCGCTTCTCACACTTTCGCTTCTAGTACCTCAGGAAACAATGCTCTTGATACCTGAACACCGCTTGTAATGCAGCCCGCGAAGATGGGATTCCGCCAAGAAGCATCCTCAGGAATATCGGCAGCACGAACACAGAGCAATCATGCATCGAGTGCATCCTTGAGGGCACAAAAACCTTAGAGGCGTTCTAGAGGCCCCCCACTGCGAGCACGCTTCCTCTGTTGGCCCAGTCATATCGCACGGCAGCCGTATTGGTGACCAATACCCGATATATTTCCAGATGATTGGGGGGCTAGAACCTCACCAATCCTTGGCTAGCGTCTCTAGGTCTAACCGATGGGGGTTCACGACAGCTCAGGCCAATTCTACTGCTATGAGAAGTTGAAACGTTTGCGTGCTCTACGACGTGGATCGATGTACTGTCCGCAGTGAGTCCTGATATACTCTTTACCATCCTTTTGGCAACCAGACTGACGCCACCGACCGCTAGAGCCTCATCTATGGCGATTTCAACCCTGCGCAGCGTCATGCACCCCTTCAGTCATCCATCAACGAAGCCCGCCTATCCAAAAGTCCAGCTCGTCACGCGGTTTCCCGCGTATTGTCGCCTTCGCTTCGGCCCCAGGCCACGATACCTTTTCATACCCACCACCACTCTGTCGTGCTGTCCACGGCTCACCTGGAACCTGCCTGGCCTTCTCCCTCTCCGCCTTCGCCCCAGCCCTGGGTATCGAGTCCTTCAGGATCTACGTCTCGGATATACTCCATCCAGATGCACAACGGGCAGTCGAGGACCCGCGATGGCTCATATGCGTCTTCGCGAATGGCTCCCCTCGAGTGGAGAATGCGGGATATACTCCGGAACGCGTTGAAGCGCACCCAAATGGAACCGTTGTGCATCGTTATACGGAGTAAGTCCTTCCCTATGTCTTGCTTGGGGAAAGAGAAAGGCGGCTAACATGTTTCATCCTCGCAGATATCTACAAATCCCCAACACCTACCTTCTCGGAAACACGCCTTGTCCTATTCGATCCTCCCACCTCTTCTTGGGCCTTGATTCCAAACGTCGTTACAGACGACCACGACCTCTTCTTTGACGAGACGAAATATCTCTATCAGCTCAGACTCAGCAGACGCGTATTATCGAGCCAACGCTGCTGGCCACACCATTCACGATCCTTCACCCATCTCCTCAGGCGATCCTCACAGCAATGAGAGGAGCACACGGCGAAATCGAGGGAAGGGTCGGTCTGTTCAAACTCGACCAAGATATGTGGGACGTCAGGATGGCTCGGACGAGGATTCAGAAGAGCTGGGTAGTGAGGACAAGTTGTGAAACACGCTACGAAATCCCCCACCTCAACTAGGAAAGCTGGCGCACTCAAAACCCACACCAGGCCTTCCACCACCACCAATTCAAGTCGTCGTCTATCTTCACAGATAAAGACGCAGCTGATGGCGAGTTGGACGGTGCTATCGGTGTCCTAGGGTACAAACGGCTACTTGCCGAATGGCTGTCGCGATATGCGAATTCTGCATCTACCGCTGGACGAAGCGCTGCCAATGACTGGGAGTTCTTCGTCTTACCAAGGATGGATGGCGTAACAAGAACACGACGGGAATGGGCTGATCAGGTGTTTAGAGGGACGATGTATGCTTTCTGGTTATTGGCTGAGACTTGCAATGGATGGACATTTGCTGGTTTACTGTTCTAGCTACGAATTATCAATCCACTTATTTCGCTCACTTTCCATCAAGGACGCGTCAATACCAATATATGAAACACTCCGTGGAGGAAGGCCTAGGAGTGACGTTCGAGAGCTTCGTTGCTGCAGAACAAAGATCAGCCTTCGCTTTCCCCAGCGAGTTACGCGCCAAGTAAGACGAGTAGCTCGCCTGTATGATACCTAACACCCTTGAAGCTCCCAACGCAGTCAGAGTCACACCTGAATTCGGAAGAACGGCGATGACTCCCAGGTCCAGGGGAATAAAAAAAACATCCCAGGTTGGCTTTCTATGCGTCGCCGAATTGGAATGTGGAGTCGGTCAGGAGCGAGATGTAGACTCCCGAAGCGAAACTGAAATAATGGAGGGTCCGGGTTAGCGGGGTCTTGTGGATGAATTATCAAGGAGGACGTGGGTACCTGATTGCGAGCAAGGATTCGTGGGCGAGGCGGTGAAAGGTGCCATGACGTTGGCGTCTCTGGTAAATCTTCACTAGCGATGAATGAGAATCCAGCAGACTGACTAACAGGATCTCACATGTGCCCTGCAGCATAACGACGAAAAAGCGAGTTCGCGTTTGCAACAGCCATGGGATAGAACGAAAAGTTGTTTAGAATCCGATTCGAGGGACACTCACACTGACGTGGGTCAGCACTAGAATTCGCAATGGGTGTCAGTCACACTGCAAGTGTCAAACAGAAAGGAAAGTGATCCTGACTGGTGGGGATATCCAGAAAGGTAACGGAATATGACTCGCGATAGACCGAGAAGGGTGCTGACATGAAAGTTTTCCAGTTGAATAATCCACCTGGAACCTTTCGTGGAGGGTAGAGCCTTCTCATTAGCTAAAGGAGTGAGGTAGTTGGCCTGGCGTCACTTCAGACCATGTGGGTGAAGACGTACAAGAATCGCAAGCCCCAAGGGACTCATAAAGATGAAGCTTCGTATCTGCATCTTGGCTGCGAATCTGAAAGGTACACATCGAGGCATCAGCGTACTTCTTGTTCAATTGAAAAAATGGCTTACCCTAGTTTCGGAGGAGACCTCTCGAATGGTGGGCATGATGGTCAAGCGACGAGCCGATCGCTACCCATGCTCATGCATATGGCTCTCCTCGCTTCGAACCGGTGAGACACCGGCTGGCATTGGTCCGAAGAGGCAGGATATCAACGCAGTGCCGTTGAGCGATACAGCGCGACAGGTAGGGCAACAGGCAGACTCACTCCAACGGCAAATCCTTGACGGAGGAGGGGGTGCCGGTACTGGGGACATAGTGGCACCAGGGAGGTCGGAGCAACGAGGGCGGCGTTTAAAAAAAGGGAGGTGAGCCTGAAGCACCCAAGGTCACACAGGCATCCGACCAAGAGGCCTAGAATGAAGATGAGAGCGTACTGAGGCAGCTTTAGTTCAACTCAATCAAGTCGTGGATAAAATAGCGAAGGGCTTACTTCATTCGAGCCAGTCCTGCGCTTTACGCGTTACAGCGTGAGATGTCGTGGATATGCCAGTTAGCCTGCCGATTTGCTCGCGTATTCGAGGCGTATTCGTTTTTGAGTAGCGTTTCTCGATAGTAGCCGTGGAGGCTCTAGAGGACGAGCTTAGTTTGTTTGGCATAGCATTGCAAACGAAAGAACTTGCCTCCCAAGTGTAGACGTAGCGGAGCACGCAAGGTAGTTGTTAGCTTCGAATGAACTCTTTAACCTGTCTGGACGAAGGGGAAGAAGAAGGATCGAAGAGGTCGAACCCATTTCCTGGGTTAGGGGCTACCAGCCGGTCCGGTTCTCCTCCGTCCTGCCAAAACCATCATCACGGTTATCCCACCAACCACGACCTCACAGAGCACTCCCCTCTCGCACTTTTGCTTTTAGCACCTCAGGAAACAGCGGTATCGACACCTGGACGCTGCTTGGAGAACAGTTCACAAGATGGCGTCTTCCGTCAAGATCCTGCATCTCGGGAGCATCAGGCGCACGGACGCAAAGCAGCAGTGCTCCTTCAAGTGCCAACGACACCGGATGGCAGGCTCTGCTCGACTGGCACGCTGATATTCTGAAGGCTGTCGAGCTTTGCTGGTCCAGTTGTATCTCACCGCAGACTAGTTCCATGCTTGTAAGCTTGCTTTGCTTCCCTCGTTCGTTCATCCGCTAATGCCTTGAACATCTTGTCAGTAATTGGCTGGTACATCCAGTGACCCAGCAAATGCGGCCTTTACAAGAACCTGGGTGAACAAGTCTACGCTGAGCCGCTGGCACGTCCTTCACGAGGAAGATTGCAGAAGACGCTGAGACGTGAGTAGTTGCACGCTTATTCGAATCCTTCATTCACCAAAACTGACCCAACCAACCTCCACAGTCTCACACATACCAGTTCCATCACTACTCTGTCGTGGTCCATGCCTTCGATGCTACCCTTCTCCCTCCCCCATCGCAGGATGACACACATACGCGCGAATTCCACTGTCTATTCCCGCCCTCACCACGAAATTGCGATACTATCCCCAAGCACTTGCACTGTCTACAGCTCGCTTCGGATGAAGCTGCTCTCCCACCATTTACCTTTGCCTTCGTCCAGTCTGGGCTCGTTAGGATCGATGTCTCGGACATGGTCCATCCAGATATACCATGGACCGGGCAAGACTCATCCACAACTCCCCAAATGCTTCATTGAGGGCGAAGGATGGCCAATACACCAGCGGACAATTAAATTCGCGTTGCGACACGTAGAACTTTCTCCATCTCTCATTCCGGGAAGGAAGATGGGATCTGACGCGACCCGTAGGCGAACTCCTGGTCTGTGCACAAGTTATAAATCCCCGACTACCGTCCCTCCCTCGACTTCATGCTGTCTCATTCAACCCTCCCACCTCGCCATCGACCCTCACCTCAAGCCTCGTCGCGTGGAACCGCTGTCTCTTTAACAAAGCAAGACTTCGGCCAGGTCAAACTTGCCAGCCACCGTACCAAATCGTTCCAGCAAGGCGGAACATCCACGCTCCCCCCACCTACGTCCCTCCACCCGGCTCCTCGGACGAACCTCATCCCAACGAGAGGGATACACAACGGCGTTGAGCAGAGAGTTCGTCTGTTTACACTCGATGGATAGGGTCGAGTCTTGGTCAATGTGGATGGGAGGCACGGCAGAGACGAGGGTGAGGACGAGGATAAGAACGATGTGGCACGCTCACTCTGTCCAACGCATCCAACACCGCGCTAGGCCTTCCGACCACCACCAAAGCAAACGATTGATCACCTCCACCGAAATCAACACAGTAACAGGCGCGAGGGGCGTTGTCGGGGTCTTGGAGTTCAAGGGGTTGTGGGCTGTCTTCTTGCCCTCCACTCTACCATCCTCGACTTCTGCGATCTGTCGATGAGGAACAGGAGGAGAATACAGATGGTCTGAGGGCTCCTTGCCGCATGGCCGTGGATATACGAGCCGCTCGTCTACCACTGGACGAACGCTGCCAACAAGGAGTGCCTAGTCCTACCAATACGGACGGTGTACTTGAAACGAGAATGGGCAGGGGAGATGGTTAGAGGGGTGGGTCATACCTTCTGGTTATCAGGCTGGCATATTCATATTGTGGATGTGTTAGATAAGGGTCGCGATGAATAGGAGATCCCGTCGTATACTTAGAGATCTGGTTTGCTATTCTACCTACCACCAATCTAGATCTTTCACTCTCTTTACAGTCGTTGGTCAGGATGCGTTAAAGGCTCGCTGGTTCCCGTTGTACGATGCACCTGTTGGAAGCAAACTTCTAGGGCTTCGTTGCAGGTCAAGTCCAAACCGAGGAACGGTTTTGTTCTTTGCTGGCTATCACTAAAGAAGGAAGATGACGCAAAAACAATGTGAACATCGAGTAGGTATTTTGAGCCTTTCGAATTGCGATATCGAAACCGTACAATGAGAAAGAATGTTGAAGGAGCACGACTCGAGTGCATAATAGTATCTAACATGGCTGAGTCGAATCAGCAAAAGACGAGGGTACAAACGTAGTACGAGGGCCATCAGATATCCGAAAGCTCAATTACCATCCCCTTCGCTCTCCTCAGCGTCGTAGTAAACCTCCTCGCCGTCAGAATCGGAGCCGTCTCTGTCGAGGAGGGAGAGTTGGTTGATTGCAGGAGGGCTCGTGATAATGCTGTTTCGCGACTCAAAGTCTTGCAAGAGTTGGACGATATCACGATGGCCATTGGCCTGCGCGGCCGACATTGCAGTGTGTCCGTCTGTCGTGCTCCTAATCGTGATGTCGACATCAGGCACGTTGAGGAGCAGACGAACAATGCCTTCATGGCCTTCGCCAGCTGCCATTTTAATAGCTGTATCCCTGTCGTTGTCAAACGCGTTGACATTAAAAGCACCTGTGGTCAGGAGCGAATCAACAATTTCGACGTGGCCGTATTCAGCAGCCACCAAGAGTGCCGTTGAACCGTGGCTAATGGCCAAGTTGACCTGAAGCTCAGGATGCGCCAGGAGGAGCTTGACAACGCCTTCGTGCCCTTGGCTTGCAGCCCGCATGAGTGCTGACCAACCACTGTCATTGACCAGGTTGACCTGAATCTCGGAGTGCACCAGGAGGAGCTCGGCGACCCCTTCGTGGCCCTGATGGGCAGCATGTATGAGTGCTGACCAACCATCGTCATTGACCAGGTTGACCTGAATCTCGGGGTGTGCCAGGAGGAGCTCCGCGACCCCTTCGTGGCCTCCGCTCGCAGCCCACATGAGGGCTGACCAACCATCCTCTTCGACCAGGTTGACCTGAATCCCGGGGTGCGCCAGGAGGAGCTTGACGAAGTCTTCTTGGCCTTCGCTCGCAGCACATATGAGGGCTGACCAACCATTGGTGTTGACCAGGTTAACCTGAATCTCAGGGTGCGCCAGGAGGAGCTTGGTGACACCTTCGTGGCCTTTGCTCGCAGCCAGCATGAGCGCTGACCAACCATACTTGTTGACCAGATTGACCTGAATCTCGGGGTGCGCCAGGAGGAGCTTAACGACTCCTTCGCGGCCTTTGCGCGCAGCCAGCATGAGTGCTGACCAACTATCCTCGTCAACCAGGTTAACCTGAATCTCGGGGTGCGCCAGGAGGAGCTTGGTGACGCCTTCGTGGCCTTTGCGCGCAGCCAGCATGAGTGCTGACCAACTATCCTCTTCGACCAGGTTGACCTGAATCTCGAGGTGTGCCAGGGGGAGCTCGACGACACCTTCGCGGCCTTCGCTCACAGCATACATGAGTGCTGACCAACCATATTTGTTGACCAGGTTGACCTGCATCTCGGGGTGCGCCAGGAGGAGCTTGACGACGCCTTCGCGGCCTTTGCGCGCAGCCAGCATGAGTGCTGACCAACTATACTCGTCGACCAGGTTGACCTGAATCTCAGGGTACACCAGGAGGAGCTTGACGACGCCTTCGTGGCCCTGCAGGGCAGCCCACATGAGTGCTGACCACCCACCAGGGTCAACCAGGTTCGCCTCGATCGCAGACAAGGCGATGAGGTGCGCAACAAGGGCTTCGTGCCCAAACCGAGCTGCCACCATTAATGGTGACTGTTGTTGTACCACAGTCCTTACATTTGGGTTATCTTTGGACGTGTCTCCGATTAAAGCCAGTGGTAGGCGGTAGAGGCCAATGATATGGAGAGGAGCAAGGATGTCGAAGCGATAATCGTCGAGGACGACAGGAAAGGCTTCAATTTCGTTCATGAACTGGGCAATTCGGTGTTTGCTGTCATCGACACCCAAAGATTTGCAAGCATGGAAGGCCCAAGCCTCGGATGCATAGCGAAGGAGAGGTGGCTTGTTTAGGGCTGCTTCGAGCTCCTCCCATGAGCGGATTGTCATATTCTGGAAGCCGCACTCGGTGAGGTTGGCCATGCAAACGGCGGCGAGGAGAGAATGCGGATGGGGGAACGATTCATGAAGGAGCTTCTGCAGCGTTTCTTTCGCGGTATAGTCTGATGGATGATGGGTCAGACTAAGCAAAAGAGGGTCAATCCGCGACTTACGAACAAGGCGCACGATTGAGCTCTCTTCCTCGACGGTGATCAGGCCGCGGCACAGGGACATCAGGGTAGTGCCAGGAACAAGTCGGTCGGGGTCGAATTTGTAGGTGACAGGGCAGGTAGCCACTGTCCGCCGCAGTTCCTCTACCGTCATGGACCTCGATGCGTTGAGAACCCAGACAAGGACAAGCTTGGCGAGCGAGACGAGGTCTGCATTCTGCTTGAGAATCCTGTCCCAGGTTTGGAGATAGACGTCTTCAATCTTGGAAGGGAAGTCTTTCAGCCTTTGTCGCACTTGGTGGGCATTCATGTACTCGCCCAGTGCATCCAGCTGGAGGGAAGCGTGCAGAAACCTGAAATCATTTGGTCAACCTCCTACAGCGGGATCCAAAAGAGAAATATCTTACATGCCACCGCTGTTTTTCTTGATGGTAGAGAAGATCTCGTCCCGCAAGGAAGGGCTGGCCTGTAATAAGCACTGTAGTTCCACGCTCTCGTTGATTCCCTTTGTGATGTGAAGATCCAGATCGACGTCCTGGGCAGCGATGGCGAAAGTATAGGCCTGAGGAAAGTGGGTTTCTAGTGGTTTGAGAGGTCGCGATGTGATGAACAGTTTGATGTTGAGCGATGCGAGGGCCCTCACAACCGCCAACTGAACCTTGGTCGGGGCTTCGTCCAGGGCATCGAGAATGTAGAATGTACACGACATGCTATTGGTGAGCTCCTGGAGGAGCCCTAGTAGTTGTTCCTCAGTCGGTTCTGTTCCTTCCCGGAGATGCTGAGCATAGGTGTGGTCGACGACGGGACGGCAGCCAGGATGTCGTTCGAGTGTTTGTTTTACAAGGCTCTCCAGGATATTGCAAACTGTGACTTCCAAGTGATCGCTGTAGCGGAAATAGACGTAGCATATGCAGGTCTTGGCCCCTGGTCCGGGGTACAGGGCTTCGAGGTGCTTGATGACGATCGATCTGAGACCAAGCTTCAGCGAGAGCTTCCGGAACCTGGGGAGGTGACTTACGCAAGAAGGGTTTTGCCAGCGCCGGCTTGATTCAGGCGTTAGAGCAGAGACTGGTTGGCATAGAAAGAAAACGTACGGCTTCCAGAGCCCCAGAAGATCTTGATATTACCGTTGGGCTCTAGCCAAACCCGAAACTTGTCCCCTTCCAAAAGCCACATCCCAGTCCCCTCGGTGGCCCTACTTATCATATCTTGGTATATCTTCCGGAAATTGGGTATCGATTGCAAAATCCCCCAAATATCTCGTGGGCGCTCGTAGTGATAATGAACGTTATGGTTGTGGTGATTCACATCATGGCCAGCGACGCTAAACATAGAGCCCTCAATTTGCAGATTGTGGGCGCTGTGGAACATGGCGACACTTCCGAGTGACGCTGCACCATGTTCAGCAACTGCAGGCGAATCAGATTGGTACTCAATGTGGTCAATGACCAGCCGGGATAAACACCCACCCCCGTAACTCTGCCTTCTCGTGCCCACAGCGACCTATCATGCGGGTTGAAGGATACTACAAGTGAACGTGATGAATCACTTACATTGGATGTTGGATGCTGCGACATCGACCAGCACAGAGAGAGGTGCTGCAGAAAGTCGGAGTGTAGGGGAAAGAGGGGCAAGAGTGATCCTTGATGGCGATGGCTGCGGTCACATGAAGAGGTTCCACATCTGGAACTGATAAGCGCCTGTCAAACGTTGGCTAGCAGTGTACATCCACACCCGCTTGGTTCCAGCTTCCGTCTCGTATCGTAACTGACCCAAAAGACCGCCAGACTATCACGCCAAACCCACACGTTCGAAGGCTATACCTTTCCTTGCTCTTTCCAAACGTCCACTGGCAGTCGGTCGCACGGTTTCCGACCTATTCCTTTCTTCAGCCCAAATCCACGACTCGGATACCTATCCATTATCCTATACCGAGGACCACCTCTATTGGATGGCATCGAAAGGCTTTTATGTACCCATGTTTCCTCCCCGATCTAGGTATCGAGCCCATCGGGATCAGCGTCTTGGATATGGTCCATCAAGATGCACAGCGGGCAGTCAATGATCTGTGAATGGCTCATACGCATCTCCTTAAGCGCTTCATCAAGAGAAGTAAAGGCAAGAGGTAGCCAATGCCTAGACTGAGAGATGGATCTGAATTGCGGAGCACACTGTAGGTTCTTCCCTAGTACCTGTCGCGCGGGCAATGAGGAAGAGAGCTAACGTGAACTAGAGCGGCGTACCTTTGGGCTGTGTAGATGCATACAAATCCCCAACCCGAATTACTTACGCAATATGGTACGAAACACACATCTGGCTAACGCACTCAATCAAAGTGTTGATTATCTTCGCAGACCCAGCCGTAGTGGCGGTCGAGACGGGTAAAGGGTGTCTACTCCGCCCTGCTGCCAAATGCCATCGGGATACACGAACCATGCATTTCGCGCTAGACGAAGCGGCGGTGCCAATGTCCTGAAGTTCCTAGTCCTGCAAAGGACCGATGGTGTGTCCTGAGGGTAACGTCGAGAAGGGGCGGAGCAGGTACTTAGAGGAGTGAGCCATGCTATCTGACTATTGGCTGACAGTTGCAATAAGTGGAGATTCGGAAAGGAAGTCGTATACTCCGAACTTTGGTTTACTGCTCCAGCCACGAATCACCAATCCACTTTGGCTCACTTTACAGCGAGGACCCGTCAAAGGCTGGTTGTCAATGGTTAGTACCGATATATATAGTCTAAACATATAAAATTTAAACCGGTCCCTTGAGGAACTCTTGGAGAAAAGTTCGAGGGTTTCGTTATTGGTCAAGTCTAGGTCGGGAGATGATACCGCTGCTGACTGGGTATGTAGGGAAGATGATGCAAAAATAACATTCATCGAGTGGGTAACTATGTATCTGGACACTTTAGCTGGGAGGTGGTAGAGAATTCGTAAATTGAGAACGGAATTTACTGAAAGTCATAGCCATCCTCACTGTGCAGGGAGTCGAGTAAATTAGGGAGGGCGCGTAATAAAGGCCCTTTGGAATTCAAAGTCTTGCAAGAGTTTAGCAATGGCGTTGTGGCCGTTGGCCTGTGCAGCCGACGTCGCAGTATGTCTGCCATTAGGGTTCCTGATTGAGACGTCAACATTGGGTACATCGAGGAGAAGACGAACAGGGGTTTCATGACCAGCTTTCGCTGCCAGCTTGATCAGTGTGTTTCTATCCAAGTCAACTGCATTGATATCAGAAACGCCAGTGCTGAGCAGGGGTTCGACGACGCCTTGGTCGCCTGCAGCCAACATGAGTGCTGGCCAACTGTTGCCGTCGAATAGATTGACCTGAATCTCGGACAAAACCAGAAGGATTTTGGCGACGTTTTGTGGCCCCGACGAGCAGCCAGCACGAGGGACAACTATCCTCCATAGTCGACCAGGCTAACTTGAATGACACAGTGCACAAGGAGGGGCTTCGCGACGCATGCGTTCCCTTTCCTCGCAGCCCGTATGAGTGCTGTATAACCATCATGGTCGACTAGCCTGTTGACCTGAATTTCGGGATGCCCCCCGAGGAGCTTCACAATGACTTTCCGGCCCCAACGAGCAGCCAACGTAAGTGCTGAAGCGCTGATCGCTGATCCATGATGTATAGCATGAAAGACTCAAGGAGATCCAAATCTCCTACAACTGCCCATTCAGTCGCCGAATCACAAGACATGTTAAGCCCACAACAAGAAGGGCCATCGTTCCAGCACAACAAAGTTCAGCCTTTACTCCATTTCCCTGGGAGCTTACGCGTCAAGTAAGACCGATAGCCCACCTGCATAATAGCCAACAGCGTTGAAACTTCCCGAGGCAGTCAGAATCGCACCTGAAATCGGAGGTACTGCAATGGCTCCCAGACCCAGGACAATGAAAAACATCACAAGTCATCTTAAAGTCGTCTCCCTACGTCGTCTGTGTTGATGAACTTGAATATTGAGTCGGTCAAAAGCGAGATGTGGACTCCTGATGCGAAACAGGAATGGAAATGTATTCGATTAGCAACATTTGGTGGAGGAAGTGAAAAAGAGGAGGACGGACGTACCCAGAGAGCACAGCGAGCGCGATCAACGACTCTTCGGTTTGCGTATAGGACCAGGCGTAGGTTAGGATGCCTGCTGAAGCAGTGGAGGTTGACCTCACGTTGATAGAACCAATCGCACCTCGATAAGCTCTCCTGAACAACAGAATAGCGGGTAAGAGACCTTCCAACAGAGTCGCAGATGTACCCAGCAGCCTAACCACCCAATAACGAGCCGGCATTCGCGATGATGTCCACGAGACAGAACGAAAGGTTGGTTGAGTTTCCAACCCGAGTGGCACTAATAACACTCACATAAGTCAGGATAAGGGTCCAGAAGCAGACGTCAGTTACGCTTAGCCGTATGAAAAACGGAACAAGATGATTGAGTGGTGTAAACACCGAGAAAGGTGACGAACCACAAGGCGTAGTAGACCGAGAAGCCTTGGCGCTCTTATGAACAATTTCCAGTTGGATAACCTTCCTGGAACATTTTTTTGGGGGTAGATGCCCTTTCATTCGCAGGGAGAACATCAGTCTGGCGTCGCTCAAGATTGTATAGATGGAGATTTACCAGATTCGTCAATCCCAAGCTGCCTGAATCTATATATCCGAATCGACCATGCACCTGACAGCTTCACGTCAAACCCTCAGCATATATCCTGTTCAAGAGAAACAAGACGACTTGCCATACCTTGGAAGCGGACTTTTCCAAAGGATGAGCATGATGGTTCCCTCAAGCGACGAGCCAATCGCCATCATAGCCATTGCTATGCCTCTCAGCATGCGACGACGGCTGGAGTATTGGGCTGCAGAGGCATACGCAGAATATCTGCACCGTATTGATGGGCGATCCAGAGCAAAGGAAGACGAAAGAGGCATGACTCACGCCAACGCCGAATCCTTGACACAGGGGAAAGTGCCAGTATTGGGTACATACAGTATTCTTCGGTTCCTTGGGCCACCCTTTTCAGATTCGATTATTTTATTCCATCGACTGAGCACCGGGCCACCATAAGTTGATATTCTGGTAACTAGGTATTCTATCTATGGTTCTATGTCTCAGGTATTGTGGATTATATGTTGTAGACTGCTACGGAGGGCAAAGTCGCAACCAGGCCGAAAATGTCACGTTTCGACGACTTGGGCCACGCGTGTGAAGCGGGGAATTGTGCGTTGATGGTTTGTTGATGGCACCGTTTGGTGTGCCATCCGTGTTGAAAGTATCGTGTTGCAGTCTACTCATGGGCCCTAGTAATGTCTTTGAACTATTTTCCAAGATGTTCCAGTCGTTTGCTTGTGTATCCATGGTCTGATCCAACAGGGATAGTGCCGTTTGAGTGGAACTTGAAATTTTCGAAAGTGAAAAACACCGAAACCCTCAAATTTGATGACATTTTGCTTCCCAATACTCCCTAAGTGATCCTATCTAGACGAAACTTGACATACAAATAGACTCGAGTAAGTTACTTTATATCTGAGAGAATCATCGATATCAGCCATGGTTTAGTCGATTTATCGGCCTTTGACCCAAGGAACGCGAGTGGCCCAAGGAACCGAAGAACACTGTAGTGGTAGGAGAAAGATCACGCGACGAGGAAATAGCGGAATAATATCGATCTAAAGTATGCAAATTTGGATTAGCGTATGAATGGGAGGCTTGGAAGGAAAATGAGGGCGTACTTTGGAGGTTGATTCAGCTTGTGGAGGTCATGGAGAAACAGAGGATAGATTGCTTGAATCGAACCAGACCGTGAGCCTTACGCGTTCCGTTGTAAGCTATCAGGGATGTGCGAAGGAATCTGTGGGTATACTCACACGTTTGACGTTAATTCCCGAATCTTTGACTGTTTCTTGGTAGTTCCTGTACCTTTGGAATATCGGGAGAACGCACATAGTTTTGCTTAGCGTAGGTTCGTGAACGAAGGTAATTGCCCCATGATTGGGTGCATACGAGCCTTCATAATAGGTATCAGCTTCGAATGGGGTCTTCGACCTTGCCTATCTCAGTTTCTGGACGAAGGAGAAGAAGGATAGCTCGCGTCGTGCCCAATTTAGGGGCTACTAACGGTCCGGTGCTCCTCCGGCCTTGCGTCCTCCTTCCCACCAAAGCCATCATGGCTCTCCCACTGACCACAACCTCGCAGACCTCGCTTCTCGTACTTTTGCTTCTAGCACCTCTCGATACCGGAATACAGCTTTCGATGCAGCTGATGAAGATGGGCCTCCCAAGCACGAACCCAGAGCAACGCCTGAATGCGTCCTCTGCTGGTCCAGTCGTATCGCACAGCAGCCGCATTGCATCTATCTAAAATCGCTCAGCTTCCTCTCCCTGTCCTTCGTATGCAGGGGTAGTGGCCTATTCAATGCGGCATTTACAACGACCTGGGCCAATACATGCACCCCGAGCAATTGACGCGTCCTTCAAGAGCAAGGGTGTAGATCACGATGAGGCGTCGCAGTTGGTGAGTTGCCCTCCCTTTGGACTTCTTGCACTAAAGCTCAACCGACCGACTGCTAAAGGTCTGTACAGTGATATGGAAGTGCACGCTGCGAATTCCACACGCCTCCTTCCTTCGCCCCAGCACGAGCATACATCATCTTGCGAACCCGCACTGGCCAACATCTTTGCCCAAAAACTACAACCTTTCCTCTTACCCCCGGATCAACCCTTATCGACTGCGCTAGGACTGACATGGTATCCTGCACGACCCTATCTTCCCTCCAACCTTGACTACCGATGCTATGAAGGCCTTCTACGCCTTGTGTCTGAGCTCCATCCAGATGCACACAAGTGATCCAATGGACCATTCGAGAAGCGAAGCCGGGAGGTGATTCGAAAGCTGTTCAATAACAGGCGTGCAACGTGTTATAGAGTACGTCCTTCCCTGTCTCTTCCTTGGGAAAGAGGACGACAGCTAACGTGATCCATGAAAGTGGGCAGTATGAACGCTCGTAGACGTCTCTAAATCCCGACTACCCTCCTTCCTTCCAAATGCATCCTGTTTCATTTCACCCTCCCCCTTCGTCATCGGCCTTTACTCCAAGCTTCGTCGCATAAACCGCCGCCTCTCGAAACAAAACTTTTCGAACCTGCTCAGACTCTGGAGGCCTCCATGCCACAAGCTTCCATGGATGCGGACCGTTTATGCTTCCCCGACCTGCGTCCTTTCACCCAGATCCTCAGGCGATCCTCGCGACAGTGGGAAGAGCATGCAGCGAAATCAAGGAAAGGGTTACTTTATTTAGACCGGGCAGGTCGTCATCGAAGGGGATGGAGGTCATTCCGGGGACGAGGAAGAGCTGGATAGTGAGGGCGAGGGCGAGGGCGACCAGGATACACGCTACGAAACGTCCACCCTGACCGGGAAACCAGCGCGATCGAAACCAGCGCCAGGCCTTTCACCACAAGCAAACCAGACGGTGAATCACCTGCACCGACGGAAACACGCCAGCGGTCGAGGGGTGTGCTCTCGGCATGAAGGATATGGGTTATCGTTACTTCCTGCCTTCCACCTCATCCTCGACTTTTGGATCTGTCGATGAAGGCGACGACGAATGGTCCAAGCTCGCTGCATGGCCGTCAGGACACACGGATTGTGCATGTACCCTCGCACGAAGCGCTGCCACTGGTGGGGAGTTCCTAGGACCGGTGGTGTGCCCGGAACGCGATCGAGGGGCGAGTCGGACTTGTAAGCTCTGGTTATTAGGCAGGACAAAGGTTGCAAGGGATGGGGATTCGGAAAGGTTGTCGTATAAATGGCTCACTGTTCTACCTGCGTAATGGTAGCCCATGTATTTTGCTCAATTTACGACAAGGATGCATCAAACCGACTCATTGATCAATCGATCACTGGCATCTTAGGCGCGCCACAGAGGCTCGAGGGCTTTGTGGCAGATCAAGTCAAAGTCAAGAGATGGCTTCGTTTCTTGCTGCGTCGTAACAAAGGTTATGCAGAAATGACATTCATCGAGGATATATATTTGTATCTGAATAGTTGTACTAGGGAAATCATACAGCGCGAAAGGAAAGTACAGCTTGAAGGAACGCGAATCCAGTGTAGGATAGTACTTTGCATCTCCAAACCATGTCCGTCAACGACGAGGGTAAAAGAGGTCAATCAGAGACCAAAGAGCCCAAGGTTCCATCCTCGTCGCCCCCTTCCTCAGCGTCATAGTAAGCATCGCTGTCAGAATCGGAACCATCATCGTCATGCAAGGAGAGTTGAATGATTTCGGGGAGGTTCGTGATAATGCCATTTCGTGACTCGAAGTCTTGCAATAGCTCGACGATAGCATGGTGGCCGTTGGCCTGCGCGACTGACATTGCGGTGTGTCCGTCTGTAGTGCTCCTGATCGTGATGTCGACATCAGGCACGTTGAGGAGCAGACGAACAATGCCTTCATGGCCTTCGCCAGCTGCCATTTTAATAGCTGTATCCCTGTCGTTGTCAAATGCGTTGACATCGAAAGCACTGGTGGTCAGAAGCGAATCAACTATTTCTACGTGGCCGTACTCAGCAGCGAGCAAGAATGCTGTCGAGCCGTGGTTGTCAGTAGTGTTGACCTGCGTCTTCGGATGCGCCAGGAGGAGCTTGACGACGCCTTCGTGGCCTTTCATCGCAGCCCGCATGAGTGCTGACACACCATTGTCATCGACCGGGTTGACTTGAATCTCGGGATGCGCCAGGAGAAGCCTGATGATGCCTTCGTAGCCGCAGCTCGCAGCGTGCATGTGTGCTGACAAGCCATTGTTGCCAACCAGGTTGACCCGAATCTCAGGGTGCGCCAGGAGGACCTTGACAACGCCTTCGTGATTGCGATAGGTAGCCAGCATGAGTGCCGACAAACCATTGTTGTCGACCAGGTTGACCTGAGTCCCTGCGTGCACCAGGAGGAGCCTGACAACGCCTTCATGGGCTCTGCTCGAAGCACGCATGACTGCTGACCAACCATTGTTGTCGACCAGGTTGACCTGAGTCCCGGGGTGCACCAGCAGGAGCCTGGCGACGCCTTCGTGGCCCCTGGTCGCAGCCCGCATGAGTGCTGACACACCGTTGTCATCAACCAGGTTGACCTGAATCTCGGGATGCGCCAGGAGAAGCTTGATGACACCTTCGCGGCTGCGGCTCACAGCATGCATGTGTGCTGAACAGCCATTGTTGCCAACCAGGTTGACCAGAATCTCAGGGTGCGCCAGGAGGAGCTTGACAACGCCTTTGTGGCTGCGACAAGTGGCCCGCATGAGTGCTGACCAGCCATTGTTGTCGACCAGGTTGACCTGAATCTCGGGGTGTGCCAGGAGGAGCTTGATAATACCTTCGTGGCCCAGGTTCGCAGCATGTATGAATGCTGATGAGCCAGTGTCGTCAACCAGGTTGATCTGAATCTCCGGGTGAGCCAGGAGGAGCTTGGCGATGCCTTCGTGGCCTGCGATTGCAGCCCAGATGAGTGCTGTCCAACCACTGTTGCTGACCAGGTTGACCTGAATCACGGGGTGTGCCAGAAGGAGCTTGATGATGCCTTCGTGGCTATTGCTCACAGCGCACAAGAGTGCTGACCAACCATCATCCTTGACCAGGTTGACCTGAATCTCAGGACACGCCAGGAGGAGTTTGACAATGCCTTTGTGGCCTGTGGAAGCAGCCTGCATGAGTGCTGACCGACCATTATCAGCAACCAGGTTGACCTGAATCTCGGGGTGCGCCAGGAGGAGCTTGATAATACCTTCGTGGCCCAGATGAGCGGCCAGCATGAGTGCTGACCACCCATTGGTGCCAACCATGTTCACCTCGATCGCAGACAAGGCGATGAGGTGTGCAACGAGGTCTTCATGTCCGAACTCAGATGCCATCATCAGAGGTGACTGTTGGAGGACTGCAGTCCTTACGTTTGGGCTCCCCTTGATGGTGTCTCTGACCAAAGCCAGGGGAAGGTGGTAGAGGCCCGCGATATGAAGGGGAGTGAGGACGTCAAAGAACCAAGTACCAGTGAGGACAGGAAAGGCTTTGATTTCGCTGATGAATTGTGCAGTTTGATAATCACTGGCATCATCACCCAAAGCTTCACCTGTATGGAAGGCCCAAGCGTCTGATGCATAGGCAAGCAGGGGGTTCTCCTTCAAGGCTGTTTGAAACTCCTCCCTTGAGCTAATTGTTGAATTCTGGAAGCCGCACTCAGTGAGGGTGGCCATGCAAATGGCAGCAAAGAGAGAATGTGGATGGGGGAAGCATCTATGAAGGAGCTTTTGCAATGTTTCTTTCGCAGTATAGTCTGATGGATGGTGGGTCAAACAAAGTAAAAGAAGGTCAATCTGCAACTCACGAACAAGGCGCACGATTGTACTCTCTTCCTCAACAGTGATCAAGCCGCGGCACAGGGACATTAGGGTAGTGCTGGGTACAAGTCGGTCGGGGTCAAATTTGTAAGTGACAGGGGAGGTGGCAACTGCCCGCCGCAGTTCTTCTACCGTCATGGACCTCGATGCGTTGAGAACCCAAATAAGGACAAGCTTGGCGATCGAGACAAGGTCTGCATTCTGTTTGAGGATCCTATCCCAAGTTTGGAGATAGACACCCTCAATCTTGGAAGGGAAGTCTTTCAGCCTTTGTCGCACTTGGTGGGTGTTCATGCACTCGCACAGTGCGTCAAGCTGGAGGGAAGCATGCAGAAACCTGGAATTGTTCCGAGTTGGTTAACCTCCTACCGCGGGATCCAGAAATATAAATATCTTACATGCCACCACTGTTCTTCTTGATGGTAGAGAAGATCTCGTCCCGCAAGGAAGGGCTGGCCTGTAATAAACACTGCAGTTCCATGCTCTCATTGATTCCCTTCGTGATGTGAAGATCCAGATCGACGTCCTGGGCAGCAATGGTGAAAGTATAGGCCTGAGGAAAGTGGGCTTCCAGTGGTTTGAGAGGTCGCGATGTAATGAACAGTTTGACGTTAAGTGATGCGAGAGCCCTCACAGCTGCCAGCTGGACCTTGGTCGGGGCTTCGTCCAGGGCATCGAGAATATAGAATGTACATGACATGCTATTGGTGAGCTCCTGGAGGAGCCCTAGTAGTTGTTCCTCAGTCGGTTCTGTTCCTTCCCGGAGATGCTGAGCATAGGTGTGGTCAACGACGGGACGGCAGCCAGGATGTCGTTCGAGTGTTTGCTTCACGAGGCTCTCAAGGAGATTGCGAACCGTCACTTCCAAGTGGTCGCTGTAGCGGAAATAGACGTAGCATATGCAGGTCTTGGCCCCTGGTCCGGGGTATAGGGCTTCGAGGTGCTTGATGACGATCGATCTAAGACCAAGCATCAGCCAGAGCTTCCAGAACCTGGAAAGGTGACTTACGCAAGAAGGGTTTTGCCAGCGCCGGCTTAATTCAATTGTTAGAGAAGAGACTGGTTGGCATAGAAAGAAAGCGTACGGCTTCCAGAGCCCCAGAAGATCTTGATATCACCATTGGGCTCGAGCCAAACCCGAAACTTGTCCCCTTCCAACAGCCACATCCCAGTCCCCTCAGTGGCCCTACTTATCATATCCTGGTATATCTTACGGAAATTGGGTATCGATTGCAAGACCTGCCATATATCTCGTGGGCGCTCGTAGTGATAATGAACGTTTTGGTTGTGGTGATGAATCACATCACGGCCAGCGACACTGAGAGTAGAGCCCTCGATTTGCAGATTGTGGGCGCTATGGAACATTGCGATAGTTCCAGGTGAGCCTGCACCATGTTCAGCTACTGCGAGGGAATCAGATTGGTACTCAGTGTGGTCAACGACCAGCCGAGATAAACGCTTACCCCCATAACTCTGCCTTCTCGTGCCCACAGCGACCTATCATGCGGGTTGAAGCATACTACAAGTGAACGTGATGAATCACTTACATTGGATGGCGGGTGCTGCGACATCAATCAGCACAGAGAGAGGGGCCGCAGAAGGTCGGAGACGAGTCGGAGTGAAGGGGAAAGAGGGGCAAGAGTGGCCCTGATGATGGCTGCGGCGGTCACATGAAGAGGTTCCACATTTGGAACTGATAAGCGCCCATTCAACTTTGGCTACTTAGCAGTGTACATCCACACCCGCTAGGCTCTAGCTTCCTTCTCGTATTGTAAGTAACCCAAAAGACCGCCAGAGCTCTTGGCGGCTCCATTTTTATCTACCTTGTCAGTCCCTCCCTATCTGTCGTGCGGGCAACGAGGAAGAGAGCTAACGCGAAGTAGAGCGGCGTACCTCTAGGCCGTGCAGATGTCTACACATCCCGACCACCCTCCCTCTTTCAACCACATCCCGCTTCAATTGATTCATCACCTCCATCCTCAGCCTTCACCACCAACCCTTAAAGTATCAAATGGCCGTCTCTCCTTCGACGAAACACGGCTTTTTCGCACTGCTCAGGGTGCCCATGCCTAATCCTTCCATCGAGGTGGACCATTCATGTTCTCACCTATATGCCTGCACCCAGCTCCTGAGGGGATCCCCATGACAGGGCGAGCAGCACACCGCAACATCGAGGCAAGAGTTGGTCTTTTCAGACTCGACGAAGACGGCCAGGTCGTCATCAAAGGGATGAGGTACATACCACTGGCAGGGACGAGGACGAGAATTATGCGATATGGTATGAAACACCCACCTGGCCAAGGCACTCAGTCGAAGTGCTGATTATCCTTCACAGACCCAGCCATAGTGGCAGTCGAGACATGTGTAGACCGTCTACCATCTGCCCTCCACTCCATCCATCATCGACGCATGGGTCCGTAGATGAAGATCAAGGGGAGAAGACATCTGGTCCAAGGGCTACTTGCCGGATGAGCGTCACGATACACAAACTGCGCATTTGCCACTGGACGAAGCGGCGCTGTCAATGTCGGGGGCTTTCTAGTTCTGCAAAGGACCGATGGTGTGTCCCGAGGGCAACTTGAACGTCGAGAAGGGGCTGAGCAGGTACTTAGAGGAGCGAGTCATGCTATCTGGCTATTGCCCGACAGTTGCAATGGGTGGACATTCGGAAAGGCAGCCGTATACTCGGAACGTTGGTTTATTGCTCCAGCTACGAATTTCCAATCCACTTCTTTTGCTCACTTTACAGCGAGGGCCCGTAAAGGGCTAGTGGTCAATGATTAGTACCGACATATATAGTCTACACATATAGAATTGAAACCAGTCCATTGAGGAACTCTTGGAGCAAAGCGTTATTGGTCAAGTCTAGGTCGGGAGGCGCTACCGTTGCCCGCTGGGTATATAGGGAAGATGATGCATAAATGTCATTCGTCGAGTAGGTATCAATATAACTGGATACTTTAGCTGTGAGATGGCAGAGAAATCGTAGAGAATGAAATGTACAAAGTCAGAGCCATCCTCACTGTGCAGAGAACGTTGGGTAAATTAGGGATGGCGCGTAATAAAGGCCCTTTGAAATTCAAAGTCTTGCAAGAGTTTAGCAATGGCCGTTGGCCCGTTCAGCCGACGTCGCGGTGTGTCCGCCAACAGGGTTCCTGATTGAGATGTCAGCATTGGGTACATCGAGGAGAAGACGAACAGTGGCTTCTTGCCCAACTTTCGCTGCCAACGTGGTTGGTGTGTTTCCATCCGAATCGACTGTACTGACGTCGAAAGCGCCGTTGCTGAGCAACAGTTCGGCAACGCCTTTGTCGCCTTTGCCTGCAGCCAATATGAGTGCTCACCGACCGTTGCTGTCGAAGAGATTGACCTGAATCTCGGACTGCACCAGAAGAAGTTTGGCGACGCCTTTGTGACCCCAAATAGCAGCCTTCACAAGGGCCGACGATTTACCGTTGTCAACAAGGTTAACTTGAATGCCACGGTGCACAAGGAGGAACTTGACGATGCATGCAATTACCTCCCCTCGCGGCCCATATGAGTGCTGTATGACCTGAATCTCGGGGGTGCCCCCCGAGGAGCTCGACAATGGCTTTCCGGCCCCAACGAGCATCCAGCATCGGTGCTAATCCGTGCTATACAGCATAACAGACCAAGACGATCCAGATCTCTAAAGCTGCCCAACCAGTCGCCGGGGCACAGGACGCGTCAAGCCCACACCAAGAAGGGCTATCGTTCCTGCATAATAAAGTTCAGCCTTCACTCCGTTTCCCCTGGGAGCTTACACGCCAAGCAAGACTAATAGCTCACCTGCATAGTACCCAACAGTGTTGACACCACCCGACGCAGTCAGAATTGCACCTGAAATCGGAGGACCCGCGATAGCTCCTAGACCCAGGGGAAGTTAAAACATCCAAGCTTGGCTTCCTGAAGCGTCTGTATCGTCGAACTCGAGTATGTGGTCGGTCAAGAATGAGACGCAGACTCCCGAGGCGAAGCTGGGATGGAAATGTATCTGAATTAGCGAAATCTCGTGGATGGATGGTGGAGAATGTACATACCCGTAGAGCACGATGAGTGCGATTAGAGACTCTTTTGTTTGCGCCTGGGGTCAGGCATAGGAAGGACGCTAGCTGCAGCGGTGAAGCGTGCCATGACTTCGCTAGACCTGGTTCCCTGGTCAACCTCTCTCGAACAATGGTCGAGATACTCACAGACTTACCAAATATACACTTCAGCGTAACGGCCGATTAACGAGCTCGCGTTCATGATAGCCACGAATAGAACAAAAGTCGGCTGAAATTCCGATCCGAGGGACGCTCACGCTGATATCAGTTGGCAGCACTAGAAGTCGGAATGGGTGTCAGTCACAGTGCATATGTCAAAGAGAACAGAAGCTGACTGGTGTAGCTATTGAGAAAGGTGACGAAACATGAGCCGCAATAGACCGAAAGTGGTGCCGGTTTGAGGACCCTCGAGTTGAAGAGTCCACCTGGAACGTTTCGAAGAGGTCGGCGCCTTCTAATTAGCTAAAGGAGCGAGGAAGTCAACCTCAGCGTCGCTCAAGATCGTGTAGGTGGAGACCTACCAGATTCGCCAGCCCGAAATTACCCATAAAGATGAGGCCATGTATCTGGATCGTCAAAGCGAACCTGGAAGGTTCACATCAAGGCCTCAGCACATTTTTGCTTGGCGTAAAGCATGATGACTTACCCAACCTTTGGAAGGAGCCTTCTCGCAAGGATAGACATGGTGGTTCCTCCAAGCGAAGACCCAATTGCTATCATAGCCATTGGTATGCTCCTCTTCACCTCAAACCAGTGTGCAACAACAGCTGGCGTGGGCCTGAAGAGGCATCCACGGGATATCTGCGTGGTGTCGGTGAGTCACAATCCAAATGGAAGACGAGGCAAGACGAACCTTACACCAACGGCAAGCCCTTGACTGAGAAGGGAGTGCTGATATTGGGTACATAGCGGTACGAGAAAACTCGACGCGACAAGGACGCAGCTGAAGAAGAGGAAGATGCATCTGAAGTATCCAAGACAGAACATAGGGCCGACTACCGGGCCTGGGATGAATACGAGAGCATGCTTTGGAGGGCTGGTTCAGTTAAATCGGGTCTCGGGGAGATTGGCGAATGACTTACTTGAAGTGAAGCGATCTATGCGCTTGACGCATCACAATGCAATTTTTAAAGGATGTGTAGGTGAACGTGTACATGCACTCCCATGTTGGATGTTGGTTTATTGTCGAATGTTGTTCCTTGGTAGTAACCTTGGAAGATCTGGAGATATGATTAGCTTTATTCAGGATAGGAGCTTACCCCCTAGTAGTTGACGTGTTCAAATATCCACAGCGGTCGCTAGTGTCGAGTGAGCTCTTCAATCTCGCATATCTCGACACAGGGAACTGGCAGTGAAGAAGAAAGGTGGCCCGCGTCGCGCACACAAACCGTGAATTAGGGGCTACCATCCGGTCCGTCACTCCGCAGCGTCTTTTTTTTTTTTTTTTTTTTTTTTTTTTTTTTTTTGGTGGAGCTTTCTGGATCGGGGGTAACACCAAGTGTTTCCCGCCCTTTCCTGCTGGGCGACGAGATATCCCGTCTAATGTAAAATTGAGGAGTCCAAATGTAGGGGAAATGCTTTACGCACGCTCGACATCGTCGAGCAGTGTGGGACTGAGATTTCGCCCGATCGCATATAGCCAGACCGTTTTACTATCCGAGAGCGCTCTCGCGCCCTCAGCGGTTACGCCCTGGTGGTCTTTTGCTCGTCTCTATACCCACTAAAACCCCGTAGTTGGTCACCCAGTCAGGTGGCAGGCTGCCGTTCTTCATTTCGGCTTGCAGTAAAGGCTCCCAAGTGCTTGCAACCAGGTATCTGGATAAAGCTTTCCCGCCGAACTTTTTCTCGTTTGCTAGGACACGGTCGTGTCGAAGCCTCTTATTCACCCTGAAGAGCCACTGCGCTTCCGCCATTTCCTTGGACGGAATCTTATTTCGGTCCTGATCGTGTCCGATCCGCCAGTTGCATCTGAGGCACCATATCTGGTGGACAGCTTCGGAGATGAGTATACGGTACAGCCGGGTTGGGCCTGTTAGTATGTTCCCCTCTCCATCTCTTATGTTCACCACTCCGATTCCCATGAGCGTTCCTATCGACATCTGTGGCCACTGTAGGCCCGTTCTATTCCATATCGTCTTGACCGTTTCCCATATATGTGTTTGGCCTGATACCCCGCATTCCATGAGGATATGTTGCATTGACTCTACCGGGGCATCACAGTGTTTGCACGGCATGAATTCCTCAGCTAGTTGGGTGTGGGCCCAGAACTTGCCGATCTTATGTCCATTGTGTATCGTCTTCCACAGGAAGGCGCTCGCTTTCCTGGTCAGTGTGGCATCCTGCGTTTTTACCACTGATCTCCAAATGGCCTCTTCCGTAGGTGCGTACTCGTTAAGTTCCCCTACGTGTGCCATTATGGTTTCTATATTGGCGTTGGTGCCTTTCCTATCGGGCCTTGGCGTTCGCTCCTGTATGCCCCTATATAGTAGTGACTTCGTCATGTAGTACATGCGTGCTCCCAGCCTTTTTGTATCGTTAGCTTCGAGGCCGAAATCATCTGGTTCTTCCTGGTTTGCTCCTTCAGCAGCTAGGGCGTCGGCTCCGTCATTTCCTTCGTTTCCGCTGTGGCCTTTGACTTTCTCGAGGTATGTCTCGTTGTCAGTAGTTAGGATTGTGTCGTAGATGCACCAGAGGATCTCTTTGTTTTTTATCCCTATGAAACCTCGGTCTGCGTTCCTATGGATGTGTTTAGTAGCGGCCTCGATCGCATACTGGGAGTCTGATATTATGTTCGTCTGTTTGGTTGTGGCGTTGTCGTTCAGTCCCACTAGTATTGCTAGTAGCTCCCCAGCGTTGTTTGACGCTAAGTGGTCTGGTACTCTCAGGGCTTTATTCCGTTCGTCACCTCTCGCATACCAGACTCCACTTCCTGCTCGTGCATCACTTGTTCCATTGCCTGTACACGAGCCGTCCGTGTACGCTGTTACCTGTGGTGCGCTCCAAGCCGTCGTGGCTATATTGCTTCGTATTCCCCTTGTGTCCGCATTTCCAGGTTCTTTCTGTTGCGTGTTGGTGAATACGCGGATGTGGTAGGTAGGGTTCCAGCTGTGCTTCCGACTCGGGAGGTTAATCACCCTGTACCTCCCATCTTCCTCGTGAAGAACACTACTGCGACTAGCGAGTAGGTCTTACCGAGTAGCTTGTAGGCTTAACTAGTAGGTTAAAGTGATAGAGATTGAGGTAGCTACAAGCGTCCTTATATACATAAATGAGCGTACTAATAATAGAGCTATGTAAGGACTGAGTAAGCAGTCACATGCGTGACAAGTAATCATGTGAGTCAGTATGAGTCGTGAAGACGATAGAATGACGAATACTGTAGATGTCGCATAGCCTCACAAGAATATATCTAGGAGAGTCCGAGTCGGAGTAATCCGAGTCGGAGAGTCGCAAGAGTCGCGAGTCGAATCTAATCTACATAAGATAAGATCAACACTCCCCCTCAATGAGTGCATCTCCTAACGAGTGTACCCATTGGACTAAGACGAGTAGAACTCAAGCCCTAGTAATCCCCTGAAGTGTTCAAACTTCACACGTCCCAACGGTTTGGTGAAGATGTCAGCGATATTGTCGTTGGTATCGACTCGTAAGACTTCGATGTCACCGTTCTCGATGAGTTCACGGATGTAGTGAAACTTGACATCGATGTGCTTCATGCGACGTTCCTGAATAGGATTGTTGCTGATGAATATAGCACCGTTGTTGTCAGAACAAATAGGAATTGGTACGATGATCAGCATGCCAAGTTCTTTGAACATGTGCTTAAACCACATCACCTGTCGACTACAGTCAGACACAGCCATGTACTCGGCTTCAGTGGAGGAATTAGCGACAGTCTTTTGAGCGTGCGAAATCCAGCTAATGCTAGCGTTTGCCAACATCACCATGTTTCCAGTTGTAGATCGGCGTGCAACCAGATCTGCAGCGTGATCAGAGTCCGAGTAGGTGATCAATCCATTTTGGGATGCGCCATCAAGAACCAGAGCATAGTCCATAGTTCCTCGGAGGTATCTGCATATGTACTTTGCCTTGCTGATGTGTTCCTCGGAAGGATTAGCTGCGAATTGAGACAGCTTGACAACAGCGTAGGCGATATCTGGACGAGTGCCCAGCATCAAGTAGAGCAGAGATCCAATGATCGACTGGAAGTAGTGGCGTCGTTTCGTATCGACAGGTCCAGTATGTTCGAGAGGCCTGTAACCCTCGACCATAGGTGTAGGTGCCGGTCGGCAATCCTTCATGTCAAAACGTTCCAGGACCGTACCAAGGTAGGCAGATTGGTCCAGACGGATTTTTTGTCCGTTACGTCTGATCCTCATTCGTAAGAACTCGGTTGGATTTTCGAAGTCTCGACATTCCCACTTGAGCTTGAACACCTCTTTCTTGGCATTAACAAGTCTCTTGTTAGGACCTGCGAAGATGAGATCATCGACGTAGGCAATCATGATGACAAAGCCACCATGTCCATCCTGAAGGATGAAGATCCCGGTATCGGTCGATAGTTGTTTGAAGCCAAGAATCTTCATCGACTTTGCAAGTTCCATGTACCATGCACGGGACGCTTGCTTCAGACCATAGATTGCACGAAGGAGCCGGTACACCTTGTGCTCTTTGCCCTTCATAACAAAGCCTTCGGGTTGACGCATGTAGATTTCCTCATCTAGTTTCCCATAGAGGAATGCAGTCTTGACATCGACTCCAGTGATGTGCCAATCCTTGAGAGCCGTGAGAGCTAACATGGTTCGGACTGATTCAAAACGAACCACCAGTGAGAAAATCTCGTTGTAGTCAATGCCTTCGATTTCTTGGAAACCCTTGGCAACAAGTCGGGCGCGTTTACGACCGTCAGATTTGACGTCGAATACCCAGCGATTGGTAATCGCTTTGCGACCTTTGGGAAGATCGACCATTTCGAATACGTTGCGTTCAGAGAGTGCCTTTAACTCATCTTTGCAAGCATCGATCCATCCTTTCTTCTCCTGCGGTGGCATCCACAAGATGTCTTTAAACGTCCACTCACGTGGAGCGCTATCGACAGAAGGAACTGAAGGCAAAACCGCTTTAGAAAGCAGGAAATGCATAAAATTAACTCCCCCTTCACGCGTCAAGCGTTCTAAGTCCTCAGGTATGTCAAAAGTCAAATCAGATTCACTTTCGGACACAGGAGTAGCAGGTTTCGGCGCAGGAACACCTTTTTCCTTGCTTGCAGCACCTTGATTAGATCCAGATGGCCGTCTGTCATCTTTATCAAGTGCTTTTCTCCGATCCGTCTGATGCTTTTCTGTTGGAGTTTTATTTCCATAGACATCGCCAGGCTGAGGCTTGGTTTGGGTCCGATTCCGCGCAGATCTCCTTGGTTCATCACCAGGAGCGTTTCCCGGCGCAGGGTTCGGCGGGTGCTGGTCAGCTGGTTGTTCACCAGCGTTCCAATCGTTGGCACGATCAGGACCGCTACCCTCTTTTAGGGGTTTGGGAGTTTGATGGACGAGGAAGGAAATCATCGTCGTCATCATCATCTTCAGATTCAGATGGAGGTCCATCATTGCCAAACGAGGAAGGTGGGTAGTCTTCAACTCGTGGTTGGTCTTGAGGTGCTTTCGCATCAGGACACCTTGGGAAGTGAAGTTCGTCAAAGCGAGCGGTAGTCGCTTTGAATAGAACATTCCTTGGCGATCTCATGAATAGAACATTCCTTGGCGATCTCATGAAGAGATACGCCTTCATGCCTTCTGGGAATCCTAGGAAGATCATATACTCCGACTGTGGAAGGAGCTTGTTAGATCGTTGTTCCTTGGGAATATACACCCAGGCACCACATCCGAAGACTCTTAATTTAGAGACATCCGGAGCTTCTCCTTCTACAGCCTCGTGTGGAGTAATCCAACCAAGACGCTTGAGAGGCGTCTGGTTATACACGTAAACGGCATATAGAACAGAAAATTCCCACCATGATGGAGGTAGGCAAGCGTTGTGACGCATTGACTCAGCCTTCTCCATGATAGTGCGATTGAAGCGCTCAGCGCGTCCGTTCTGCTGATGCATATACGGAGCACTAATGGATAGCTTGATTCCTTTCGATTTGAAGAAAGCCTTCAATTCGTCATTGATGAATTCTCCACCACCATCCACCTGCCATTCTTCGATTTTCTCATGGTATATTGTCTCAACCATGGTAACGAAGTCTTTGATCGCTTGGATTGATCCACTCTTCTGACGAAGAAGGACACACGATCCACGACTCGTGCAATCATCAAAGAAGGAGATGAAATGTTTGAATTTGTGGTATGACTCGACGGAGAATTCTTTCAGATCCGAATGGATTTTCTGGAATCTGCGCTTAGCACGCTTGCTCGAAGCCGGGAACGGCTCAAGTGTCATCTTCCCTTGCGCGCAACCGCGACATAAGGGTTCATGTTTGGGAATTTCCACCATAGGTGGGAAGTTCGTGGTATGCTTTTTGGCTCGTTTGAGCACTTCCCGCGATGGATGACCAAAGCGTTTATGCATCACCTCGTAATCGACAGGTGGTCCGGAGACCTTCTGCACTTCTATCGGCGATCCGTTGGAGTTCTTTACAGACACCCAATAAATCGTGTCGTCCGGATGAAGTGGATGACCCTTAATGAGATTTCTCCCATCAGAATCGTTGATACCCATAGATAGGGAATCACCCCAAAGAGTAGTCTTGGGTTGACTCAAGAAAGTTCCCATAGAGAACAATCGAGTCGATAGATTGGGTATGTGATATACTGGTTCGATGATAGATTCTACGTCTCGATCGTTACCATCAGCACCTTTGATGGTGTGAACCACTCGAAGCTTTCCAATTCCTTTTATGGACAGGGTAGTACCCTTGGAAGCGGTGTTAACCGATGGACTGTTCTTAATGACTTTGTAGTCGAACAAGTCCTCTTTTGAGGGGGTAACGTGCATTGATGCCCCAGAGTCCATCATCCAATGGATGAGTGTCTCAAATTTCTTACAGGAAGCGCATTGCGCATCTTTACACTTAGCGGTATTCGATGAATCGTGAATCGAAACGATAGAGTTAATTGCACAGCAATACTCTAGGAATACATCGTCGTCTAGCATATTCATATCTAATTGAACAAGCTGTGGAGGCAACGAGTTAGCCAAGTGTTTCCTGGTAGAAACAGAGGGGACGTACTTATCGTCGTCATAGTGCCCAGTCCTCAGAGCGTCCCAGTCCGGTAGGTAGACGGATGGTTTTGCATCTGAAAGGCGATCTGGTCCATCACAATCTGGATGTTCGCCTCCCATCCCGTCGTCGGAGCCCCAGTCGGAGACTTCGTCATCAGGGTGGAGCAGGTCCTCCAGTTCTCCGTCTCGGATCCTCTCCCAGACCGTCTTGGGGGCGCCGAATAGCGAGGGGTCCTCGCCTTCGTCGCCGAGGGAGACGCTGTCGTCGTCTTCCCCCAAGGCATCGGTGTCAGAGAGTCCGTCCAGTGCTTGTGAGCCGTCCCCTTCCATAGGCAGTCCAGATTGACACACCATGGTTGGTTGGGGAACGTCGACCCCTTCTCCAGATCCACCGTGTGCCAGTGGGGGAGATGAGAGTCGGTGCAGAGACGAGCTGGTCTCATGCACCTCAGCCTGTTCGGCGGGCTCGATCGATCGTTGACGTTTGGAAGGCCTGGGGGAACTGATGCGGTCAATAAGGGCTCGCTTCCGCTTATCCGCCTCCTCAAATGCTTTGAGGTGACGGGCGGATTTTGGTAAATTGAGCTTACCGCAGTTCGTCCTGGCGCGTTCCACGTCGGGATAGCACGAGGTGTTGGTAGACGGAGCGACCTTGGCTTTAGCAGCCGAGACCGGGAGATGGGTAGATGGGGTAAGATCAACTGGGCGTTGAACGATAGAGGGTCCGGTCTTCACAAATGAAAGAACCGAGACCTTGGCCTGGGGAGGCACATGCTCCTGAGGAGCGGGAGAGACGAGATGGTCGCCTAAGAAGGCGGCCTGTACCATATGGGAGTGACCTTGCGACTTCCTTTCCTTCTCCTTCTTCTTGTTACCACCCTTGGATCCGCGCTTCTTCCCCTTGTTCTGGGAAGAACCCGAGTTTTGGTTACCCGAGTTGCCGGAGTCCTTCTGCTTCCCCTGTTGCTGCTGGCGGAAGTTAGGGTTTCCCCCTTTCCTTTTGATACCAGTGAACTTGTTGAGGGTAGCCGGGTTGGCGACGCGATCGTACTCAGCCGTGATGGCCTTGACGGTGTTCTCGAAGGTGAGATCCTTCTTGTTTTTGTTAAGAAGGATGGCCACGGTGTTGTCGTACTTGGTAGGAAGGCTACTGATTAATATCATCGCCTCGATGAACGAGTCGATAGAGACGTTGTTCGTAGCAAGTCGACCCAGGTAGTTCTGGAGCTCGGCGATCGCAGGACGAGGATCTCCATTCCCAATGTGGAACTTGATCGCTCGAGAGAAGTCCGCGAAGATCGCGGCGTTACCCGGACTGCCGTAGAGCTCCTTGAGAGCATCCCATAACGCCATCATCGTATTCTTGCCTGCAACTTGGGCACAGACATTTCTGTTGATACGAAGGAGAAGAGCTCCCATGGCCTGATCATCGTCCTTGTCCCATTTTTCGATTACCTCTTCCTGAGCAAGCTTCTCCGCTGCAGTGGCATCTGAAGCAGCACCCTCAGGACGAGTACTATCGATGTAGGATCCTAGACGTTGCATTTGGAGGTATTGCTCCGCACGCATGGCCCATTCCAAATAGTTGGTTCCATCGAGCATGGGGATACTGTTGTGAGCGTTGTTGGAAGACATGTTGATTGTTGAGATCTGTCAAAACAAATATCGTCAGCAACGTATATCACAGATCAAAGAAAGCAGCCTTAACAGCGCGTTCTTTGCCCCATTCTGCAGCCATTACAGCGCAGATCTCTGCTGCCATAACAGCGCAGAGTAAAGGCATAGGTTCGGCCTATCAGCCACTTGGTTAGACGTGCATAGTCGCAGCGATTAAGCGCAGACTTGTAGCAGTCTATGGAGGCAGCCATTACAGCACCGACCAAGTTTGTAGCGCAGCCATTACAGCGCAACTACTGAGCTTCGGGGCTCATAACCTGAAGAACACTACTGCAACTAGCGAGTAGGTCTTACCGAGTAGCTTGTAGGCTTAACTAGTAGGTTAAAGTGATAGAGATTGAGGTAGCTACAAGCGTCCTTATATACATAAATGAGCGTACTAATAATAGAGCTATGTAAGGACTGAGTAAGCAGTCACATGCGTGACAAGTAATCATGTGAGTCAGTATGAGTCGTGAAGACGATAGAATGACGAATACTGTAGATGTCGCATAGCCTCACAAGAATATATCTAGGAGAGTCCGAGTCGGAGTAATCCGAGTCGGAGAGTCGCAAGAGTCGCGAGTCGAATCTAATCTACATAAGATAAGATCAACACCTCGTCTGCTGCCAGCTTCTCCGGCATAGGCGTTGCTATCCTTCTCTCCCTCACTTGTGTTTCCGGTCTCCAGTTTATGCCAAGCTTCGAGAGTTTTAGGATGGCATTTTGGCGACATTTGCTTGGGTTTTCACAGCCATCAGCTCGATCTTGGAAGCAGAGCGGGCAGCCACAGTCTTCGTCGTTTAGTGTGTGATCGTGGTACTCATTCTTTCGTGTGTGGTTTCTCATGTCGCTTACCGACTGTAGTGCATGCACGTTCCTCTGGCATTTGCCCCATTTGTCGTTGTACAGGGGGGCCCTGGTCCCCGATGGGTGGGGGTGGTACCAGTAGTCCACGTTCTGCTTCAGCTCCAGGTTCATCATTTCCGGTGCAAATTGCACTTTGTGTCTCCTTGCAGCTCTGATCATCCTCGAGAGTGAGGTCGGCATGGCCTTGCTTCGTATGTTCGAGGACCAGCTCTGGACAAACTGGTTTCTCAGGGCTCACGTGCCGACTGCTTTCTTGTATTTTTCCACAGCGCAGTCTGCTAGTATAAGGTCTGCAAGGTAGGCCCAGATCGGCCTCAGTCCATCTGGTCTGAGGTACTGCTTGAGTCTCATTAGTTCAATGGCATCGTTTCTGGCTTCAATATCTAGCAGGCCTAACCCCCCTTCGTCGACTGGGCGGCGAAGCTGCTTAATGCCTATGGTGTTCTGCTTCTTCTCACCTCGCTTTGCAAAGACAAAATTGTCCATCATTTTCTCCAGTTTTTTAACCGTGCGTGCTGGCATCCCCTGGACTCTGGTGAGGTACTGGGTGTGGGCACCCACTATGGCTGTGGCTGCCCTGCATCTGCCTATAATCGACGACTGGCTGCGGTCCCATCGGTCAAGTACTGTCTTTACCGTCTCTTCCATAGGTTGCCATACATCTTCTTGCCTGAGGTTATAACCATAGAAGGATCCTAGGATGCGTACTGCTTCGCAGTCTCCTACGATCCTAATGTTCATTGGTATGGGGTCGTTGTCTGGCCCTATCCTCCTGGTCTTCCGTATCTCCTCTCTTTGCGCCGGGGTGCCTAGGGGTATGATTGTCGTCTTCTCTATATTGAATTTGGCCCCAGACGCTTTGCACCATTGGTCGAGTGTGGAGAATAGGAGGTTCGTGTCGTCGGTTTCGTGCACAAAGACTGATGTGTCGTCGGCGAAGAGGTTGACCACAATGCTTTTTGGCATGTGCTCAAAATTAAGGCCCTTTATTGGGGATTTGCGGATCGCCTCAGCAAGCGATTCTATTGCTATGTTAAAGAGGAGGCAGGATAGAGGATCTCCTTGGCGGACCCCTCTTGTGATTTCGTAGCTCTTGCCCACTACCCCGTTAAGCACTACTCTGGTTTGCGCCTTCTGGTAGAGGTGCTTCACTGTCTGTATGAAATTTGGGTGGAGGTTCATTCGCTCAAGGGAGCGCCATAGGAAGTCGTGGCGTATCTTATCGTAAGCCTTCTCCTGGTCAAGGGATATGATACTCCCCTTCATTTGGTCCGTCTCACACTTGTTCATGACTAGGTGTATAAGGTCTGTCTCTGTCTGGTCAGTTATCCACCTGTCTTTCATGAATCCCGCCTGGTCTTCGTTTATGAGGTCTGGTGCAACTTTGGCCAGCTTGCTTGTCAGGGCTTTTGTCATTATCTTGTAGTCTACATTGAGTATTGTTATAGGCCGGTAGTTAGCTATGTCGGTTGGGTCCTTTTTCTTGTATATTGGGCACATCCAACCCTCAGTGAATAGCGTCCCTTCACTAACTCCGTGCCGCTGAATATCATTGAAGACACGCTGCATTGCGCCTATTACATCAAAGGGCTTGTCGTCCCCTTCTGCTGTCGAGTCTTTGTAGGTTCGGTGGAGTTTCTTCCAGAGCTCTACTGGTATTCCGTCTAGTCCGGTGGCCTTGTCATTTGGGACTTCAGTGAGAGATGTGATAACTTCACTTCAGTCACCCAAGGAAACCCCCATCGGAAGGTGGTTGTATTTGAGTTCTCCAGCACCATCGGCTAGGTGACCGGTGGAAATTTCCTGGGTTTCCTGCCTTGTCTCCTTTTCCTCTCCAGTGGCCAGGTTTCCCCTGGTCACTCACCTTTTGATTAAGGAGAGTCTCCCTTGAAGTTTCCTTTGTACCGGAAACCAAGACAGGAGAAGAAGAGGAGAAAAGGAAACTTGATGCCATCAAGGACCCCGGACACCAGGGAGTGTTTCCTTTGTACCTGGGAAAACACTTTTGAAAAATTACTTAAAAAGGAAACTGTCAACAAATTACCTAAAAAGGCAATTTTCAAATATGATGTCATGTCTAAAAATAGACCAATCCAATCTAACAAATGATATCATTACATGCAAATCAGGCACCATCAATGATGTCACTGATGGACACATTAATGTAAATCAGGTACATTACTTATTAATAGAATGAGGTCATTAATTAGTGACATCATTGATTGACACTAATTAGTGATTAATTAGTGGGCGCTTAATTAATGATCTAATTAATCACTAATTAAGATAAGGTTGACCAAATTGTGTTCAGCTTATATCTTCTGCATCTGAGCTCCGATTGAGATGATCTAACCAGTTTTAGAAAGGTATCATTGAGCTCTTGCCAACTGCGGTTCTTGATTAGGTAATATTATTTGATGAACAATGTTATTCCTTGATTTTGGAGTTTGCACTACCAATATACAATGCAGCTAGATCAGCAGTAATCCAATGATATATACTCATGTCAACTCTTCCAATGTCCTTTTACAGTTATCTTTGGTTGATTTACACAGTAATTTGGCTAGCTGATGACAAGTATTCAAACTTATCACAGATACCAAATACGATGGTTTTTATTGAATGATGTGTTCAATTGACTCATTGTTTGGCATTACCTGGGTCCACGAGCTATATCAAATTGAAGCCCTAAACAAGCCCTTTTCAAAACATCTTGAATCTCACCAAACAGATAAGAACTGACATATTTATTGAAGTAACACTGGAAAATGACAATGTGTAACTACAGATTGCCAGTTACGCTTTATTCAAAGTCTGCATATTCTAGTACTCCTTCAATAAATATGTCAGTTCTTATCTGTTTGGTGAGATTCAAGATGTTTTGAAAAGGGCTTGTTTAGGGCTTCAATTTGATATAGCTCGTGGACCCAGGTAATGCCAAACAATGAGTCAATTGAACACATCATTCAATAAAAACCATCGTATTTGGTATCTGTGATAAGTTTGAATACTTGTCATCAGCTAGCCAAATTACTGTGTAAATCAACCAAAGATAACTGTAAAAGGACATTGGAAGAGTTGACATGAGTATATATCATTGGATTACTGCTGATCTAGCTGCATTGTATATTGGTAGTGCAAACTCCAAAATCAAGGAATAACATTGTTCATCAAATAATATTACCTAATCAAGAACCGCAGTTGGCAAGAGCTCAATGATACCTTTCTAAAACTGGTTAGATCATCTCAATCGGAGCTCAGATGCAGAAGATATAAGCTGAACACAATTTGGTCAACCTTATCTTAATTAGTGATTAATTAGATCATTAATTAAGCGCCCACTAATTAATCACTAATTAGTGTCAATCAATGATGTCACTAATTAATGACCTCATTCTATTAATAAGTAATGTACCTGATTTACATTAATGTGTCCATCAGTGACATCATTGATGGTGCCTGATTTGCATGTAATGATATCATTTGTTAGATTGGATTGGTCTATTTTTAGACATGACATCATATTTGAAAATTGCCTTTTTAGGTAATTTGTTGACAGTTTCCTTTTTAAGTAATTTTTCAAAAGTGTTTTCCCAGGTACAAAGGAAACACTCCCTGGTGTCCGGGGTCCTTGATGGCATCAAGTTTCCTTTTCTCCTCTCCTTCTCCTGTCTTGGTTTCCAGTACAAAGGAAACTTCAAGGGAGACTCTCCTTAATCAAAAGGTGAGTGACCAGGGGAAACCTGGCCACTGGAGAGGAAAAGGAGACAAGGCAGGAAACCCAGGAAATTTCCACCGGTCACCTAGCCGATGGTGCTGGAGAACTCAAATACAACCACCTTCCGATGGGGGTTTCCTTGGGTGACTGAAGTGGATAACTTCCACATATTGTATTGGTATCCCTGTCGCGTCCCTCTCGTTATCGTCCAGCCTGCTACTCAGGACTTCGAGGGTTTCGTTCATGTGTCTGTCGTCCTGGGGTGTCCCCCAGCTTGTTGAGTCGGCTTCTTGGAGCTTCTTATGGTATTCGGTGGCAGTCTCAACCATCCTTCTTGTGTCTGTCTCGTATATTGGAGCTTTTCCTTCCTCTCTTAGCCTTTGCAGGGCAAGGATCGTGTCTCAGGGCTTCTTCGCCCTGTTCAAGTTCCAATCGTACTTGCTGTTTGTCTCTCCTTCTAGGTGATGTCGGGCTGCGATTTGGTCTCTCATTCTCGCTGCTTTTTGTTCTTGCAGACGTGCAATTTGCTCATCTATTTCATTCAGCTGTAGGGTCAGCTCGTCTGGTAGTAGCTCGCCGCGTTTCTCGAGCGCCTGGCGTCTTCTCTTTTCCCAGATCCTGATGTTTTTGTTAACATTCCTCATTTTCCTCTTTATTGCTGCAGAGGCTTCGTTCATGATATCCTTAAATTTCTTCCAGAGTATTTGAATGTTGGTTGTTTCTCTGCCAGGCCTGGTAGTCTGGGCTCTCATGTCCTTTTCCAGGGACTTGCCTAGCTCATTGATCTTCTTCGCTAGGTTTTCGTCCTCGATTATGAAGAGTGGTATTGACGACCTTCCAGGGCCTACATATGGTTCCAGGGGGGGAGTTAGCTGAGCAGACGCCATTCTGTGGTCTGTCTTTATTGCAGTTGTTTCGATTTGCCATTCACGGGTGAGTTTAAGTAGGTCGGATCTCATATAGATGCGATCGAGTCTGCTCCTTGTTGTTCCACTGTCTCGCTTTCCTGATGTGAAGGTGTAGTCCGTTTCCAGCTCGTTGAAGGCCTGCCAGCCGTCTCTTAATTCATGCATATCTCGGAACGCTTCTAGGGCTTCGATGGCTTTTTCTCCATCTGCTCTGGATCCAATTCGATCTAGCATTGTCTCGCACACGTTGAAGTCCCCCAGCATTACATCTATTTTTGGTAGGTTACAGTTCCTTTTCCAAGTGTTTTGGAGGCGGTTCCAGAACTCCTCGTTTAGCTTGTTATTCCCCGAGGGGGCGTAGATAGCGAGTATGTGGATGAGTTCACCATTTTTCCTCTGGAGCGAGCACAATAGTGCCTTTCCTGGTATTACCCGCCTCAGATTTGCACTCTTTCCATGCTGTTGTACTTGTATTAAGGACTATGGCTACTCCATCCCGTGCTGAGGCATCTTCGGGGCTTGGAGACACTATGACATGTAGGCGCTGGAACTGGTTTGCTATGGTACTTGCTTGTACTTGTGTTATGTGTGTCTCCTGTAGCGCTAGTACATCAATCCTCCCATCGCGCATTAGCTGGTTCACATGATTCCATTTGTTCCTTGACTGGGGTGAGCCTCCTCCTCGCATGTTTAGGGTAGCGAAACGTATCACGGCTCTGGAATTTTTCTGGCCCGTCTTCGGCCCTTTCCCTACCCCTTCGGATGGTCCTGAGTTGGTGGTTGGGTTGTGGGCATCTTCCCCATGCTGGGAGCCATCTTCTGTGGTCTCGTCTTCCATTATGGCATCCCCGTCAACATCTGACATTGAGTCATTGCATCGGGGGTTGGGATGTGTGTTGACATCCCAGTGAGTGTTCTCCGGTGTACCCTGTCCTAGTGCGCTTCCGATCCCCCCCGGATCAGTGCTTGAGGCATGTGTGGCATTGGTCGCCTCATCTCCACTGCTCTGGGGGTTCTCGTCCCATTGACCGTCTAGACTGGCGGAGAGTCCCTGGTTTCCCTGAGGCTCCCCGCGACCGTTGTATGGCCTATTGCCGTCTTCGTTGTGTTGTGTCATATATGCGTGTGGTGTTGGTTGGTGAGTGCGACCGCTGCCGTCTCCAAACTCCTTTCACTGGGCAGTTATTAGGCGGAGTTCATGACTGCTCTCCAGGGCCTAGAGCCTTTGACCAAGAACCTGTGGCCAGTTTTTAGCACTGGCTTACTGTGTGTGTATCTCTAATGGAGGAGTAGGTGCGATGCGTTGTATTCAGTCATGCGATAGGTACATTCGGGTAGTTCAACAAGCTATCCACCTCGGCCGCGGCCGCGCCCCCAATGGCCCCTGGATTTGTTCCCTCCACGTCCTCCTCCACGTCCTCCACGATTACTGGTGGGATGATTGTTCGTCTGGTGGGGGTCCTGTCGTGGGCGGCCATGCCATTCCTCGACGTCGGGGTAGTCACAGTACGGTGCGGAGTGGTCCATGCTGTGGCACGTCTCGCACCAGAGGACACTTGCCCGACGGGGATGGGAATCCTTCCCCTGGGTTGGCGGGTTGAAGGGGTCGTAGCTTCTCGTTGGGATGGTGGCGTTCCGGAGGGCTACTAGCCACTTGCGCTGTTGCTTCACCGAGTTCGTGGGGCACCTCATGTGGAGGGTCCACTCGGTTCTCCTGAGCCCTCGAGGGCAGCAGCCACGGACATAGACGGTTGGTAGGAGAGCTTCGATTGCTGCTTGTCGAGTGTAGAGCCTGGTGGTCCTCGTGTCGAGGATCCTCTCGTAGCCGCCCTTGATCATTTCACCGATTGTTCTGTTGGAGCGGATGAATTGGCGTGCGTCCTCCGTGAAGGTCGACTCCATCGAGGGGGATGCTTCGACTTTCTCGTTGCCCTCGAGGAGGATGACGAATTCGAATTGGGCGGAAGGCCCTGCCATGGACGCTTGGTAGACGAAGATCGTGGGGGTGCCGACTTTGCTCCAGCATCGTCGGCTCGTGATCGATCTATACTGGAAGGGAGTGAGGTCGCGTAGGTGGAGGAGACGGGGGGGATTTCCTTTCCACGGCATAGTCAGGTCGTGGTGTTCGGACTCCTTGTTGAGCCTCTCGAGGTCGACAGGTACGAGGGTTGGGTCGTCAATGTCGTGCTCACGGGCCTCTTTGCGGCAGAAGTGGCGGTAGTCCTCCTCCTGTCTGCCCCGGGTTGAGGTGTCGCCTTCCACTGCCAGGTAGACGGACAGCTCATTCGCGTTTGGGGCGAAGTTTTCACGATGGCGTTGGGTCATCGCATCGATGACGGGGGGTTGCCAAACGATTGTCGGCCATCCATTCGTAGGGGACGGTGTGCACTCAGGGCGGATGGCTAGGGCTCGTGGAGCAGGGGTAGGCGAAGGTGAGCTTGGGGGGGACTGGTCTACCAGAGTTTTGTCTGCAGTGGCTGGTATGGGCGGGACGTTGAGGTTGAACTTTCGTTCGTTCGTCCCTCCCCTCTGAGAGCGCTGGTCCTCCAGCTGGCTATCTGTGGGCGACGGGGACGGGGTGTCTTGGTTCATCCCGGATCCGTCGTTATCCATAGTAGTGAGGGGTGTTGACGAGGTTTTCGGTTTGGTGAAGGCAGGGATTGGGGATCCTGCGGGCAGCCTAGCCAGGTCTATCGCCGTTTTGACACGGGCAAGTTTGGGAGTCCGCGGGTTGTGTTGCCTAGTGCGAGGTTTCGTGCCTGGAGGGGATTCTGGCCGTCTCTTACTCGTATGAGGGGTGGGCGTGGCTCTGGTCGTGTTGGACGTGCTCGGTGTCTGGCTTTCCATGTGTGGAGTCAGTGTTTGGTTTGTTGATCGGTTTGGCCACGCATTCGATGACTGTACAGCCCATCATTTGGCTCGGCTTTTGCCTGATCCCGTGGCGCGTCGCGTCGCGTAAAGTCCGGTAAAATGAGAGATTGGAGTAGTAAACGAGTGGGGGTATGCTAGGTTCGATACAGGAACTATTTAAATAGGGAGTCGGCTACTCCTGGGGCGTGTCCTCGGTCTGCTTCTCCTCCTTTTCCTCTGGTGTCTCTTCTCCTCCGTCCACTGCCGTCAGTGCTGGTTTCCTGAACCTCGGCATGTCTTCGTCTATGAAGCGGTCAGCCATGGTCTTGTGGTTAGTCTTTGACACGACAGACGTCATGTCCCAGAAGGGGCCCACGGTGGTGTCGGGGAGGGTGTGGGCGTTGAGGTAGAGGAAAATCCTCTCCCCGATGGGGAGTTTCAGGATTACGTTTGGGATGCGGATGGTGATGGTGTTGGCTGTGGGTTCACCGTCGGGGTTACTGTCAAGGGTGACGGCAAAGTGAGTCCAGTTGCGCTCCCTTTGCATAATGGCAGTGATGCTTCCAGTGTACTTGAAGGGAGTTGCGAGTTCCATGCTTTGAACTTCGCAGGAGTTGATCACAATCCTGTCGTGGAGTCCCAGCTTGAAAGTAAGGGGGGTTGGGTTGACGAATTTCCATTCTTCGACCTTGGCAGCGGTCTGGGAGTTTTCGCCTGGTAGGTCGGGTTCCTGTTCGGCCTCGGCCTTGTCATCGTCCCACCCACCAAGCTGGGCAGGGGGAGGCAGGCAGAAGAGGCCTGAGAGTGCCCGGGTTATCCCAATGGGCATCGTTTGTTTGTACACAGCGACATAGGGCGAAATGTTCAGTGTGGTCATGGTTCTGGGGCGTATCTTGCTCCAGTATTCCTCACGCTCTACTTTTAAGCTCATCCTGTCTGTTGGGGTGTGTTTGGAGTGTTTGAGAACGATTCCTGTTCGGGCGTTCTAGCGTTTTTGACCTCAGAGGTTCGTCATTAGCTTGCGGCGTTTTTCGTCATGTATCGTCTTGTGACGTCTCTCCTGGTGGCTGGTCGTCTTCCAGGCCGTGTAGTTTCTTCTCAAGGGGTATAATCAGCCTCGGCAGGTTTCTTGTCTTAGCCTCAGGCTGTGGTCCCTGGGTCGAGTCTCGCTGGCCTGGTCCGCCGCTTCAGTTCACCCTGTTCGGTACTTTGGTTCTTGTGTGCGGGGAATATTCTCAGGCCTTCGTAATGATATGGTTGTCATGCAGTTGACCCGACATCTTGTGCTAAGGTTAGGTTTAAAGTTGAACCATCTTACCCTGGTCCGCGCCGCAGGCTGATCAGGGGTTTTGTGGGGGATGAGGAGCAGGTCTCAATGGTAGTGGGAAGCGCTCTCGTCTATTTATTCGTTTGGGGCCTGGCTAGGGCTCCCGCGTATAATGTATTGTGGTCTCTCGTATGTGCAGCTTTTCGAGATCATGTTCCACTTTTTCCTCCGCACCGTGCTCGCCACCGCTGCTCGAGCACACCGCCATTGATTGGTGCGTGGGGGGGCGGCTTTTGCTCGGGCGACTTCACTATCTGGTAGGTTGCCTTTCGGCCTCCTACCGCCTCGCATTGTCTCATATGCCCGTCCTCGATGCCCAAAGGGCGTGGGAAACAACCTGGTGGTGGCGGTTGCAGATCAAGGAGCCCCCCCACTCCGCAGCGTCTTGCTGATGCAAAATCCCATCATCACGGCTATCCTACTGACCACAACGCTACAACACTCGCTTCTCAGACTTTTGCCTCGAACGCCTCCGCGAACAGTTCTGTCGAGACCTGAACACTGTTTGCAACGCAGCTGACGAAGATGGGGCCTTCCGTCAAGATACATCGTCGGGAACATCGGCAACATGAATGCAGCACAAGGCATGAACGCGTCCTCTCCTAGCCCTGTTGCTTCGCATAGCAGCCATATTGGATCCTTCCAAGCTTGCCGAGCTCCCTCTCTTTGATACAGAGGGCCAAAGAGCTTGGGCCTCATCATCATTTGGCTGGTGCATCCAATGATCGACGTTTACTGCAACCTGCAATCCGCCCACCCTGAGCACTCGGCACCCGTTTAAGAGGAGGGATGCAGATTATAATGAGACGTCGTGATTAGTGAGTTGCCATCCCTTTCGACATCTTTCACCAAGCCTCAACGAACCTACTGCTAAAGCTTTGTGTACTATGCGATCCGGCAATGCACGCCTTCTTTCGCCCTAGCACGACCCTTCATCGTCTCGCGAATCCCCACTTGCCCCCTTGTTCGACCCAAGGCCACAACCCGTCCTCATATCCCCAGACCAACCCCCATTGCAACGCGCTAGGGTTTCCACAGCGCCGAAGTGCCCTTCCCTGCCTTCCCCTCAACCTTCGCTATCGATATTGTCGAGTCCTACCATGCCTTGTGTCTGGGCTCCATCAGATGCCCGCCAGAGGAGAGTCGATGGACCATTCGAGAAGAGAAGGCGGGGGATGATTCGAAAAACTGTTCAAATGCAGTCTTGTTCCGTGTTACAGAGTACGTTCTTCTTTATCCCTTCCATGCGGGAAAAAGGGAAAGACAGCTAACGTGATTCGTCATTGTGCGCAGCTTGGGCACTCGTAAACGTCTCTAAAGCCTCGACAACCCTCCCTCCCTCCAAACTCGTCCCGTTGCATTCGATCCTCCTCCCTTCATCATCAGCCTTTAGAATAAGCCTCATTGCGTAACACCGCCGCCTCTTTGGACAAGGCTTTTTGGACCTGCTCAGACTCGGCAGGCACCCATGCTGAATACTTCCTTCGAGGGCGGACCGTTTATGCTTCCCCAGCCTCCGTCCTTCCACCCGGCTCCTCGGGCGAACCTCATAAACATGAGAGGGGGATGCGGCGAAATCGAGGCAGGGGCTATCGTGTTTAGACTCGAGAAAGACGGGCGGTTCATCATCCAAGAGGATGGGGGTCATCCCCCGGGACGAGGAGAGGTCGACGGCGAGGCTGAGGCTGAGAACAATACACGCTCACGAAACACCCACCTCGACCGGGAAACCCAGTGTAATCGATCCCGCGCCATGCCTTCCACCACAGCCAAACTAAAGCGTGGTTCATCTCCACAGAGAAAGAGACAAAGGCAGAGGCAACCGAGATGGGCGATGTCGGCGTCAAGGGTCTAGAACGTCTACCCCCTGCCCTCCACTCCACCCTCGACTTTTGGATATGCCGATGAAGGCGACGGCGAATGGTCCAAGCTCGCTGCATGGCCGTCAGGAGACACGGATTGTGCATGTACCATTGCACGATGCCCCGCCAACGGTGGGGACTTCCTGCCTACAGGTCTAGTTGATGTGGTCATCACGACAAAATGAGCAAACCCTCTTGCCCTGAGCAGTTGAAACGTTGGCGTGCCCTATGATGTGGATTGATACATTGTCCTCGGTGAGTCCTGGCGCACTCTTTACGATCCTTTTTGAAACCAAACCAACCCTCCCGATCTCTAGAGCCTCATCCATGGCGATTTCAACCCTGCGTAAGGACATATATCCCTTTAGTTGTCCATGTGCGAAGCCCGCCTCTCCCTGCTCTACCCAAGGATCCAGCTCGTCATACGGCTTCCCCTATTGCTATCTTCGCTTCGGCCCCAGGCTGCGATACCTTTTCATACCCAGTACCACCCTGTCGTGCTGTCTGCGGCTCACATGGAATCCATCTGTCTTTCTCCGCCTTTGCCTCCGCCCCAGTCCAAGGTGACGACATCAGGATCTACGTCTCGGATCTACCCCATGCAGATGCACGACGGGCAGTCGAGTGACTGCGCATGGCTCATACGGGTCTCCTCGAATGGTTCTCCAAGAGGGGAGAATGTGGAGGATGCTCCGGAACGTGTTGAAGCACACCCAAGTGGAACCGTCGTGCATCGTTATACGAGTAAGTCCTTCCCTATGTCTTACTTGGGGTAAGGGACTAATATGATTCATGATCGCAGACATCTATAAAATCCTCGGCCCCTACCTTCCCCGAACACGCCCCGCCTCGTTCGATCCTCCTACCTCTTCTTGTGTCTCGAATCCAAGCCTCGTCGCAAAACACCACGGCCTCCTCTTTGAAACAGCACGTTATCTCTATGAGCTCAGACTCAGCACACCCATATTATTGGAGCAACGCTGCTGGCTACGCTATCCACAAGCCTCCACCCAGCTCTTCAGACGATCCTCACAACAATGAGAGGAGCACATGGCAAAATCGAGGGAAGGGCCGGTCTGTTCAAACTCGACGAAGATATGCAGGTCGCCCGTCATCAAGGCGGATGGTGGGCATGGCGGGGACGAGGACGAGGACGGGAGTTATGCGACACGTACCGAAACCTCCGCCTCGACGAGGAAAGTTAGCGCACTCGATACCCGCGCCAAGCCTTCCGCCCCCACCATGTCAAAGCATAGATGATTTTCGAAGACAACGACGTAGCGGGAGGCGAGTAGGGCGGTGCTATCGGCGTCCTAGGGTACAAACGGCTACTTGCCGAATGGCTCTCGCGATTTGCGAATTCTGCATCTAGCGCTGGACGAAGCGCTGACGTTGAGAGGGACTTCTTCGTCTTACCAAGGATGGATGGCGTGCCGAGTACACGACGAGGATGGGCTGAGCAGGTGTTTAGAGGGCCGATCTATGCTTTCTCGTTCTTGGCTGAGACTTGCAACGGATGTATATTCGCTGGTATACTGCTCTAGCTACAAAATATCAATCTACTTATTTCGCTTACTTTACATCGAGGACGCGTCAATACCAACGTATGAAAGACTCCGTGGAGGAAGGCCTAGGAGCGACGTTCGAGGGCTTCGTTGCAGGTCAAACTCAGGGCCATCGTTCCTGCGGAACAAAGATCAGTCTTCACTTTCCCTAGGAGCTTACGCGACACAGTCAGAGTCACACCTGAAATCGGAAGGAAGGCGATGACTCCCAGGTCCAGGGGAATGAAAAACACCCCAGGTTGGCTTCCTACACCGTCTGTGTCGCCTAATTCGAATATGAAGTTGGTGAGGAGGACTGTCGCAAATGCTGTAAGTGCCTTTTATGGCCGATAAGGCCGGGAAGGCCCCACGCACCTTATATGGTCCTGACAAGGGACCCGAAAACTTACTAGGGCCGGCTGTGCCTTATAAGGTCCCATGTGTGGGTCGGTCGCGCCCACCTGCCGGACACAGGCCGTGGCCAAGCACAGCCAAGCAGGGGGACGCGAGCGTGCACTGGTTGGATCTGATGTGATGTACACCCATACTATGCCCTCGACTCGATGGCAACGTGGCTGAGGGCTTGCACATTACGCAGGTGAATTCGCGAGAGAGGAAAGAAGAAATTACAAGGCGAAGTCCAGCATGGAGGGAGTGGTCATTTTTCGAGCAATTGATGGCACTATCGCACGCGGAAATGATAAAATAGACCGCCAACCGTCTGCTGCCGTCGGTATGCCATATCAGGCATGAGCCGTCACCTAATATGGGCCTTTTCGGCACCTCGTCAGGCTGAATCCGGACCTGATATGGCCGCTTGCCTTATAAGGCACTTGGTACTTTTGCGACAGGGAGACATAGACTCCTGAGGCGAAGCTGGAACGGAAATGTACCCAGATGAGCGAGATATCGTGGATGGATGAGGGAAGGTGGACGTACCCGTCAAGCCCCGTGAGCACGATCATGTGTTCTTTGCTTTGCGCATGGAGCCAGGTGTATGTCAATATGGCCGCCGAGGCGGTGAAAGGTGTTATGGCGTTGATAAGATCTGGCGGTTGTGGTCAACCTTCAAAGGGGAGATCGAGAGACTTACCGATAGAATCACAGATGTGCCCTGCGGCCCAACGGCCAAATAACGAGCTCGGGTTGGCGAGAGCCACGAAATTAAACAAAAAATCACTCGAAATTCCGATTTGAGTGGCGCTCACACTTGTGTAGGTCAGAGCTAGAATCAGGATGGGTGTCAGCCATGCTTAGGCATACGGAAAGCGGAGGAAACGAACGACTGGCTGGGGTAAACGTTGAGAAAGGCAACGAAGCAAGATGCGTAATTGACCAAGAATGCTGTTGATTTGAGACGTTCCCGGCCGAATAATCCCCCAGGAACGTTTCGTGGCGGCAGACGCCTTTTGATGAGCTACGAGAAAGAAGGTTGTCAGCCCAGTGTCGCTCAAAATCGTGTAGATGAAGACATACCAGAGTCGCTGATCCCAAACTAACCCCGTGAAGATGAATCCATACATCCGCATTGTCCATGCATATCTGCCAGGTTTCAATTGAGTCTCAGCGTGTTATCGCAGAAGTAAAGCTGGCTACCTTCGGAAGCAAACTCCTTGAAAGAATGAGTATGATGGTTATGCCTCTCTTTACTTTTAGCCAGTGTACGATAATTGCTGGTGTAGGCCAAAATAGGCACCCATAGGGTATCTGCTTGAAGACATTTAGTGATCCAGAGCAAGGCGTGGAGGAGAAGGCGAGACCTACGCCAATGGCGAACCTTGACAGAGGAGAAAGTGCCAGTATTGGGTACGTAGCGGTACCAGGTCGGAGGAACGTCGATGCGACAAGGGCGCGGCTGGGGAAGAAGAGTACAGGCCTGAAGTATCTGAGGTTGAATATGCATCCAACTACGAGGCCTTGAATGAGTACGAGAGCGTACTCTGGAATCTTTAGTTCAGTTCAATCAGGTCGTGGTTAAAATAGAAAGAGGCTTACTTGATTCGAGCCTCTCCAAGCGCTTTACGCGTTACATCCAAGTCACGGCATGAGCTGTCGTGGATACGCCAGTAAATCTGCTCATTGGCTCGTATGTTTGATGTGGGTTCGGTTTGAAAACATTTCTCGATACAAGCCGTGAAGGATCTTGAGGACGGGTTTAATTCGGTTAGCGCAGGTTCGTAAACGAAAGAACTTGCCTCCCAACAGTAGACGTAGCTGAGAATCCATAGCAGTTGTTAGCTTCGGATGAGTCCTTCAGCCTTGCCTATCTGGACGAAGGGGAAGGAGAAGAATGGCTCGCGTCGAAGAGGTCAGACCCATTTCCCGGGTTAGGGGCTACCAGCCGGTCCGGTGCTCATCCGGCCTTGAATGGTCGTCCTGCCAAAGCCACTTGTGCTAGAGGGCCGTTGCGAAGCACGGCAGTGCGAGTCTTTACGTTCTAATGATACATATACTAGACGGCTAAACAGCCTATCTCTAGCACTTGCCATGGTGGCCTTTCACCACAGTTGTGGCATAAAAGCAGGTTGAACATGTTGACAACCCATGCGCTCGCTGCCGCGCGCCTAGCGGCGCGCTTGCACTCGCGGAGGGGAACGGGCGTAATACATCATCAGTTACTTACAGTGAGTATCAAGCCTACCATTTTTCCTCCTGTCGTGAGCTGCCCAGCATCTCCACAAAATACTTTGGTAGGTCCGGTGAGATGGGCGACTCGATGTCAGAGTACAGGATTGTTCCGAGCAGGAGACCTTCAGTCAAGCCAAGAAGTGGGAACAAAAGGAGCAAGGTAGAAGCCAACTATGGTCTAGAAGGGCGCTTAATCCTAAGGGCTGCCGATGTCCAGTTCAGAACTTGGGTGAACGTATCCGAACCTGAACTGGATGCGTGGTTCGATTCAAGCTCAGGTCCAGCTCAGCCTCCCAAAGTAGACGTCGCGTTCGCGTTTGCCATAATGCAGAGCTTGCTGAACGTGTCCGAACGTGTCCGAGCGCGTTCGAACACAAACTCAATAAGGGCCCCTATCATCTTTGGACAGGGACAACAGGACAACCTGTGGGAAGCGAGCCGCTGCATATGCGCGGCAATATCTTCGGCATTTTGGCATTGGGTATCAGCCCAGCAGATATACTCTAGGTGCAAAAAATGGCTTAGTATGCCGGGTATACTACTATACATTTGTTTGTTGACATTGAAGACATTAAAGTTGTCAATATCCCCTAGTATACTGTGACTGTCTCCAGCTTACTGTAGAGAATTGTATGGTGGCGACGGAAGATTGGCCGTTACGATTTATGAATTTGTGAAGTTAGCGACAGCCGCGGTGTTCGGCGTTATGTCGCCTCGAAGAGGCGACGAAATTTTGGGAAAATTGCCTCTAAATTTGGCAATTTATTAGTGAATGCACAATCTTAGCGATGGCGTCTGCGTTACGCGTTATGTCGCCCCAGATAAGCGACGAAATTTCGAGGCGTTACGCGTTACGTCGCCACCATACAATTCTCTACAGTATTCATAATTGAAGATGCGGGAGAAGCGAGAATCAGTGCACGTGTGTAGACTGTAGCTGTATCGAGTTTCTAAGCTTTAGAGATTGCGATCAAAGTAAGAGGAGGGGATATATCATATAGGGCATTCGAACACACTATATGATGCACATATTCGGCAGTTAATATGCCTTCGGACTGATACCAGCTATCGAAACAGCGAAACACGGACACGGCTCAATCCACCAGACCTGTACAGAGTAAGAGGGCATTGTCTCTTGAAGGCGCAGATCTAGAGATTACACAAAAGCACCTACACACTATTACCCTAAACAATAGCAGTAGCCAAAGCTCAACAGAGCCTGATAGACAGTAGGCTGAGCACCCATATCATTACCTTTGTTTAACCCATGACTTCCTCCCATCCGCCCCCATTGGTCAAAGACAACGGTGTATCAGATATTGGTCGGACAAGAAGCAGCACCTGTGAAAACGACTAGGGGCCCTACAAAAAAAGGATAAAATTGAAAGACAGATAAAGGTCGAAAAAGGTTGAAAGAGAAGGCAAGGTAGACACATACATTCCGACGAACGGCATCAGAGAACCGCGAAGATATACCAGGTATACAAGCCGACTTGCAGTTCAGCTGGAAGCCGTCATCTCTCCAAGCCTCATCTCACCCGTTATTTTGCCTGCCTTGATCATAGGAGATCGAGCACTGCAAACAAAATTGCCAACTTTGCCAGCGCATCGCAAACAGGTGAGAGACTGAAACGCTTACCGCTCTGACCCTGGTCAAAAGAACAACAATCAGTAAGCTGGCCCTTCTGGGAGGCGCTACCCGAGGCTGCCAAGATCGCTGTAGTCCAGCTGGCATCCGCACTCGACCTCAGAGCTCTGTCAGGCACATCCAGAGATCTTCGGCGCCTATCCGAACACGAGTTGAATAGACGTGCAAATGATCTCTTCGAGGATTTCGGTATGTCTACCAGCTCTGCGCTGCTGCAACTCGATTCGCCGGGGGCCATCGTGTCAGGCTCCGCAGCCCTTTCCATGATTGACCCTGGTCTATTCCGACCCAACAACCTTGACATTTACCTTCCTCTTACAAGTGGGTCAGCCTTTTAAGGAGTGAATTGAGGTGGTCGGCAGGGATCTGGCAGCGTTTGGTATGAAAGGCAACAGGGACTACTCTGGTATCACCAGGATAGAACAGATCTGGTACTTTACTCACTGAGAAATTGCTTGCCCCATCAACGCAATCCTATTCACGACGATGTAAGCATCATAGAAAGGGTACCCAAAAGCCTGCTCATGATCACCCACAGATCGCCACTCCCCATGATAGCAGTGTTCCACAGCACACTTGTGATGAACTTCTTGGCGTCCTACGGCATTACCAGCTTGTACCCCGAACTCATGAGGTGACGCACTGGATGGCTCAACCACATCCAACCAGCAACCAGGAAAGACGGTCGGTGGATCGAGAAGTACCATACTACCAACAGCGCAGTTTCCGGATCCTCCAGGACTCACGGCTCTTGGACAAACACACGTGCGGTACATTGACATTGTGCACCCAGACCACCAGGAGTCTGTTCGGCGATGGCATGGCGGTTGCAAAGTTGAGAGAGTTAAGACCACACCTGCAAAAGCATGCCTTCGTTCCGTAAGAGAACGGATAACAGGGGCTGAAAAGATCTGCAAGGGCCATCCTCTGACCAAGGATGCGACTTGGCGAGCGTAGCGTTATGGCGTCGAAGTACTTCGAATCTGCAATAGCCGTCTTCAGGATAAAGAGGAAATGTAAACACCCGAACGACCAATAGAAGACATAAGCAGGGTGGAAGGCAGATTCAACAGGGCTGATACTATTGATGACCCAGAGTTTATAAACTCAAAACCCCTGAGCGCGTTTGGGTATCTTCTCGTCCTCTTTTCGTCCCTGGATTTGACAAGTATGTTGGGAGCCTGCTTTACGGTCAGAATATCAACTTTTTATCGCAAAATTCAAGCGTATGAATGACGGCGAAGCTGACCGAGAGTCTCCAGATCGGAAATCGCAGTGTTTATAAACTCTTTGTTTTGTGTCTACCAAGGCCATTTCTTGTGCTACAGCGCCAAAATCTGTATCATTCGCCTTCTTTTGAGTACCTCTGCTCGCCTGAGGGGTTACTTGGACAGAAGTCGTTGGGGAATATGGTCCAAACGAAAATTATGAACACTGCGATCAATACATGAAAAGACAAAACCCTGGGAACGCTGTTAATGTTACTTAAGCATTTAATGTTACTTAAGCAACTTTCCCGGTGCATTCGGAATGTGAGCGCAACAAGGCGCAACTGTTGGTGGGATCGGTATTACTATAAATGGTAGACGCGGAGGGTCAACCGGTCATCCCGCCCTGTAAGCTTGACTAAGGGAGGGCTTTCTGCAAGGGAGGGTGAATGAGACCAGTGTACCGGCGGCTGCACCGAGGAACCGTTTGGTGAGATTGGTGTTACTATAAATGGTAGAAGCGGACGGCTGTCCCGCCCTGTAGGCTTGGTTGAGAAAGGGCTTGGCGCGAGGGCAGTCGAACAAAGAGAATATCAAAAGGAATCGGACCACAGGCTACAGCCAACCGCACACATAAGTACCCCCAAGAGAAAGAAATACAGTGAACCGTGAAATCGCAAGTTTTCGGAGATGTAGGGCATGGGATGAATATTTTGGATCCCTTTTATGATCATGGTGTGTACCCTTACCAGCTTGGTCGCTGCTGTCCCCCTGCCGTGGGGCAAATTTTACGTGGTTCGCGCTCGACAGGTGTTTGAAACCCCGCCGAAGCGCCCGTCAGCCGCCTATTCACACTGATGCATGGGATCCTGGATAGCAGGGAGCTGTTAAGAAGACAAGATATCACTTTCTCTACAAACCAAGGTCAGTTCTCTTAATGAATAAAGAGTATTGAATGCTATATTGATCTGCGCTCAAATAATGCGACAAGTAAGTGGAAGGTTGAAACGACCCTCAATGCTATGCCGATTAGCATTTAATATTTAATACCTCTCAACCGCCGGTTGTCGCTTATCCAGAAAAGCTTAAATCACTGAGTAGTAGTTGGTGACAGGGACTAACAGTTCACCAGCCACACCGAGTAACCCAAGAGGCCATGATCTCAACTCAGGTTGATGCTACTGTATGCAGTTTTAGTGAATGCTTTGGACAGATGGGGAAGCCAGAGAGCAGTCGATTGGAGTTTGCAAATAAATTTTAGATTGAAATTGGAGAAAGTTCAAGCTACTGTGACATGTTGATATTTGCGTTAGATTTACCCTTATCTCAAATGTAATTTTACAGTAGATATCCGGAAGAACATAGGAATAATACAAAGTCAGTGCCCAAAGCTCTGAGCGGAGGCGCGAAGCGCCGACCATAACCCCCCTCGCCGTGCCTTTAGGCACGGGGCAAGCGCGAGCTTGTATTTATAAACTCTGGGTCATCAATAGTAAGCCAAAAAAAAAACGGGGGAAAAAAGAAGTGATCGCGCATCAAGCAAATAATTCGGCAGGGGAACGGCATGAACATGGGCCTGGCGAAAGAGCCCACCCACAATGCACTCCGAGCCAAAATGCCTCGGAATCGGTCACCCCCAGGGGTACTCAAATTACTAATGGAGGTCTTCAGAACGAGCAAAGGGCTTCACGCAAGGCTGAAGAAGAAATTTGGAAGGTGCGAGATGCGAGATGGGACTTGATGGCGTTATTTAATGTGTTACAGATGAGCAGGGGAGACTCGCTGCAGGGATAAAATCAAATTCATTGCAGCACGGGAGGTCTTTGGTCTTCGGAAAGCATTTGGTAGTCTAAGTGGAATGTGTCTCATTCAAACTCTATGCTACTCTGCCGCTCTAGAGAATGACTTCCCAAACTGGGTAGGGAACGCGTTTGAACGCGTTTGAACCTAGCACTGAACCTGACCGAACGCCTCTTGAAGTGGTCCGGACCCTCACCGAACCAGAAGTTCAGTTTGCGTTTGGTATTTTGGAGAGACGTTGCACACGTTAAGGATCGTGTTTGCCCAAAAGCCCTGTGAGCCGAACCTGACCGAACTTTGGCAGCCCTGGATCCAACCACAGCCTGAGTAAAAGGAGTCTAGGTTCACCCTGCTGTTGCAAACTATCCAGCATTTGCACGAAAACACATTGGTTTTACATCGAGGGTGGGATGGATGAATTGAGGGATCAGAAGTCTATACACATGGAAAGAAAGAACTGCAAAAGGCGGATATGATGTGACGCCGTCAGGAGAGCATTTTGCGAAAGTGCTTGCGCTCTGACGTCATATGCTTAGGCGACTGGTGCCGCCCTATCGCGGCGGCATCAGAGTGAAGGCGCATCAGGTCGGCTTGGAATCGACTGAGGCTCAGTCAAAGAGGACGGGTTCGATTGGTACCACTCGATTTGGACAAACCCACTTCCAACAGCGACATCACCGTTTCGCTGGCACGCTTTTGATGGCGCAACATCCACGGCCGAGACAAAAAGGATCAGACAGTTCTCTGAGCGCTCCAGACAAAAGCCATCGAGTTGTCACGATGAGCCTAGGACGTTGTGATTAGGTGCCTGTAATGGACCAATGACAATGAGATAGACCGCTATTTCCCTTGTGCCAGCACCTATTAGTAGGGCTATGGCTTGAAAGTTTGCGGCACCTTTGCAAGTCATTATCGACTTGGTAAAGTAATAACCATTACAAAGAATGCGTTTTTGACATTAATTTTATGCTCAAACGCGCTTAACGCAATTCCGTCGTGGTACCTCCGTACTTTCTAGCTGCAGGATGTAACACAATAGTAGGATTTGGCCACAAGGTTGGTTCAATCCTACCGAGAATTCACCAACCTTGATAGAGAAGATGTATGATGCGTTTAGATGGCGTCACTCGTCCAGTCGTTCAGCTGCGTGACCTCGAGGTATGTCAATTTCCACTTTGCCTCTTACAATCGGCCTTGCCTTACTTTATCTAGGCACCCTTTCTTACCAGCTGCTCAGATATTTGTTCGACCTCGTCTCGGCCGTGGGTGATGCGCCATCAAAAGCGTGCCAGCGAAACGGTGATGTCGCTGTTGGAAGTGGGTTTGTCCAAATCGAGTGGTACCAATCGAACGATCCCTCTCAGTCAAAGGCTGAAAATCCAAATGGAGATCGGGGGTGATGGGGTCGGCTGATGGCAGTGGGTCAGGCGAGGGGAAAAAAACTCGTCTTACTACTTGTGCTAGAGGGCCGTTGCGTTGCACGGCAGTGCGAGTCTTTACGATTTTTCTTTCTTTTCGCTTTCTCTTTGCTTACTTCCAGCTCTAATCTTCTACTCTCTTTTTTTTTTTTTTTTTTCTTTAATCTTATTCCTTCTTTCCTCTTTCGTGCGGTATGCTCTTCTATCATTTCTTTTTCTCCTCTTCATTGGGTTTTCGGCAGATCATTTACTTGGATTTATACAGACGAGTTGTTCTTACCCGCTCGCCCAAGCCTGGTAAACCCTCGATCGCATACTTGCTGGTGTGGGCCGCTAGCGTAGCTACGGCGGACTCGGAATGATATTTAATCCGAATGAGAGGGTTTGAAGGTCCCATTATCTCGTAGACTCCAGGGGATGTCAGGACTTGTTCTAAGTGGGCAAGATGTTCCTGCTCGCAGACGCGCATCTCGATGACGCGCTCGCAGAGGACGTTTTTTTCACAATCGTCTACAGACAGCTATTCACATCAACTGATAACGCAGATTAAATCAATAACACCCCAACTTTCTTGAGGCGTACCTGTGTAGTGATTCAGCGGATATATGTGAGATCAAGAATTATGTATCTCTTTAGCCAAAATACGGAGCGACTTGAGCACCCGAGGTTGAGTGGGCTGGGCAGAAAGGCATCGCATCGGGAGGGATCGAACACTGCGGCCCCTTGGTTGGCGTCCTGTGCCATCTTTGGAATGTCATTGGTATACGATTGACGCTTTGCCAGGCTCGCGCGAGCAAGGGGTAATAACACGGCGGGCAAACGCTTGTCAAATGCCGCGTCGGGGTTGCTTGTCAAATGTCTTGTCAAATGCTGTGCTCATCGGCCCGCCTTCCGCTCTGCCCAACTGTCGGATCTTGGACAGCATGGACCCAAATTTGGCTTTGAACGCTTGACTCGGACAACGGTGTGCGCTACTGCAATTCGTAAAAGGTATACAACGGGACGCAGAGCTGATTTCTACCTTAATGAAGTGATTCTACCAGCCCACAACTGCATTTGAATGTAGCGGCCTGCTAAAGATCGGTAAACTTTGCAAGCCTCGAAGCTATTGGATGTCATATACGTAGCACAAGTATCTCAGTATTACTACTTGTCGAGAATGAGCTTCCCAAGCGAAAACATAGAGCAAGCAGAAGTGGAAGGCAGGATGAGGCGCGAATCGGCCCGGACGGCCAGAGCCAAGCCAGAGCACAGCATTTGACAAGACATTTGACAAGCACTTGGCCGCCGTGTAATAACTTGTCTTTATCAATCCGAGTTACCGCGGGAAGAGTATTCCAAACACGGTACAGAACGCGGATCAAGCGAAGTTCGATCCCTCGCAATGCTATTCCTTTCTGCCCAGCCTGCTGCTAGACCTTTGTTGCTCAAGCCTCTCCATAATCTCGTTGAATCGAGAAAGACTTACGGCCGCAAGGCGCATCCTGACGGCCCACGTTCTTTAGTCCACCAGAAGATAACGCCTCCATGAAGTCGCATTTATGCTCCTTTATCCTTCCGAGTTCGATGTACATGCTGGAGGCTCACACCAACGAGTCCTTTGATTTGCTCTTCAGCTACATTCCCACATACATCGCCTGTTGTCAGTAGCGGGATCATACGTTGGATCAGGCGATGAGCATCCGTGCGCCATCTGATGGCAGTGGGGGTGTTGCGCCAATCGTGCCTGGTGCCCGCCTGGTACTAAGAAGAAGACCATATGTTTGTTTGCTGTTCGTTCCGATCGCATCCACTGGCGCAGTCTCTTCCACCATGAGCATAATCGACTGCACTGATGGTTCACCATACAGCCTTTTGCTCAGTCCCAGGTGTAGGTCGCGAGCAACAGGACGCGAGGTGTGCACAGAAATAGCCACACACAGTGAAACCGACCACCAGTGGCGCCCGGTAGCTCTTGCGCACACTGTCTATTAGCCAACAATTGGATGGCAAGCGCTGTCGTCATTCTGCCACCTGGAATCATAGTATGTCTATTTGTTCCGGCTATACATCGAGCACATTCAAGACGGCATCACGGCCTGATTGGTGTGTCGGTTGATGTTCGGTTGCCAAATCGAGTTGGCCTACCCTGACTTATGCTAGTTCTATATATAGACAGATACCAGTAATGCAAGGACCTACGATTTCAGTATACAGCCATATACACTAGTAGTAGGCTCAAGGATTTTATCACGGTTCCAGTAGCAGACCTATCGGGTTTCCGAATGACGAGAAGTGTCCGTTGGTATGTTGAGAGCCCCGCAAGGCTAGAAGTCATATATCAATAGTATCATGCCAACCGTGCACCTTCAAGCGCCACGATCACACATGTCATCATCTATATATGTGTGTGTGTGTCTTCCCCAACCCGACGATATAGGTCGGGCATAGTTGACTAAATAAGGCAGAGGCTGCGGCACCCACCAATTGGAAAGTCGCAACACGGCAACAAGCAGGGTCGGAAGGACCTTGTGTATTATCTCGTCTGTGAATTTTTTAACTACATCCTGATGCGTACTATGGAGCAAATCAACGATTACGTCGTGGCACAACGGGTTTAATGACCTTGGCGACGAGAACCGGTCGTGCAAGTCTAACCCGGTCAAACCAACGAAGCCATTTCATGCCACTACCCGACTGTTTGGTGGCCCAGGAATAATCTTCGCGGGTGCATGTCGAGCTCACCCAAGTCAGTTCGTAGCTTGGGCCCCTGCTGCAGCGAGGATTCATGCAGGGCAAATTTGATGTCCACACTAGTGGCTCTCTCGTGAGCCAATCCTCAGTGGCGTAACGCTCTATAAATCAAGGGGAGAAGAAAGTCAGGTTCTGCATGCTGTATCTGGATAATATTCGTACCAGAGCATGTTCGACCGTCGAGAGCGAGACTCTGTCGCCATCTATATTGAAGCATGCAACGGTCGGCCTTTGTGTTCCTTGGTTTCTTGGGGCAAAAATCGTCGCACTGCTGGCTGGTCCAGTGGATGTTGAGGTCCGGTAAGTTAAAAACCGTCAAATCGCATGTGCGAGAGGTCTGCTAAGCCGGTCCCGGCGAGGGTGAGTTTTGGGAAGAAGGAGTACATTGCCACTGGCGTGATGGCGTTCGCAAGGTGGGTGGCGGACGACCTGAGGATGGACGGGAAATGGTTGCCGACCGTAGCTGTGATTTGAACGCTCAGGACCTCGTCTGTCTGTAAGGTGCAGAGCCATGGAAAATTGCATCAGCAAAGGCATGGGTCAAAGAAAGGACACGAACCTGACTGTTACTGATTTGCCCCACCGCAATAGCGACAATCTCGTTGTTTTGCGGTTCTTCGCCGACGGTGGGCCATTCAAAGGTGAAGTCCGTGTAGCCCAAGTTTCTGAAAAACTGGACAACGTCTGAGAACGACCCGACGTGTACAACCAGCTCGAGGAGCTTGTAGACGTCTCCTATAGAGGCTGCCCATGGCTTTCCGAACACGAGCAGGTGGAGGGGCGCGAACCCCGTAATGGTCATGTTGCTGTCGACGAAAAGCTTGAAGAAATCGCCTGTGGGCTGGGAGGCAGGGGATACAAATCGAGAGAGTATCCATCGAAGCCGTGACCGTAGTTCAAGGTCGATGAGGTGGTCGGTTGAGTGGTTGCATCGACCCGTAAGGATGAGGCTTTCAGTGTCCATTTGCTGGTACACTTCACCGAGCAATTCAGGCAGGAAGGTGGATGATAATAAGGGCATTTGGTGCAGATATTTGACGGCCCTTGAGATAAGGTGGGAGAGGAGGGGAGAAAGCCAGCACAAGGCGGAAAAGGAAGGTCAGATATATAGCTCCATGCCTCTTCGGCACGCATCCCCTCCTTTTTGATGCTTCGGTATCGGGGGTGCGGTTTTAACGACCAGGTCAGCAGTCGCTATGTGCTATAGTCTCGTGCCCAATTTTCAGCCCATTGAATTTACTGTGCGAGAAGGGACGCAATATTCGAGAGCAGCGAAGAGCGCTTCGTCAGTGGGCACATTTCCAAGGGAAAATTCGTCTACATATTGCCCTTATCTGCGAGAATTTTAGGATACTCCTGTGGCCCAGAGATTTACCGAGACACTTTCAATATTGCCAACCAATCCTTCGCTGGCTTGTTGACCTGGTTGCTCGACACCGGCACGACTGTTCACCTCACTGTAACCGCGGATCTCAGACTGATCGCGGCAAATGGCGCTTTGCCAAGATGCTTATACGCGGCGACGGCGATTGATATGAGGTGTAGATGCTGGAACATTCAATTCCTCTCATCTCTAACGCTCTACGTGACGTTGAAGCTGTTTCAATAAATCTATAACTCACAAGATTGGGTGACGATTGCAGGACAACAGTATGGATGAAGGCGGGAAACAGGTACCTTCCTAAAATCCACTAGTGCCTAGGGTGTAGGCTACCGGAAAATTAAGATTACGCCCGAAGACGAACGCACCAATGCGCGTCAAACGTGAAAATTCCCATGCCTTTGAACCAATTTAGTCGGAGAATCTGGGTGCTGCAGTTTGGCTGCAGTCTCGAAGCGCGGACACCGTTAGGATCGGGGCCGACGAAGGTTTGTGGCATTCTATTTCGCGCCACAATCCAGGCATATGCCGCGTGTTCATGCGGTTTTGCTTGCGATGGAAGACGTCGGTGAGGGCTCAAGGACCTCGCCGTTAAGGTGGATCGGAACCTATAACTATATTAGCCTCCGTGAGGGCATTGCCTTGGAAAAACGCCTTCTCCCTCGACTTTCTCGTCCTCCATGGACTCACCCAACCTGTCCCGTTGAGCAGAGCTTGCCAAAAATTCTATCAGATGTCACCCCCTGCTCTTCTGCTCACACCACTGTAGCTTGGACCTTGCTAAACTCATGGTAATCTTAAGAGATCGTTATGACCGCCGAGAAGATTTCAATGTTTACGAGAGCCTTCACGGTGCTTGTGATATCTAAGTCTTTTGCCACTTTCAGCGAATCTTCGCGCTGAGGTGACCCGATTTCCATATTATACCCTGTATCTTACAGCATCTATCCCTCACATTTCTCAACGCGCGTGAAGACCATTCCGGGGTACAGGCATATTACTGAGCATTAAACGCGACATAGGCGCTGATAGGAGATACTAGGCTCTGAAATCAGCTCGAGATTTTGAAAAAGGACTGCACAAAGCCGCCCAGGGATCTTTGAGCTCGTAAGACAGCCTCCGTTAATGAGTGGTGATCCCCCCCAAGGCTCAGCCAGTGGCGCTGGCGTCGTCGAATGGTTTCGCACCTGACATTTGTGCAGCGAAATGCTAATGTCCAAACAAACGGTTCCTTTTCCAGCCAGCACATGGGGTATCGGTCTACCCCGACTGTGAGAAGTGTATGGAAGGAGTGCGTATGTAGCTCACCGTTGTCCTCTGGATCGCTACGGTCAAGTGGTCTTTTCCAGCTATAGGCAAGGATGCTGGGATCGTTTCGCGTATCTCTGGGTTTCGCAGGGCAGTACCTTCCACACTGGGTCTTGCTCCAGTGACCGTTGGCCGCAAACAGGTCGATATTAACCAAAGGTTCAGCGTCATCGATTGCCAGACCTTCGCCATTGAGTGTCAAGTGAGGGTAGAAGCAGTATATTCCGGTGGCCGTTATCGCGTTCATGTGATGAGTCGCTCCCATCTCAAAGAAGTAGCTGATTGGGCTGCTGAGAGTTGCGTGGATATGGACTTCATGGATGCGTCCCGCCTGTGGAGGATATAGTCGTAAGCGAGCTACTTTAGCGCATGGAGCTGGCTAAGGTTCGGAGCCCTACGAACCTCGTCAGGAGGCAAGCAGCCCACGGCTAGCCCGACAATAGTGTCGACGTCTGGTGCGTCGGTGGAGGGATATTTCCATTCAACCTGGGTAAAATTGTACCCGATGCATTTGAAAAAGTCGATGGTGGCTGCGAATGAGTTGACATTGACGGCGATATCGATGTGTTTATAGCACGCTGCTTCACCTGAAGCACTGAATGATTCTAGGAGGAGAAGTTGAAGAGCGACATAACCGACAATGGCCGCTCCTGTGTGGGTCATTAAGCGGCAGAATGGGATGGTAAAATCCTGCGATAGGTGGAGAAAGGGAGAGAGCAGCATAGCCAAGCGTGACCAGAGCTCTGTTTCCGTGAGCTGGCAAAGCGCAAAGCTAGCAGTGGCGGTTTGGAGAAGCTCGCCGAAGGTCAGATTTGATAATATCTCGCCCTCTACCTCGGGAGGCAAGAGGCGGGAGTGAGCGACCATTTTCGAAGGTAAAGGCTCAAGCGCCTTTCACATAGAGCAGGATGGGGCGGGATGGAGAGCCGTGGAAAGAAGCATAGCTCCAGCGGTCGGTCGTCCGTTCGGCACCCAAATCTGTTTGGCCTTGGTGTTTGTTTAATCAAGCGCAAAATTGACACGAAGAATGGGAAATCAGTTCTGTGACTAAACGTTTGGGAATCCTGCTTCGTCCATACGTAGAAAAACGAAACACACAGAGAAGATTGGCGTTGTCGATGGGCTATTCAGCCTGAGAAGCACTTTCTTGTCTCATGGTGCGCCTCAAGCAGAAGCAGAAAAAGTTCAAGAGGCTGCATGTAGAAGTTGCTTCTGCTACATCCCAGGCCTGGCATGCTGGCCGCAAACCTTTAATTCTCGCTGCTGGTCGACATTGACTGATTCACGGCATCAAGTAGTCACCAGACGTTGCCATGGGATTCTGGTGGTAGGCAATAAATGAGCGCCCTTTTCCTGTCAATAAAAGTACCAGATGTGGACGCGTAGAATAGACGTTCGATTCGAATAGCACTGGTTGTGAAACGCGAGCGAGGGCGGATGGCTACTGTGATCAGAGCTGGGAACAAGGATCCGCATCAAATAGTGACATCGGTGTCTGACCCGATTCGGAAGCGCAACAATTAGCGTGATGCGCGCTCATTACGTCATGAGACTGATTTCGGCACCCGACATTCAGGGCTGTGATCTCACTGCTGTCCTATTAGCGTTGCCGCCCCTCACCAGCAGCAGATCGGATAGTCTGTTATTTTAGATAAGTCTGGGTCTGGCATAGACATCGCCCCTCGCTATAACCTTACTGAAATGTATACCAGAAATCAATCGTGAGATGAGAAGCAGCTGCAATGGGTGTGATGTATGACGTGGGGTGACGATCGCAAACTGCACCGCGCATATATATAGGCAGGCTATATTACTCTCATGCCTGTGGGACCTACAGACCAAATATCCAATGAATCAGAGAGCAGGCAGGCTGCAATGAACGAGGATTCAAAACATCACGCAGGGGAAATGCGCTCGATTGAGCGGGGTGGGCGAGGTACTTGCATGCGCACGAGGGGAAAATATGTAGGTATGAACCACGCATCGAGACGCGCCAAGAGAGCTACTAGCAAAGAACATGTCCTAGACAATACTGGCGCAACGGGAAGGAGGAGAGGCAGAAGGAGATCGTGCTAGTGATTTTGGTCGTCATCGGAGACATGAGGGCGTTCAAGCGTTTCTGAGAGGTATGCAGCGGCATGTCCTTTGCAAAAAGAAAAAAAAAGAAAGTTGAAGATAAATGCGAGGAGCAGAGTTTGCTGGAGAAAGGGATAATGTTCCCTTGAGGGTTCGGTAGATGTGACACCCATTCAAGTCTTCCAGACACATGTCGCGCATGGACATCGAGGCTGACTTCGCATTTGTTTCATTTAGTGTACAAATGCTCCCCATTATGCCAGTACCTTTCAGTGAGAAGGAAGGGACTCCAGAGAGGGGAAGAAGGTCAGGTACGAGCTCTCCTCTGCCGAATCGTGCCGAAGAGCGCATCAATTATTTCATCCGAATGTAGGCCTTTCGCTTTCCTGATAGGGTTGGTGGGGCTGTTGGAAGGGGTGCACAAGTGCTGGATAAACCTGAAAGCTGTCGAAACCCACCAATCGCGCCTCATTCTAGCTGATACACAATGATTTAACCGACTTTCTCGGGTATCCCGGCCCCAGGGCTCAACGCCTAGAAGCGATATTTCCCTTGCCCACTTGCCAGGTCCAAGTTGGGCGTGAAGACGGTTGGTTTTCATACACAAGTATGATACATAGCAACTCAGGCAACAAACCTTAGTTAGCTTACTTACCATCTCTGCTTCCCATTCTTTCTTTTCACCACTCGCATGTATAACCTCGTTGGACACGTACGAAAGTCCGACCTGTTAGCTCTGAATTGGAACTTGAAATTCGATGGACACTATCACATTACAGATGTGTAGCTAGATTCGGTCTGCTTTAAAGAGATACCTTCAGGCAGAAGAGGAGAAAGAGAGGTAGGAACGAAGGAAGAAAAGAAGGGAGAAAAAGGGACAAGATCAATACCAGCAAGTAAATACGGTTTCTAGCAGAAAAAAAAAAAAAAAAAAAAAAGAAAAGAAAAGAGAGGAAAGAGGAGAGAGGAGAGGGAAAAGGTGAAATGAATAGTGGCTCTACTGCTCTGCATACACAACATACGACAATTGCCTTTCCCCCGCTCTCTTCAGCCAATGTAAGCTACGCTCAGTTGTGAGCTTTCCGTCGAGTTTACAGAAGCGCCCTGATGTTGCGCCATCGTGGTACCAGACATTATTATCTCTGTCAATATATCGACTGGTAAAGTGGGCGTTTCCGAGGTAAATTGAGCCCCTTATCTTCAAAATTCTTCGAGACCCAACGTTGTCCAAAAAGGAGATAAAAGGTGACAATATCATGGTTCGATCCACCACCTCAACGATTATCAACCGAGGCGTTCGGCGGCAGATTGTCAAACGATTGAGTCTTGAGTTAGGACCACAATTCGGGCAAGTGGTGGGCACGCTCGCTGGTTGACAGTACAGCGAATCAGCAATGCTATAATCCTCTCCAGTAAAATGCGAACGGAAGGCGTTGGGATATATGGTGTTTACAGTCCTGAGCGTCAGTGCGTCATCCTGGTAGGACGACCGACAAAGCGGACAACTGAGCTCTGTGTTTCCTATTGCTTCGTCACCAAAGACACCTTCCATCAATCGATCCATCGACGTCAGACCCCTTCCTGTGGGAAACGTGTTTGGTGCCGCCAATGTTAATTCCCGTCTCACTCCATCGCGCACCGTTTCCAAGTCTAACGCGCTGTCCATCGCAGATTGAAACCCGTCCGACAGACTTTGGCATAGAGGACCCATTTCAGTCATATTCCTTTGCCAGCACAGGCGTTCAGAGTTCCACAGATTGAGCATTATTCCGAAAAGGGCGTCATAGGCGCAACTGTAGTTCTGGTGATCCCAGAAAAAACCTTGTGGGAGCATGGGTACTGAGGCAGGGTGTACACCTTGGCTCAGTGTTCCGCGCGAAAAGACCGTTATTGACTCTATTTGATTTCTAATGCTATTCGACTTTGAAAACACACCTTTCTCGGGCGCACGGGCATGATCATCCGTTACATTTCGTGCAGGGTAACTGTTGGCTGTTTGGGAACTTGAAGGGCCAACCCGTCCTTCTCCTGTCTGAGCGCCCTGACGTTTTGCCTTTCCCTTAGCGTTGCGCTTGGGATACTTTACTTTCCAGTCCAAGCTCGCAGCGTTCCAGAGAAAATTCTGCGTGTCTTCTGGAAGAAAATTCTCACCAGCCGAGAATCGAAGACTGGGATGCCACTCATTGATATTCCCATGTAAATCTGCAGAAATGGATCTTTCTTTAAATGCCCTAAGCAAAGGGTAGCGAAGGAGACCGGAGACTGTCGCCGGTAACTTACCTTCAAACTTGAGTTCAGTGATTCGATCGAGAAGAGCAGTTTCCCTAAATTCTTGTCTCAGATAGCCAGATATTCCCTTTGTTATCTTTCCAACGTCGAACGCTTGAAGGATCACTGTGCCATCTGCACTGGAACTTCTGGACAGAGCAGTGTATGCACCTTGAGTAGACTTCGTCATGCTCAAGTCTACCACATTGTATTTACGGGTTTTTCCTTGTGACGAGTAATCGGTCATGCTAAAGTTGGGCAACAAATTGACTTGCTCGCGCTCTATCGTAATGTACTTGTCATTTGGAAGCTGACAGCGAATCTTGGTCTTCGACCTAACAACTGGAACCACATTTTCCGGTAAATGAGGAATGTTGACTTTTCGGGGAGGCTTGTCCAGTAGAACATAGACTACATCCAGTACGTTGGTGTCGTACCGGCCCTTAGAGGCACTCCACCCCACAACGTGGCCTTCTTGTCCTTTGGTCATGCAAAGCTCTGTCGCGTCATTGTGGCGGAGCAGCACTGGAAGCCCAACACACAGGCTCAGCTTTCCAGGAATGTGTTCGCTTGTGTGAGGTTCCAGATTCCAGATGATAGATTGCCGCGTTCTGCTAAGGGGTACCCATGGAGCGCGTTTCAATCCTCGCTTCTTTTTTTCGGTGTCAGTGGATGGTTTCACATTGTCGACAGAGTAGAAGTCGTGGCAATCTTCGCCATTTTCTAAAGCAAATCTCTTGCTTCCAAGTTTATTGTAACGATCCTTATAACTGTTCCACGCCGTGATGATCGACACATTCCTGAACTGCGGTAGCCTCAACGATGTTTCTGGTGAATTCCGGTTGGCCACTCGAGAATACAGGAAATGGATATCTTGGGTGGTACATGCACCGTATCGCATGTTCTCAAGGGCTGTTCTCAAGGCACCATCATCTGGTGACGTTTGCCTCATGTTTTGTTTCAGTATCACTACCGTTGTAAACTGGTGCCATAGAAACTTTCCAAGCGACCCTCGTTGATTGCGAAGGCTCAAATTTGTAGATGTGGTATAATCTAGTGTTCGTCCAAACAGTGGTTGGCCGCCAGTTGGAGGAAGCTGCGCAAAGTCACCCGCCAGGATCATATTCATCCCACCAAACGCTTCTTCGTGGGTATTTGTGATCTCCGCCAGTCTTTCTGATATGGTATAAAGTTCCTGGCAAGATACCATGGAAATCTCGTCGATGAAGATGTATTTAACTCCCCTCAGCCTCTCACGTGCGTTGTTCACGGATGTGAACTCATTTCGTTTGCACCCGTCTTCATCGCGGCTATGAGTATTCACGCCTAGTACAGAGTGATACGTGGAGCCGTTCAGTAGAGCAGCGGCTGTTCCTGTAGGTGCTAGAACAATGAATCTGTGGCCTTCTTTTCTTCTTGAGAAGAAATCAATGAGGGTTCTTATGACTTGCGACTTCCCTGTCCCACCCATTCCTCCCAGGTACATTTTCAACTGCGAAGGGGACGTGCTGGCTGCGTGGTTGGCGGTAATTCTGAAAGCACGTTGCTGTTCTTTGTTGAGCGTGTACTGCTCTGCTAAATGGTCAATCAACTGTAAAGTCTCTCTTTCCGCGGCTTTAAAGTCGTAACCAAGATAAGATTCATCGAGGAGCGTCACAATAGGCACATTAACTTGCAATTCATTGAGTCTTCGTTTCGACAACGATCCATCTTTCATCTGAGGGGCATACTTATTCTTTTCTGCGAGAGCAACAGCCCTGCTTGCTTTGACTATTTGCTTCCAGTCACGGTGGGTGTATTGTGCACCAGAGCTAATTTGGCGCTGGATCGAGGCGATGGCGGGGATGGTGTGGAGCTTTGCAGGATCAATAGGTTCTGGTGCACGGGCAACAATGTCGTCAAGCCAACCTGTACCGGCCACGATATTTTGTGCCTGATTCATTTGGTTCAAACGACTCTTCCTGAGTCTTCCGAGTGATTCGTCTTCAAGATATTGTGTGTCAGTGTCCACGACATCGTCTAAGCCATCATCGAAGTCATTGGTGTCAGCGAAATCGTCGTTGTCAAGGCCGTGGCCTGACAGTCCAAGGATCTCGCGGTACCTCTTTTTATGTTGGGATTTTAGATTGTCTCGAGCATCGAGACACTCGTATCTCAGATTGAAATTGTCCATTAGCTTCGAGGCATAGCAATCAAATTCATGGCTTCTAAACGACTCATCCCATAGTTGGGTGTCTGTTTTGAGCTCCAGACCACTACGCCAGGGCTTGAAGAGCGTCAGCATCGTCATGCAATAATGCTCCCGATCTCCCTGATCCCGACGAGGAAGGAAGCCCCCAATGAAGTTCGGGACCGGTGGCAATTTGTTCTCAAATTTGCAAAACACTTCATGAGTCTTGTACTGAGGATGATCTTGCTGAAACTGATGGTACTTCGTCTCGGATTCTTGATCACCAACTGCGTTGTCGATGTCCATTGTTTCTGATTCGTCTGCTTTATTTTTTCGTCGCTTACACCGCTTAGACGAGAATTGGATCCAATCATATAGACCAACATCTGAGTATTCTTCTGGTCTGAGCATGTAATCATCCACATTAGACTTGCCAACAATCTCACCATGATCGCCGCGTCCAAGTATGATTCTTTCGTCGTCGAACACGTCCTCACTCTGGTCGCCACCACACACAATCCCAAGCTCCCTGTTTCGATCAACCCATTTCGCCTTTACTGCTGCCACATACTTTCGCCAGTAAAACGGAACAAACTCATGGCTTGTGTAGTGGTCAGGATTTCCCAGGAGATACATCGATGCCAAAGGGCTGCCTATCTCCATCTTCGAAGTGAGGGCATTAGTGATTCGAAGCAGTAATTTCCGAGCGGACTCGGAATCGCCTACCCCATTGTCCACGCACTCCTCGCCATCGAACTTCTGATAAATATCAAGTGCCGCTGAGAATATATGGTGGCTCTTTAACGCCACTTTGGTGATGTAGTCTGTCACATACTTGATAACTGCTGCCATTGACGTTCCAGAATTGAGGCATGTAACGTCAGTGTTACAACGCAAGAGATATGTCAAGATTGGTGTATAGGTATTGATCATGCTTTCTAATTTCTTCATGAAAACGTGCCCATCTTCGGGATCGACTACGGTTTCGGGGAACACTTCTCGAGGGAATCTCGCACGACAGAGGCCCTCTTTATCTCTGCACGCCTTGGGGGCTGCTGTCATCGGCTCTTGCTTGTCGATTCCAGAGCCTGTGTCCTTCTTGTCTCGGCAAACATGGACGTTGGAGCGAAACACCAAATCATCACAGACTTGACGAAAGATTGACCACCAGCTTGGATCCGTCCCGCAGCTTGGACAGCCATTACACGCAGACTGGTCTGGGGTCGAAGAGGCGTTTTTTTTTGAAGGGGGGGGCTGAGGAAGAGTTAAAGTAGGGTCGCAGTACGACCGTCCTTCCTTCAATTGACCTTCGACTAACTCCAGTGTCCTTGTGCCTTGTTGGCTAGCATTGATTTTCGGGACACGGGCTTTGACATCCTCGTAGCATCCTGTTTGAAACTCCCCTTTGTGGGTGTTCTCAAGATATGCTATCATTTCTTTACGAAATGCGCCATCATTGTCTAATAGACCTTGACGGATCTGTTTTGGACTCCAGGAACCCTTGATCCACAGCATACAGTGGAGATGAAGGGTCAGCCGGCCCTGCTGCTCAACGGTACCGTAGTACGCACCGGGTTCCCCATAGAACCCGGTTTCTGTAGACTCAAATCCAAACACATGCTTGATTACTAAACGAACCAGCACATCGAAAAATCTTGCGGCGGCGACGGGATTCGAGTGGACGAGATAGTCTCTGTGCTGCGCTGGAAGGATGAGTTCTGGATTGTATTTGGTGTCTGTGTCAGCGTAATAGAGGCATAGTGGATGCTTATTATCGGCCGGCGCAAAGGTGATGAACCAGGATGGCGCTCCCTGACTCGCAACAAGTGACCATATCTCATTTTTCATGTGTTTCTTGCTGGTCAAGAAGCCGTCTGAGAACGCTCCTACATGATCAATGTCTTTTAAAAGTTGAAAGCAGGCCTTTTCTTCCGGTGTGGAAGGTTTGACTTGTTCACCTTCGGCTGCCCGTTCGGCTAGGTTCCTAAGCACCTCCCTATCCAGACTCTTTAATCGAGATGCAACAGATGGGAAGTTCCCTCGCTTGGATACCAGGAAGCTTCCGTTTACGTTGGTCTTTATCTGCTCATGGTTGAACGCTATCATTGGAAAATAGGGGTCAAGTTGGAATCGCTTGTCGTGGTACATAAGAAGCAGGCGTTTGTGGAGTGATTCAGAGATCACACCCGTCAAGTGTTCCTGACACAGTGAACCTTTTCCATATGGAAAAAGCCATGGAAAGATCTGTGGATACAAGTCAGGGTTATTATAGATGGACTGTGGCCGGTCTTCGTGGCCTATGCCTAGAGCAGTTCCTTGTTCAGTTTCAAGATCATATTTAGCTAGTTCAGAAGGCTCCTTGCTCGTTGGATCCACACCATCAAATGGTTTTCTCCAGTCGACAGTGACAGGTACACCCGCGAGAGGATACTGACTCAAATTTTCGTGAGATATGTTGAGATCGTGGTAGTTTGGATGGTTCAGTTTTAACCACTTCAATGCCTGTAACACAGAATCTCTACGCACAAGCATGGGTGATCGTTTAAAGTCATCTTCTGTTGGGTAGCTGGACCCCGTGAAAATGAATGCAAGTACCTCTTCAAGTTCGGATCGAGTAGGGGGAAGTGCGTGGTATACCTTTACTATGGGATTTGCAAAGAGAATTGTGTTTGCCACCATCTTCATACGCCCAGAAGAGACCCTCATGAGACATCGATTGTGTCGAACGCGAGCAATCATCATTTTTTTCCGCAAACGTCAAGCTTTCCAATTCATCCGGTACTTTTCCCAGCCATAGCCCATTCGCTAGCGATATTTTTGGGATGCGCCCGTCTGACAAAGATACCTTACACGGAGGACATACACCAAGCCCGGTGTCGTCGATCAGAGGTCCATCTATATCTATAATGGCTTCTTGCAGACCATAACGTTCTTTCCTGGACATCCCTGGTCGGACGAGGATAGATAAATCTATCTTGTGTTCATTTGCGTTCACAAGGGAGGATTTAAGTTTCAACTGACCGCATACACAGCAACCTGCTTCTTCAACACGTTCCGGAGAAAGGGCATCGCAAAAATTTGAGATAATTGTCTCTTGTACGCATTCACATGGAACGTTGGGCGGGAAAGATGGGTTGGCTTCTCGGTATTCGATCTCCGCTTCCCGCTGGCGCTTAATCTCCGTAATCGAAAATTCAGAGGTCTTGCTCATCCCTCTCTCTCTTTTTTTTTTTTTTCCGATAGTTTCATCGACGGATTCAAATAGGTGGACAACGGGAGGGCAGTTCGTGCAAACATGGGTCGCGATCATCTGCAGGAGCTTTGATTTTGTGCCTTCACCTTTCGTGAAATAGATTCGATGAAGCAGTGCATACTGCCCCAATGTACTGACACTCATAGCTGGCAATATGGATGCCAACGGCATTGTAGCCGCTAGTGTATTTCCCCTTTGAAGAGCAGGACCAGCGTCTCGTGCATATATGGAACCGGCAAAAGTGAACGACGTATCTGCGTTGAATGCATGCTGCGGCGGTGCGGCGAATCCAGGATCAAAGTCCGTCAGACGAAATATGCGACGGCACGCCCTACCACCGCCATAATTCTGGCGCTTTCTCTTGAAAAGCGTAGTAGGGGAAGGTTCGCTTGCGTCGCATGGTAGGTGCAGGTCTGAGGAGAAGCAAGGAGTCCTGCATTGGGGAACCAGTCTGTAAACCAGCACCTGAAAGTCATGCTGTAAATAGTGCGATCTTTCGACTAGCAGTCGAGAGATAGATGCCAGTAGAAGGGAACGTTTTTTCAAGTTCACAATGCATATAATGCCAAGCCTAGGAATGGGAGAGCCTCTCTGTTGTTCAGGTTGAACCGGTGAGGTCTGCAGCACGAAAGAGAAGGGCTTAGGAGGTTCACGACACGCTTCAGACATGAGTGTCTCTGCATTTCTGTCAGGTCTTGTTGTATATGACCCTAGGCAATGGTGCCCAAAAGACTGCGCCTGCAGTGTATGTATTACCGCATTCGGCGGTCCAATGCAATTGTTACTTTTAACACGGCTCGACAATTTATCAATCATAGGAGTTAGAGATGCAGAGTAGAGATAAACAAGGCATCGAAATCCGAGGAGAAGGATACTGATGGATAAGAGATTCATGCCGCTTCAAAGTGGTAGCTGGATAAGACGAGGGATATGAAGGGCTTCTGACGAAAGAAGCCCTCTTTTGGACCTGTATATATACTAGTAATCATAATGACGTCTCTATTTCGACACTCAGCCGGTGAGGGCCTGTGACCCGTCCCCGTGCACATACATTACGGCACTTTCCTTCTAGGCCTTGTAATCGATCCGGAGACGCGATTCCCCAACCACCATGCTGACGCTCGTTGTTGAACCTCCGATGTGATAGTGGATACGAGTACAAGCAATGCAGAAGGTACTAACTACAATGACAAGAGGTTCTCCGACAACGCGCGCTGAAACTTGCAAAGAATATGTTCGAGAAGAATAAAATCGACATCACCTTCGAAACCCATACACCCTAGCAAAGCTCTGACCACATCAGAGAACTCCTGCAGACCGCTTGTCACAGCAGCCAATGCGTCTTGAGCTTGCGCTCCTTGTCGAAGAACGGGAGCAAGACCGAGTTTCCTCAAGCCCTCTAGCCCTCCTCTGTGAACCTTTACCATCATCTGCGCACACTCCGCATCGGTGGGTTTCTCACAGACCCCGGCATAGGCTAAGTCCCCGGTCAATAGCATAGCACCCAAGGGGCCCAATTGAGGAAACCTGGATGCCTCTCTTCCCGGTGGGCGGAAAATCTCGAAGCATTCCACGAAGGCAGGGTGAGATAGCACGATACCGTCCCATTCGAGCTCCTCGACACTGCTCCAGTAGGTGGTGCAGACCTCGATCGAGCGTCTTCCGATTGGTTGTCCGTATGCGTTCTTGCGACAGAAGTACGCATCCTGGCGGTCCATATTGGTGTCCTCGTTCTCCTGAATCACGGCATCCACCTCGTCTAGGAGCTGATCACTGTTCTCGAAAATCATGCCCTTGTCCCGTGCAAAGCCCGAGCGGTAAGTGCAACCTCTCCATACCGCAGCGCTGAAGAGGCCCTTTTTCTGCGCGATAATGTTCTTGTCGTAGGGTCCATCTGTAGAGCGGCTGAGAATCCGGCCCGGTGACTGTTCGCGGAATGGGAGGTAATAATCTGGTTCGCGTTGTAGGGCGATTTGGAAGGGATGAGTGAAGGTGGACTGGGGATTCTCCAGGTACTCAAGAGAGAGCGAAAGCAATTGTCGCAGGACGTTCCACGCACTTGACGAAGACGCTAGAGGTTGGATGGCGTCGCGAGTCGACATCTTCCCATGCAGGAGTCCGCAGTAGACGTCGTATAGCGTGTGCTCTGGTGAGCCCTGCATATTGATGGGGTGCTCTTGAATCGCATGAACAAGCGGGAGAATGGAGTTGCGACTTTGAGTATGGCCGTAAGCCACAGAACGCGGTAGGGCGTAGATGGGTCGGAAGTTGACCACCATACTCCACACAAAGTCAGTAGTCAAGATTTCATCCCCAAGCAACTCGGTGATAGCGTTCATGAACCATGCGCGTTTCTGTTCGATATCGCTGTCGTCGCCAGTCCAGCTACTGATCACAGTGGAAATCAGCGGGGGAATGACTTCCTCAAGAATGGCCTCGCCATCCAGGAAATAGCGGTGCCGGTGTCTGTTGACCAGGTCACACTGACGAAGGATTGGGGGTTGATCGAGAATGCCGAAAGTCGATGGGGTGAACGTCTTGGACGAGACTCTATCCAATAGCATGGCCTTGACAGAATCGGTTAGGTGGGTTATCCAATTTGCTGTGGATGAAGTCGGTGACCTCAGATGCGCTATGACTGCGTCACGGACACTCCCCTCCAACCATCTCCATATCCAAGCCTGTGCCCGCACATGACCCAAACGGTGGAGGCGAATTGAGACTTGCATCCCGCCGTGGCACTCTGCGGAAGCTGCCAATCGCTGGTTCAAGACGCATGCTGTGTGAACGGAGTTGATGTCCAGCGGATGGCTCTCGATTTCACATCTTGCTTCTTCGACTTTGGCTAGTGCGAAAGTCAAGTCCTGGAGATCTACGCTCCTCATACTGGAGCATAGCTCTAGAACCTCCATCTCGAGATGCGCCTGATCGAATCCTTGAGTTAATCGGAACCCTGCGACAATCTGTTAGGGTCTGGTCCACATCTTAGACAGTATTTACTTGCCGTGAACAGGGTCAGCATTCGCTCGTTTCTTGGGAGGCTCCCCATCTTCTGCCTGGCCTCCTGAACCATTAGAATCCTCCTTTTCCTTGTCTCTCTTCCGTTTGTCCCTCGTTGCTTTGGCCTTTCGCTTCAAAGCCTCCTTCCTCTCCTTCTCTGCTTGTTCCTCGTCCTCTTCGGCGCTACTCTCGTCGGAGGCCACACTGTCACAACCACCTTTCGATAATGGGGGTTCGAAGGGGTCACACACAGGAGATCTTGAACCATCCTCGCCTCCAGCAGGTGCCTCGGGATTGCTGATGGGCGATGAAGTCACAATATCGTCATTGGATCCTCTCCCCGCTTCGCCTTGTATCGATGCTCCTGATCGTGCGTAAGTCACAACGTCTGCTCAGGATAGCTCAGGTTTACCTTGGCCTTCTTTGCCGGATTGCTTGTTCAACTCAGCTTCGTTCGTCGGTAGTGCTGGCGGGCATAAGAGTGATTCTGCACCTTGAAATTGTACCTTAAGTGGACAGATCGCCTAAGGAAGGTATTCAACCATGTCCTCACCGTCTACACCTCCGTCCATCTCAACATCGTCAAGATCGGCCTCCCTCCTACGTTCTGCTGACCACTGTTGCACGTCCTTGGACTTAGCAAAGCACCAGGGTACTACAGATGCCGCTTTGGCAGCGTAGCTTCTCCACCGTTCGTTCTCATTGTCCACTCTTGCTGTTGCTTGTGAAATCATGTCGTCGTGTCTTGAGGGTAATGCGAACTCCCAGTTCGAAGTTGAATGTGTCTCGCCTCCCGAAGAATAGGTGATTGCCTCGAAGAATTTGGCAGGATTGATGTTAAGGCCGACGTACTGAGGACTTTGATTGATCCTAAACCGGATTTCGTTGTAGAAGTGCCTTGCTGCCGTGTTACAGTACGATGAGGGATCCATAAAAACGTGAGCGTCGGCCATGAAATTGGCGCTTCTGTTTCGCATGATGACTTCCTTGTTAAACCTGCCAACAGTGGTCAGAGAATCAAATCGAGGACATACAGTGGAGAGACGTACCTCGCCTCCCTCATCTCAGGAGTTATGTATAAGGCGTCTGGACCAGGCTTGTTCTTGACAGGGAACTCAGCGAGACGAACACGAGACGAACCGGACATCATCTTCCCTGGCGGATAGGATATCGTGACAAATCGTACGGCGTGAGGTGCCAGATCGAGTTGAGGAGGACATCTTGGAGGTGTTCCCCCATGTCGCCAATGTCCTTGAAAGTTGAATCCAAGGAACTGGTCGAGACGACAGTAGACGCCGAGGAAAACTAGATGGAAGTAGCCAGGATCGTATGAAGCAGGGAGCTGGGAATTCGCAAGCATGTTCGAGTAGTAGCCGAACGCATCATGGCTGTCGCGATGCGCCTGTCCGAATTCTCCGAGGTCAGAGGAAAGGTCTAGTTAAAGCATTATTATGGTGACTGCGAGAGAGAGGGAGAGAGGGAGGCAGAGAGGCAGACAGGAGAGAGAGAGAGGAGAGCAGAGGCAAGGGATCTATGGGTGTACGCACCTTCCTCCTTGTCTGAAGCGTGGGCTATGTTTGCTTGAATGGTACCATAGGCGTAGTTGCCCGAGCAACCGATGGCCGGGAGGTTCAGTGCGTTGGCATGTTCACGTAGAGCAGCTTGGACCCCGGCAGGTGCAAACGCCATGTTCGCCATCGCAAGGCGCGATACAGCCTAACTCGGTCTCAACCAAAGTGTATTGAAGAGGGAGATTGGAGGATACGCACACGTGTGAGGCTCTTGACAGTCGAATGATACTCACTCCCACCTTCCTTCCACTTCCCATTCGCGCATGGAGCAACAATGCCTCGCGATTGTTCAAGCGATTGAGCGATTGTATAAACGCGGGTGCTCTGGTCTTTGTCAAACGTCTTGGTCTCCTTCAGCCTTTCGAATTGAACGCTCGTCGGCGTGCGGGTTTCTTCTGGCCCTAGAGCTCTTAGCGTAGCTGCCTGCATGTTCGCCTTGTCCTCTTCGGAGTACTTGTCACTATTCAGAGTCAGTCGAGTCGTTAAAACTTTGACAATTCCCTTACGATCCCACTACCCATACCAGCACAGTGTCCTCTTCTGGCCTACCCGAGCCCAGAGTGTCCCTCGCGAACAGGTAATCTCCAGGTACCAATTGCAGAAGTCCTAGATAAATGTCAGAAAAGCACGAACACCCGCAGGGAGTCCCAATCGTACCCGCAGCGTCCAAAGCCTCTCTCTGACCACCCGGCACCGACAAATGCTCTTCGAAATTTCGCATGTCCTCCATGGCCTGCAGGGACGTTCGCATGAGGACCACGAATGTCCTTCCAGGGTTATTTTCTGGGTGCAAAGGGTGGTGAAACGCCTGGTAGATGGCTGGCTTGCGTGGGGGTCGCTGTTTGACGACATGGAGGTGGAGATTGACGAGGTCCGGATAGCTTGTCATTGTCGAGGGATAAGTATTTCCTGCCAGAGATTAAAGATGTCAAAATATGAAGAGACAGCGCTATCGTCGACATACCTTGAAAGTGAAGTTTGATATCTGGAATCCAGGCGGCCTCTTGCGACGTTTGTTTTAAAGGAAGACGGCGAAGGAAATGGGAGGATCCACAGCAGCTTTCAAACCTGAGACATTGGAGGTGAACCGACCCTCGCCACAGTGCGATTGTGTCATAGACCTGAGCAATAACAGAAAGAGTCAGAGCACTTGCATCATAATTTTGAATGTCTCACCTCAAAGTCCATTTCCTGTCGGTTCCACCAGTCTCCAATGTCTCTGGCGCATCGTTACCGGCGCATCTGGCGGTCTTGTCGTTGCTAGTCATAACCTGCGGCATATTCAATAATTCAGTTGCCATACGTCATTCCGATAGGGATGCAGCCTGTGACGGCTTTCCGCTCGTGAGGAGATAGCCATTCCAACCGCTTTCTCAGTACCAACAACCTCGATGTCGTACTCCGAACGCCTACTTCGACCTGACATGGACGGGCCTCCGTTCACGAGAATCTTACGAGCACTTCACCACCCGCTTCAACCTGTCCAAGGACGTTCGGTGTATGTCATCAACGAATTTGAAAGCGCAAGTGACACGCACCCAGTGTTATCAAGCCGCTTTTGTCTGAAGAAGGGAATGGGGGAACAGTGTAAGTGAGATGAACCTAGTCCATGCATGTAACTTGACGATGCACAGATCGTTACCTCCTCTGCCTAGAAGCAGGAGATCGAGTCGTTTGGAGGAGCCCTGGCAGCGGAGTCGAGGATGATCGACTCCTTTTGGTGGTTGACTTTGAGTAAGCCCATCCATGATTTCGTTCATCTAAGAAGAAAAGAAAGGGAGAAGATGACGATAATGAGAAACAACACTGACCCGCCGAAAGAGGATATCCCAACAGTGAAGTCACCTCGAAGGCAAGAAACTTACCCTCTCCGGTGTAAGCACGTTGCGTTGAAGGCGTCAACTTTGTCAGCGCTCACCGAAGCCATCTCAGGTATAAACTAGAGAACATTGGCCTTGACGCTAGTTTCGACCTTTACCAGGAATGCGATTGCCCCGGGAAAAGGTCGGGAAGCGACAGGGACGATGAGGAGTTCTTGGTCGATCGTATCCTAGACGAACGCCCAACAGACACTGATGTTTTGGGAACCTCGAGAGAATATCGCGTTCGTTGGAAGGGTTGGCCTCCCTCAAGCGACTCCTGGATCCCGATGGAATTTGCTGAAGATCTGGAGGCTATGGATCGGTGGGAAATGCAACCGGACGCGTCGATTAGGACGAAAGCGGTCCCCCGCGCCAGGGAGGATTGATCTGTGGTTCTTATTTGGCGCGGTGCCCCTGTCATCAAGGCGCCCAACTCCGAGTCAAGTAGCAGTAAGCAGTGACCAGGATTGCATCTCAATGTGCCATCGACAACATGTCATTCTTGCAAAAGTGGAATACGTATTACATTTGCTGATCAGAGAGAATATACAAGGCGAACCACAGCCAGAAAATATACAGGATACCAGTGTTGAATGGTATGTGACAGTACTAAGGGGTTGAACCTGGTGCAGCGTCATTCGCGGAGACGCTATTGGCACCAATCGAATATAGAATTAGGAAAAGAAGAGAAAGAGAGTTGGAGTTTGACAGACAATAGTAACAGATGGATAGGGAAGGGGGAAGAGAGTCGGATGGACTTATGGATGGGACAAAAGGTTAGAAGCATGAGGTGAATGTACGAGGCGAAGCGAGTGTGATTCCTGGGCCTTAACGAAGGCTAAGGTCAAGCAGCAATGACCACAGCAAATCGTATATAAAAGGTGACTTTCCATGGGTTGGAACTGTACTGGCTGCACACAGCGGTATATGCAACCAGCATGCACGTCCCATCAGGAATCTCCCCTCTCCATGACGGAAGGGCACCAATATGGCCCAAAAGGGTTTTCAAGTCAATCTTGGTGTTTCTCCCGTCATAAACTGGAACTATAAGAGCGAAGTTCAACGTGCTGTAGCTCCCACTGGTAAGAATGACACACCTTCACTATCAAAGTTAAAACCACTGGTAATGTTGCTGGGGGCGAACCTCGCACGGGAGGGAACATTGCTCAGTTGCAACCTACCCTTCCCCGGAGAGGTCTTTGACGGGCTGGATTCGGTGGAGGAGACTGTAGGCTTGTTGCGAGTTTGGAATGTGGCGCCACCCTCGTTGAACTCCGCTTGTAAAGGCTGATGATTGAAGACGGTTGGAAAAAATGCTTCAGCACGATCTCCGTCGCCTCTTGTGAAGTAACCAGCGGCATATTTGTAGACGAGACCATTTGTCCAGATCGGCCTTTTCCCGCTGACAAGTTCGCTGCCTGCCGATGCAAGGAAGCTGATGAAGGTGACTACCTTTCGAGTTTCGCCATGGACAATCTCCTTCGTTATCGAGTTCTGCTTCGAATAGCCATCACGGACCGCAAAGTCCATGGGATTAGCACGAGCAGGATTGTAGAGTTCACCTCCTTCAACGAAGGTTATTAACGACAACAGGTAGCTAAGCATGATACCATCAGCCTAAGAATATATACCAATGAAACAACTTACTCAAGCTTCAGATCCTTGTAGTGTTCGAGGATGTTGTCTATCTCAACCCTTGTCACAGTCACCTCGTTTGTCTCTGGGTCGATACCTTGTGCGCTTCCATACCCGGTCAAAGCCCATGGTCTATGTTGAGTCAGTCCATGCGTCGCCAAAAGCGAATGCACTTACGGCAATGGGGGGAGGCGCAAATGAAGCTTTCATCGCACGATATTGGGGTCAAAAATGGAAGCATCCGTATAGCTACAGACAGATGGAAGGGCTCTGCACCCACACATTAGTTCCAAGCAAATAAACATTCTTCTGGACTCACTGGATACGGAGGTAGGTCTTATTGTTAACCACCTCCTCCCTGTAACGAGGCACTAAGACAGGATCACCATCAGAAGGACCTGACGACCCTATATTTTCTGTATTCTTCGACGACCTTGCATCTTCGACCGCATCAGCCTCGGAGACTATTCCATCTTCGCTGTCTGAAGATCGGCCATCATTCTCCCCAGAGTCACCAGCATCGTCAAAGACTTCATCGATGCCGGAGGCAATCTGAGGCTGTTACAGTCAACTGAAAGGCCAACAAAGAATGAGAGGAACTCACCATTTCTTTTTCCTTTCCTTTCTTCGGACTATCATATTGTCGAAGTTAAATATATGGGTTCATTTAAGTGAACCGTCGCGATGGAATACTGCGCACGTACGACGGTGTTAAAGGAGGCGCAGAGGTATCCTGAACGCCACCTCCAGCGGACGAATCACTCCTACCTGGGGCATCGACCCGCTTTTTCTTGGACTTGACGGGGAGAGGGGGAAGCAGGGGAACCTCGCTATTAAACAGGATCAATCACACGAAACGCAAGAGACTGATACAAGTGTACCTTCCATGGGGATCTTTGTCGTGGACAAGAGCGGGACCCGTGACTTTCTTGCCCTTCGACCTGGCCTTGGCGGGGAGTACATTTCTCTGCTTCTTACTAGGTCTTTCACGATAAAAAGCTAGAGTGAGTTTCCATTGAAAATGAAATCCACAGAACAACGTACGAGGGGGTGGAAGAAGGCGAGATTTCTTGGACTTCGTCTTCCCCGGAGACAGGATCAGTTGCCTGTGACCGCTTCCTCTTGGCCGTATGGGGAGAGACAGAGGCAGGATCAATGTCACTGTGGCGCAACAGAGTTAGCGATCAAGATTTTCTAGCAACAGATAGCGCTCACCCTTCGACGTGAGTCTTATCAGACACTTGAGAGGGAGTGCTCGCGGCCACCTTGGAGCGGGTGGCGCGTGACATGACAAACAGGAGTCCAGAGAGCGGTGTGGGGAGGCGGGAGAGAGAACAGAAACAGCGGTTTTCTAAAGCAAGGCCTAGTGTTTTATAGGGAAAGATTCTTTGGAGAGCTTCACTTTGGAGAAGGATCGACATAAGACAAGCTTATTTGGACTAAGACGAAAATGACGGAACCGAATATGCATCGAAGAAGGAAATCTGAAGAAACTTGCGAGGGAATAAGGAGGGTAACAAGATCCGTGGATACTATCCGAGAAGAGGAAGCACATGACTAGGAACTGTCATGGTAGTCCGAAAAAAGATGACGAGATTTTTCAAGGCAAAGAAGGGAATAAAAATTGAAATTTTGATAGCGAAAATAATAATCGAGATAGGAAAGGAAAAGGAAAACTTAAAGGCACCAAACAGGAAGGAAACCGCCTCACTCTTCGACCGCAAACACTTCTCCAATGGATACGTTTTACAACGTCGAAAGCGCAGGTAGGTCATTTTCAAGCGCCGCTTTGCCGTCACAATCACTTCACAGAATGATGATCTTGTCCAACCACAGCTCAGCGTCTCGAACGCATCGCAGAAAGGGAGGCACTTTCCCAGAGGTTAGCTAGCTGCCTCTCTGATAACGACGTAAGACCACCTCCATCTTGCGGACACCACTGACTGGTTGTTAGATCTGGAAAACATCCAAGTATCGCCTCATGAACTTCCCCCGATTGAAATCATGGCGGCTCTGTCAGTATGACGGAAATGGTGACGCTGAAGAGGCGCTCTTTCGCGTTCAAGGGGTTCTATGCGAGAAGAACCTTCCTCCTTTGCAAAAGAAAAGGTGAGCCATTGACGTTTACCTCCAGGACTCTCTTTCTTTCTCAACCTCACACTTTTACCTTTACTTACCGATCTTTCGTCTCTACTCTAACCTTCTTTACTCTTTGCCTCTTTTCTTTTTTTTTTTTTTTTTTTAGGTGATAACAAAACAACCCACCTTTCTTCGTCTTTCCGCGTCTTTTCTTTTCCTTCCCTCCTCAGCATCTTTTACTTGGTTAATGCCCAGTTCCAGACACAACACTGATAACGCTCACAGTAAACTGACCGAATCAGATATGCGGGCTAGACGATTCCTTCGACAGAGCGTGAAGGTCAGCGGTCTTGGTACTGCTCAATTCGCAAAGGCCGTCGCGAATCTGGAAGTTGCGCATTTAACCGCTTCAAACTCATTTGTTGACGGGCGGCTTCAAGATTACGAGCCGGCTGTGCACAACTCGTTTCAGGCGATCGAAGCTGGTGCTCGATATTTCACTCTGAAGAAGGACGACGAGTGCGTTGAAGGTGTGGTGAGCTTTGCAGACGGTGTCGATCCCCACGGCGGACTTGCACAGCTCATGAGCAACAACTGTGTACACACAGAGGATAATCAGGTCGACTACTTCGAAAGCATTGCCGACGGTGTTGGTGGTAGTCGCAGGTAAGCTGGCCATAGGTGAGATACCTTGGTCAACGCTGATGATGAACATTAGATTTTCTCGAGTCAGCCCGACGGCTTTCAGAATTGGCGATATTGTGGAGATCGCATTCTCTATGTCGTGCATCCCTCTCAAGGGCGGCAGAACAAAACTACTGCTTTTGTTGAGAGCCTTGGTTTTGCTTAGCCAAGAAGACAGAAATGTGAGTGACTTTACAACGATGATTTAATGATAGCGACATTCTCTGATGCTGCGAACCAGAGTGCTGCCATCCTTCGCATGCGGAGCAGATACCCTCAACCTCTTGATCCTGAAAAGGTAGCAGGGCCCACACTGAAACGAAAAGCCCCGTACTCCGACGAAGTCGAGGAAGAATTGGCAGAGCATCGATTCAACCGGATGAGAATTGAGTAGCTCGTGCCGGCCGCAAAGGTCCAGTGAGCTTTACGATACCAACTCGAATGCGGGGATCCATTGGAATGGTCTTCGTCTATATTTGTGCAAAGGTCCAGTGAGCTTTACGATACCAACTTGAATGCGGGGATCCATTGGAATGGTCTTCGTCTATATTTGTACTTTAAAGTCATGTGTTAGGAGAACATCACCGTGCAACCATAATAAGTCATGTACTAGCCAAAAGAAGAAGCTGCTATACAAAACCGACGATCTCCTCGGCTGAGAGCCTGAGACATCCTGCCTCTTGCAACTTCCAAACAGAACACCAGCGCGACGGCTACTCAATTCCCCCGACCAAGTACAAAAGCGACTATGGTCATTCAGCGGAGACGAGACATGGGACACCTGAAAAGGCGGAGGCCTTCTTTCAGGTCATGAGCGGGGAGACGAGGCGGAATAGACATCAGCAGACCACGAAAGAAGGCATGTCATATCCAGAGGCTCTTCCGGTATTCTCGGGGTACGCAAATTATCGTCACCTGGTTCAGTTTCGTCAAGTCACGGTGCCTTAGGAATATAGACGGCATTACATTGGGGATCCTTGGCCGAACGGCATCCCAATTCGCTGTAGTCTGAGGAGCGAATGGAACCGTCTTGCGTGAGCATTCCAGGTCATGTTTGCCCGCATTACTACACCCAAAGTCTTGTGAACATCGACGATCAGTCAGCTTGTCAATAGAGGTAGGTTTTAGCGAAGAAAAGACACCGATCCATGGTAAGGAAACGCGTTGTTGACTAAACTTGACGCAAGAAACGAGCAATGTCTTTAGTCTCTGTCGTCACTTGTCCCACCCTAACGCTTAGAGATAGCCTCCAAAGGGAAAGGTTAAAGGGTACAGTAGAATCCGATGCACTCACAAAAAGGGTGAGACGTTCAGTCATGAGGCTGCGGTGTGAGTCGGGACTCGGCGAACTGGTGACATGTAGATTAGCAATAGGGTATCACGAAGCTAGAATACCTTTCTTTCGCTGTATCTTCATCTTCTTCGCTCGATGTGGCTCTCGGTAGGGTTGCCTCCGTCCTACACCAGCCGGCATCTATTCTACGTACACTCCCCCCTCCCGGAATCGATTCTAGCATCCGATGGATCCCACTATGGTCTTATCAGGTCAGAGAATTACATATTCCCTGCGTTTATATAGCTGCAAATAGCTACAGCTGTAGATGTCTCACCCCTAGGCTGCTTAATCCGCTCATTCCTTTTGCTTCCCCCTTCCTCTCCCTTTTCCACCATCGGCAAAGCACCCACTGTGGTCCAACCCGTGATGGACCACCCAAAAGGATTCAGTAAGAAGCGAAGGCTCGTTTCCTTCACTGACGACGGCAGTGAGAACCTATATATCCCTCACGGTGCAAAAAAGCCTTATCTGAAAGGCCTAGGCTTACCAGTATCGAAACCTGTACGGCGCCTGTTGGGGCCTAAGGCGACAGGCGCTGCTGTATTCAAACTAAATAAACCTAACGTCGAAATTCCCAACTGTGAGCGAGCCCCATCTTGGCATCAATATAATGCTCAACAATATCCCTTACCCATTAGATCGTGGCGTCATCAAAGTACCTTCGATGCCCTCGAAGGTTGTTGGTACGCAATCAAGTCCTGAACTATCGTCTAAACTAATGTTGACCAGAGGACTGGAAATTACTTTCAATGCCGGTTCGCAAGAAAAGGGCTGAAGCTTCTCCTCTAAGGGACCTCATCAGGCTTCGCGAATCCGATCGTATCACCAATAATGAGCTCTCCTTGCAACTGGAGACTCGCTTCGGTAGAAGGCTCAACCAGTTCGGCCTTCCACTGAGATTTGCACTCAATCTGATGGAATCGACAAACACCATCGTCGGCGGTTCCATTCCTTTAGCCATATCGTTTCCAGGAATGGTCGAACCTGGCGACATCGACTTCATTACCCCTTTTGGAATGGAGGGCAATGTCATAAAACTATGCGCCCAGAAAGGCTACACAACCTGGAAAAAATGGGCGAACGTCGTTGAAGGTGAGAAACTAAGATATACTCGCCCAACATTGTGCTGATGAATGTTTAATGGCGAAAGGGGCCGATGAGGAAGGTGTGATGAATGTGGACAACGTTGCGGGTACCTTGATGGCCGGTAACTCCAAGGCGACGTCTCCGTCCACAGGCACATCGCGAAGCGTCGCTACTGCCGAGTCGGACTCCACGGGCGCCTACGAGACCTCTGTCCCACCATCAGATGGCGAAAGCGAATGGCATCCCGACACCTCCTCCTCCTCCTCCTCCTCCTCCTCCTCCTCCTCCTCCTCCTCCAGGAGCAGCGGAGTTTCTGTCCAAGCTTCCAGCAGCGATGAAAGCATGGTTTACTCGGAAGGGGATAGCGATAGTCAGGAGCAGGAGAGCGGTGAGGAAGAAGAAGCCGATAATCTCGACAGCGACGACGACAATCAGCATCGGTACCAAGGACATGCTGGTGTTCGGGACGTCTACGAACTTCTCAATCCTACCCTTCAAAAGACCATAAACGTTGTCGTCTCTGCGACGGACAGCCCAGTGATCCCTATTGCCTTCTATCACAGCTCCCTGGTCATGAACTACATTGCACACCACGGTCTTATCGTTCTCTATCCGCACACCACCCTGGAAGGAATCGGCTATATGAATGGATGGGGAGTTGCAGAGAAGAGAGAAATTGCTTATGCAAAATACCGACAGCGCGGGTTTCATCTCACGACAGACATCAAAAGCCTCGAAAAGGGTCATCAACACAGCTGCCGTGCTAGCTTTGCCTGCCCAAGTACCTCCCGCACTCTCACTGACGGTGGCTCCCTTCACGTTCCTTTCACTAAATACATTGATCTCTCACACTGCTTGGCCGACACTCGACACCTCGAGGAAGGGGCCAACTCTTTGGTCGAATGGAGACTTGTTTCACGGGATGAATGCAGCGAGGAATCGGGAAGGGCAGAGGGGTATGTAAAGACGCGGGGGTTCGAGAAAAGGTATGAATGCCACTGTGTCGGAGGATAGAGCTAATCATACCCAATAGGCTTGCTTTCGAATGAAGAGCGCCTGCAAAACCTCGAATGTCCAAGTCATGGCTATGGTCACTGATGAATATCCGATTTTGCTTTACAGCGCTCGCTCCCAAGCACCCCAATCACCACCCGTCTCTCTGGCTTAAACTCAATCTCTTACGACAATGCTTGCTCTGGCAGCGAATCTCGAATTCCGCGTGAATGGCTGCAGTTAATATTCACCAGGACGATTGAGAGCACCGTGCTTGCCTTCTTTATTGCCTTCTCATTTGTACAAACAAATGTAATACCTCGCTCGTCATCGGATATGCAGTGTCACTGGAATACATACATGTACAATTAGCCAGCAGGAAATGAACACCATTCCATATGTATCGCAGGACAAGCAAGCAGCTTGGCTACCTCTTGCGCTCCGGGTGCATAATAGTCATCCTTAGACGATAGATTGCGGTGCTCGTTCGGGGTACTTGTTATCCGTAAATTCGTCAAAGGCCCATCCCTGCGCAGGCTGTCATTCGTGGCTCAGACTCAGGCCAAAGAAGCGGAAGAAGACTGGCAGAGGAGCCCGTCGCCGAAATATATGACTCTAGATGACTCAGGAGTCAGGAACAACGTCATTGCCAGTGTGTTGTGCGAGGTTTGGACTATCCGGTCACGGCTTTCTAAATGGAGATCGGGAGTGTTTCCTTCAGTCGAGCTTCGTCGGGAAAAAACTCGTCTTACTCCGTAAAGACTCGCAACGTAAAGACTCGCAATCATCGTGGTTATCCCACTGACCACGACTTCCAAGAGCTCATCTCTCGCTTTTTGGTTTCTACCACCTCAGGAAATAGTGCCGTCGATACGTGAACGCTACTTGGAGCACAGCTGAAGAAGATGGGGACTTCCGTCAAGCCACATCCTCGGAAGCATCGATAGCGCGAACACAGAGCAGCAATGCAGCCTTGAGGTGCCAATGACTCCGGATTGCAGGCTCTTCTCGACGAGTACGGTGTTATTATGGAGGCGACCAAGCTTTTCTGGTCCATTCGTATCTCACCGAAGCCTAGCTCCATGCTTGTGAGCATGCTTTCCTCCCCTCATTCGTTCTTCAGCTAACGCCTCGAACTACTCGTCAGTACTTGGCTGGTATATCTAGTGGCCTAGCAAGTGCGGCCTTTACAAGAACCTAGGCAAATAGGTCTAGGGAGGACGATTGCAGAACATGCTGAGAGGTGAGTAGTTGCCCGCCTATTCGAATCCTTCATTCACCAAAACTAACCCAGCCAACCCCTACAGTCTCACACATAGCGATTCCATCGCTGTACAGCTCTGCCTACTCTGTCGGTGGTCGAACGGCCCATGCCTTCCTCGCTACACTTGTCCTTCCGCCACCCAAGGACGACACACATACGCGCGAATTCCGTCTATTCCCGCCCTCGCCACAAAACTGCGATACTATCCCTAAGCACTTGCATTGTCTACGGCTCGCTTGGGATGAAGCTGCTCTCCCACCATTCGCCTTTGCCTTCGCCCAGTCTGGGTTCGTTAGGATCGATGTCTCGGACATGGTCCATCCAGATATACCATGGACCGGGCGAGACTCATCCACAACTCCCCAAATGCTTCACTGAGGGCGAAGGATGGCCAATGCACCATTGCCGCGTAGAAGGTCTGCTCTAGCTCTCATTCGGGGAAGGAAGATGGGATCTGACGTGACCTGTAGTGGCGAACTCCTGCACTGTGCACAAGTTATAAATCCCTGACTACCCTCCCTCCCTCGACTGCATGCTGTCTCATTCAACCCTCCCACCTTGTCATCGACCCTCACCTCAAGCCTTGTCGCGTGGAACCACTGTCGCTTTAACAAAGCAAGACTTCGGCCAGGTCAAACTTGCCAGCCACCATACCAAATCGTTCCAGCAAGGCGGAACATCCACGCTCCCCCCACCTACGTCCCTCCACCCGGCTCCTCGGACGAACCTTATACCGACGAGAGGGACACACAACGGCGTTGAGCAGAGAGTTCGTCTGTTTACACTCGATGGATAGGGTCGAGTCTTTGTCAATGTGGATGCGAGGCACGGCAGAGGGTTAGGACGAGGACAAGAACGATGTGGCATCCCGCGAAACGCTCACCCTGTCCAACGCATCCAACACCGCGCTAGGCCTTCCAACCACCACCAAATCAAACGATTGATCGCCTCCACCGAAATCGACACAGTAACAGGCGCGAGGGGCGTTGTCGGGGTCTTGAAGTACAAGGGGTTGTGGGCTGTCTTCTTGCCCTCCACTCTACCATCCTCGACTTCTAGGATCTGTCGATAAGGAGCGGGAGAAGACAGACGGTCTGAGGGTTACTTGCCGCATGGCCGTGGATATACGAGCCGTTCATCTTCCACTGGACGAGACGCTGCCAATAAGGAAGAGCTTGTAGTCCTACCAACACGGGTGATGCACTTGGAACGCGATCAGTATGGGCAGAGAAGCTGGATAGAGGGGCGGGTCACACCTTCTGGTTATCGGGCTGGCGTATTCGTACTGTGGAGATGTCACATAAGCGTCGCGATGGATAGGCAGTTGTATACTGAGACCACGAGCTTGCTATTCTACCTACGAACGGCAAATCTAGATCTTTCGCTCTCTTAACAGCCGAGGATGCATCACAGGCTTGCTAATACCGATGCACGAAGCACCTCTTGGAAACAAATCTCGAGGGATTCGTTGCATGCCAAGTCCAAATCGAGGAATGGTCCAGGTTCGGTCAGTTGCTGGGTAATGAATAGGGAAGATTACGGACAACGACGTAGACAATGAGGAGGTATTTTGAATGTGGCCACTTTTGACCTGCGATATCGTGCTATCACAAAGTACAGGTAGAAAGAACGCCCAAGGAAAATGAATTGAGTACCTAATAGCATCTAGCATGGCTGAGTCGAATCGGCAAAAGGGGAGGGTACAAACACAATGCGAGGTCAATCAGAAAACCGGAGAGCCCAAACTACCACCCCCTTCGCTCCCCTCCTCAGCATCGTAGAAATCCTGTTCGCTGTCCGAGTCGGAGAGATCTTCGTTGTGCAGGGAGAGTCGACATATGTCGGGAGGGCTCTTGGTAACGCCGTTTCGAGACTCGAAGTCTTCCAAGAGTTCGACGATATCATTGTGGCCGTTGGCTTGCGCCGCTGACATCGCGGTGTGCCCGTCTGTAGTGCTCCTGATCGTGATGTCGATGTTGGGTACATTGAGGAGCAGGCGAACAATGGTGGTATGCCCTTCTTGAGCTGCCATCTTGACTGATGTGTCCCTATCGTTGTCGAATGCATCGATATCGATATCATCAGCAGTGAGAAGGCATTCAACGACAGCTGGGTGGCCGTAGAAAGCAGCCAGCTGGAGAGCTGTCGACCCATGGCTAATGGCCAAGTTGACCTGAAGCTCAGGATGCGCCAGGAGGAGCTTGACGATGCCACCGTGGCCTTTGCTCGCAGCCCGCATGAGTGCTGACCAACCACCGTCGTTGACCAGGTTGACCTGAATCTCGGGGTGCGCCAGGAAGAGCTCGGCGACCCCTTCGTGGCCCTGATAGGCAGCATGCATGAGTGCTGACCAGCCACCATTGCTGACCAGGTTGAGCTGAATATCGGGGTACGCCAGGAGGAGCTTGACGACGCCTTCGTGGCCTTTGCTCGCAGCCCGCATGAGTGCTGACCAACCATCACTGTCGACTAAATTGACCTGAAGCTCGGGAAGCGTTAAGAGGAGCTTGACGACACCATCGCGGCCTTCGCTCGCAGCCCGCATGAGTGGTGACCAACCATCGCTGTGGACTAAATTGACCTGAATCTCGGGATGCGCCAGGAGGAGCTTGACGACGCCATCGCAGCCATCGCTCGCAGCCTGCATGAGTGCTGACCAACCACTGTTGTTGACCAGGTTGACGTGAATCTTGGGGTGCGCTAGGAGGAGCTTGACGACGCCTTCGTGGCCTTTGCTCGCAGCCAGCATGAGGGCTGACGAACCACTGTTGTCGACCAGGTTGACCTGAATCTCGGGGTGCGCCAGGAGGAGCTTGACGACGCCATCGCAGCCATCGCTCGCAGCCTGCATGAGTGCTGACCAACCACTGTTGTTGACCAGGTTGACGTGAATCTTGGGGTGCGCTAGGAGGAGCTTGACGACGCCTTCGTGGCCTTTGCTCGCAGCCAGCATGAGGGCTGACCACCCATCAGGCTCAACCAGGTTGACGTGAATCTTGGGGTGTGCTAGGAGGAGCTTGACGATGCCTTCGTGGCCTTTGCTCGCAGCCAGCATGAGGGCTGACCACCCATCAGGGTCAACCAGGTTCACCTCAATCGCAGACAAGGCGATGAGGTGCACAACAAGGGCTTCATGCCCAAACCAAGCAGCCACCATCAATGGTGACAGTTGGTTAACTGCAGTCGTTGTGTTCGGGCTGCCCTTGGAAGTGTCTCCGATTAAAGCCAGGGGTAGATGATAGAGACCTAAGATATGAAGAGGAGCGAGGATGTCGAACCCCCAACCATAGACGATGACAGGAAAGGCTTGGATTTCGTTGATGAACTGGGCAATTCGGTGTTTGCTGTCATCAACATCTAAGGATTCACGGGCATGGAAGGCCCAAGCCTCAGATGCATAGCGAAGGAGAGGTGTCTTGTTAAGGGCTGCTTCGAGCTCCTCCCTTGAGCGGATTATCGTATTCTGAAAGCCACACTCGGTGAGGTTGGCCATGCAAACGGCAGCAAGGAGAGAATGTGGAAATGATTCACGAAGGAGCTTTTGCAATGTCTCTTTTGCAGTATAGTCTAATGGATGACGGGTCAGACTAAACAAAAGAGGGTGGATCTACGACTTACGAACAAGGCGCACGATCGAACTCTCTTCCTCGACGGTAATCAAGCCGCGGCACAGGGACATCAGGGTAGTGCTGGGTACAAGTCGGTCGGGGTCGAATTTGTAAGTGACAGGGGAGGTAGCGACTGCCCGCTGCAGTTCCTCTACCGTCATAGACCTCGATGCGTTGAGAACCCAGACAAGGACGGCCTTGGCAAGGGAGACGAGGTCTGCATTTTGCTTGAGAATCCTGTCCCAGGTTTGGAGATAGACCTCTTCAATCTTGGAAGGGAAGTCTTTCAGCCTTTGTCGCACTTGGTGGGCATTCATGCACTCGCCCAGTGCGTCCAGCTGGAGGGAAGCATGCAGAAACCTGAAATCATTTGGTCAACCTCCTACAGTGGGATCTAGAATAGGAATATCTTACATGCCACCGCTATTCTTCTTGATGGTAGAGAAGATCTCGTCCCTCAAAGAAGGGCTGGCCTGTAATAAGCACTGTAGTTCCACGCTCTCGTTGATTCCCTTCGTGATGTGAAGATCCAGATCGACGTCCTGGGCAGCGATGGCGAAAGTATAGGCTTGAGGAAAGTGGGTTTCTAGTGGTTTGAGAGGTCGCCATGTGATGAACAGTTTGACGTTGAGCGATGCGATGGCCCTCACAACCGCCAACTGAACCTTGGTCGGGGCTTTGTCCAGGGCATCGAGAATGTAGAATGTACACGACATGCTATTGGTGAGCTCCTGGAGGAGCCCTAGTAGTTGTTCCTCAGTCGGTTCTGTTCCTTCCCGGAGATGCTGAGCATAGGTGTGCTCGACGACGAGACGGCAGCCAGGATGTCGTTCGAGTGTTTGTTTTACAAGGCTCTCCAGGATATTGCGAACCGTCACTTCCACGTGGTCGCTGTAGCGGAAATAGACGTAGCATATGCAGGTCTTGGCCCCTGGTCCGGGGTACAGGGCTTCGAGGTGCTTGATGACGATCGATCTGTGACCAAGCTTCAGCGAGAGCTTCCGGAACCTGGCGAGGTGACTTACGCAAGAAGGGTTTTGCCAGCGCCGGCTTGATTCAATTGTTAGAGAAGAGACTGGTTGGCATAGAAAGAAAACATACAGCTTCCAGAACCCCAGAAGATCTTGATATCACCATTGGGCTCTAGCCAAACTCGAAACTTGTCCCCTTCCAGGAGCCACATCCCAGTCCCCTGAGTGGCCCTACTTATCATATCCTGGTATATCTTCCGGAAATTGGGTATCGATTGCAAGACCTGCCATACATCTCGTGGGCGCTCGTAGTGATAGTGAACGCTATGATTGTGGTTGTGAATCACATCACGGCCAGCGACGCTGAGAGTAGAGCCCTCGATTTGCAGATTGTGGGCGCTATGGAACATTGCGACAGTTCCAGGTGAGCCTGCACCATGTTCGGCTACTGCGAGGGGATCAGATTGGTACTCAGTGTGGTCAACGATCAGCCGAGATAAACACCTACCCCCGTAACTCTGCCTTCTCGTGCCCACAGCGACCTATCATGCACGTTGAAGCATACAACAAGTGAACGTGATGAATCACTTACATTAGATGTTGGGTGCTGCGACATCGACCAGCACAGAGAGAGGGGCTGCAGAAAGTCGGAGTGTAGGGGAAAGAGGGGCAAGAGTGATCCTTGATGGCGATGGCTTCGGTCACATGAAGAGGTTCTACATCTGGAACTGATAAGCGCCCGTCAAACTTTGGCAACAGTACATCCACAAGTGCTAGGCTTTAGCTTCCTTCTCGTATTGTAACTGACCCAAAAGACCATCAGAGCTCTTTGCGTAGTGGTTCCATCTTTATATACCTCATCAGTAGTTCATCACGCCACACGTTCAAGGGCTATACCTTTTTTTTGCTCTCTCCAAACGTCTAGTTGGTCGCATGGCTTCCGACCTATTCCCGTCTTCGGCCCCAATCCACGATACCTATCCATTGTTCTACAGAGGACCATCTCTGTTGGATGGCATCGAAGGGGTTTTCTCTGCCCAAGCGTCCACCCTGGTCTAGGTATCGAGTTCATCGGGATCAGTGTCTTGGAAATGGCCCATCTAAATACACTGCGGGCAGTTGATGAACCGTGCAAGGCTCATACTCACCTACTCTAATTTTGCACCAAAAAGAGCGAAGGCGAGAGATGGCCAACACAACAACAAAGAATTGAATTCAGACTGCACCGCCTAGTAGGTTCTTCCCTATCTCTCATTCTGGGTCAGAGGATGAGAGTTGACGTGACCCATAGTGGCGTACGTTCAGAGTAGATGTCGACAAATACCGACCAACTTCCGGGCCCTTCCTTCCCTCGATCACATCTTACTTCACTTGATTCATCCACCTCATCTTCAGCCTTCACCACGATTCCAAATCGCATCAAATCGCCGTCTCTGCTTTGACGAAACAAGGCTTTTCGGACAGATCTGAGCTCAGGGTGCCCATCCCAAGTCCTTTCCGAGTCATCGAGACGGATCATGCATGCTCCCGCCACATCCCGCATTTCCCACTGCACGAAGCGGCCCTGCCAATGCCGGGGAGCTCCTAGTCCCACAGAAGGCCGATGGTGTGCCCCGAGGGCGACGAGAATGGGCTGAGCAGATGTTTAGAAGGGCGAGTCATGCTATTTGACTGTTAGCCGACAGTTGCAATGGTTGGACTCGGATTTCGAAAGGCAGTAGTATACTCGGACCGCTGGTTTACTTCTTTAGCTACTATCAATCCATGCATTTCGCTCGCTTTACGGTGAGGACGTGTCAAAGGGTTTCTGTCAATGATTAGTACTGACACATAAAGTTTAAATCACTCATAGAGTAACTCTTGGAGCAAAGATCGAAGGCTTCGTTGTTGGTCAAGTCTAAGTTGAGAGACGGTACCGTTGCCTGCTGGGTGTATAGGGACGATGATGCAAAAAATGACATTCATCGAGTAGGTATCAACGTCCTTGAAACCACCCGACGCAGTCAAGATCACACATGAAATCGGAGGAACCGCGATGGCTCCTAGACCAAGGAGATAAGAAAAATCGAGGCTCGGCTTCCTATTATAACTTCTGCGTCGCCGAATTCGAATATGGAGCCGTTCAAGAGTGAGATGTAGACTCCCGAGGCGAAACTGGAAACTAGAATGGAAGTGTATCCGGATTAGCAAGGCTTGGTGGATAGATGATGGAGAAGGATGTAAGTACCCGTAGCGCACCGTCACCGCGATCAAGGACTCTTGTGTTGGCGCAAAGGGACGAGCGTAAGTTGGGTGACCTGACGTTTATAGGAACTAGCGCACTTGGGTAAGCTCCGTCAAGCAACAGGATAGCGGGTAAGAGACTTACCAACAGCGTCGCAGACGCACCCAGCAGCCTAACAGCCAAATATGGAGCCGGCATTCATGATGAAGTCCACGAAACAGAACGAAAAGTCGGTCAGGATTCCGGTGTGAGTGGCGCTCACTCTGACGTAGGTCAGGACAAGGGTTCAGCAGCGGACATCAGTTCCGCTTAGCCACTTGCAAAATGGAGCAAGAAGACTGTCTGTAACTGGTGTAAACAACGAGAAAGGTGACGAACCACAACATGCAGTAGACCGGGAATGGCGCAGATTTGAAAGATTTACAGTTGGATAACCTTCCTGCAACATTCCATGGGGTCGACGTCTTTTCATTCGCAAGGAGAGCATTAGTCTGGCATTGCTTAAGATTGTATAGATGGAGACCTATCAGATTCGTCAATCCCAAGCTGATTGAATCTATATATCCGAATCGACCATGCAAACTTGACCGCTTCACGTCAAACCCTCAGTATGTATCCTGTTCAAGAAAAATAAGATGACTTGCCATACCTTGGAAGCGGGCTTTTCGAAAGGATGGGCATGATGGTTTCCCCAAGCGACGAGCCGATCGCTATCATAGCCAATGATATGCCTCTGCTTGCTTTGGACCAGCATGCGGTAACGGCTGGCGTAGTAGGCCAAAGAGGCATCCACAGAGCATCTGCACAGTGTTGTTGAGCGATCCAGAGCAACGGAAGAAGAATGGGGCGTGACTCACGCCAACGGCGAATCCTTGACACAGGAGAAAGTGCCAGTATTGGGTACATGGCATTACGAGAAAGGTCGACGCGACAAGGAATAAGCTGAAGAATAACAATCTAAAGTATCCAAAGTCGAACTGGGGTCTGGATAGGAGGCTTGGAATGAAAATGAGGGCGTACTTTGGAGGTTGGTTCAGTTTGTGTAGGTCACGGATTGCTTGAACCGAATCAAACCGTGCGCCTGACGTGTTTCAGTGTAAGATTTCAGGGATATCCAAAGGAATCCGTGTGTCTACTCACACGTTTGACATAAATTCCCGAATCTTTGACAGTTCTTCCTGTACCTTTGGAATATCGAGAGAACGCACATAGTTTTGCTTAGCGTGGGTTCGTGAACAAAGGTAATTACTCAAATATTGGGCGCCTACGAGCCTTCATAATAGGTGTCAGCTTCGAATGAGTTCTTCGACCTTAGCTATCTGGACAAAGGAGAAGAAGGAGAAGCTCGCGTCGTGCCCAATATAGGGGCTACTAACGGTCCGGTGCTCGTCCGGCCTTGTGTCATCGTCCCACCAAAGCCATCACGGCTATCTCACCAACCACAACCTCGCAGACCTCGCCTCTCATACCTTTGCCTCCGGCACCTCTCGATATCGGAATACAGCCTGAAATACAGCTGACGAAGATGGGCCTTCCCAGCACGAACCCAGAGCAACGCCTGCACGCGTCCTCTGCTGGTTTGGTCGTATCGCACAGCAGCCGCATTAGATCTCTAAACTCGCTCAGCTTACTCTCCTCGTTCTTCGTATGCAGCGGGTAGTGGCCTATTCAATGCGGCATTTACAACGACCTGGGCCAATACGTCCACCCTGAGCAATCGGCGCGTCCTTCGAGAGTAAGGGTGAAGATCACGATGAGGCGTCGTAATGGGTGAGTTGCCCTGCCTTTCGACTTCTTGCACCAAGACTCAACTGACCGACTTCTTCAGGTATGTACAGTGATATGGAAGTGCACGCTACAAGCCCCACACGCCTCCTTCCTTCGCCCCAGCACGAGCATACATCATCTTGTGAACCCGCACTGGCCAACGCGTTCACCCAAAAACTACCACCCATCGTCATACCTCCGGATCAACCCTTATCGCACTGCGCTAGGACTGACATGGTATCCTGCACGACCGTACCTTCCCCCCAACCTTGGCTACCGATGCTATCGAGGCCTACTACGCCTTGTGTCTGGGCTCCATCCAGATGCACAAAAGTGATCTAATGGATCATTCGAGAAGAGAGCCCGGGAGGTGATTCGAAAGCTGTTCAAGAACAGGCATGTACCGTGTTATAGAGTACGTCCTTCCCTGTCTCTTCCTTAGGAGAGAGGACGACAGCTGACGTGATCCATGATAGTGGGCACCATCGATGTTCGTAGGCGTCTCTAACTCCCCGACCACCCTCCCTCCTTCCAAACGCATCCTGTCCCATTCAATCCTCTCCTTTTATCATCGACCTTTAATCCACGCCTCGTCGCGCAATTGCGCTAAACCGCCGCCTCTCCAAACAAGACGATTCGAACCTGCTCAAACTCGAGAGGCGTCCATTCTACGAGCTTCTGTCGAGGGGGACCGTTTATGGTTTACCTACCTCCGCCCTTCCACCCAGATCCTCAGGCGATCCTCGCAACAGTGGGAGGAGCATGTAGCGAAATCGAAGAAAGGGCTGCTTTGTTTAGACCGGGCAGGTCGTCATCGAAGGGGATGCAGGTCATTCCTGGGACGAGGAAGAGCTGGATAGTGGGGGCGAAGGCGAGACACGCTGTGAATCACTCACCACGACCGGGGAAATCCAACGCGATCGATACCAGCGCCAAGCTTTCCACCACAACCAAACCAAACCACGAATCATCTGCACCAACAGAAACACGCCACAATCGAGTGCTCTCGGCATGATGGATTTGGGTCATTGTTACATCCCACCCTCCACCTCATCCTCGACTTTTGGATCTGTCGATGAAGGAGACGACGAATGGTCCGAGCTCGCTGCATGGTCATTAGGAGACATGAATTGTGCATGCACCATTGCACGAAACGCTGCTAATGGTGGTGAGTCCCTTGTCCTACAAACGGCTGATGGTGTTCCTGGAACGCGGTGAGAATGGGCCAAGCGAATCTATCAAGGGGCGAGTTAGATTCATGTGCTCTAGTTATCGGGCGGCATAATGGTTGCAAGGGATGGGGATTCAGACAGTTCGTCTTATACCTGATTCACTGTTCTACCTACAAAATGGCAGCCTATGTATTTCGCTTGCTTTACAACGAGGATGCGCTAAACCGTCTCATTGATCACTGGCATCTTAGGCGCGCCACAGTTGTTCAAAGGTATGTGCCAGATCAAGTTAAACTCAAGAGATGGCTTCGTTTCTTGCTGCGTCGTAACAAAGGCTATGCAGAAATGAGATTCATCAAAGATGTATATTTGTATCTGGATAGTTGTACTAGGGGAATCATACAGCGCGAAAGGAAAGTACAAGGAACGCGAATCCAGTGTAGGGTAGTACTTGCATATCCAAACCATGTCCGTCAACGACGAGGGTAAAAGAGGTCAATCAGAGACCAAAGAGCCCAAGGTTCCATCCTCGTCGCCCCCTTCCTCAGCGTCATAGTAAGCATCGCTGTCAGAATCGGAACCATCTTCGTCATGCAAGGAGAGTTGAATGATTTCGGGGAGGCTCGTGATAATGCCATTTCGTGACTCGAAGTCTTGCAATAGTTCGACGATAGCATGGTGGCCGTTGGCCTGCGCGGCTGACATTGCGGTGTGTCCGTCTGTAGTGCTCCTGATCGTGATGTCGACATCAGGCACGTTGAGGAGCAGACGAACAATGGCTTCATGGCCTTCGCCAGCTGCCATTTTAAGAGCTGTGTCCCCATCGTTGTCAAATGCATTGATGTTGACATCATTAGTGGTAAGAAGGCATTCGATGACAGCTTGGTAGCCATAGTAAGCAGCCAACTGGATGGCTGTCGACCTGTGGTTGTCGGCTTCCTTGACCTGCGTCGCCGGGTATACCAGCAGAAGTCGGATGGTGCCGTCGTGGCCCCAACGAGAAGCCCACATAAGTGCTGACCTACCCTCCGAGTTGTCAACCAGGTTGACCCGAATCTCGGAGTGCATCAGGAGGAGCTTGGCGACGCCTTCGTGGCCTCTGCTCGCAGCCCGCATGAGTGCTGACCAACCATTGTTGTCGACCAGGTTGACCTGAATCTCGGGGTGCGCCAGGAAGAGCTTGACGACGCCTTCGTGGCCTTCCTGAGCTGCCCACATGAGTGCTGACCGACCATTGCTGTCAACTAGGTTGACTTGAAGCTTGGGGTGGACCAGGAGGAGCTTGGCGACGCCTTCGTGGCCCCGAAGGGCAGCCCACATGAGTGCTGACCACCCAGCGGTGTCAACCAGGTTCACCTCGATCGCAGACAAGGCGAGGAGGTGCACAACGGGGTCTTCATGCCCGAACTGAGCGGCCACCATCAATGGTGACTGTTGGTATACATCAGTCCTTACATTCGGGTTGCCTTTGGAAGTGTTTCCGATTAAAGCCAGGGGTAGATGATAGAGACCTAATATATGAAGAGGAGCGACGATGTCGAACCCCCAACCGTAGACGACGACAGGAAAGGCTTCGATTTCGTTGATGAACTGGGCAATTCGGTGTTCGCTGTCATCAACATCTAAGGATTCGTGAGCATGGAAGGCCCAAGCGTCGGATGCATAGCGAAGGAGGGGGGTCTTGTTTAGGGCTGCATCGAACTCCTTCCTTGAGTCGATAGTCGTATTCTGGAAGCCGCACTCGATGAGGTTGGCCATGCAAACAGCTGCAAGCAGAGAATGTGGATGGGGGAATGATTCATGGAGGAGTTTGTGCAATGTTTCTTTCGCAGTATAGTCTGATGGATGAAGGGTCAGACTAAGCAAAAGAGGGTTAATCTGCGACTTACGAACAAGGCGCACGATCGAGCTCTCTTCCTCGACAGCGATCAAGCCGCGGCACAGGGACATCAGGGTACTGCTGGGTACAAGTCGGTCAGGGTCGAATTTGTAGGTAACAGGGGAGGTGGCAACCGCCCGCTGCAGTTCTTCTACCGTCATAGACCTTGATGCATTGAGAACCCAGACAAGGACGGCCTTGGCGAGCGAGACGAGGTCCGCATTCTGCTTGAGAATTCTGTCCCAGGTTTGAAGATAGACGTCCTCAATGTTGGATGGGAAGTCTTTCAGCCTTTGTTGCACTTGGTGGGTGTTCATGCACTCGCACAGTGCGTCCAGCTGGAGGGAAGCATGCAGAAACCTGGAATCGTTTGGTCAACCTCCTAACACGGGATCTAGAATAGGAATATCTTACATGCCACCACTGTTCTTCTTGATGGTAGAGAAGATCTCGTCCCGCAAGGAAGGGCTGGCCTGTAATAAGCACTGTAGCTCCACACTCTCGTTGATTCCCTTTGTGATGTGAAGATCCAGATCGACGTCCTGGGCAGCGATGGCAAAAGTACAGGCCTGCGGAAAGTGGGCTTCCAGGGGTTTGAGAGGTCGCGATGTAATGAACAGTTTGACGTTGAGCGACGCGAGAGCCCTCACAACCGCCAGCTGGACCTTGGTCGGAGCTTCGTCCAGGGCATCGAGAACATAGAATGTACACGACATGCCATCGGCCAGCTCCCTGAGGAGCCCCATAAGCTGAGCCTCGGTCGGCTCTGTTCCTTCCCGGAGATGCTGAGCGTAGGTTTTATTGATGACAGAGCGACAGTTGGGGTGTCGTTCGAGGGTTTGCTTCACGAGAGTTTCGAGGATATTGCGAACCGTCATTTCTGAGTGGTCGCTGTAGCGAAAATAGACGTAGCAAATGCAGATCTTGGCCTCTGGGCCCGGATACAGGGCCTCGAGGTGCTTGATGATGATTGATCTGAGACCAAGCTTCAGCGAGAGTTTGCACAGCCTGGAGAGGTGACTTACGCAAGAAGGGTCTTGCCAGCGCCGGCTTGATTCAGGTGTTAGAGAGGAGACTGGTGGACATAGAAAGAAAACGTACGGATTCCAGAGCCCCAGAATATCTTGATATCGCCGTTGGGCTCCAGCCAAACCCGAAACTTGTCCCCTTCCAACAGCCACATCCCCGTCCCCTCGGTGGCCCTACTTATCATATCTTGGTATATCTTTCGAAAGTTGGGTATTGACTGCAAGACAGCCCATATATCTCGTGGGCGCTCGTAGTGATAATGAACGTTATGGTTGTGGTGGTGATTCACATCACGGCCAGCGACGCTGAGAGTATTAGAGCCCTCGATTTGCAGGTTGTGGGCGCCGTGGAACATTGCGATATTTCCGGGTGACCCTGCGCCATGCTCAGCTACTGCGAGGGAATGAGATTGGAACTCAGTGTGGTCAACGACCAGCCGAGATAAACGCTTACCCCCGTAACTCTGCCTTCTCGTGCCCACAGCGACCTATCATGCGGGTTTAGAGATACTACAAGTGAACATTATTGATAAAGTACTTACATTGGATGTTGGATGCTGGGACATCGATCAGCACAGAGAGGGGCTGCGGCAAGGCAAGTGTAGGGGAAAGGGGGGCAAGAGCGGTCGTTCTCTGATGGAGATGGCTGTGGTCACCTGAAGAGGTTCCGCATCTGGAACTGATAAGCGCCCATCAAACTGTGGCTGGCAAAGTCAGGGGCTCCTGCTTTGTCTCGTACCCCGCCGCAAAAGGAAGTCCTTGTGCCAAGCCGTGTCGATGCTCTCTTACGCCAACAACGAATCAAGAGAAACAGAGGATGGCTTACTTGAATCGAATCGATCCATGGGCTTGACGCGTTATTTCTAAGCTATCAGGAGTATGAAACGTGGCGTTTGACACTTATTCATCTTTGGATATTGTTTCCTCGTACTAGTAACCTTGGAGGGTCAAAGAACGCGCTTATAAGTACTTTCGTTTTAGCATTGGTTCGGAGGGAAAGACCTTACCCCAAGAGTTGAGGTAGCTGAGGGCCGACCCTGTACAGTATTTGTTAGCTTCGAATGAGCTCTTGAATATTGCCTGTCTGGACAAAAAGACAAATGGAATGGAAGAAGAAGGATAGCCTGCGTTGGAAAGTTCGAACCCATTTGCCAGGTTAGGGGCTACCAACTTGAACCGGTCCGGTGCTCCTCCGACCATGCATCGTCGTCCTGCCAAAGCTACCACAGCTATCACACTGACCACGACTGGTTGATCTCGCTTCTCACACTTTCGCTTCTAGTACCTCAGGAAACAATGCTCTTGATACCCGAACACTGCTTGCAATGCAGCCCGCGAAGATGGGATCTCCGCCAAGAAGCATTTTCAGGAACATCGGCAGGACGAACGCAGAGCAACCATGCATCGAGTGCATCCCTGAGGTAACAACAACCTCAGAGGCGCTCTAGATGCCCCTTATGGCGAGTATGATTTCTGGATGCATCCTCTGTTGGCCCAGTCATACGGCACGGCAGCCGTAGTGGAGACCAATACCCGATATGTTTCCTGAGGATTGGGGGGCTGGAACCTCACCAATCCATGGCTGGCGTCTCTAGGTGTAGCCGATGGGGGTTCACGACAGCTCCGGCCAATTCTATTGATATGGGAAGTTGAAACGTTGGCGTTCCCTATGACATGGATCGATACACTGTACTCGGTGAGTCCTGACAAACTCTCTACCGTCCCTTTGGCAACTTAACTGACGCTACCGACCGCTAGACCCTCATACATGGCGATTTTAACCCTACACGATATCATGCGCCCCTTCAGTTGTCCGTCAGCAAAGCCAGCCTCTCCCCACTCTCCCCAGCAGCTCGTCGCGGGGCTTCCCATCTATTGCCCTTTTCGCTTCGGCCCCAGGCCACAATACCTTTCCATACCCACCACCACTCTATCGTGCTGCTCACGGCTCAGAAGGAACCTACCTGTCCTTCTCCCTCTTCGCCTTCGCCCCAGTCCTGGGTATTGAGTCCCTCAGGATCTACGTCTCGGATATACTCCATCATGCACAACGGGCAGTCGAGGAACCATGCATGGCTCATACGCGTCTCCTCGAATGGTTCTCCGAGAGGGGAGAATGCGGGAGATGCTCCGGAACGCGTTGAAGTGCACCGAAATGGAGCCGTTGTGCATCGTTATGCGGAGTAAGTCCTTCCCTATGTCTTGCCTGGGGAAAGAGAAAGGCAGCTAACATGGTCCATGATAGCAGACATCTATAAATCTCCGACCCTGTCCTTCCCTGAAACACTCCCTGTCTCATCCACTCCTCCACCTCTGCTTGGGCCTTTAGCCCAAGGTTCCAAGCCTCGTCACCAAAGACCGCGACCTATTTGATGAGACAAGATATCTCTATCAGTAAAACCTTATTATTGAAGCAACGCTGCTAGCTATGCCCTCCACAGCCCTCCACCTAGCCCTTCAGGCGATCCTGACAACAAGAAGAGGAGAACACGGCGAAATCGAGGGAAGAGCCGGTCGGTTCAAACTCGACGAAGGTATGGAGTCGTCGGGAGGGCTCAGACGAGGATTCAGGGCAGCTGGGCAGCGAGGGCGAGGACGGGAGTTATGTGATACGTTCCGAAACCTTCATCTCGACCAGGAAAGCTAGCGCACTCGAAACCCGCACCAGCCCTTCCGCCCACACCAAATCAAAGTGTGGATGATTTTCGCAGACAAAGACGCATCGGAAGGCGAATTGGATGGTGCTATCGGTGTCCTAGGGTACAAACGGCTACTTGCGGAATGGCTGTCGCGATATGCGAATTCTGCATCTAGCGCTGGGCGAAGCGCTGCCAGTGACGGGGAGTTCTTCGTCTCACCAAGGCTGGATGGCGTGGCGAGAACACGACGAGGATGGACTGAGTAGGTGTTTAGAGAGACGATTTATGCTTTCTGGTTATTGGTCGAGACTTGCAATGGTTGGATATTCAGTGGTTTACTGCTCTAGCTACGAATTATGAATCCACCTATTTCGCTCACTTTACATCGAGGACGCTTCAATACCAACATATAAAACGCTCCATGAAGGAAGGCCTAGGAGCGACGTTCGAGATGTTCGTTCCAGGACAAACCCAGGGCCGTCGTTCCTGCAGAACAAAGATCAGCCTTCACTTTCCCCGGGAGCTTACGCGCCAAGTAAGACTAATAGCTCATCCGTATGATACCCAACAACCTTGAAGCCCCCGACACAGTCAGATTCACACCTGAAATCGGAAGAACAGCGGTGACTCCCAGTTCCAGTGAAATAAAAAACACCCCAGGTTGGCTCTTTACGCCGTCTGTGTCGTCGATATGGGGTTGGTGAGGAGCGAGACATAGACTCCTGAGGCGAAGCTGGAACGGAAATGGACGGGATGAGTGAGATATCGTAGATGGATGAGGGAGGGTCGACGTACCCGTCAAGGATCGTGAGTACGATCATACTTTGCGCATAGTCTATCAAAATGGCCACTAAAGCAGTGAAAGGTATCATGTCCTTGATAAGACCTGATGGCTGTAGTCGACCTTCTGATCAGTAAAGAAGAGTTCGACAAACTTACCGACAGAATCATGGATATATCCTGCAGCCCAACGGTAAAATAACGAGCCCGTGTTGGCGATAGCCGTGAATAGAACGAAAATTCGGTCTAAATTCCGACCGGGGGACACTCAAACAGACATAGGTCAGTTCCAGAATTCGGAATGGGCATCAGACACAATGCATATATGAAACAGACAGGATAGTGATACTGACTGGTGGGGATATTGACAAAGGTAATGAAACACGAGCCGCGATAGACTAAACATAGCACCGATTTGAAGACCTTCGAGTTGTTAATCCACCTGGAACGTTTCGTGGAGGTAGGCGCCTCCTTATTAGCCAAAGAGGTGAGGTAGTTGGCCCGGCGTCGATCAAGATCATGTAGGTGAAGACTTACCAGATTTGACAACCCCAAGGGACTCATAAAGATGAAACTTCGTATCTGCATCTTGGTTGCAAATCTGAAAGGTTCACGTCGAGGCATCAGCGTACTTCTTGTTCGATTGAAAAAATGGCTTACCCTAGTTTCAAAGGAGACCTCTCGAATGGTAGGCATGATGGTCAAGCGACGAGCCAATCGCTACCCATGCTCATGCGTATGTCTCTCCTCGCTTCGAACCGGTGAGACACCGGCTGGCATGGGTCAGAAGAGGCAGGATATCTACGCAGTGCCGTTGAGCGATCCAGCGCGAGAGGTAGGGCAACAAGCAGACTCACGCCAACGGCAAATCCTTGACGGAGGAGGGGGTGCCGGTACTGAGGACATAGGGGCACGAGGGAGGTCGGAGCAACGAGGGCGCCGTTGAAAAGGAGGGAGGTGAGCCTGAAGCACCCAAGGTCGCACAGGCGTCCGACCGAAAGGCCTAGAATGAAGATGAGAGCGTACTTGGGCAGCTTTAGTTCAACTCAATCAGGTCGCGGATAAAAGAGCGAAGGGCGTACTTCATTCGAGCCAGTCCTGCGCTTTACGCGTTACAGCGTGAGATGTCGTGGATATGCCAGTGAGCCTGCGCATTTGCTCGCGTATTCGAGGCGTATTCGTTTTGGAGCTTCGTTTCTTGTAAGTCACTGTGGAAAGATCTGGAGGTCGAGCTTAGTTTGTTTAGTAGCATGGTTTCGTAAATGAAAGAACTTGTCCCCCAAGAGTAGGCGTAGCTGATCACTTACAATAGTTGGCTTTGAATGAGTTCTTCAACCTTGTCTATCTGGATAAAGGAGAAGAAGAAGAATGGTTCGTGTCGAAGAGGTCGAACCCAATTCCCAGGTTAGGGGCTACCAGCCGGTCCGGTCCTCCTCCGTCCTGCCAAAGCCATCATCACGGTTATCCCACCAACCACGACCTCACAGAGCTCTCCTTTCGCACTTTTGCCTCTAGCACCCCAGGAAACAGCGGTATCGACACCTGGACGCTGCTTGGAGAACAGCTCACAAAGATGGGGCCTTCCGTCAAGATCCTGCATCTCGGGAGCATCAGGAGCACGGACGCAAAGCAGCAGTGCTCCTTCAAGTGCCAACGACACCGGATGGCAGGCTCTGCTCAACTGGCACGCTGACATTGTGAAGGCTGTCGAGCTTTGCTGGACCAGTCGTGTCCCACCGCATACTTTTTACATCCTCGTAGGTTACTTAGCTCCCCTCATTCGTTCATCCGCTGACGCCTTGAACTGCTCGTCAGTACTTGGCTGGTACATCTAGTGGCCTAGCCAATGCAGCCTTTACAAGAACCTGGGTGAACAAGTCTACGCTGAGCCGCTGGCACGTCCTTCACGAGGAAGATTGCAGAAGACACTGAGACGTGAGTAGTTGCCCGCCTATTCGAATCCTTCATTCACCAAACCTGACCCAACCAACCCCTACAGTCTCACGTATGGCGATCCCATCGCTATACAGCTCTAACTACGCCGTCAGTGGTCCAACGGTCCATGGCTTCAACGCTACACTTGTCCTTCCGCCACCCAAGGACGACACATAAGCGCGAATTCCACTATCTATTCCCGTCTTCGCCCAAAAACTGCGATACTATCCCTACCCAGTTGCCCTGTGTAGGGCTCGATTGGAACGGGGCTATCCTTCCACCCATCGCCTTTTCCTTCGTCCCAGTCTGTGCCCGTCGGGATCGACGTCTTGAACATGTTCCATCCAGATATACCATGGACCGCGCGAGACCATCCATGTCTCCCGAATGCTTCACTGAGGACGAGGGCCGGTCAATACACCAACGGACAATTGAATTCGCATTGCACCACATAGTAAGTTCTTCCTTATCTCTCGTTCGGGGAAAGAGGAAGAGAGCTGACCTGATCCATAGTGGCCAACTCCTAGACCTTGCAGAACTTAGGATTCCCCGACCACCTTCCTCCCTCGACAACATCCTATCTTGCTCAATCCTTCAATCTCGTCGTTGACCCTCACCACAAGCCTTGCCACATAAAGCCGCTGCCTCCTAGACGAAACAAGACTTTCCGGCCCGTCAAACTCGGCAGGTACCCATGCCAGACCGTTCCATGAAGGCACAACTCATGCACACCCACCCATGTCCCTCTGCATGGCTTCTTGGGCGATCCTCACGGAGCGCAGGGCGAAATTGAAGGAAGGGTCAGTCTGTCCAGACTCGATGATGACCGGCAGGTCGCTGTCGAAGGCGGTGTGGGGGGAAGGGCTGGATAGCGAGGACGAGGACGAGGATTGCGTGACACGCTACAAAACCCCCACCTCCGCCAGCGCACTCGATATCCACGCCGGGCCTTCCGCCATCGATGAAGCCGTCGGTCATCTTCATAGACAATGGCGCAACACCAGGCAATAGAGGCGGTGCTGTCGGCGTTCCAGAGTACCAGGGTTGTGGGTTGCATACCTCTATTCCACTCCATCCATCCTCGACTTCTAGGATCTCTCGATGAAGAGCGGGAGGAGACAGACGGTCTGAGGCCTACTTGCCGCATGGTCGTGGATACACGGGCTGTGTGCCTACCGCCGGACGAACACTGTCGATGACGAAGAGTCCCTAGTCCTACCAATACGGGCGCTGCACTCAGAGCGCGATCAGAATGGGCAGGGATGTTAGTTAGAGGGATGGGTCATACCATCTGGCTGTTGGGCTGGCATATTCATATTGTGGATGCATTAAATAAGGGTCGCAATGAGTAGGAGATTCCGTCGTACACTTAGAGTGCTGCTTTGCTATTCTACCTACGGACTACCAATCTAGATCTTTCACTCTCTTTATGGTCAGGATGCGTTAAAGGCTCGCTGATTTCCGTTGTACGATGCACCTGTTGGAAGCCGACTCCAAGGGACTCGTTGCAGGTCAAGTCAGTCCAAATCGAGGAATGATTTCCTTCGTTGCTCCATTGTAAATAGGGAACACCACGTAAAAACGACATGGACATTGAGCAGGTATATTGTATCTGACTACTTGCGAACTGCGATATCGTGCTATAGAAACGTACGGGGAGAAAGAATGTCCTACGAACACGAATCCAGTGCATAATTGCATCTAAAATGGCTGAGCTGAATCGGCAAAAGGCGAGGGTACAAACACAATGCAAGGTCAATCAGAAAACCGGAGAGCCCAAACTACCACCCCCTTCGCTCCCCTCCTCAGCGTCGTAGAAATCCTCTTCGCTGTCCGAGTCGGAGAGATCTTCGTTGTGCAGGGAGAGTCGACGGATGTCGGGAGGGTTCTTGATAACGCTGGTTCGCGACTCAAAGTCTTGCAAGAGTTCGACAATAGCATGATGGCCGTTAGCCTGCGCGGCTGACATTGCGGTGTGTCCGTCTGTCGCGCTCCTAATCGTGATGTCGACATTGGGAACATTGAGAAGCATACGAACAATGGCTGTGTGCCCTCTTTTTGCTGCCATCTTGATCGATGTATCCCTATCGTTGTCAAATGCGTTGACATTAAAGGCACCTGTGGTCAGGAGCGAATCGACGATTTCGACATGGCCGTATTCAGCAGCCACCAAGAGTGCCGTCGAGCTGTGGTTGCTGGCTAGGTTGAGCTGAATCTCGGGGTGCGCCAGCAGGAGCTTGACAACGCCTTCGTGGCCCTGATAGGCAGCCCACAGGAGGGGTGAACAACCATGGTTGCTGACCAGGTTGACCGGAATCTCGGGGTGCACCAGGAGGAGCTTGACGATGCCTTCGTGGTCTTCGCTCGCAGCCCACATGAGTGCGGACCAACCACCGTTGTCGACTAGGTTGACCTGAATGTCGGGGTGCGCCAGGAGGAGCTTGACGACGCCTTCGTGGCCCTGATAGGCAGCCCATATGAGTGCTGACCAACCACTGGTGCTGACCAGGTTGACCCGAATCTCGGGGTGTGCCAGGAGGAGCTTGACAACGCCTTCGTGGCCTTCGCTCGCAGCCCGCATGAGTGCTGACCAACCACCGTTGTCGACCAGGTTGACCTGAATCTTGGGGTGCGCCAGGAGGAGCTTGGCAATGCCATCACGGCCTTTGCTCGCAGCCAATATGAGTGCTGAGCACCCAACCCAGTCAAACAGGTTCACCTCGATTGCAGACAAGGCGATGAGGTGCACAACAAGGTCTTCATGCCCAAGCCGAGCGGCCACGATCAATGGTGTTTGTTGAGTTGCTGCAGTCGTTACATTCAGGTTGACCTTGGAAGTGTCTCCGATTAAAGCCAGGGGAAGGCAGTAGAGCCCTATGATATGGAGAGGAGCGAGGATGTCGAAGTAAAAAGTGTCGATGAGGACAGGAAAGGCTTTGATTTCGTTGATGAACTGTGCAATTCGGTGTTTGCTGTCATCGACATCTAATGATTCGCGAGCATGAAAGACCCAAGCCTCGGATGCATAGCGAAGGAGGGGTGTCTCGTTTAGGGCTGCTTCGAGCTCCTCCCTTGAGCGGATTGTCGTATCCTGGAAGCCGCACTCGGTAAGATGGGCCATGCAGACGGCAGCGAGAAGAGAATGCGGATGGGGGAATGCATCGTGGAGGAGGGTTTCCAACGTCCCTTTTGCTGTATAGTCTGATGGATGATGGGTCAAACGAAGTAAAAGAGGGCCGTTTTGTGACTTACGAACAAGGCGCACGATGCCACTATCTTCCTCGACAGTGATCAAGCCGCGGCAGAGAGACATCAGGGTAGCGCCAGGTACAAATCGATCAACCTCAAATTTGTGGTTGTCCGGGGAGGTGGCAACTGCCCGCTCCAGTTCTTGTACTGTCAGGGACCTCGACGCGTTAAGAACCCAGACCAGGGCGGCCTTGGCAACCGATACAAGGTGCGCATTTTGTTTGAGAATCCTGTCCCAGGTCTGAAGATAGACACCTTTGATGCTGGAAGGGAATTCTTTCAGCCTCCGCCTCACTTCGTGGACGTTTGCGCAGTCGTGCAGTGCATCGAGCTGGAGAGAAGCGTGAAGGAACCTGGAATTGTTTGGTCAACTTTCATGTAGCGGTATTTAGATGAGGGACATCTCACATGCCGCTACAGTTCTGCTTAATGGTAGAGGAAATCTCATCCTGCAAAGAAGGACTGGCCTGCAATAACATTTGTAGTGCGACGTTCTCGTCGATTCCTTTGGCGATGTGAAGATCAAGATCAGCCTCCTGGGCAGCGATAACGAAGGCATGAGCATGAGAAAAGTGGGCCTCCAATAGCTTCAGAGGTCGCGATGTAATGAAGAGCTTCACATTAAGTGAGGTGAGAGCCCTCACAACCGCCAGTTGAACCTTGGTTGGGGCTTCGTCCAAGGCATCCAGAATATAGAATGTACAAGACATGCCATCGGCCAGCTCCCTGAGGAGCCTCATAAGCTGAGCCTCGGTCGGCTCTGTTCCTTCCCGGAGATGCTGAGCATAGGTTTTATCGATGATAGAGTGGCAGTTGGGGTGCCGTTCGAGGGTTTGCTTCACGAGAGTTTCGGGGATATTGCGAACCGTTATTTCTGAGTGGTCGCTGTAGCGGAAATACACGTAGCAAATGCAGATCTTGGCCTCTGGTCCCGGATACAGGGCCTCAAGGTGCTTGATGACGATCGATCTGAGACCAAGCTTCAGCGTGAGTTTGCGCAACCTGGGGAGGTGACTTACGCAAGAAGGGTCTTGCCAGCGCCGGCTTGATTCAGGCGTTAGAGAGGAGACTGGTGGACATAGAAAGAAAACGTACGGATTCCAGAGCCCCAGAAGATCTTGATATCGCCATTGGGCTCTAACCAAACCCGAAACTTGTCCCCTTCGAAAAGCCACATCCCAGTCCCCTCGGTGGCCCTACTTATCATATCTTGGTATATCTTACGAAAATTGGGTATTGACTGTAAGACAGCCCATATATCTCGTGGGCGCTCGTAGTGATGGTGAACACTATGGTCGTGGTTGTGAATCACATCACGGCCAGCGACGCTCAAAGTAGAGCCCTCGATTTGCAGATTCTGGGCGCTGTGGAACATTGCGATATTTCCGGGTGACCCTGCACCATGCTCAGCTACTGCGAGGGAATCAGATTGGTACTCAGTGTGGTCAACGACCAGCCGAGATAAACGCTTACCCCCGTAACTCTGCCTTCTCGTGCCCACAGCGACCTATCATGCGGGTTTAGAGATACTACAAGTGAACATTATTGATAAAGTACTTACATTGGATGTTGGATGCTGGGACATCGATCAGCACAGAGAGGGGCTGCGGCAAGGCAAGTGTAGGGGAAAGGGGGGCAAGAGCGGTCGTTCTCTGATGGAGATGGCTGTGGTCACCTGAAGAGGTTCCGCATCTGGAACTGATAAGCGCCCATCAAACTTTGGCTGGCAAAGTCAGGGGCTCCTGCTTTGTCTCGTACCCTGCCGCAAAAGAAAGTCCTTGTGGCAAGCCGCGTCGATGCTCTCTTACGCCAACAACGAATCTTTGACAGAAGAGAAACAGAGGACGGCTTACTTGAATCGAATCGATCCATGGGCTTGACGCGTTATTTCTAAGCTATCAGGAGTGTGAAACGTGGCGTTTGACACTTATTCATCTTTGGGTATTGTTTCTTCGTACTAGTAACCTTGGAGGGTCAAAGAACGCGTTTATAAGGACTTTCGTTTTAGCATTGGTTCGGAGGGAAAGACCTTACCCCAAGAGTTGAGGTAGCTGAGGGCCTACCTGTACAGTATTTGTTAGCTTCGAATGAGCTCCTTAATATTGCCTGTCTGGACAAAGACAAATGGAATGGAAGAAGAAGGATAGCCCGCGTTGGAAAGTTCGAACCCATTGCCAGGTTAGGGGCTACCAACTTGAACCGGTCCGGTGCTCCTCCGACCATGCATCGTCGTCCTGCCAAAGCTACTCACAGCTATCCCACTGACCACGACTGTGCTGATCTCGCTTCTCACACTTTTGCTTCTAGTACCTCAGAAAACAGTGCTCTCGATACCTGAACACTGCTTGCAATGCAGCCCGCGAAGATGGGATCTCCGCCAAGAAGCATTTTCAGGAACATCGGCAGGACGAACGCAGAGCAACCATGCATCGAGTGCATCCTTGAGGTAACAACAACCTCAAAGGCGCTCTAGAGGCCCCTTATGGCGAGTATCATGTCTGGACGCATCCTCTGTTGGCCCAGTCATACGGCACGGCAGCCGTAGTGGAGACCAATACCCGATATGTTTCCTGAGGATTGGGGGGCTGGAACCTCACCAATCCTTGGCTGGCGTCTCTAGGTGTAGCCGATGGGGGTTCACGACAGCTCAGGCCAATTCTATTGCTATGGGAAGTTAAGACGTTGGTGTTCCCTATGACATGGATCGATTACACTGTACTCGGTGAGTCCTGACACACTCTTTACCGTCCCTTTGGCAACTTAACTGACGCTACCAACCGCTAGACCCTCATACATGGCGATTTTAACCCTACACGACATCATGCGCCCCTTCAGTTGTCCGTCAGCAAAGCCAGCCTCTCCCCACTCTCTCCAGGAATCCAGCTCGTCGCGGGGCTTCCCATCTATTGCCCTTTTCGCTTCGGCCCCAGGCCACGATACCTTTCCATACCCACCACCACTCTATCGTGCTGCTCACGGCTCAGAAGGAACCTACCTGTCCTTCTCCCTCTTCGCCTTCGCCCCAGTCCTGGGTATTGAGTCCTTCAGGATCTACGTCTCGGATATACTCCATCCAGATGTACAACGGGGAGTCGAGGAACCGCTATGGCTCATATGCGTCTTCGCGAATGGCTCTCCTCGAGTCGAGAATGCGGGAGATGCGCCGGGACGCGTTGGGGCACACCCAAATGGAACCGTCGCGCATCGTTATACGGAGTAAGTCGTTCCCTATGTCTTGCCTGGGGAAAGAGAAAGGCAGCTAACATGTTTCATCCTCGCAGATATCTACAAATCCCCGACCCCTACCTTGTCGGAAACACGCCCTGTCCTATTCGATCCTCCCGCCTCTTGGGCCTTGATTCCAAACGTCGTAACGTCGTTACAGACGACCGTGACTCCTTTGACAAGACAAAATATCTCTATCAGCTCAGACTCAGCAGACGCGTATCATCGAAGCAACGCTGCTGGCCACACCATTCACGATCCTTCACCCATTTCCTCAGACAATTCTCACCACAATGAGAGGAGCACACGGCAAAATCGAGGGGAGGGCCGGTCTGTTCAAACTCGACGAAGATATGCGGGTCGTCGGGATGGCTCAGACTAGCATTCAGAAGAGCTGGGTAGCGAGGAGGAAAGCGAGAGTTATGCGACACGTTCCGAAACCTCCGCCTCGACGAGGAAAGTTAGCGCACTCGATATCCGCACCAGGCCTTCTGCCCCCACCAAATCAAAGCATGGATGATTTCGCAGACAAAGACGCAGCAGAGGCGAGTTGGACGGTGATATCGGTGCCCTAGGGTCCAAACGGCTACTTGCGAAATGGCTGTCGCGATATGCAAATTCTGCATCTACCGCTGGACGAAGCGCTACCAATGACGGGGAGTTCTTCGTCTTACCAAGGATGGATGGTGTGCCGAGAACACGACGAGAATGGGCTGAGCAGGTGTCTAGAGGGACGATGTATGCTTTCTGGTTATTGGCTGAGACTTGCAATGGATGGACATTCGCTGGTTTACTGCACTAGCTACGAATTATCAATCTACTTATTTCGCTCGCTTTACATCGACGGCGCGTAAATACCAACATGTGAAACACTCCGTGGAGGAAGGCCTAGGAGGGAGCGACGTTCGAGGGCTTCGTTGCAGGTCAAACACAGGGCCATCGTTCCTGCGGAACAAAGATCAGTCTTCACCTTTCCCTTGGAGCTTACGCGCCAAGTAAGAATAATAGTTCACCTGTATGATACCTAACAACCTTGAAAGCACCCGACGCAGTCAAGATCGCACCTGAAACCGGAGGACCCGTGATGGCTCCTAGACTCAGAACATCCCAACTCGTCTCCCTACATCATCTGCGTCGCCAAATTCGAATATGGGGTTGGTGAGGAGCGAGAAATAGACTCCTGAGGCGAAGCTGGAACGGAAATGGACCCAGATGAGCGAGATATCGTGGATGGATGAGGGAGGGTGGACGTACCCGGGCAGCCCGTCAAGCACTGTGAGCACGATCATGAATTCTTAACTTTGCGCACAAGGCCAGGCGTATGTCAACATGGCGGTGAAAGGTGTTATGGCGTTGATAAGATCTGGCGGTTGTGGTCAACCGTTTGAGTGGTAAAGGAGGAATCGACAGACTTACCGATAGAATCACAGATGTACCCTGCGGCCCAACGGCCAAATAACGGGCTCGGGTTGGCGAGAGCCACGAAATTGAACGAAAAGTCACTAGAGATTTCGATTTGAGTGGTACCCACACAAGCGTAGGTTAGTGCTAGAATAAGGATGGGCGTCAATCACGCTTAAGTGGCTGGAAAACAGAGGAAACGAACGACTGGCTGGTGTAAACACCAAGAAAGGCGACGAAGCACGATACGCAATTGACCAAGAACGCTGCCGATTTGAAAAATTTCCGGTGGAATGATCCTCCTGGAACGTTTCGTGGCGGCAGACACTTTTTAATGAGCTACGAGAAAGAAGGTTGTCAGCCCAGTGGCGCTCAAGATCGTGTAGATAAAGACGTACCAGAGTTGTCAATCCCAAAATCACCCCCAGGAAGATGATTCCATACATCCACATTGTCCATGCAAATCTGCCAGCTTTGCATAGAGTCTCAGCGTGATGTAGGAGAAGTTAATCTAGCTACCTTCAGAAGCAAACTTCTCGAAAGGGTAGGCATCATGGCTCCTCCAAAGCGACGAGCCCGCTGCTACCACGCCCATGGTTATGCCTCTCTTTACTTTCAGCTAGTGTACAGCAGCGGCTTGTGTAGGCCCAACGAGGCACCCGTAGCGTATCTGCTTGAAGGCATTTAGTGATCCAGAGCAAGGGGTGGAGGAGAAGGCGACTCAGAGACCTACGCCAATGGCGAATCCTTGACAGGGGAGAGAGCCCGTGTTGGGTATATAGCGGTACGAGAAACATTGACGCGACGATGGTGCAGCTGGGGAAGAAGAATACAGGCATGAGGTATCTGAGGTTGAATACGCATCCCACCGCGACGCCCTGAATGAATACGAGAGCGTACTCTAGAAGCTTTGGTCAGCCCAATCAGGTCGTGGTTAAAATAGCAAGAGGCTTACTTGATTCGAGTCTCTCCAAGCGCTTTACACGTTACATCCAAGTCAGAGCGTGAGCTGCCCTGAATACGCCAATAAATCTGCTCATTTGCCCGTATGTTTGACGTGGGTTCGGTTTGAAAAATCATTTCTCGATACAAGCCGTGAAGGATCTATTACAGGACGCGCTTAGTTAGCTTAGCGTAGCTTCGTAAACAAAAGAACTTGCCTCCAACAGTAGACATAGCTAAATATTCAAAGTAGTTGTCAACTTCGAATGAGTTCTTCAACCTTGTCTATCTGGATGAAGGGGAAGAAGTACGATGGCTCGCGTCGAAGAGGTCAGAAAGTGCCGGGTTCGGATATTCCGCCTCCGCTCACCAACGAGGCGGAATCGTCCTGAGGCGGACTGGGCCAGAACGGTTTGTGTAGCTATTACTTGAGCCCCAGGCAGCTCAGGAACGTTCCTCGATGTGAAAAACCAAGAAAATTTGTGAGGGAGCGCACAGTGAGCGAAATGCCTCCGAGTTGGCCTTTGTTTGGCAAAGCCGTCCGCTAACCCCTATTCCTATCAGTACGACAACATCTAGCGCAAATATCCAGAGGTGAGTGCTTCAGTATATAAGGCGTCGTGCCTATTCACTTGACTTGTTAAATCCATTCTAAGAGCACAAAGATCTGACGCAGTGTTGTGATCAGGCCGCGGCATGCACACCTACTTTCCCCATACTACCGCACTCGGTAGTTCTCGGCACTAGCACACGGTGCACACCTGTTAGTAGCAGACTGGTAACAAAGCATTTTGGTGCAGCCTATGGGCAAACCCGTCGTATCGCAACTTTATTTTATCTTAGCTCGGCGCTCCCTGATAAGATGCGCACAGTATATACTTACCCTATTTTTGATGTAACTCCCGTGTTTACTCAAGCGTAATCCTCCCCGCAAGCTCTCACTATGCCTTTCAAAGGACTTATGGCGCTATATGCGTGTCCTAGGTAGATGTCTAAGTGAATTCACGCATTCCGCCTCGTCGTCATTCCGCCTCTGAGTCTGAGGCGGAATATCCATTTCAGGCGTGTCCTCGAAGAGGTCGGCCCCATTTCCCGGGTTAGGGGCTACCAGCCGGTCCGGTTCTCCTCCGTCGTGCCAAAGCCATCATCACGGTTATCCCACTAACCACGACCTCGCAGAGCTCCCCTCTCGCAGTTTTGCCTCTAGCACCTCAGGAAACAACGGTATCGACACCTGGACGCTGCTTGGTGAACACCTCACAGAGATGTTGCCTTCCGTCAAGATCCTGCATCTCGGGAGCACCAGGAGCACGGACGCAGCAATGCAGCCTTGAGGTACCAATGACACCGGATCGCAGGCTCTTCTAGACGGCCACGCTGATATTCTGAAGGCTGACGAGCTTTGCTGGTCCAGTTGTATCTCACCGCAGACTAGTTCCATGCTTGTAAGCTTGCTTTGCTTCCCTCGTTCGTTCATCCGCTAATGCCTTGAACATCTTGTCAGTAATTGGCTGGTACATCCAGTGACCCAGCAAATGCGGCCTTTACAAGAACCTGGGCGAACAAGTCTACGCTGAGCCGCTGGCACGTCCTTCACGAGGAAGATTGCAGAAGACGCTGAGACGTGAGTAGTTGCACGCTTATTCGAATCTTTCATTCACCAAACTGACCCAACCAACCTCCATAGTCTCACTTGAGTCTCACACATACCAATTCCATCACTACTCCGTCGTGGTCCATGCCTTCGATGCTACCCTTCTCCCTCCCCCATCGCAGGATAACACACATATGCGCGAATTCCACCGTCTATTCCCGCCCTCGCCACAAAATTGCGGTACTATCCCCAAGCACTTGCACTGTCTACGGCTCGCTTGGGATGAAGCTGCTCTCCCACCATTTGCCTTTTCCCAGTCTGGACTCGTTAGGATCGATGTCTCGGACATGGTCCATCCAGATATACCATGGACCACGCGAGACTCATCCACAACTCCCCAAATGCTTCGTTGAGGGCGAAGGATGGCCAACACAACAACGGACAATTGAATTCGCGTTGCGCCACGTAGAAGGTCTGCTCTATCTCTCATTCGGGGAAGGAAGATGGGATCTGACGTGACCCGTAGTGGCGAACTCCTGGACTGTGCACAAGTTATAAATTCCCGACTACCCTCCCTCCCTCGACTGCATGCTGTCTCATTCAACCCTCCCACCTTGCCATCGACCCTCACCTCAAGCCTCATCGCGTGGAACCGCTGTCTCTTTAACAAAGCAAGACTTCGGCCAGGTCAAACTTGGCAGCCACCATACCAAATCGTTCCAGCAAGGCGGAACATCCACGCTCCCCCCACCTACGTCCCTCCACCCAGCTCCTCGGACGAACCTCATACCGACGAGAGGGATACACAACGGCGTTGAGCAGAGAGTTCGTCTGTTTACACTCGATGGATAGGGTCGAGTCTTGGTCAATGTGGATGGGAGGCACGGCAGAGACGAGGGCGAGGGCGAGGACAAGAACGATGTGGCATCCCGCGAAACGCTCACCCTGTCCAACGCACCCAACACCGTGCTAGGCCTTCCAACCACCACCAAGTCAAACGATTGATCACCTCTACCGAAATCGACACGGTACCAGGCGCGAGGGGCGTTGTCGGGGTCTTGGAGTACAAGGGGTTGTGGGCTGTCTTCTTGCCCTCCACTCTACCATCCTCGACTTCTGGGATCTGTCGATAAGGAGCGGGAGAAGACAGACGGTCTGAGGGTTACTTGCCGCATGGCCGTGGATATACGAGCCGTTCATCTTCCACTGGACGAGACGCTGCCAACAAGGAAGAGCTTGTAGTCCTACCAACACGGGTGATGCACTTGGAACGCGATCAGTATGGGCAGAGACGCTGGATAGAGGGGCGGGTCATACCATCTAGGTATCGGGCTGGCATATTCATATCGTGGATGTGTCAGATAAGGCGATGGATACGAAAGTTCGTCGTATACCTAGCGGTTTACGATTTTGCCTACGAACTGCCAATTCAAATCTTTCGCTCTCTTTACAGTACGGATGCCTCAAAGGCTCGCTGATTATCGACGCACGAAGCAAGTTTGAGGGATTCGTTGCAGGTCAAATCCAAATCGAGGAATGGTTTTGTTCGCTGCTGGATAGTAAATAAGGAAGATGGCGCATTAGACGGGTACTTTGCATCTGGCTACTTTCGAACTGTTATATTGTGCTACGAACGTCATACAGTGAGAAAGAATGTCCAAGGAACGTGAATCGAGTGCGTGATAACATCTAACATGGCTGAGGCGAAGCAGCAAAGGACGAGGGTACAAATGTAGTACGAGGTCAACCAGAAATTGGAGAGCTCAAGCTGCCAGCCCCTTCGCTCCCTTCTTCAGCGTCATAGAAATCCTCTTCGTTATCAGAGTCAGAGCCATCGTCGTGGCGCAGGGAGGGTTGATGGATGGAAGGGCTCTTGATAATGCTGTTTCGCGACTCAAAGTCTTGCAAGAGTTTGACGATGTCATCGTGGCCGTTGGCTTGCGCCGCTGACATTGCGGCATGCCCATCTGTGGTGCTCCTGACTGTGAGGTCGATCTTGGGTATATCGAGGAGCAGACAAACAATGGCTTTATGGCCATCTTGAGCTGCCATCTTGATCGCTGTATCCCTATCGTTGTCAAATGCATTGACATCGAAGGCACCAGTGGTCAGAAGCAGCTCAACCATTCCTAAGTGTCCGTATTGCGCAGCCACCAACAGTGCTGTCGAGCCGTGGTGGGCCTGGTGGCTGGCTAGGTTGACCTGAATGTCAGGGTGCGCCAGAAGGAGCTTGACGACATCTTCATGGCCTTCGCTCGCAGCCAGCATGAGTGCTGACCAACCATTGTTGTTAATTAGATTGACCTGAATTTCGGGATATGCCAGGAGGAGCTTGACAACACCTTCGTGGCCTTCTCTCGCAGCCAGCATGAGTGCTGACCAACCATCATTGTCAACCAGATTGCCCTGAATCCCGGGACGTGTCAAGAGGAGCTTGACGACGCCTTCGTGGCATTTGTGAGAAGCCCGCATGAGTGCTGACCACCCCCCGTTATCAGCCAAGTTGACCTGGATCTCAGGATGCGTCAAGAGGAGCTTGACGATGCCTTCGTGGCCTTTGCGAGCAGCCCGCATGAGTGCTGACCAACCCCTGTTATCAGCCAAGTTGACCTGAATCTTGGGATGCGCCACCAGGAGCTTGATGACACCTTCGTGGCCCTGATAGGCAGCCCACATGAGTGCTGGCCACCCATTGTGGTCAACCAGGTTCACCTCGATCACAGGCAAGGCGATGAGGTGCACAACAAGGTCTTCATGCCCAAACCGAGCAGCCATCATCAATGGTGATTGTTGAGTTACTGCGGTCGTTACATTCGGGATGCCCTTGGAAGTGTCTCCGATTAAACCCAGGGGTAGAAGATAGAGACCTAAGATATGGAAAGGAGCGAGGACGTCTGGGTACCAAGTGTCAATGAGGACAGGAAAAGCTTTGATTTCGTTGATGAACTGTGCAGTACGGTTTTTGCTATCATCCACATCTAAGGATTCATGAGCATGGAAGGCCCAAGCCTCGGATGCATAGCGAAGGAGAGGGGTCTTGTTTAGGGCTGCTTCAAACTCCCCCTTTGAGTGGATTGTCATATTCTGGAAGCCGCACTCAGTGAGGTTGGCCATGCAAATGGCTGCAAGCAGAGAATGCGGATGAGGGAATGATTCATGGAGGAGCTTTTCCAACGTCTCTTTCGCTGTATAGTCTGACAGACAATGGGTCAACGAAGCAAAAGAAGGTGGGTCTGCGACTTACGAATAAGGCGCACAATCGAACTCTCTTCCTCAACAGTGACCAAGCCCCGGCACAGAGACATCAGGGTGGTGCCAGGTACAAGCCGATCAGGCTCGAATTTGTAGGTGTCTGGGCAGGTGGCGACTGCATGCTCCAGTTCTTCCACCGTCATGGACCTTGATGCATTGAAAACCCAAACAAGGACCGCTTTAGCAAGCGAGGCATAGTGCGCATTTTGTTTGATGATCCTTTCCCAGGTCTGGAGGTAGACATCTTCGATACTGGAAGGGAATCCATTCAGCCTCAGCCTCACTTCCTGGGCGTTCGCACACTCGCACAGTGTGTCCAGCTGGAGAGATGCATGTAAAAACCTGGGATCATTCAGTCAATTCCATGAGATGGGGTCTAAATGAGGATTATCTTACATGCCGCCGCAGTTCTGCTTGATGGTAAAGAAAACCTCGTCCCTCAAGGAAGGGTTTGCCTGCAATATTCGCTGCAGTTCCACACTCTCGTCAATTCCTTTGGTGATGTGAAGATCGAGGTCAGCATCCTGGGCAATGATGGCAAAGGTGTGGGCCTGAGAGAAGTGAGCTTCCAAAGGTTTGAGAGGTCGCGACGTGATGAAAAGCTTCACATTCAGAGAGGTGAGGGCTTTTAATATGGCAAGCTGGATCTTGGGAGGGGCCTCGTCCAAGGCATCGAGGATGTAGAATGTGCCCAGCATGCTGTCGACCAGCTGATGGAGGAGAGCTAGCAGTTGTTCCTCGGTCGGCTCTGTCCTTTCGCGGAGGTGCCGTGCATAGGTTCGTTCAACGAGGGCCTGACATCGAGGGTGTCGTTCTAGTGTTTGCATCACGACGGTCTCGAGGATAGTGCGAACCGTCATTCCTGAGTCGTCACTGTAGCGGAAGTAGACGTAGCAAATGCAGATCTTGGTATCTGGTCCCGGGTACAGGGTTTCAAGGTGCTTGATGACGATCGATCTGAGATAGAGCTTTAGCGAGAGCTTGCACAACCTGGGAGGTGACTTACGCAAGAAGGGTCTTGCCAGCGCCAGCTAGATTGAGGCGTTAGAGAAGAGCCTAGCAAGTATATTGAGACCTACGGATTCCAGAGCCCCAGAAGATCTTGATATCGCCATTGGGTTCCAGCCAAATGCGAAACTTGTTCCCGTCCAGGAGCCACATCCCAGTCCCCTTGGTAGCCCTACTTATCATATCCTGGTATATCTTTCGAAAATTGGGTATCAACTGCAAGATCGCCCATACATTTCGCGGGCGTTCGGAGTGATAATGAAAGTGCTGGTTATGAACCACATCATGGCCAGCGACGCTGAGAGTAGAGCCCTCGATTTGCAGATTGTGGGCGCTATGGAACATTGCGGCGGATCCGAGTGACGCTGCGCCATGTTCAGCAACTGCAGGCGAATCAGATTGGTACTCGATGTGGTCTATGACCAGCCGAGATAAACGCTTACCCCCGTAACTCTGCCTTCTCGTGCCCACAGCGACCTATCATGCGGGTTGAAGGATACTAAAAGTGAACGTGATGAATCACTTACATTGGATGCTGGATGCTGCGACATCGATCAGCACAAAGAGAGGGGCTGCAGAAAGTCGGAGACGACGAGTCGAAGTGTAGGGGAAAGAGGGGCAAGAGTGGTTTTGATGGCGATGGCTGCAGTCACATGAAGAGGTTCCACATCTGGAACTGATAAGCGCCCATCAAACTTTGGCTAGCAGTGTACATCCACACCCGCTAGGTTCTAGCTTCCGTCTCGTATCGCAACTGGCCCAAAAGACCGCCAGACCATCACGTCAAACCCACACGTTCGAAGGCTATACCTTTCCTTGCTCTTTCCAAACGTCCAGTCGGTCGCACGGTTTCGGACCTATTCCCGTCTTTAGCCCAAATCCACGACTCGGATACCCGTCGGGATCAGCGTCTTGGGTATGGTCGATCGAAATGCACAGCGGGCAGTCAATGAACTGTGAAAGGCTCATACGCATCTCCTTAAACGCTTCACCAAGAGTAGCAAAGGCAAGAGATGGCTAATGCCTAGACGGAGAGATGAATCCGAATTGCGGAGCACACCGTACGTCCTTCCCTATCTGCTGTGCGGGCAACGAAGAAGAGAGCTAGCGTGAAGTAGAGCTGCGTACCTCTAGGCCGTGCAGATGTCTACACATCCCGACCACCCTCCCTCTTTCAACCACATCCCGCTTCACTTGATTCATCACCTCCATCCTCAGCCTTCACCACCAATCCTTAACGTATCAAATGGCCGTCTCTCCTTCGACGAAACACGGCTTTTCGCTCAGCTCAGGGTGCCCATGCCTAATCCTTCCATCGCGGTGAACCATTCATGTTCTCACCTATATGCCTGCACCCAGCTCCTGAGGTTCGCCGTGACAGGGCGAGGAGCACACGGCAACATCGAGGCAAGAGTTGGTCTTTTCAGACTCGACGAAGACGGGCAGGTCGTCATCAAGGGGATGAGGTACATACCACTGGCAGGGACAAGGACGAGAATTATGCGATATGGTATGAAACACCCACCTGGCCAAGGCACTCAGTCGAAGTGCTGATTATCCTTCACAGACCCAGCCATAGTGGCAGTCGCGACGTGTGTAGGCTGTCTACCATCTGCCCTCCACTCCGTCCATCATCGACGCATGGGTCCGTAGATGGAGATCAAGGGGAGAAGACATCTGGTCCAAGGGCTACTTGCCGGATGAGCGTCACGATACACAAACTGCGCATTGCCACTGGACGAAGCGGCGCTGTCAATGTCGGGGGCTTTCTAGTTCTATAAAGGACCGATGGTATGTCCCAAGGACAACTTGAACGTCGAGAAGGGGCTGAGCAGGTGCTTAGACCAGCGAGTCATGCTATCTGGCTATTGCCTACAGTTGCAATGGGTGGACAAATTCGGAAAGGCAGTCGTATACCCGGAACGTTGGTTTATTGCTCCAGCTACGAACAACCAATCCACCTCTTTCACTCACTTTAAAGCGAGGGCCCATAAAAGGTTGGTTGTCAATGATTAGTACCGATATATATAGTCTACACCTATAGAATTGAAACCAGTCCATTGAGGAACTCTTGGAGCAAAGCGTTATTGGTCAAGTCTAGGTCGGGGGGCGCTACCGTTGCCCGTTGGGTATATAGTAGGGAAGATGATGCATAAGTGACATTCGTCGAGTAGGTATCAATGTAACTGGACACTTTAGCTGGGAGATGGTGGAGAAATCGTGGTGAATGAAATGTACAAAGTCATCCTCACTGGGCAGAGAGCGTTGAGTAAATTAGGGATGGCGCGTAATAAGGGCTCTTTGGAATTCAAAGTCTTGCAAGCGGTCAGCAATCGCACTGTGGCCGTTGGCTTGCGCCGTCGACGTCGCGGGGTGTCCGCCAACAGGGTTCCTGATTGAGATGTCGATATTGGGTACATCGAGGAGAAGGCGAACGGTGACTTCATGCCCAGCTTTCGCTGCCAGCTGGATCGGTGTGCTTCCATCCAAGTCAACTGCATTGACATCGAAGACGCCAGTTCCGAGCAGGAGTTCGACGACGCCTTCGTTGCCTTTGCCTCCAGTCAATATGAGTGCTGACCCACCGTTGCTGTCGAAGAGATTAACCTGAATCTCAGATTACACCATAAAGAGTTTGGCGACTCCTTTGTGAACCAGAAAAGCAGCCCTCACGAGAGCCGACGATCCCCCGTTGTCGACAAGGTTAACTTGAACGCCACGGCGCACAAGGAGGAGCTTGACGATGCATGAATTGACTCCCCTTGCAGCCCGTATGAGTGCCATATAACCATGATGGTCGACCAGCCAGTTGACCTGAATTTCAGGGTGCCCCCGGAGAAGCTTGAAAATGACCTTCCGGCTTTAACGAACGGCCAGAATGAGTGCTGATCCGTGTTATATAGCATGACAGACCCAAGGATATCCAAATCTCTAAAAGTGCCAACCAGTCGCCGAAGCACAACGCACCTCAAGCCCACACCAAGAACGACTAACATTCCTGAACAACAAAGACCAGCCTTCACTCCGTTTCCCCTGGGATCTCACACGCCAAGCAAGATCAATAGCTCACCTGCATACTAGCCTAATACCCAACAGCCTTGAAACCACCTGACGCAGTCAAGATTTCAGCTGAAATCGGAGGACCTGCGATGGATCCTAGATCCAGGGGAATAAAAAGCATCCCGGCTTGGCTTCCTAAATCGTCTGCATTGTCGAATTCGAATATGTGGTTGGTCAAGAGCGAGACGTAGACTCGTCCCGAGTGAAGCTGGAATGGAAACGGGTCCGGATGAGTCGAGCTGAGTGGATGGATCGACAAAGATAATCGATAATGGGCGAACCTCTAGAGCCCGATGACGACGATTAACAACTCTTTTGTTTGTGTCTACGGACAGGCGTCGGTTAGGATACCTGCTGAAGTGGTGAAGAGTGCCATGACGTTGATAGGACCTGGAGCTTCTATGGAGTTGACCTCTCACGAACGGTGGTTGAGATACCAACAGACTTACCCACAGATATACCCTGCAGCGTAACGGCCAAAAAAGAAGAGCTTGCATTCGTGATATCCACGAAATAGAATGAAAAGTCGGTCGAAATTCCGATTCAAGGGACGCCCACACTGATATCTGTCAGCACTATAATTCGGAACGGGTGTCAGTCACCCTGAGTACGTCAAAGAGAGAGGAAACTGACTGGTGTGGCCATTGAGAAGGGTGACGAAACATGAGCTGCAATAGACTGTAAGTGTTGCCGGTTTGAGAACCCTTGATTTGAAGAGTCCTCCTGGAACGTTTCGTAGAGGTAGGCGCCTTCTCATTAGCTAAAGAAGCGAGGAAGTTACCTCAGCGTCGCTCAAGGTTGTGTAGTTGAAGGACTATGAGATTTGCCGACCCCAAACTCCCCATGAAGATGAGGCCGTGTATGCGAAGCGCCAAAGCGCGCCTGAAAAGGCTTCAGCATATTTCTTCTAGACGTAAAGCATGATGACTTGCCCAACCTTTGGAAGGTGACCTCTGGAAAGGGTAGGCATGATTGTCCCTCCAAGCGAAGACTCAATCACTCCATTATTTTGCCCTCTTCACTTCAAACCAGTGTGCAGCAACGGCTAGCGTAGTAGGCCGAGAAGGATATCTGCACGGTGTTGTTGAGCGATCCAGAGCAAAGGAAGAAGAAAGAGGCAGGACTCACGCTAATGCCGAATCCAAATCCGTAAGTGCCGGTATTAGGTATCATACATGGCGGTACGAGAAAGGTCGATGCGACAAGGGCGCAGCTGAAGAATATCGATCTAAAGTATCCCAAGTCGGATTGGCGCCTGAATAGGAGGCTTGGAATGAAAACGAGGGCGTACAATGGAGGTTGGTTCAGCTTGTGGAGGTCATGGAGAAAAAGACAATGGATTGCTTGAATCGAACCAAACCATGCACTTGACGCGTTTCAGTGTAAGCTGTCAGGAATATGTGAGGGAATCTGTCGGTCTACTCACACGTTTGACGTGGTTTCCGAATCTTCAACTGTTTCTTGGTTCTGCTAGTACCCTTCGAATATCGGGAGAACGCACATAGTTTCGTTTAGCATGGGTTCGTGAGCGAAGGTACTTGACCCCAAGAGTGGATGCACACGAACCAGGATAAAAGCTATCAGCTTCAAATGAGTTCTTCGACCTTAGCTATCTGGACAAAGGAGAACAAGGATAGCTCCGAGCGTCGTAAGCAATTTAGGGGCTACTAACGGTGCCATCACGGCTCTCCCACTGACCACAAACCTCGCAGACCTCGTTTCTCAGACTTTTGCTTCTAGCACCTCTCGAAATCGGAATACAGCTTTCAATACAGCTGACGCAGATGGGCCTCCCCAGGACGAACCCAGAGCAACGCCTGAATGCATCCTCTGCTGGTCTGGCCGTATCGCACGGCAAGCGTATTGGACCTATCTAAACTCGCTCAGCTTCCTCTCCCTGTCCTTCGTATGCAGGGGGTAGTGGCCTATTCAATGCGGTATCTACAACGACCTGGGCCAATACGTCCACCTTGAGCAATTGACGCGTCCTTTGAGGACACGGGTGTAGATCACGATGAGGCGTCGTAATGGGTGAGTTGCCCTCCCTTTCGACTTCTTGCACCAAAGCTCAACTGACCGACTTCTAAAGGGTCTGTACAGTGATATGGAAGTGCACGCTGCGAACTCCACACGACTCCTTCCTTTGCCCCAGCACCAGCATACATCATCTTGTGAACCCGCCCTGGCCAACGCCTTCACCCAAAAACTACCACCCGTCGTCATACCTCCGGATCAACCCTTATCGCACTGCGCTGGGACTGACATGGTATCCTGCACGACCCTATCTTCCCCCCCAACCTTGGCTACCGATGCTATCGAGGCCTACTACGCCTTGTGTCTGGGCTCCATCCAGATGCACACAAGTGATCCAATGGACCATGCGAGAAGAGAACCCGGGAGGCGATTCGAAACCTTTTCAAGAACAGGGGTGTACCGTGTTATAGAGTACGTCCTTCCCTGCCTCTTCCTTGGGAAATAGGACGACAACTAACGTGATCCATGATAGTGGGGAGTATGAACGTTCGGAGAGGTCTCTAAATCCCCAACTACCCTCCCTCCTTCCAAACGCATCCTGTCCCATTCGATCCTCCCCCTTTGTCATTGGCCGCTACCCCAAGCCTCGTCGCATAAAACGGCCGCCTCTCGAAACAAGACTTTTCGAACCTGCCCAGACTCGGCAGGCATCCATGCTAAAAGCTTTCGTCAAAGGCGAACCGTTTATGCTTCCCCTACCTCTGTCCTTCCACGCAGATCCTCAGGCGATCCTCGCAACAGTGGGAGGAGCGTGTAGCGAAATCGAGGAAAGGGTTACTTTGTTTAGACCGGGCAGGTCGTCATCAAAGGCGATGGAGGTCATTCTGGGGACGAGGAAGAGCTGGATAGTGAGGGCGAGGGCGAGGGCGACCAGGTCACCAGAAGAGACGCTACGAAACGTCCACCCTGACCGGGAAACCAGCGCGATCGAAACCAGCGCCAGGCCGTCCACTACAACCAAACCATACGGTGAATCACCTGCACCGAAAGAAACACGCCAGCAGTCGAGAGGGGTGCTCTCGGCATGAAGGATATGGGATATCTACTTCCTACCCTCCACCCCGTCCTCGACTTTTGGATATGCCGATTAAGGCGACGACGAATGGTCCGAGCTCGCTGCATGGTCGTCAGGACACACGGATTGCGCATGTACCATAGCAAGAAGCGCTGCCAACGGTGGGGAGTTCCTCGGACCGGTAGTGTGCCCGGAACGCGATCGAGAGGCGAGTCGGACTCGTAAGCTCTGGTTATTAGGTAGGACAAAGGTTGCAAGGGATGGGGATTCGGAAAGGTCGTCGTATACCTGGCTCACTGTTCTACCTAGTAACTAGAGAACGCGGTTAGTTCATAGGTTCACAAACAAAAGAACCTACCCACAAGAGTTGACGTAGCCAAATACACTGCCTATCTGGATGAAGGGAAATGGCCTGGAAGAAGAAAAACTTAAGGAGGGCTCCCGTCGAAAAGGCCGAACCCATTCCCCGGGTATAGGGCCTTCTACCTGCCGAAGCCATCACGCGCACGGTTGTCCACTGATCACGACTCTGGAGAGCGCACTTCTTGGAATTTTGCTTTTGCGCTTTGGAAAACAGTATCCTCAACACCTGGACACCGTTTATAAGGGAGCTGACAAAAACTGAGCCTTCCGTTCAGGCGCGTGTGCATCCTCCGGATAGTGTTGCCACAGTTCCGGTCAAGCCTGCTGACCCGCCTGACCCGACCCGTCCGTGACCCGGCTTGGTTGCTCAAAACGGGTTGTGGGTTGTGTGGGTCGGCAGCCCATGCCGACCGGGTCTGGCTCGGGTTGACCCGGTCCAACCTACTCACAAAGTACGCATCCGCCATGGTGGTCAGAGACCTAAAAATTTGGGTAGTTTTAAGCTCCTATGCATCGAAACTGGTCAAATATGGCCTCAAAATCTCTGAGAAGGTCATTATTGGAGTCACACGTTGTTTCTTCCAACAAGGCTGCGTGTTTGCGATCATGCGTCGGAGTCTGAAATCCACCCGCGAGCGCTTGATCTCCCTGACCGTGCCTGGAAGTGCAAATTGTTTGCTTTTGGGTGAATCAAAATGAACTCAGCTTCGAGGAGTCCAGAGAGCTTCAATCAAAAGATTACATGTGTTTTAAGACGTCTCCTTGACTTTAGTATTCGCCTCTTGAACAAGAGCAAGAGTCGAGCAATTAGGGCTAAGCTCAGGTGTATTAATTGAATTCCTTCGTATATTACCGCGTATTTACTTGGCCTTTGTGGCTATATTGAGTCTGGCAGTGGTAGAAACGAAGGGGGGAGATGAAATTCACGAGCAGAGGGGCAGCTTGCGTTCGGCGTTTCTGGGAGTTACCATATTTGGACGGTCGATCAAGCTGCGGCGGGTTACCAGGCCCGTTCACGGTTGGGTTGGGTTCTGACCCGGACCTGCCATCAATGGGTCGGGCTGGGCTACCGAAAGCGGAAAACCCACTCGAACCCGACCTAGCCGGCCCGAGCCTGAACTGTGGCAACACTACCTCCGGAGCATCGGTTGAACCAACGCAGAACGACAGTGGATCCTTGAGGTTCAATGACCTTGGAAGTCCCTACGGCGAGGGGCACGTCTGAAAGCAAACCATGCTGTCCCAGTCGTATTGCACGGCAGCCCTACCTGATCCTCCTAAACTCGCTCAGGCTCTCGTTCGCTTTGTGAATAACGCCCTGATATGCTTCCACGCCTGGGAGCCTGGAGCCTCCCTGATCCTTGGCCGGCTGACTGGTGTTACGGAGTACGTCCTTCCCTATATCTTCATCGGGAGACGAGGAAGACTGATAACGCGATTCATTATAGCAGACACTTGGGAGACGTCTTCACAACCTCGACCACCTCGCCTCCCTCGAGCACACCTTGTTTAATTTGATCCATTCACCTCATTTTCACCCTTCACCCCAATTCTTATTGCAGAAGACCGCCACCTCTCGAAGCGGGAACCTTTCGGCCAGCTCAAACTCGGTAGGCACCCTTGTCAAGTTGCTTCAGCGAGGCGGAACACTCATGCTCCCCCACTTACCCCCCCTCCGCCTAGTCCATTAGGCAATCCCCACGACAATGACAGGAGCAAACGACGGCGTTTAAGAGAGGGCTAGCCTTCAACAAAACGAGTGGGAGGCACGACGGAGACGAGGACGAGAATAGTGTGGCATGCTGCTCGGAAACCTCAGCCCGACTGGGACAGCCAACGCATTCAACTTCTGCGCCGTTCCTTTCACCGTCACCCAGATCGTAGATCTTCCTCACAGACGAAGACACAGCGGAAAGCGAGTCACTGAGTGGGACGATGCTATCGGTGTTCTCGAGTACTAGGGGTAGTGGGCTGCCTTCTTTCCTACCGTACACCCATCCATCCTCGACGTTTGGATCTTTTGAAGAAGCGGAGGAGATACTTGGTCCGAAGACTACTTGCCGAATGACCGCTAGGGTATACACCGCGCATCTATCACTAGACGAAGCGCTGCCAATGTCGGGGAGTTCCTAAGTACTACCAAGGACAGACGGTGTACCTGGAACGCGATGAGAGTGGGTTGGCGGTTCATAGTATCTGGGACTCGGGCCGGAGAAGAGCCAGAAGGATAGAGATTCTGAATATCTGGTGTGTACTTGGACCGTTGCTTTACTGTGCTATCTATGAAATGGAAACCCACGTATTCCGCTTACTTTACGTCCAGGATGCTTCGGAGGCTTGTTCGCTCCCCTCCTCAGTGTCATAGTAAGCAGACTCCTGGCTGTCGGAATGAGAGTCATTTTCGTCGAGCTGGCTAATTTCCAGAGGACTCATGATAATGGCTTTTCCAGACCCAAAGTCTTGCAAGAGTTGAACGATGTCCTGGTGGCCATTGGCGTCCGCGGCCAACATCGAGGTGTGACCGTCTGTAGTGTGCTAACCAGTTGCCGACTGTGATGCCAACTTAAAATGGGTGCGTTGAGGAGCACACGAACGATGGCTCCATGGCCAGCGTTCGACGCAAGCATTATCCCTGTGTCTCCATCTTTGTCAAAAGTATTGACATAAAAAACGCCAGTGCTGAGGAGTTCGATGACGCCTCCATGGTCCAAGCGAGAAGCCAAAAATGAGAGCGGATGATCAGTAGTTGCGAACTACACTGGCTTGAATTCCTGGATGCGCTAGGAAAAGCTGCACAACGGCCTCATGGCCTACGCATGTAGCCCACATAAGCGCTGACCGACCGTCGTTGTCGACCAGGTTGACCCGAGTTTCGGGGCGGGCCAGGAGAAGCTTGACGACACCTTCTTGGCCGCAACGAGAAGCCAATATGAGTGCTGACTGGCTGTGGACGTCGACCAAGTTGGCCTCAATCTCAGGGTGAGCTAGGAGTATCTCGACGATGCCTTTATGGCCCAGATTTGCGGCCAGCATGAGGGCTGACCAATCCAGTTTGTAGACTAGGTTGACATGAATCTCGGGATGCACCAAGAGGAGCTTAACGACGCCTTCGTGGCCATGCTCAGCAGCCAGCGTGAGTGCCGACCGCCCTTCACTTGTGACCAGGTTGACCTGAATCTCCTGGTGCGCCAGGAGATGCTGGACGACGTCCGCGTGGCCTCCGCTCGCAGCCCGTATGAGCGGGGACCAACCATTGTCGTCGACTTGGTTGACCTGAATCTCGGGATGCGCCAGGATGAGCTTGGCAATGTCTTCCTGGCCTTTGTTTGCAGCCCGCATGAGGACTGGCCAGCCACCATTGCTGACCAGATTGACCTGAACTTCGGGATGCTCTAGGAGGAGCTTGACGACGCATTTGTGGCCACGGCTTGCGGCCCGCATGAGTGGTGACCAACCGTTGTCGTCGACTAGGTTAATCTGAGTCTTAGGATGTGCCAGCAGTAGATTGATGATGCCCTCATGGCCCTTGTTCAGCAGCCAGAGTGAGTGCTGAGCGTCCTAGAGTGTCAACCAGGTTCACCTCGATCGCAGATAAGGCGATGAGGTGAGTGACAAGGTCTTCATGCCCAGACTGAGAGGCGACCATCAAAGGTGACCATTGGCGTATTGCAGTCGTGAGATTTGGGTTATCCTTGATGGTGCCCTTGACTAAGGCCAGGGTTAAACGGTAGAAGGCGACAATATGAGGGGTAGAGAGGATGTCAAAGTGCCAAGCACGGTCAAAACTGGTGAAGGCAGGAAAGGCTTTGCTTTCGCAAACAAATTGGGCAGTCCGGCATCTGCTTTCATGAACACCCCAAGATTTACCAGCGTGGAAGGCCCAAGCCTCCGATGCATAGGGAAGTAAAGGCTGGTGTTTCAAGGCTGCTTTGAACTCCTCTTCTGAGCCGATTATGGAATCATGGAAGCCCCGCTCAGTGAGATGGGTCATGCAAATGGCGGCGAGATGAGAGTGAGGATGAGGGAATGATTCATGGAGAAGCACTTTCAACATCTCTTTCGCAGTGTGGTCTAATGGACAGTGGATCAGGACAAGCAAACTAGAGCCATTCTGTAACTTACGAACGAGGCGAACAATCGCACTCTTTTCCTCGACGGTTATCAAACCATGGCACAGAGACATCAAAGTAGTCCCTGGAACGAGCCGATCAGGCTCGAATTTGTGGGTATCCGGAGCGGTGGCCACAGCCCGCTCCAGTTCTTCTACCCTCATGGACCTCCGTGCGTTGAGAACCCAGACGAGGACGGCCTTGGCAACAGAGACAATGTCCGCATTTTGTGCGAGAATCCTATCCCAGGTTTGAAGATACAGTGGTGGTCAAAAATAATGCACGTGGGAAATCTTTGACCTCCTCCTCGAATCTCCCTTCCGTTAATTCACCTGCTCTTGACGGATTTCCATGGTCTTTGCGGTGTTGGATAGAGATTATATAGTGCTACATAATATACAAATTTCATGCCCTCGATGTATTCTTAACATATAATATATGGAGTTGAGTCGGGGGGATCAAATTCTCAAAATCTAACCCAATTTCGTCGGCCTCCCTCTCATTCGAAACATATGGGATGAGGAGGGGAAGTACATAATATTCTATTAGTCCTTCTATATTTGCTTATTCCTGAAGATGAGGCCGATCCAGAGATGTATGGAGTCACAAAGGTGATGGGTATATGCTAGGGTATGTTTGCCCATCCTGCTTGAAGAACATCTCCTAACTCGTCTAAATTAGACAGGTTTGCCTTCCAATTTTGTAAACACGTGTAATAATAGTCCCAAAATTGAATAGCCATACTTCGGTCTGGTGGGAAGGCTTTCCGGGGTGGAACAGTGCTGCTGTTATCTCGGAACTGATGCTTGGCAGGCTTTGATGTGCGAGTTGGATCCTGTTTTACTAAAGAACGACCTGGCTGGTCTTTACAAAACGGACTGGTAGTGACTCTAGAAGGGGCTTGAATAGAATAGAGGTGTACTCAATTGCATTCACCCTTCCCTCCACCCAGTGAAGGCACACAACACCATGTAAGCCACAATCTTCACTGCACACCCTGGATTGCTGATGCATTTTCTTTTCACGTCCTTGAGCATTAGGCGTGGATTTTTGCGTGCAGGTAGTGAATACACTAGAGGATGTTCATGAAAAATTTAAGCCCTACCTAAGTGATACTGCGTCCGCAATGCCTGCTCAACTCAAATATGACCTTGATCCTCATCACAGCAGATGCATTTTTCACCTTCACGGGGTGGAGGGAAGGGTGAATGCAATTGAGTACACCTCTATTCTATTCAAGCCCCTTCTAGAGTCACTACCAGTCCGTTTTGTAAAGACCAGCCAGGTCGTTCTTTAGTAAAACAGGATCCAACTCACACATCAAAGCCTGCCAAGCATCAGTTCCGAGATAACAGCAGCACTGTTCCACCCCGGAAAGCCTTCCCACCAGACCGAAGTATGGCTATTCAATTTTGGGACTATTATTACACGTGTTTACAAAATTGGAAGGCAAACCTGTCTAATTTAGACGAGTTAGGAGATGTTCTTCAAGCAGGATGGGCAAACATACCCTAGCATATACCCATCACCTTTGTGACTCCATACATCTCTGGATCGGCCTCATCTTCAGGAATAAGCAAATATAGAAGGACTAATAGAATATTATGTACTTCCCCTCCTCATCCCATATGTTTCGAATGAGAGGGAGGCCGACGAAATTGGGTTAGATTTTGAGAATTTGATCCCCCCGACTCAACTCCATATATTATATGTTAAGAATACATCGAGGGCATGAAATTTGTATATTATGTAGCACTATATAATCTCTATCCAACACCGCAAAGACCATGGAAATCCGTCAAGAGCAGGTGAATTAACAGAAGGGAGATTCAAGGAGGAGGTCAAAAATTTCCCACGTGCATTATTTTTGACCGCCACTGTAGACATCCTCAATCTTGGACGGAAACCCCTTGAGCCTCTGTCTCACTTGGTGGGCATTAATGCACTCATGTAGTGCGTCGAGCTGAAGGGAAGCATGCAAGAACCTTGAACCAATTCGTTAACCTCCTAAGACGGGACTAGATGAGGGATATCTTACATGCCGCTGCAGTTCCGCTTGATGACAGAGAAAATCTCCTCCCTTAGTGAAGGGTCAGCCTGCAACAGACACCGTAGTTCCGCATTCTCGTCAATTCCTTTGATAATATGAAGGTCGATGTCGGCGTCCTGGGCGATGATGGGGAATGTATGCACCTGAGGGAAGTTGGCCTCCACGGTTTTGAGTGGCCGCGAGGTAATGAAGAGCTTCACGTCAAGCGAGGCCAGAGCCCTCATAACGGTCAGTTGCACCTTGGTCGGGGCTTCATCCAGAGCGTTGAGAACATAAAATGTGACTAGCATACTGTCCGCCAGCCGACGGAGGAGAGCAAGCAGTTGTTCCTCCGTTGGCTCTGTCCTTTCGCAGAGGTGGCGTGCGTAGGTTTCTTCGATGAGGGCCTGGCACCCAGAGTGTCGTTCGAGTGTTTGCATCACAAGGATCTCGAGGATAGCTCGAACTGTCATTTCTGAGTGGTCGCTGTAGTGAAAATAGACGTAACAAATACAGATATCAGAATCTGGTCCTGGGTACAGGGCCTCGAGGTACTGGATGACAATGGATCTAGGGCCAAACCTCAGCGAGAGCCCGCACAACCGGGGGAGGGACTTACACAAGAAGGGTCTTGCCAGCGCCAGCTATTTGTGATGTTAGAGAGGAGACTGGGGGTATATAAGAAAGACTTACAGATTCCCGAGCCCCAGAAGATCTTGATATTACCATTGGGCTCAAGCCAGATGCGAAACTTGTCGCCTTTCACAAGCCACATCCCAGTCCCCCCGAGTAGCCTTGCTTATCATGTCCTGGTATACCTTCTGGAAATTGGATATCGATTGCAAGATCCCCCATATATCTTGTGGCCGTTGGTAGTGATAGTGAATGTTGTGGTTGTGGATGTGAACTACATCACGACCAGCGACGCTGAGCGTAGAACCCTCGAATTTCAGATTGTGGGCGCTGTGGAACATTGCGACGGTTCCAGGTGATCCTGCGCTATGTCCAGCTTCTTCAGGCAAGTCAAATTGGTCGCCGAGATAATCAAGCCAAGAAAAACACGTACCCCCGTAACTCTGCCCTCTCACGGGTGCGGCGGAAGGCTCAGGTACGACCTATCATGCGAGTTAAGAGACATCACACGTGAACATCATAACCAAAATACCCACATTGGATCTTGGGCGCAGGGACATCGATCAGCACTGGCAGGGGCTGCAGCAAGGTGGAGGCGTGAAAGAAAGAGGATCAAGAGGGTGCCCCTGATGGCCACGCCAACTGCGGTCACAAGCTTCGCCCTGATAAGCGCCCATAAGGAGAAACAAACCAACCAGTTACCAAATATCAGGGGTCGAACCCTTGTCGAACTGATCGAATTAGCACACTATTTTGCTGGTCGGATTGTGCTCACTGGCAAACTATTTTGGTTGAAATTTTAGATTAGGCCGCAAGGACACACCACTTACTTCTGTAGGATATAATATTATACCATCTCTTGCTTCTCCTCAGCCGATGCAAGTTATTACAGCTTCCTCTTCTCTCCCCCTTTCCGCATTTCCTAGGTTGACCTCGACAGACACGAAAATCGCCATTTTTATAGCGATGGTCAATCGCCTCTGCTTATCCCTCTATCACTCTTGTAGTTTCCTTTGCCAATTTCAGAAGGCGAGGTCCACACCTTGCGTGGACCTCATGCCGACTTCCGGGGTGTCTGGCTAACTCCCCAGAGGAATAAGAGCTAGCACCTGAGTGCTCTGGACGAAGCTGTGCCCATCTACAGTATGACTCAAGAGGACCAAGAACGATTCAAGCTAGATAACCCACATAGCCCACAGGTCCCTACCAATTTCCTTGCTCAGCAAAAGCGTTAAACTGCCATTGAACGTATTCACCACAAGCAGAAGGCATACCTCTTTCATCTTCTCCGTCTCCTTTTCGAACTTGCACCACGCTGTCCACTCTACTAGGCCTGGTCCTCCAACACTGTCTGCATCCGCCCTATCAGAAGCATATGAAGGCTGGTTTCGGGCCAGAGTCTGAGTGTCAAGAGCCCATGATGTGTATTCGTCATTTGCCGACACGCCAAACATGATCGAGAGCGCAGAAATCCGTGTGGTCTGCCAAGTTATGAAAAGAACATGATTAAATCATCTAAAACTTTCCGACCAGTTGCCGATGAGCTAAATGCCTCACGAAGCACCTCAAACCCATCCCAGGAAGCACCATCGTTCCTAACATACAACGCGTTAGCCCCAGTGGAACCAGCCTCTGGAGATCCCGGGGATTCTCTGGGTTTATCAGCAAATCCAGATATCTACACATTGATCCAGAAAATCCCAGCCAGAATACCATGCCAATCTGGGAAAAGCGGGGGTCTCAGCCAAACAAAAGTCGGCTTCTTCTGGTGATGTCAGGGCAAATCTGGGGTATTCTGGGCTCATATATTGGATCACTTCTGGAAGTCTATGTTAGGTTCTGGGATTCTCGGTAAGACTACCTCTGCGACTTTCTGTCGTACTCTGTCAGAATCTGTGAGATTCTGGGATTTTCGGGGGTCGGCCAGGCTCTGCCCCTCAGATATTCCCAGAAATATCCCTAGAATAACAGACTGATGCACGATGATTGTCCCGAAAATCACAGAATGTAGCATTGGATCACAGATATTACAACGAGTGTACAGTACGGTATCTGGGAAACTCTGGAGGCAGTACAGGCACGATCTGGGGATTCCTGGGAGCATCTGGACCATACGGGCATGTGTAATGGCAGCAGTAGGATCTGCAGAATGGTATAACGGATGGCCTGCAGATTACCCACACCATTTAGAGAGCTTGCCAATAACGGTAGAGGCAGAACACGTACCTTACGAAGCAGCGGCGCTCTTCTGTGCTTTACGCGCTTTGCGCAACGCAGTGTCATATTTCTGGATGAAAGTATAGGTCATCAAAAGAAAGGAGAAGGATGGCGATGAAAACATACCTTTTTATTGATTTGATTCTTCTGAACCTTTGCCCAATGCTCCTTGAACACCGCCTTGTCTGCCCGATTCTGCACTGAGTCACCATGCTCTGAAATATACTCGACAAGGCAAATTTGCCTGGGGATCATCAGGATTGGTTCTTGTAGGCAGATAAAGACGAACCTTGCCGTATGAGCGATAGACTCGTTAGGGCTCTCCCAATTGCCTGAATCTCCAGTGGCGATGTGTTTGCCTTTCTCAGCTGTAGGAGGTGCTGGCGGCGCGTTTTTGGGGTCGTATTCGACGAGTGGGACAACACTAGCAGGGTCGGTGGGAGGCGGTACATTAAGCTTTTCTCTGCAAGCACGTCCAGTCAGTAAAACGCTCCAAGAGATAAAATGTGACTTACAAGGGATTTGGCCAATGTATCTTCAGCTTGGGTGCTGGGAGGTTAGACGTTGTATTCCCAGGATCTCCTGTCGTGGATCCAGGCTCTGTCGAAGTCATATCCGCCGTCGAGCCACCAGATGCCAAAGGTGAAGGAGTCGAGCTCTGCATAGCTGATACAGACATTGAAATCGAGGGTGCCGAAGACGAAGATATATTCTTCATGGCAAAGTGAGCATCGACAGGGAGATCCAATGGCTCGTTCGGATCGATTCTAGCCACCAGATCCTGTATACCTTATACATAAAGTTCCTGCACGAGTAACAAAATATTAAACCCTCAACAGAACACACACTGTGAGTGGGAATAGTTCGATAAATATTAGCAGAGAAATAAGTAGAGCGATACATGACATACCTGTGAGTGGGAATAGTTCGATAGAGAACACCCCACTCACACTAGCTACCTATATACATATCTACACAAAGGAATGTCCATATAGGGAAGAACAATAGCGTATCTGTGCAGGGTAAATAGAAGAGAGAGAACAATAAGAAAGAGAGAAGTGAACGATGCAACAAGTAAACGTTTTGAAAGTAGTGTCCCTTGTACTAATCGTAACCGTAGAAACAACGATGTAAGTATTGTATTCTAACACACCCCCTCAATGCAAAGACCGTTGTGATTCTAAAAGAGACCAAGAGATAAACGGTGACGCTCAACAGCAATCCGAGGAAGGGGTTTGGTGAGAATGTCTGCAACCATGTCTGCAGTAGGGAGGAAGTGGACTTCAATGGTTCTGTCGCGAACTTCCTTCCTGATCCAATGAATCTTGATGTCTATGTGCTTCATCCTGCTGTGATTTTCAGGATTCTTGAGGACACACAGTGCTGATTGACTGTCCACCATGAGTGGCGAGGGCTTCTTGATGTTGAATCCGAGCTCTCCCAAAAGCGAACGCATCCATTTGATCTCAAAGCCTGCAGACGATGCTGAGATGTATTCAGCCTCAGTCAAGGAGTTGGCGATTGTAGCTTGCTTCTTGGATGACCAGCTGACTGCACCAGTGCCCATCTTCATCACAAAACCACTAGTAGACTTGCGTGTGTCGAGGCATCCACCATGGTCTGCATCACTATAAGTGCGGAAGAGTTCATCTGATGGAGTGCCTTCATTCCGAGTGAATGTGAGCTTGAGGTCCTTGGTTCCCTGGAGGTAACGGAAGAGGTGCTTGACAGCTTTCCAATGTGCAGGCCCAGGGTTGGAGTTAAACTGTGCCAATTTTGCGACTGAGTAGGCGATGTCTGGGCGAGTACCAATGGCCAGATACATCAGGGCTCCAACTGCATTCAAGTAGGGGATTTTGCTCATCTCCTCCTTCTCGTCTTCAGTTGTGGGCGACATGCTTTTCTTCAGTGCGAGCCCTGGTTCCATAGGGGTGGTTACAGGTTTGCAGTCAGAAAGTCGGAAACGAGCAAGCATGTTGTTGATGTACTGGGTTTGGGATAGACGCAGAGTTTTGTTTGCCTGGTCGTACTCCACCTTGATTCCTAGAAGGTATGCAGTAGGTCCTAAGTCCTTCAGCTTGAAGACCTTTGACAGCGCTTCCTTGACCCATTCAATCTTGGACTTGTCTTTAGACGTGATAGTGATGTCATCAACGAAGACTGGGAGTGTGACACGAACACCATCCTTCACCCAGTGGTAGATGCTGGGATCAGAGAAAAGCTGCTCAAAGCCAATCTTCTCAAGTTCCTTTGCCAACTTCTGGTACCACAGTCGGCCACTCTGTTTGAGCCCATAGAGACCCTTCTTGAGCTTGCATACCCACTGGGCACCGTCGGTGTTACGGACTTCGAATCCCTCTGGTTGCCTCATATAGACCTCGTATTCATCTTCGATGGTGCTGTTAAGGTAGGCATTGGAAATGTCGATCGACTCGATATGTTCTCCATTCATTGCTGCCTGTGCAAGGACAGTACGGATAGACGTAAGCCTGGTGGTTGGGGCAAATACTTCATCATAGTCAATGCCATGAGACTGCCCAAAGCCTTGACCAACCAAACGAGCCTTGTATCGTTCAACTCTTCCATCTGCATCGCGTTTGATGAGGAATACCCAACGAGAGCCAATTGCCTTTCGATCCTTGGGGAGTTGGACGAGCTTCCCAAGTACCATTCTCAATCAGGGCGTCGATCTCTGTCTGAGCAGCTGCCAACCATTTGTTCCTTATCATCCCGAGCCATGGCCTCCTTCCAGTTCCGTGGTGCATCGTTTGGGCGTGTAGCTGCACCGAATGCATTTTCACAAGCTGCTTCCATTGCAATCTCCCATCCAGCTGACATTGGGATGAAGTCGTCTGAGATGCCATAGACATTGAAGACGGATTCCATGACTCGACTAGCTTTGAAGGCAGTAGCCAAGTCAGCTTCTTCGTCATCGTCATCATCGTCGTCTGAGAGTGAAGCAGCATCGATTGGAGTGGGTTGACTAGGAGGTGGTGGAGGATTTGGATTTGTGAGTGTGGGGCGGAGTTGGAGATTCATGACTCCCATGCCACTAGTTTGGGTAGCAAGTGGCAGACCGAAGAAATCGTGATTTTGGGCACTCCCTCGGGCTGGTACTGGATTTGAAGTGCTGGGTCCCGCAACATCCGTTCTGGGTTCACGTTCCTCATCCTGTTGTGCTTCAGCCTGTCTGCGAGCAACTGGTTGGGTTCCCCTTCGTCCTTTTCCAGCAATTGTAGTGTAGTCCAAAACACCCCCTGAACGTGTTGGTCGTCCTCCTTGGGCTACAAGGTAGGGTTCATTAGGCTTGGCAGCTGGTGCTGCTAGACGTGGCATTGGGCGGAGTGTTTGAGGAGAAATGACATGTGCTGGTGCAGGAGTAGGAGCAGGTAGACACGGAAATTCACCTTCTGGTGCGCTCCATCCAAAGTCTTTCAGTGTAGGGTCAGGAGAATCGTGCTCTGCTCTTGATGTGGGAGATGGATCACCCTGAGGCCTCGACCATGCACGCTTGCGCTCGTCAGCCAGATCCTTTGTCACTGGACCTCTGGGAGGAGCACAAACAGGAGTTCTGGGGGCAGCAGGGGCGTTGGGAGGATTCCCCAGGAGATCATCATCATCGTCGGAGTCCGACTCATCGTTGTCAAAATGAGGTGCGTTGGGTGCTGGGCCAACAGGTGGTTGTGGAATGGCATCAACGCTAGGCGTGGAGAGAGTCTCAGACTCGTCGTCCTCGTGCGACCAAAGTTCACTCCATTGAACTGGAGGAGTTTCAGTGCTCTTGCCTTTGGTTGAGAGACCAGGGAAAGAAGTCTCGTCAAAGATCACGTCTCGAGAGATGTGGGTTTTCTTGGTGGCTGTATCATAGCACAGCCAGCCTTTGAATCCTTGCGCAAATCCAAGGAAGATGCAAGGGATGGAATGGGAGTCAAGGTTTTTGCGGTCGGACTTTGGTACATTGACCCATGCGCGACATCCATAGACTCTGAACATGGACAAGTCTGGCTTGCGTTTGTGCCACACTTCATATGAGGTGGTTTCCGACAGGGCAGACGTAGGGGTGACATTCAGGATTTCGGTGTAGTAGAGGACAGCAGTGGACCAGAAGGTGGCAGGTAATCCAGTGTGGTTGAGCATTGCTATCACCCCCTCAGCCAGGGTGCGATTTAGACGTTCGGAGACACCATTTTGCTGTGGTGTACCACGGACCGTATGTTGTCGAGAGATTCCTTGTGCCTCACACCATTGATCAAACTCCTTTGAGATGTACTCTCCTCCCTTATCGTCCCAAAGCTCCTTCACTTTTACTCCCAAGTAGTTCTCCGCTGCAGCAATGTAGGTCTTGAACTTGTCAAATGCCTCACTCTTGTTTTTGAGCAAGTCGGTGTGTTTGTAGCAGCAGTGGTCATCGCTGAATGTGATCCAGTACCTGTACCCTCTAGACGTGCGCGGGAGTGGACCATGCAAGTCACTGTGGATCCGACCAAGTACCTCTGTGCACTGATGTTCCGAGACTTTTGGGAAAGGTCGTCGGTGTTGCTTCCCTGCAATGCATGCTTCACACATGTCCTTGACCTCCGTCCCTTTGTTGACAAACACCCCCTCAGCCAAATCCTTCTTGAGCAGCGTATTGAGCTGGTCGATTCCGATGTGTCCAAGACAATCATGTAAAATGCCCTTGTCGACTGCAGCTGAATAGGCTACTTCATCATTCTCCAATGTGCTTCCATCCAATAGGCCGGTCGTCCCATGAATAGTAGCAGTGAAGAGAGAGTTGCCGTCTTTCGAAAATTCCAGGGAGTCGTTCTCGATGACAACACGCATCTTGCGCTTCTTCACAGCAGTAAGGATGGAGAATAAATTATTTTTCAAACGAGGGACATATAGTACATCGGAAAAGACAATGAGCTCGCGGTTCCCAGATGGTTTGAACACAACATCTCCCTTGGCCTTTGCCCAGACCGTAGAGTTATCCCCCAGTCTCACAGGTACCAAGCAGGGTCGCATGTTGCGCATCCAACGCTTGTGTGGCGTCATATGCGAGGTAGCGCCCAAGTCTGCATTCCACTGAGTGTTAGCAGTGGTACCCTTTTGACGTCTACGAGGGGGACTAACGATGTGTGTGGTGGAGGCCATCTGAGCTTCCTCTTCAGCTGTGTCCTCAGCCATGTTGGCCGACATCACTTCTTTAGCCTTCTTCAGGACGTCGCAGTCCTTGGTGTCGTGGTTGGAGAGGTTGGTGTGATAGCGACATTTGAGGGCCGGTTTGGAAGCGGACGATGTAGCAGGTGAATGGGATGAGGAAGTGGTAGGCTTGCGAGGCTTAGCCTTTTTCTTGCTCTTGGTGGCAGCAAGGGCGGCTTCATCAGCTAGACCCTCGACCTTGTTGGAGAGGTCGGCTTTGCGAAGGTGGTCGAGGACATCATCGGCAGATTTGATGCTGTCGAGATGTGTGAAGGTGTTGCGAAGGAAGTTGCCCTGCTCATTGTGAGGAAGGCCAAGGATGACGATGGCTTGCATCAGGTCCATGATGAGCTCTGGCGCACCATAGCCCTTCTTGAATACAGAGCGCCTGGTGACGATTTCGACAGTGGTCAGAGGAGCTGGAGCAGCGGTGGCCTGAGTAGTAATATCCCCCTCAATACCAGTAGCTGCTGGTTCTTCTTCCTCTTCCTTGTCTGACTCTGGAGCAGGGATAGAGGATAGGTCGATGGACGTTTGGCATGTACGCTCTGGGATGTAGAGTGGGAGCGCATCCAAACGGTCACGGATTTGGGCTCCGGCAGCTATGATGCGGGCACCATAAGAAGCAAAGCTCTCTGTATCCGTCTTGCGGATGGAGAGAAGCTCTTGGATAGACGAAGCGTGAGATTGAGCTGTCTTGGGAATGTAGTGCTCAATGAGAGCTGTGAAGGTGGCGGCTGGATCGGTTCGGTCGACGCCCGAGATGATAGAGTCGGATTGGGCCATGTCAAGAGAGCTGACAATAGCATATGCGAGTGTGGAGCGTTTGTCCCAATAATCCTTCCAATCCTTACGATCTTCACTTTTGTCTGGTTCCTCCTCCTCACCAGAGAGGATATGGATGGCACGAAGGCGCAATGCTTCGTTCTCGACCATAGTCTTCCACCGTGCAACGGTGTCAGACGAAAGAGCACAGATTTTGGTTGTGGAAGAATCGTCTGGCATGATGCTTCGAGAATCGAATGCAACAGTGACAGGGACAGGAGAGAGATAGTGAAGGGAAGAGTTGATTTGAGTGAAACCCAAAACCAACAGGAGATACGACGTTGACTGGGAATAGCCAGAAAACAAAGTGGGGATAGAAGGAGATAGAAGTCACTCGACCAGATGGACTGGGGCAGACCAGGGTGCAGCTGGGACGTGCTTTCTGAGAAGCAGAGGACCAGGGTGCGGATGTACCTAGGGTACGTGACCGAATGTCTGTGAGGGAGGGTAGCTTTCGTGTTGAGGAGTGTCTCTAACGCGAAGCAACAGGGCTCATAACCTATTAAACCCTCAACAGAACACGCACTGTGAGTGGGAATAGTTCGATAAATATTAGCAGAGAAATAAGTAGAGCGATACATGACATACCTGTGAGTGGGAATAGTTCGATAGAGAACACCCCACTCACACTAGCTACCTATATACATATCTACACAAAGGAATGTCCATATAGGGAAGAACAATAGCGTATCTGTGCAGGGTAAATAGAAGAGAGAGAACAATAAGAAAGAGAGAAGTGAACGATGCAACAAGTAAATGTTTTGAAAGTAGTGTCCCTTGTACTAATCGTAACCGTAGAAACAACGATGTAAGTATTGTATTCTAACACAAAAAGTTTTCCAAAATGTCGCTGCAGCCCTTTTGGGCTTCTATCACTATAAATGGCCGCCCAGCCAAGCCAAGCCGTGATTGGTGGGCGCCTCGAGATCAATTCCCTCTCGGCTTTGGGACCGGTGCCCATGGGGACACGGAAACCAAATTCGGCGCTACTCGAGCGCTTATGCTTAGTTAGGTGGCGGCGGCGCCAGCATGTCTGTTTGTAGTGCCTGCGCCTCCCGCTCTTGCATGTGATGTTGAAAACAACATGTCACCACTGCCTGCACTGCCTCATAATGAACATCCTGCAGCTTCCCCAACCACGCTGAACCAAATGCAGCTGCGAGTGGACCTGGTCCTTGTCTCAGCTCTCTGTAAGTACTGAAAGCAATGATGACACGGTTAAATGCACTCAAGCGACTCTGCGGGATATTGCATTCCAGCAAGGAGTCCGCGCGTCACCATTTCCAATACCTCCGAGAATCTCAGAGTGAACTTGAGGTGCTCGCGAAATAGATAACAGCGGGCCCGTACACAACTACGAAGCCCATAAATTAGATAAAATGTTTCAAAATATGCACGAAAAAATAAGCTTTCGAATGATCCCAGCCGCAGCATGGATCAATAGGTGGACAAGAAAGTCAGACACTGGACCTAACTGACCCATGTTCAACTTGCGATTTCAGTTGCAACTGAACCCATTGCTTCTCAATTCTTGACGAAGGCTTATATATTCTTACTCAGAACTAATTGGGGGTACTGCTGAAGTGTATCTAACGTATTTAGCAAAGCCTTTCCATGTCCCTCTTTAAAGGTAATGGGATAGAACGCAGGCAGCAGGGGTAGTAGTTTGATCGCAGGCAATGAGTGCTTCTTTAAACATAGCTGGGCCAAATGCGACCCGTTTGGAATGTGACTTGACTCTTTCACAAGATATACAGTGCTGCTACTGTATTACCCTGTTACAAGGCCATTTCTAATGACTTTGTGGGCCACCTGTCGCCCCGCACCCGGGTTGTAGTACAAGGTAATGTGAGCCTTATACCGTGACTTCGACGCATCTTTTAGGGATAGAAACGAGGGTATTGTAAAGATATTGATTTTATCTATCATTTGAGCCCTATATAAAGCGCTATATGTGCCCCTACACTCCCCAAGGGCGTTGATAACCTGGCGGTTTGACGATTTGTGGCTGTGCTCGGGCGGGCGCCTAATGGCGCACCTCGAACCAACCTGTCGACGGGCGATGGCAGTGGTTGATGGGATTCGGGTTGGCAGCTGCCAAAGCTATTGATGTGGGAAGATCCTTCTGCTTAAAGCTCGCTTGCTTCTGCAAGACTTTATGCAGAATCATTTGCCCGGCCCATGCAACGACATTATGGAAAATTCTGCTTGACCACGCAACAACTTTATGGATAATCACGACAGGGTCCCCTCTTCTAGCATCCGTGTATGAATGCACAGCTGAAGCAGCAGGTGAAGAAATCAATCGGACGGAAGCATACGTTGTCTGAAGGTTTGTCGCACTCTCGACGACGACATGGGAGGCAGCAGGGCGTTGATGATCAGCTGACATGTGAAGAGGAGCGGGGGTAGCATTCAAGATATGGGTTGGTTGAGGCTCAGGCATCGGGATGATCGCACCAGAGGGGATGGAGGGAATCGGTTGAGAAGATGAAGTGTTAGTAGCCGGATGCGAGGTAGCAGAGCTGGGAGGAACAGCGACAGGTTGAACGCTGGCCAGCATTGACAAAGTGTCCAAACGGGATAATTTGATTACATCGTGCGAAGACTTCAAGGCAGCAGCAGCGTGAGGAGCGGATGACGCCGCCTGTGCTGCAGAAGGAGACAGTGCATCATCGAGATCGTCTTCCATGTCTGTATTAGGGGGGGATTTGAAGAGGTTGGGACCAGACATGCCGAACGTCGAGAAGCCACCATGATTGACAGGTGGGGCTGCAGGAGACGACAACGTAGCAGGATCAGGCAGAGGAGAGGTTGATGTCGAAAGCAAAGCTGGCGAAAAGTCTGGCTTCGAAGAAGGAGATGGATTTGAAGTTGATGGAGGAGACGAAACCAATGCAGCTGAGGCGGCAGGAGGAGCAAATGATACAGCAGAAGATGTAGGGGCGGATGATGCAGTAGAATGAGAAGGATGGTTCGATGTAGAGGAAAGAGGAGAAGCGAACGGTTCAGCAGCAGACATAGGAGTGGACAATGCGGGAGCAGATGTGACAGGAGGAGGATGAGACAATGCACCAGACGTAGCAGGAGGCAGAGGCGATGCAGCACCAGATGTAGGGGGAGGGGACGATGCACCAGCGGACGTAGGAGGAGACAATGCAGCAGGTGCGGAAGGAGGAGACAATGCGGCAGGTGCGGAAGGAGGAGATGACGACGACGACGGTGAACCAGCGTCTGGCTTTGAGAACTCAGAGTCTATGGTCGCCATTGTAAATGTTGCTGGACAACAGGTTAGATTAATGGGACGCAGTACCTCAAAGCTAAATGACATACCTCCATCGCTCATCGAGACATCCTGCAGACCCTTGTCAGATGTCTTACTCTTTCACTTCTTCTTCTTCTTCTTCTCCCCAGCTTCCGACGACTCGACCTTGGCTCTCTTGGAAGGTGCCTGGTCTTCAGCATCACCGGGATCGGATTTACGCTTGAGAGACTGAGGAGGAACAACACTTGCTCCTGGTAATCCCCCAAGAGGTACGGGAATGAGAGGGTTGCCTATCGCAGACTTGTCAGCATACAATTCGCGAAGCGTCTGTTTGCTAACGTACGAGTAGCCTTGCCGTTGTTAAAAGGTCCGTCTTTGCGAGTGAGCTCCGGGTACTTTGCAGTAGCAAAGGCATGGAGCTTCCAGTCGTGGAGACAGTAGGCAAGCCAGGGGTATAGGTGATACATCCGAGAACGGATATACGCCCAAGCCATGTCCCCGATCTGGCCAAAAGATTTGGGGTCGAGATAAACACCAAAGAGGTGGAAGCAAAGACGTTTGAACGGCTGTGATACCGCCTCAACCATTGCATCGCCGACATAATTGCCGTCCTCGTCGGTGAGGTATGAGAATGGGCTGACTTTGTTACGCTTGTCCTTTTCGTCTGTGTACCAAGTATTCCATGATGCTTGGCTGTCAAAAAAGTGGGGCGTGTTGAGCTTAGGTGGGGGTGGTTTGGTAAAGTCAGGACGAAGCGCATCGGGTTCCAAATTCATGAGGATATGAGCGACCGCGAGGAGAGGATTGGTATTAGGTGGAACATTGAGCTCTGGAGCAGTGTAGGAGCCGGTGAAAGGTACTTGGGGGGGTATGCTGGCCATCCTTGAGAGCAGTTCGAAGACTCTCAATGATTTCCCTAGGCGCATATAGTCAGCTCACAGAGGTTATCGCTCACAGTGGAGCCAAACTTACAAATTCTGCTGATTTAGTGTCCGCGTTGCTCCCAGCTGCGAGCTCACTTCGGTGTGATCAACCTTGAGCTCCGTGAATGCACTCCAGAGGTTGGCGTAGTTTGGGTTGACCAGTTCGGTTGCAACTGGTCGAATCTCTGTCCAATGTGCAGGAAGTTGCGGCTGGAAACCATGAGTCACAATCTCGAGGTACAAGAAGGATAACTCACGTCTATCGGAACGTATGTGGCTCCTGAATGTCCCTAATGAACGCAGGAGCGACAGACGCGTCAATTGGCTAATGAGCCGCGCGAGCACGTCACTTACCGCCATAACGCGACCACCAGGGTTCTAGGGGGGCTATAAGCAGATAAACCACTGGGCGATATTGGTATACATACCAGAATATTGTTCATCGCCATTGTACACGGCGCAGGGCAGGTGGTGGTATTGGGGAGAGATTCGACTTAGGAAAAATCTGTCGCGAAGCGCCTTCTTTGATCTTGTCACATGACGGCATCATTGGCGCTTCGCCCCAGATAATCCCAGATGCATCGGCGGGATGCCTATCTTAGCACACAAGTGAGTATCATGCACAGTAGATAAAGAGGAAAACATGTAGCGTCGAAATGAACACGCAGAGAGCAAAAGAGACGTTGGGTTTTGTTCAACAGCAGAACATCCTGTATATGCATCCTAGAAATACAAAACTCGAGTCTATGTGGGCGGCTGGCGGGGTAGTTGCTGGGTCTTCTTGTACATTGGCTTTACAACGGGAAACCAGCGACCCGGAGGGTCTCCAGGCATGGGAGGCATAGGCTGCATTGATACAAGGCATTCAATGGTCTCGATTGGGACCACCTTGAGACCATTGTCACCGAGTTTGGTGCACGCCCATACAGTCTTCAGGGACTTTTCCCATAGGGCCATGTCAGGCCTGGAGAAGAGCGAGACAAGGGCAAACGGCTTCAATGTTTCATCCCGGAAGTAGAAGCGAACTTCGGCATACTCTGTCACCCCATCTATTAGAAGCTAGGAGTGGATGACCATTAGTTTCGAAAGAAGCCAAGTCATAGGTTACTCACTCGGACCATACGCGTTACGCGTTGTCGTTCTTCGAGACTTTTACTTTCAGAAAAGAGGCTTCGGATCAGCTGGCCATTGGGATGGTATATCTTTGCCCATCGTCGAACCTTTCTCCATCCAAAACGCTCCTGGAGTATATCTCCCTCTCGGCCAGGGATATTGCGCAGACCCCTGTCCCTGAAAGGGACCAATGCCCAACCCTTCATGTTTTCAATCCTCACTGAGCCAGTTGGGAGAGCCCTTTCTTCGTCGAATTGCGGAAACATTACCTTGAAAGCGTTCATCTGACATTTGCGTAGCGCAATCTTCATAAGATTTTTGTACGGCGATCCGTGCTGCCGGAGGTACGTTTCGAGGTGGCCAATACTCCCTTCCATAGGAAACTGACTGGTGGCAAGGAGCGGACCAAAGCGAACAATTTCTCCAGGCGTGTGAAGAAGGCTGTGAAGTGAAGGTTGTGATAGATGGAGTCTGTCAATTTGTCGGTTGCAGTAGTCGTTCTCGAAGTCGCAGACACAGGCGAAGGCACGTTCTCCAGCCTCTCTGACTTCGTCCGAAGTGATGTTCCATTTGTTAAGAAGATCGACCATATGAACAAGGCCGCAATAATGGAGCCAATATCGTTCTGGAAGATATGGCCAGAACAGAGCAGGGCCCAACCCATAGAACCATGTGTACCACTCAAGCGCACGATATCGGCTGTTGATCTTCTCGGCGGGATTGCGAGGAGGGCGCTCATGATCGGATGGCAGGTATTCAGTGGCTGCCGCAACCAATGCACCATGCTCTTTCCACTTCTTTCCAACCAAAGTCTTCCATTCCCATGTGTCCTTCTTGTCCTCACCGTCCGCCCGAATCGTGCCGCGCCAAAGCGAGACATAGAGCTCAGGGATGTTGAGATAAAACAGGTGCATACCATCAAGGCCGAAGCACAAGGGGGGCTGCATGGTGTACTTCTCGTAGAGACCCGAGATGATGCTAGGCTTGCTGATGCCGGTCTCCTTTCGATTCTTCTCATATTCAGCTTGGGAGTTAGAGCGAACAACCTTCTCCAGTTGCTCGCGATAGTACTCCACTGTGGACCGTTCCGGGAGGCTTGTGAAGTCAAAGTCAGGGTGCATGCAACCCTCAACGTTGTAGTTGCTAGGCTTTAGATGAGCGGGATAGTAGTGCCCTTGGCCAGTTTTGTGACGACCCGGCCACTTGCATTGTACACAACATCCCTGTGCTCCATGGTGCCCCACTCGACCATCGAGCTCGGTCAACCCCTTTGTATCTGCACTCCCTGAGATGAACATTACACGACAGTAACGAACACACCCCTTGCGGTTGTTGTAAACGCAAATGCCCCGATTCCCATTTTCGCGTTGTATTGCAGAGAGGTGATAGAAGCTGCGGAAGAGAAAGGTGTCGATGTTTTTTGGCTTCTCTGGTCCAGGGATGATTGCAGCGGGAAGGATATGCTTGCGCTTGTAGCGCGTTTGGGGGTCATAGCAATAGACGATCCAGATGGCAATCCAGGTGTCGGACTTTTTGTCTTGATACAACTGAGCACCGTCGATCGAGAATCCAACTGTGACATCATCGTCCGTGATTCCTGAGGACTGTGCAAACTCGAGAAAGTCTGAGCCACTGAAGACATCGTCAAAGTCAGCGTCCAAGTTCTCAAGGAGCTCCTTTGTCTTCTCATCTCGATAGCGCATGGCTTCCAAGTTCTCCTCCGAAAGAAAGAGGGCCTGGATCTGGGGGCCGAGCGGGTAGGTGCACATGCGTTGGCGAGGTACGTGCTTTCCCTGCTGCAGCGCAGTTTGGTTCCATCGTGGCTCACTGCAACGAACGCAATCCTCGCGTTCTTCGAGAGGGCCTGTGTAGCACATACATGTGTTGATGCACATATCGTCGTAGACTGCGATGACCCCGGTTATCTCTTCTATGAGCTGACGAGCTTTCTTCAGAGAGTGTGGGTTTGCATCAGGAAAGGTGCTTTTGATGACCTCTACATTGTCCTTGTACGCCTTTTGAGGATAGGGCTCGTTTGCGACATGAAGCTTGAGGGTCAGAAGCTCATTGGGTGTGAACAATTGGCCTGCGTCATTGGGAATGCGTGGATTGCGAAGGCGGTGTATGTTCCGGGGGGGAAGTTTGTCGTTGGCCAAATCAGCTTGCTTGATTGTGCGAATACATACTGTCGTACATATTCGATCGTAGAGTTGTGAGGATCTTCATATTCCTCATCCCTGGTAGGATCCTGGTCACCAGGGGCCTGGTTGGCAAGTCAAGCTTCCAGCTCTGCAATTCTATCCCGAAACGCTCTGTGTTCCTCTTCCCGCGCACGGCGTACAACCTCATCTTCTTCCTCCTCATCCTCCTCTTCCTCATCCTCTTCTTCCCGGCTGTTGTTGCCATCCCGACTGCGACCACCCCGTCTGTCCCTGAGGTCCATGCGGGCTTGTCGCTCTTCTTCGTCCTCGTCCTCTTCTTCTTCCTCTTCCTCTTCTTCGTCCTGCTCCTGATCCTCATCTTCCCTTTGTTCTTCAAACTGTTGCTGGTGTGGTTGTGGCTGCAGTTGTGGTTGCTGCTGCTGCTGCTGTTGCTGTTGCATATCATCGTCCTCATTGCTGATCGAAGGGCGACGGCTCGGGGAAGGTGCATTGGGTTGGACCTGGTTGTTTCTCAGGGAGCCTTGATTGAAATGTCGAGGTGAATTTGAAGGTGACGGGGTTGGCGATGGGGTTGGCGATGCTCCCTGTTGCGATGGATTGAAAACGGGATGCGTGTTCTGAAGTAGGTCAAGACTCGATGGAACGTCTAGGGTGATAGCTGACTACACACGTCAGTTAGGGATGTGAATCAAAAGCATCTCAATAGAATCCATGCCTGGGGAGACTGAACACGAGCTCGTTTTCTCGGAGCCGGCTCTTGACTCAATTCTTCCTCAGATTCAGAGTCACTGTCTGTGTCCGAGCCAGAGCCAGAGCCAGATCCAGACGATGAAGAGTCAGAGCCTCGTCGACGGCGTCGAAGACTGGAGCGGATATGTTCTTTCTGCTCAATTGGTTCCATCGCACTGAGCGCTGCGATTGCTTGTTCCTTGTCTGAAGCTGAGCATCTCCCAAGGAAGTCGAAGACTGCTCCACCAACATTGTTAAATATATCCCACAGACGATCCAGGTGCGTCTGTTGAGTTTCCACGTCGGAGAAACAGGCAAGGATCTGCATCAGCTCTTGCTGGTGAGCATGCGAGTCAAGGGCCGCTGTGAAGTCGGCCACCTGCTGCTGATAGGCAACAAGAGCTTCAGCAGCACGACGTTGCGCTGCATGCCTTGCCCTAGTTTTAGGTCCTCGCGGGCGGCCATTGCACTGGTTGCATGGCTGGCAAGGTCGCTTATCGTCTGAAACCATGAAGGCAAGACTCGATCTGAAAATTTGTGTGAGGCTTGTTGTACATTGGCAACATCAAAGTAGGCGTACCTGAGACGATAACGTAGCGCCCTTAGACGGGTTTATTTGCTCTCTGCTTGGGATAGCAGTAGTTCCCCTTGTCGCACCAGGACAAAAGGCGCTTATTTGCAAACGAGGTCGAGGGTTGGGTACATCTGGGAATCTCGGGGATTTCCTGGGGTTCGATGGATGACAAAGCTATCTCAATTTATTTGTATTTACCCTCAATTTACTAGTTATTTGAATGGGCTCAACCGATCTGGGATTCTCTGGGAGTTCCTACATACCCAGATCCATCCATCTTTTCCCAGAGGCAAAAGGTCAATCCCAGATATCCCCAGAGGCTGGTTCCACTGGGCGTTAGCCTTCCTTGCCCACCAAGTCGGAATAACAACTCGCCCGTATAATTCCTAACAGCTTTGAAACCACCCGACGCTGATGGAATCGGCGCATCCGGGATGGCTTCCAGACCCGAGAGGATCATGAACACCTCAATGCGCCGTCCCAAATCAAGTTTCAATGGCCACAAAGTAAGCGAAAAGTCTCTCGAGATTTCAATTCAAGTAGCGCTCACGCTGATAAAGGTCAGATCTATCCGGAGCCTGACGTCAGCTACGCTTGGACGAAGGCGAAGAAGAAGGAAGGGAGTCCAACCCATTTCCCGGGTTAGGGGCTACCAAGCGGTCCGGTGCTACTCCGGCTTGCATCATCGCACTGCCAGAGCCATCATCGCAGTTATCCCACCAACCACAACCTCGCAGAGCTCACTTTTGTTTCAAGTGCCTCAGAAACAGTCGTTTCGATACCTGAACACCGACTATAACACAGCGGACGAAGATGGAGCCTTCTGTCAAGATACATTCTCAGGAAGATTGGCGGCACGAACGCAGAATGACAGCCCATCTTTGAGCCGCCTATGACACTCGTGGCGGGCATGCTGATCTTCTAAATTTACGATGACCTGGGTAGATACGACAAGTCTGGGCGGCCGGCGCGTCCTTCAAGAGGACGATGTAGATCGTGTTGACACATTGTAGCTGGTGAGCCATTATCTGCCCATTCAAGACCTGCTTGCACCAAGACTGACCCAACCAGCGTCTACAGCGTCATACATAGCCATTTCAATGCCATTCAACTCCATCTCCTCTGGTGGTGGCTCAGCAGTCCGTGCCATCAAGGCCACATGACTCCGTTCCTCATGCTAGGATGGCCATACGCACGAACGCCCATCGATTCTGGTCCAAAGTTGCATATCGACCACCGCCCCTGTCGCATTGTCCGCGGCTTACATGGAATCCAACTGCTCTTTTCCGCCTTTGCCTTTGCCTTTGCTTACGCCCCATCCTGTCAGTGGGTACCCAGTCCGTTGGGATCCACATTTTGGATAAGTTCTGTGCACATGGCCAGTGGGCAGTCGATGGACTCCTCTCGGCGGACCGTTCGAGGAGAGAACGCGGGAGATGACCCGAAACGTGTTAAAGCACACTCATATGGAACAGTCGTGTATGGTGTCGCAGAGTACGTTCTTCTCCATCTCTCGCTGGTTAAAGAGGAAGGCAGCTAACATGATTTATGATAGATGTCGCTTGTAGACGTCTATCAATCCCAACTACCTACCTACCTCAACCACATCCCACCTCGTTCGATCCTCCCATCTCATCTGCGGCTTTTACTCCAAACCCATGACCACCTCCTCGGTTAAACGAGATCTCTCTACAAGTGTATATTCGCCAGGCCTGCATCACGATCAATGAGGCGTAACACTCATACCTACGCCACTCGCCACTCTCCATCCAGCTCCTCAAGAGCTCCTCACAACAATGAGAGGAGCGCGCAGCGAATCGAGGCAAAACCTGCTCTGTCGAATTGACAAAGACCGGCAGGTTGTCATCACAAGGGATGGTCGGGATGGCGAGTACGAGGAAGAGCTGGACAGCAGTGACCACGACGAAACTCATGCAACACGCTACGAGACATCCATCTCGACTGGTGCAGCCAGCGCACTGGACATCCGCACCAGGACTTTCTGGCCCTGATCAAGGCGTGAATCATCGGCATAAACGAAGACACAGCGGCAGGCGAGAGGGGTGCTGTCGGCGTGAGGGTGTGAGCTTTCGTTACTTCCTGGCCTCCATTCAATCCATCTTCGACTCCTGGATCTGGCGATGAGCGACAGAAGGAGGTGACATGGAGTCTCAAGCCTATACCGGATGGCTGTCGCGATATACGAGCTGTGCGCCTACCACTGGACGAAGCGCTGTCATCGACGGAGAGTTCTTAATCCCAGTCACACCAAGGACAGATGACGTCACCGTAGTGCGATGGGAAAGGACTGAGCAGGTGTCTAGAGGGGCAGGCCGTAGTATCTGTCTACCAGGCTGGATCAGAGATTTAAGCGATGGAAATTCGGAGCATCTGTTGCGCACTCAGACTGCTAGATTACTTCTCCAACTACAATCCGCCAATCTACATATTTCACTCACTCTAGATCAACAACGCGTCTTCGATTACCCACATATGAAGCACCACATAACAAACGCAGAAAGACAGCTTATCTTTGAGCCGCCTATGACGCTCTCCACGGGCATGCTGGTATTATGAAGGCTGGTCCAGTCGTATCTCACGGCAGGCCTGTTGCATCCTTGTAAGTTTGCTTAGATCTCTCTGGCTTGTTCTTTTGCTAAAACCTCGCAAAGTTCGACGGGCATCATCAGTGCTTGGCTGGTGTATACGGTGGCCTTGCCAATGCGACGGTTACGATGACCAGGGCACATATGGCTAGCCTAGGCATCCGGTGGGTCCTTCAAGAGGACAATGCAGATTTCGCTGAGACGTTTTAGTTGGTGAGTCATTATCTGCCCTTTTGAATCCTTCTCGCGCCAAGACTGACCTGACCAGCCCTTACAGCCTTGTACATAGCAATCTCGTTGCCATACAACTCTACCTACTCTGTCAGCGGTCCAAAATTCATCCCTTCAACACTACATTTCTGTCTCTCATGCTAGGATGACCATACGGGCGAATTTCGATTGATTCTGGTCCAAAGTTGCATATCGACCACCGCCCTTGTTGCACTGTGTGCGGCTCACATGGAATCGAAGTGGTCTTCTCTGCCTTTGCCTTTGCCTCCGCCACCATCCTTGTCATCCAGTCTGTTAGGATCCACATATCGGATACATTCCGTGCAGATGCAAAACGGGGAGCCAATGGACCGCGCAAGACTCAAATACGCCCCCTCTCGGCGAATCGTTCAAAGAGAGAACGCAGGAGATATCTGGAAGCGCACCCAACGGAACAGTCATGTATGGTGTGGCAAAGTGCGTTCCTCTTCATCTCTTCGTTGGGAAAGGAGGAAGGCAGCTAACATCATTTGTGATAGACGACACTCGCAGACGTCTATCAACCCCAACTACCTTCCTCCCTCGACCAGATCCCATCTTGTTCTCCGTTTGATCCCCCCATCTCATCTTCGGCCTTTGCTCCAAATCAAAAACCACCTCCTCTTCAATGAAACGAGATCTCTGTGCCACCTCAAACTCGGCTGACTTGCATCACTGAGGCAGAACACTCATAGTTACGCTGCCCACAACCCTCCACCCGGCTCCGCAGGCACTCCTTACAACGATGAGAGGAGCACTCAGCGATGTCGAGGCAAGAGGTGGCCTGCTTAGACTCGACGAAGGCCGGCAAGCACGTCATCAAGGTGGATGAGGGACGAGGAAGAGCCAGATAGCGAGAACGAGAATTATGTGACACGCTGTGAAACACCACCCCGTGAAAGCCAGCGCACTTGATATCCGCACCAGGCCTTTTAACAACCACCATATCGAAGAATGGATTATGTTCGAAGCGAAAGACGTAGTGGCAGTCGAGAGGGGTGCTGTCGGCGTGAGGGGTCTGGGCTTTCGCAACCTCCTGCCCTCCACTCGATCCCTCCTCGACTTTTGGATCTGTCGATGAACAACAGAAGGATGTGTCACAGGGTCTCAAGGCTACACCAGATGACTGTCACGGTACACGAACTGTGCGTCTTTCACTAGATGAAGCGCTGCCAGGGACAAAGCGTTCTGAATCCCAGTCCTACCAAGGACGGGTGGTGTCCCCGGAGCGCGACGAGAACGGGCTGAGCTCAGAGGGGTGGGTTGTAGTATCCGGCTACCCGGCTGGATCAGAATTTCAAGCGATGGAAATTTGGAACATCTGTTGCGTACTCAGACTGCTTCATTAACAATGCCCTGTGGCCTGCCCTCTCGGTGTTTCGTCGGTGGAGGCTGGGCCACAGAGTCGAACAAAGTAAACAATAAAGGCCCTTAATGTATGAAAACCCTACAGTAAGAAGGAATGTCCAAGGAACACGGATTGGGGGGTTGATACCATGAAACATGGCTGAGCCGAATCAGCAAAAGATGAGAGTATAAATGCGGTACAACGTCAATTAAAAATCGGAGAGCTCAAACTGTCATCCCCTTCGCTCCCTTCCTCAGCGTCAAAGAAAACATCCTCGCTGTCCGAGTCGGAGAGATCTTCATTGTGTAGGGCGAGTTGGCTGATTTCGGGAGGCCCCTTGATAACACCCTTTCGGGACTCAAAGTCTTGCAAGAGTTTGACAATGTCATTGTGGCCCCTGGCCTGCACTGCCAATATTGCAGTGTGCTGGTCGTTAATGCTCCTGATCGTGATGTCAATATTGGGTACATTGAGGAGCAGACGAACGATAGCTGCATGCCCTTCTTCAGCTGCCATTTTGATCACTGTATCACTATCTTTGTCAAATGCATTGACATCGAAGGCACCAGTGGCCAGAAGCGAATCCACAACTTTTGTGCGGCCATATTTAACAGCCTGCATAAGTGCTGACAAGCCATTGTTGTCGACCAGGTCGACCTGAATCCCGGGGAGTGCCAAGAGGAGCTTTACGATGCCTTCGTGGCCTTTAGACACAGCCCACATGAGTGCTGACGACCCGGAAATTCCAGCCAGATTGACCTGAATCTCGGGGTGTGCCAAGAGGAGCTTGACGACGCCTTCGTGGCTACCACTCATGGCCCACATGAGTGCTGACCAGCCACCGTTGTCGACCAGGTTGACCTGAATCTCGGGGTGTGCCAAGAGGCGCTTGACGTGTTGATCTTATCTTACGTAGATTAGATTCGACTCGTACTTTCCGACTCGGAATACTCCGACTCGGACTCTCCTAGATACATTCTTATGAGGCTATGCGACATCTACAGTATTCGTCATTCTATCGTCTTCACAACTCATACTGACTCATATGATTACTCGTTACGCATGTGACTGCTTACTCAGTCCTTACATCGCTCTATTATTAGTACACTCTTTTATGTATATAAGGACGCTCGTAGCTACCTCAATCTCTATCACTTTAACCTACCAGTTAAGCCTACAAGCTACTCGGTAAGACATCTACTTGCTAGTCGCAGTAGTGTTCTTCAGGTTATGAGCCCCGAAGCTCAGTAGTTGCACTGTAATGGCTGCACTACAAACTTGGTCGGCGCTGTAATGGCTGCCTCCATAGACTGCTACAAGTCTGCGCTTAAATTGCTGCGACTATGCATGTCTAACCAAGTGGCTGATAGGCCGAACCTATGCCTTTACTCTGCGCTGTTATGGCAGCAGAGATCTGCGCTGTAATGGCTGCAGAATGGGGCAAAGAACGCGCTGTTAAGGCTGCTTTCTTTGATCTGTGATATACGTTGCTGACGATATTTGTTTTGACAGATCTCAACAATCAACAGAATGTCTTCTAACAACGCTCACAACAGTATCCCCATGCTCGATGGAACCAACTACCTGGATTGGGCCATGCGTGCGGAGCAATACCTCCAAATGCAACGTCTTTCGTCTTACATTGATGGCTCTCGTCCTGAGGGTGCCGCTTCGGATGCCACTGCGGCGGAGAAGCTGGCTCAGGAAGAGAAGATCGCGAAATGGGACATCGACGATGACCAAGCCATGGGAGCTCTCCTCCTCCGTATCAACAGAAACGTCTGCGCCCAAGTTGCGGGCAAAGCGACAACGATGGAGTTATGGGATGCTCTCAAGGAGCTTTACGGTAGTCCGGGCAACACCGCGATCTTTGCGGACTTCTCCCGAGCAATCAAGTTCCATATCGGAACTGGAGACCCTCGCCCTGCGATCGCTGAGCTCCAGAACTACCTGGGTCGACTTGCTACGAACAACGTCTCGATCGATTCATTCATGTAGGCGATGATTCTAATCAGCAGCCTTCCTACCAAGTACGACAACACTGTCGCCATCCTTCTTAACAAAAACAAGAAGGATCTCACCTTCGAGACCGCCGTCAAAGCCATCACGGCCGAGTACGATCGCGTCGCCAACCCGGCTACCCTCAACAAGTTCACTGGCATCAAGAGGAGAGGGGGAAACCCTAACTTCCGCCAGCAGCAACAGGGGCAGCAGAAGGATTCCAGCAACTCGGGTAACCAAAACTCGGGTTCTTCCCAGAACAAGGGGAAGAAGCGCGGATCCAAGGGTGGTAACAAGAAGAAGGAGAAAGAAAGGAAGTCGCAAGGTCACAGCTCCCACATGGTTCAGGCTGCCTTCTTAGGCGACCATCTCGTCTCTCCCGCTCCTCAGGAGCATGTGCCTCCCCAGGCCAAGGTCTCGGTCCTCTCATTCGTGAAGACCGGACCCTCTATCGTCCAACGCCCTGCCAACCTCACTCCATCTACCTATCTCCCCGCCTCGGCTGCTAAAGCCAAGGTAGCTCCGTCCACGGAGACCTCGTGCTATCCCGACGTGGAACGCGCCAGGAAGAACTGCGGTAAGCTCGATCTACCAAAAACCGCCCGCAACCTCAAATCTTTTGAGGAAGCGGATAAGCGGAAACGAGCTCTTATTGACCACATCAGTTCCCCCAGGCCTTCCAAACGTCAAAGATCGGTCAAGCCCATCGAACCGGCTGAGGTGCATGAGGCCAGCTCGCCTCTGCACCGACTCCCATCTTCCCCACTGGCACACAGTGGATCTGGAGAAGGGGTCGACGTTCCCCAACCAACCATGGTGTGTCAATCTGGACTGCCTATGGAAGGGGACGGCTCACAAGCACTGGACGGACTCTCTGACACCGATGCCTTGGGGGAAGATGACGACAGCGTCTCCCTCGGCAACGAAGGCGAGGATCCCTCGCTCTTCGGCGCCCCCAAGACAGTCTGGGAGAGGATCCGAGACGGAGAACTGGAGGACCCCGCTCCACCCCGATGACGAAGTCTCCGACTGGGGCTCCGACGACGGGATGGGAGGCGAATCTCCAGATCGTTATGGATCAGATCGCCTTTCAGATGCAAAACCATCCGTCTACCTACCGGACTGGGACACTCTGAGGACCGGGCACTTTGACGACAATAAGTACGTCCCCTCAGTTTCCACCAGGAAACACTTGGCTAACTCGTTGCCTCAACAGCTTGTTCAATTAGATATGAATATGCTAGACGACGATGTATTCTTAGAGTATTGCTGTGCAATCAACTCTATCGTTTCGATTCACGATTCATCGAATACTGCTAAGTGTAAAGATGCGCAATGCGCCTCCTGTAAGAAATTTGAGACATTCATTCATTGGATGATGGACTCTGGGGCATCAATGCACGTTACCCCCCTCGAAAGAGGACTTGTTTGACTACAAAGTCGTTAAGAACAGTCCATCGGTTAACACCGCTTCCAAGGGTACTACCCTGTCCATAAAAGGAATTGGAAAGCTTCGAGTGGTTCACACCATCAAAGGTGCTGATGGTAACAATCGAGACGTTGAATCTATCATCGAACCAGTATATCACATACCCAATCTATCAACTCGATTGTTCTCTACGGGGACTTTCTTGAGTCAACCCAAGACTACTCTTTGGGGCGATTCCCTATCCATGGGTATCAACGATTCTGATGGGAGAAATCTCATTAAGGGTCATCCACTTCATCCGGACGACACGATTTATTGGGTCTCTGTAAAGAACTCCAACGGATCGCCGATAGAAGTGCAGAAGGTCTCCGGACCACCTGTCGATTACGAGGTGATGCATAAACGCTTTGGTCATCCATCGCGGGAAGTGCTCAAACGAGCCAAAAAGCATACCACGAACTTCCCACCTATGGTGGAAATTCCCAAACATGAACCTTTGTGCCGCGGTTGCACGCAAGGGAAGATGACGCTTGAGCCGTTCCCGGCTTCAAGCAAGCGTGCGAAGCGCAGATTCCAGAAGATCCATTCGGATCTGAAAGAATTCTCCGTCGAGTCATACCACAAATTCAAACATTTCATCTCCTTCTTTGATGATTGTACGAGTCGTGGATCGTGTGTCCTTCTTCGTCAGAAGAGTGGATCAATACAAGCGATCAAAGACTTCGTCACCATGGTCGAAACAATATACCATGAGAAAATCGAAGAATGGCAGGTGGATGGTGGTGGAGAATTCATCAACGAAGAACTCATAGCATTCTTCAAATCAAAAGGAATCAAGCTATCAATAAGCGCTCCGTATATGCATCAGCAGAACGGACGCGCTGAGCGCTTCAATCGCACTATCATGGAAAAGGCTGAGTCAATGCGTCACGACGCTTGCCTACCTCCATCATGGTGGGAATTTTCTGTTCTATACGCTGTTTACGTGTATAACCGGACACCTCTCAAGCGTCTTGGTTGGATTACTCCACACGAGGCTGTAGAAGGAGAAGCTCCAGACGTCTCTAAATTGAGAGTCTTTGGATGCGGTGCCTGGGTCTATATCCCCAAGGAACAACGATCTAACAAGCTCCTTCCACGATCGGAGTATATGATCTTCCTAGGATTCCCAGAAGGCATGAAGGCGTATCTCTTCATGAGATCGCCAAGGAACGTTCTATTCAAGGCGACTACTGCTCGCTTTGATGAACTTCACTTCCCAAGGTGTCCTGACGCCAAACCACCTCAAGACCAACCACGAGTTGAAGACTACCCACCTTCCTCATTTGGCAATGATGGACCTCCATCTGAATCTGGAGATGATGATGACGACGATGATTTCCTTCCTCGTCCATCCCCAAACTCCCAAACCCCTAAAAGAGGTAGCGGTCCTGATCGTGCCGACGATCGGAACGCTGGTGAACAACCAGCTGACCAGCACCTGCCGAACCCTGTGCCGGGAAACGCTCCAGGTGATGAACCTAGGAGATCTGCGCGGAATCGGACCCAAACCAAGCCTCAGCCTGGCGATGTCTACGGAAATAAAACTCCGACAGAAAAGCATCAGACGGATCGGAGAAAAGCACTTGATAAAGATGACAGACGGCCATCTGGATCTAATCAAGGTGCTGGAAGCAAGGAAAAAGGTGTTCCCGCACCAAAACCTGCTACTCCTGTGTCCGAAAGTGAATCTGATTCGACTTTTGACATACCTGAGGACTTAGAACGCTTGACGCGTGAAGGGGGAGTTAATTTTATGCATTTCCTGCTTTCAAAAGCGGTTTTGCCTCCAGTTCCTTCTGTCGATAGCGCTCCACGCGAGTGGACGTTTAAAGACATCTTGCGGATGCCACCGCAGGAGAAGAAAGGATGGATCGATGCTTGCAAAGATGAGTTAAAGGCACTCTCTGAACGCGAAGTATTCGAAATGGTCGATCTTCCCAAAGGTCGCAAAGCGATCACCAATCGCTGGGTATTCGACGTCAAATCTGACGGTCGTAAACGCGCCCGACTTGTTGCCAAGGGTTTCCAAGAAATCGAAGGCATTGACTACAACGAGATTTTCTCACTGGTGGTTCGTTTTGAATCAGTCCGAACCATGTTAGCTCTCACGGCTCTCAAGGATTGGCACATCACTGGAGTCGATGTCAAGACTGCATTCCTCTATGGGAAACTAGATGAGGAAATCTACATGCGTCAACCCGAAGGCTTTGTTATGAAGGGCAAAGAGCACAAGGTGTACCGGCTCCTTCGTGCAATCTATGGTCTGAAGCAAGCGTCCCGTGCATGGTACATGGAACTTGCAAAGTCGATGAAGATTCTTGGCTTCAAACAACTATCGACCGATACCGGGATCTTCATCCTTCAGGATGGACATGGTGGCTTTGTCATCATGATTGCCTACGTCGATGATCTCATCTTCGCAGGTCCTAACAAGAGACTTGTTAATGCCAAGAAAGAGGCGTTCAAGCTCAAGTGGGAATGTCGAGACTTCGAAAATCCAACCGAGTTCTTATGAATGAGGATCAAACGTGACGGACAAAATATCCGTCTGGACCAATCTGCCTATCTTGGCACGGTCCTGGAACGTTTTGATATGAAGGATTGCCGACCGGCACCTACACCTATGGTCGAAGGTTATAGGCCTCTTGAACATACTGGACCTGTCGATACGAAACGACGCCACTACTTCCAGTCGATCATTGGATCTCTGCTATACTTGATGCTGGGTACTCGCCCAGACATCGCCTACGCTGTTGTCAAGCTGTCTCAATTTGCAGCTAATCCTTCTGAGGAACATATCAGCAAGGCAAAGTACATATGCAGATACCTCCGAGGAACTATGGACTACGCTCTGGTTCTTGATGGCGCATCCCAAAATGGATTGATCACCTACTCGGACTCTGATCACGCCGCAGATCTGGTTGCATGCCGATCTACGACTGGAAACATGGTGATGTTGGCTAACGCCAGCATTAGCTGGATTTCACATGCTCAAAAGACTGTCGCTAATTCCTCCACCGAAGCCGAATACATGGCTGTGTCTGACTGTAGTCGACAGGTAATGTGGTTCAAGCACATGTTCAAAGAGCTGGGCATGCCGATCATCGTGCCAATCCCTATCTGTTCCGACAACAACGGTGCTATATTCATCAGCAACAATCCTATTCAGGAACGTCGCATGAAGCACATCGATGTCAAGTTTCACTACATCCGTGAACTCATCGAGAATGGAGACATCGAAGTCTTGCGAGTCGATACCAACGACAACATTGCTGATATCTTCACCAAACCGTTGGGACGTGTGAAGTTTGAACACTTCAGGGGATTACTAGGACTTGAGTTCTACTCGTCTTAGTCCAATGGGTACACTCGTTAGGAGATGCACTCATTGAGGGGGAGTGTTGATCTTCTCTTACGTAGATTAGATTCGACTCGTACTTTCCAACTCGGAATACTCCGACTCGGACTCTCCTAGATACATTCTTATGAGGCTATGCGACATCTACAGTATTCGTCATTCTATCGTCTTCACGACTCATACTGACTCATATGATTACTCGTTACGCATGTGACTGCTTACTCAGTCCTTACATAGCTCTATTATTAGTACACTCTTTTATGTATATAAGGACGCTCGTAGCTACCTCAATCTCTATCACTTTAACCTACCAGTTAAGCCTACAAGCTACTCGGTAAGACATCTACTCGCTAGTCGCAGTAGTGTTCTTCATGACGATGCCTTCATGGCCTCCACTCGCAGCACGCATGAGTGCCAACAGACCATTGTAGTTGACCAGGTTGACCTGGGTTTTGGGGTGTGCCAAGAGGAGCTTGACAATGCCTTTGTGGCCTCCACTCGCAGCATGCATGAGTGCTGTCAGGCCAGTGTAGCGGAAAAGGTTGACCTGAATTTCGGGGTGTGCCAAGAGGAGCTTGACGATGCCTTCGTCGGCTCCACTTGCAGCATGCATGAGTGCTGAGAAGCCTTCTTTATTGACCAGGTTGACCCGAATCTTGGGGTGTGCCAAGAGGAGCTTGACGATGCCTTCATGGCCTCCACTCACGGCATGCATGAGTACTGAGAAACCTTCCTTATCGACCAGGTTGACCCAAATCTCGGGGTGTGCCAAGAGGAGCTTGACGATGCCTTCATGGCCTCCACTCGCAGCACGCATGAGTACTGAGAAACCTTCCTTATCGACCAGGTTGACCCAAATATTGGGGTGTGCCAAGAGGAGCTTGAAAATGCCTTCGTGGCCTCCACTCGCAGCACGCATGAGTACTGAGAAACCTTCCTTATCAACCAGGTTGACCTGAGTGTTCCAGGAGTGTGCGAGGAGGAGCCCGACAACGCCTTTGTAGCCCCTGACTGCAGCCCACGTAAGTGCTGAGAACCCTTCTTCATCAACCTCCCCGACCCAAAGATCGGGGTGCGTGAGGAGGAGCTTGACAACACCTTCGTAGCCTTGGGTTGCAGCCAGCAGGAGTGCTGTACTCCCCCCGGTGTCAAGCAGGTTCACGTTGATCATGGGTAGGCCGATGAGGAATGCAACAAGGTCTTCATGCCCGAAGGCAGAGGCCACCATCAGAGGCGACCGTCGATACACTGCTGTGGTTACATTCAGGTTAACCTTGATGGCGTCTCCGATTAAAGCCAGGGGTAGACGGTAGAGGCCGACAATATGAAGGGGAGTGAGGATGTCGAAGTGCCAAGTGCAGTCAAAACTAGTGAAAGCCGGAAAGGCTTTGGTTTCACTAATGAATTGTGCAGTTTTGCGTTGTCCATCATTGGTATCCAAAGATCGGCTAGCATGGAAGTCCCAAGCCTCTGATGCATAGCGAAGCAGGGGGTCTTTTTCTAGGGCTACCTCGAGCTCCCTCTCTGATCTTATTGTCGTATCCTGGAAGCCACACTCAGTGAGATGAGCCATGCAGACGGCGGCAAGAAGGTTATGCGGATGGGGGAAGGATCCATGGAGAAGGGTTTCCAGTGTCTCTTTTGCAGTATAGTCTGATGGGCAACAGCTTAGAGTATGCAAGAGAGGGTTACACTGCGACTTACGAACAAGGCGCACGATCCCACTCTCTTCCTCAACAGTGATCAAGCCGCGACAGAGCCACATAAGAGTAGTACTGGGGATGAGCTGATCACGGTCAAATTTGTACGTATCAGGGGAGGTGGCTACTGCACGCTCCAATTCTTCAACCGTCATGGACCTCGATGCGTTGAGAACCCAGACAAGGACGGCCTTGGCAAGCGAGACCTGGTGTTACGGTTCAAGTACGCGAGCTCATAAGAGTTGACGCGAGGGCCGTAGTTCCGTGTCGGAGTTCGGAGATCAAGCGGATATCGCAACTAACTAGGATGCCTTGAAGCAGACTAGAGAGTTGGAGCGAAGTTCGAGGAGAGAAGGAATAGGCAAATCAGGTAGATTCGACGAGAACTAGCTAAAGAATAACAAAGAGTAGCTAGAGGTTTATATAGGTATAGTCGTCGAGTATAAATAATAGTATGAGTCGATATGAGTCGGTACAAGTCAGTATGAGTCGATAAGAAAGAAGCAGTCCGCAGTGCGCAGCACATCCAGTGACCGTAGAGAAGAGATAGAAATGTAAAGAAGTGTTGGTAACGATGAAAGTGAAAGATGGCGGCATAAGAAGGTGTTACCAACAAAAGTAGGAGTCAAGGGACGATAAGGGGGATCAAAAGAGTGTAGCGAGGTCGAATGAGAGTCTGAATAGATATGATATCAGGGCTGAAGGTGCGAGGGAAGAGGGTGGCCGTTGGAGTAGTGGAAAAAGATAGGGGCGTGATAGACGGTCATAACATTACCCCCTTCGTAAGCTTGATTGTCCCAATCAAGCCCTAAAGACAGCGCGACGGGGAAGAGGAGCGGTCCTCCTGGCCATCTGAGAGACGAACCGGTTGGGTTCAGCTTGTTGGGTGCTGATGATGATAGGCTTCTTGATTCCCTTCTTCTTGTTTCGCTTGAGGTCGCAGCGCTTTGCCTTGGGGAATCCGCATTCTGCTTTGACATGGCCTCTTCCTCCGCAGTTGAAGCAGTCGGTCAGGGGTGTTCCATAGCCATACCCAGCCTCTGAGGTGTTCAGGACCCATTCATGAACGGATCGCCTCTTACTGCCCATCTCCTTGTATGTTCGTCGCAGGTGCTTGATTTCGTTGTCGAGGTTGAAGTTTCCATAGTCCATCATGTAGATGATATCCACCCAGTGTCCAATGAATTCGTTCCAGGCGTTTTCTCTGATGGCGAGCAGGCGTTGGACGGTGACAGAGACACGCGGCGTGGCCCACATGTGGCGGCGTATGACTGTGGTGAGGTCCTCCATTTCTTCGTCGCGTTTCTGCATTGAGTCGAGTGTCCTTCTTCCTTCGTGATCCATGCCTGCTCTGAGGTATCCATAGTCGGCGTTGGTGAGGAGGAGGTGGAGGATTTCTTGAGCTTCGGGCATGGTGGTTGATTCGTCGTCCTCTGGTTCTTCGAGCATGGTGATGTCGTTCTCGTTGACGACTTTGGTCCAGTCTTTGCAGACATAGCCCCACCCTTGGGCGCCTGCATCAACCATCCATCCTCCATTCCTATCGGTTGATCCCCAGCCTTGGGCGGGGTCTTCGTTTTCGGCATTAGTCCAGGCTTCATCCATGTCGTTGTTTTCTTCTGAGGTCAAGGGAGGCATTTCTTCGTCGGTTTCTTCGTTCATTTGTTCAGGGATGGTAGGGAGGTTGTTAGGAGTATAGGTGAGGTTGAGGAGAAAGGCTGGCATGGCTGCTTCCAGAGCAGCGAGCTGAGCGGCGGTGATGTTTTTGATGGAGTAGGACATTTTTGAGAGTGGTATGAGAGCGAATTTGTTTCTGAGTTCGAGTGGTAGAGAGTTGTTGGATTTCTGGTGTTGTTGTATCGCGTTCAGCCTGTCTTTTAAGGATTCCTTGCCTTCTTCTTTCGGATTCTGGTTTTCTTGTATTGCTCCACCATCTTCTGTGCTCCATCAAGGAGGTTTTCTTCATCTTCCCATGTTCCTTCTTCTTCTGGATAGCCTTTCCATTTGACGAAGTACTTGAAGCTTCCTTTCTTGTCCTTTTGATGTCGAATGATGCGTTCCACCTCGTAGTGTTCTAATTCTGGTGGTGGTCTGGTGACATTTGATCCATGAACTTCTGTTTCAGTGTAGGGTGTCAGGAGGTTGGCATGGAAGACATCATGTAGCTTGACACGCTTCCAATGGTCTGGGATGTCAAGTCGATAGGTGACAGGTCCAAGTACTTCTGTGATCTTGAAAGGTCCTTCTCGTTTCGCTTTGATCTTCTTATTGTATCCAAGGTTCAGGTTCTTTGATTCGAGCCACACTTGTTGTCCTTTTTTGAACGGCTTGAACGTTGACTTGATTCGTTGAGACATTCGTTGTTGGGCTAGTGTATGTGCTGCCAGGGCTTCATTTCTGATACGTTCCATCGTCTTCACCTTGTCTTTGGCTAAGGGATATTGCGTGTAGTCGAATGTCGCTGGGATAGCCTTTGGGCTATACCCCATGATGATTTCGAATGGAGTGTGAAGTCGGTCAGAATGTCTCCTGTTGTTATGGGTGAACTCCAGAATTGACAGATGTTGCGACCAGTCTTGTGGAAACCCAATACAGTAGATTGACAGCCATGTTTCGATCTCTTGATTGAAGCGTTCTGTGGTTCCATCGCTTTGGGGATGGAAGGCTGTCGTCAGAGAGATGTCGATTTCAAGGATTCTCAGCACTTCTTTGAACAGAGAAGCTGCAAATTGCGGTCCTCGATCGGAGATAATTTTGTCTGGTAGTCCATATCTTCGAAACAGGTTGTCGATCAAGAGTTGAGCTGTCTGTTCTGCCGTGATCGTCTTGTTGCATGGAATCAAAATTACCCCCTTCGAAAGGCCGTGGTCCACCACGGATAGAATAGAGTCGAATCCATTTGATTCTGGTAGATCGGTAAGAAAATCGATGGAGACTTGCGCAAATGGTCGGTTCGATGTAGGGGGAGGGATAGGCATCAGTGATGGCTTCGATGGGTGGCGGTTGATCTTGAACTGTTGACATTCTGCGCATCCTTTGATGTAGTCCTTGATGAAGGATCGCATCCCATGCCAATAATAGTGCTCTGATACCGCGTTGAAAGTTGCAAGTTCTCCAGGATGTCCTGCTGTGATGGCATCATGATATCGTTTGACGATGGCTCTCCGCAGTTCTATGTCTTGAGGTACGTAATTCTTGCCTTTGTAGAACAGCAGCCGGTTGTTGTCGTGTTCTTCGAGTGTCCAGTCTTCTAGTGGTTTCCTCATCGCCTGTGGTCCTTTTCCTAAGATTTCCTTTAACGCATCTGCCGCTTCATTATCGAGTTCTTGTGTTCTTGAGATCCAACTTTGAAGCGCAGTGTCGATCAGATTGATGTAGGAATCCTGATGATTGATGGCGTTGATGAAGAGCTCTTTTGGTAACATGGTGACTTCTTCGGGTTCTTCTTCGTCTGGGCAAAGATCTGGTCGTCTTGAAAGCGCATCGGATTGGACCATCTTGTTGCCGGGTACATGAACGAGTTTGATGTCATATTCTGCAAGTTCTAGTTGCCATCTTGCTTGTCGAGGTTTGATCTTCTGCGGTGATCGCCAATATGTTAGGTTCAAGTGGTCGGAGTAAATTGTCGTCGTGTGGGGCGATCCTTGGATGTAATGTCTCCATTCTCGCAGAGCTCTGATTATTGCCAATAGTTCTCTGTCATAGATCTCGTAGTTTCGTTCGGCAGGGGAGAATGACTTTGACAGATATGCCACTGGGTGTCTTGATCCATTGGCGTCCAGTTGAGTTAGAACCGCACCTGAAGCATATTTCGATGCATCGGCTTCGATTTGGAATGGCCTGGTGTGATCTGGCATCATTAGGACAGGTTCTTCACTGAATCGTTTCTTCAGCATCTCAAAGGCCTTGTCGCATTCTTCATTCCATTGGAATTGGTGTCCCTTCTGAAGGAGTGCATTGAGTGGTCTGGCGAGGTCGGAGTAGCTTCTGATGAACTTTCGATAGAAATTTCCGAATCCTAAGAAGGATCGTACTTGTTTCATTGTCCTAGGTGCTGGCCAGTCCAATATTCCTTTGACTTTAGTCGGGTCCATGGAGATCTTGTTATGTTCGATGATGAAACCAAGATAGGCAATCTTCTCTTGGGCAAATTCGCATTTCTCCGGTTTCACATATAGATCGTTGTCTTTGAGAATTTGTAGGACTTCTTTGGTGTGGTGTTCGAGCTTTTTCTTGTCGTCTGAGAAGATCAGGATGTCGTCCATATAGATGACCACGTATCCTCCTTCAACTTGTTTGATGAATATGGTATCCATCATCGTTTGGAATGTTGCTGGAGAATTGGTAAGTCCAAAGAACATGACCAGAGGTTCGAATAGTCCATATTTCGTCTTGAAGGCAGCTTTCCATTCATCTCCTGGTCGAATTCGGATGTTGTTGTAGCCCTTCAGAACGTCCAACTTTGGTGAAGTATCTTGCTCCTTTCAGTTTGTCCATGAGATCTGTCACGAGGGGAAGTGGATAGGCGTTTTTGACTGTCCAATCGTTGAGATAGACATAATCTTGACATGGTCGCTTGCCACTATCCTTCTTCGCAACAAAGAAGAATCCTGATGCTTGAGGCGATTCTGATGGTCGGATGTATCCTTTGGTCAAGTTTTCCTTTACAAAAGTCTCGACTTGAGCATCTTCTTCCGGTGTGAGGGGATAAACTTTCGATGATCGGGGAATGAAGCCGTCTTTCAAATCGATTTTGTGATCCCAAATTCTGTGGTCTGGAAGTCTGCTAGCCTTCTTTTCATCGAAGACTGATAGATATTCGTGGTATTCTGGTGGCACATGTTCCGCGATGTTTTCGACCTTCTTTTGTTCGTTGTATTTCTGTTCGAATGCCTGGGAGTGACTCATTGTCGATTCGATCCAGATCTCTTCGGTTTCATCGCATGTTTCTCCGATGATGTAGGATATGATCAGGTCGTCTGAATAGTCTTCTATTTGTTCCATGAGGAGGAGAGAGTTCAAGGGCAGGGGGTTCGTTGCTGAGAAATATTCCTCTCCTTCGTCTTCCATTGTTACAGGGGGAAGGGGAGAAGATCTCCAAGTGAGGGTCTTCTTCTTCCAATCGATGTCGGGGTTCTCGTACTCGAGCCATGGCAGCCCAAGTATAATCTTCTGTCTTCCTAATCCGGTGATATAGAAAGTCGTTCGTCTGGTTTGTCCGTTGATAGTGAGGTCGAGTATCGTTTTGTATTTGATCGTTCCAGCTTTGTTCGGCGTCCCATCGACATTGTTGACCTCCAGCTCTCTCTCTAGGAGATGCAGGGGCAGATTGTTGTCTTTGGCATATGTTGTATCGATGAAGATGCCTCCAGCTCCGCAGTCGATCATTCCTTCATCGTCGACGGTTACTGATCCATTTTGCGTTTCACCCGAAAGTTTCATAGGGATAAATATGGCTTTATTTTTCTTTCGGGCTACTAAGGCAGAATGAATAGTTAAATAGGGAGAGACTGACGTCGGTGCAGTTCTCCTGATCAAAAACCCGCTTCGGCACACTCTTTCTCAATCTCGTTGCGTTCCTCCTCATTGTAATCTGCAACCAACGCTCTGATGTGTTGGGCAACTTCGCTGGGCGTCTTCTTCACGTTGACGTTGGTGTTCTGGTATCGTTGAGAAGATCCTTGGTTCGTATTGTTCCTCTGCTTCTTGGGGCAGTTCCTGATGATGTGACCATGTTGTCCGCAGTGGTAGCACAGCCCTTGACGTTTGTACTGTTCTGCTTGCTGCGTAGTGAGGGCACCAATTTCAATGGGGTTCGAGGATGATCCAGAAGGATGGTAGACTGGGCTGGTGAAGCGCCTCCTCTGGTAGTTGTTAGATCCTCCATTCTTGGAATATTTCCCCGGGTTGATGATGGACATGAGCTGCGTCGCATGACGATAGTTCTTGTCAAAGATTGCAGCTTTTGCTTGGAGTCCCTTGAGATCGGTGGGAGGATTATCCATTGTCAGGATCTTGAGGAGCAACGGTTGGTTGATAGATCGCTTGTACGTTTCCATCAGCATTGTCTTCTCTTCTTCTGGTTTGACTTTAGCTTGTCCAACGAGTAGATTGAATTCGATGTTGTGTTTCTCGATGGGGTTGGTTCGTTGTTTGAGAAGGCTGAGTCGATTGAGGGCGTCTTGGACTACATCTTCTTGGGAAAAGGCCGTTTTGAACTCTACAACCCATTTCTTCCACTCGGGGACTACTACTTCGTAGGTTTCTTTGTTCATCTTGTCTTCAAGGTATTGTTCCTTCCATATTAATGCATCTCCTCCTTTGAGATAGGAGAGAGCCGCCAGGGTCTTCATCGTGTCATCGGTGAACTTCTTTGGGTGTCCTTGGAAGTACAGAGCACATTCCTTGATAAATGCGTCGACTTTGGTTCTGTCTCCATCAAAGGGAGTGGGGGGAGCGACTCCTTTTCCATTGTCTTGGGTGGCCTCTGGGACGCGGTCGTCTGATGTTTCTGCTTTGGCTGGCATGTCTTCTTTTCTGGTGATTGGTTGTTGTTTATCTTTTGATCCTTCTTCTTGTATTTCAGGTGTGCCGGCTCGTGTGGCAGGGCGAGTATTTCCTCTTGATCTTGATGGTTCTTCGTATTGTCCTGCAAGCGGTGTCTTGGTGTCTTTGATATTTCTTCGGGTTCCTTGCATAAACTGATCTTCTTCGGCTATTGATGTACTGGCTTCTTGTTGAGGCTGTCTTGGTAATTCTTCTTCGTCAGATTCTTCTTCTTCGTCGTCGTCGTCGTCTTCGTCTTCGTCGTCTGTTTCTTCTTCTTCTTCAGATGATGATTTGTCTGGTGCTGGTTCTTCTGGGTTCTGTGCTTCGTCGAGTAGGTTTTCTACTTCGTCCCGGTCGTCGGGGTTACTGCTTTCTGAAGAAATCTTGGTTCAGGTGTCTTGTCGTCGTATTCTGCCAGGGCGATACTGGCAGAGTAGTTGATGAAGCTAGTTCTTCTGTTACGGTTCAAGTACGCGAGCTCATAAGAGTTGACGCGAGGGCCGTAGTTCCGTGTCGGAGTTCGGAGATCAAGCGGATATCGCAACTAACTAGGATGCCTTGAAGCAGACTAGAGAGTTGGAGCGAAGTTCGAGGAGAGAAGGAATAGGCAAATCAGGTAGATTCGACGAGAACTAGCTAAAGAATAACAAAGAGTAGCTAGAGGTTTATATAGGTATAGTCGTCGAGTATAAATAATAGTATGAGTCGATATGAGTCGGTATGAGTCGGTACAAGTCAGTATGAGTCGATAAGAAAGAAGCAGTCCGCAGTGCGCAGCACATCCAGTGACCGTAGAGAAGAGATAGAAATGTAAAGAAGTGTTGGTAACGATGAAAGTGAAAGATGGCGGCATAAGAAGGTGTTACCAACAAAAGTAGGAGTCAAGGGACGATAAGGGGGATCAAAAGAGTGTAGCGAGGTCGAATGAGAGTCTGAATAGATACGATATCAGGGACTGAAGGATGTGAGGGAAGAGGGTGGCCGTTGGAGTAGTGGAAAAAGATAGGGGCGTGATAGACGGTCATAACACCTGGTGTGCGTTCAGGTTCACAATCCTGTCCCAGGTTTGTAGATAGACGCCCTCGATCCTGGAAGGAAGGTCTTTCAGTTTCTGCATCACTTCGTGGGTGTTCATGCACTCGCGTAGGGCATCCATCTGGAGAGATGCATGAAGGAACCTAGAAGGGCTTGTTCAACTCTTTACGACGGTATGCAGGTTAAGCCTTCTTACATGCCGCCACAGTTCTGCTTGATGCTTGAAATAATCTCCTCCCTCAACGACGGGCCTGCCTGCTCCAGCAGAAGCTCCAGATCCGCACTTTCATTGATCACTTTCGCAATATGAAGATCGAGGTCGGTGTCCTGGGCGGCAATGGTAAAGTTTTGAGCATCGGGAAACTTTACTTCCACATTTCGGAGAGGACGGGATGTGATGAAGATCTTGACATTTAGCAAGGTGAGCGCTCTCAAAATCGCAAGCTGTAGCTTGGGAGGGGCCTCATCCAGAGCATCGAGGATGTAGAATGTGCATAGCATGGTGTCTTTCAGCTGACGGAGGAGGGAAAGTAGCTGTTCTTCGGGTGGCTCTGTCCTTTCTTGGAGATGGTGTGCGTAGGCTTGTTCAACGAGGGCACGGCATCCAGGGTGTCGTTCAAGTGTTTGCATCACGAGAACCTCGAGGACAGCGCGAACCGTCATTTCTGAGTGGTCACTGCAGCGAAAATAGATGTAGCAGATACTGATCTTAGTATCTGGTCCTGGGTACAGGGCTTCGAGGTGCTTGATGACGATCGATCTGGCACCAAGATTTAGTGAGAGTTGCAGAAACTCAGGGGGTGACTTACGCAAGAAGGGTCTTGCCAGCGCCAGCTAGATTGAGAAATTAGAGAGGGGACCAAGGTGCATTTCAGCGAGACTTACGAATTCCCGAGCCCCAAAGGATCTTGATATCGCCGTTGGGCTCTAGCCAAAGGCTAAAATTGTCTCCTTTCACTAGCCACATCCCAGTTCCTGGAGTGGCCTTGCTTATCATATCGAGGTATATTTTTCGGAAGTTGGGTATCGAGTGCAAGATCCCCCATATATCTCGTGGGCGTTCGTGGTGATAGTGAACGTTGTGGCTGTAAATCACATCGCGGCCAGCAACGCTGAGAGTAGAGCCCTCAATTCGCAGATTATGGGCGTTGTGGAACATTGCGACGGTCCCGGTGACCTTGCGCCATGTCCAGCTGCTGCAGGCAAATCAGATTCGCGGTCGGTGATGAGGCCGAGATAAGCACCTACCTCCCAAACTCTGCCTTCTTGTGCCCACGGCATAAGACTCTGGGATGACCTGTCATGTGGGTTAAGGGATAGCACATATGAACATTACAGCGGATATACTGACATTGGACGTGAGACGTTGTGACATCAATCAGCACTGGCAAGGACTGCAGCAAGGTGGAGGGGTGAAAGAAAGAGGGGCAAGAGCGGTCCCTGCTGATGGCCACAATGGTGGTCATGCGGCGAGCCTCAATCAACAGATAAGCGCCCATATATCGAAACCAACAAACCGGATACCAGGTCGGCTCCTTGACGAATTAAATTGAATCGAGATAGCAAGGTATTTCCTGGTCCCATTGTGCTTACTGGCAAACTGTTTCGACGGAAATGTTAGATTAGACCGAGAACATACACTAGGGTAAAATATCATACCATCCCCCCGCTTCTACTGAAAGTGCGAGCTACTATAACTTCCCTTTCTCCCCCCTCTTCGCGTTCGTCAGATTGGCATCCATATCCCGGAAATCACCATCATTTTTTAATATTGAATCTTGGTTCTAGTTGAAGCTTTGACGACGTAGCAGACGTGCTCAGATAGGTTCGTGAATGAAGGAATTTACCTCGAACGGCCTGACACAGCCGATGCTGAATGTTATTTTCCAGCACCGAGTACCACCTTCAATCCTGAATATCTGGACAAAGGGAAAGTCAAGAAGAAAGGTTGAAGAAAGGTTGAAAAAGTTGAGTTAGGGGCTAACCCCAGTGAAAACGGTGTTCGCTGTTCGTGCAAATTTGGACGATTTCGCGGGTATTCGTTCCAAGATGGAGGATTTCGCTGAATTCGCCGGAAATGGCCGGTAAAACAAGGACATCAGATGTCTGTATGACTTGCAAGTCCAGTGAATCTGATTGTGTAAGCTAAACAAACGGTTGAACGAAGATGTCGACCATTATTTTAGCCAATTATGCCTGATTTACGTCCAATTAAGAAGTGTGGGAACGATTTGAACCAAGTGTGGTCAACAAGGACTTTGCCATCGTCCTTCCTTCTTCCTCTACCACCACATCTATCCCTTGCATACAGACACACATTCATCTACGCTGCCTCATACAAAGTCATAGTGAGTTAAGTTTTCTCTTGCGCGCCCGAAATCAACCCCGCCCTTCCCTCAACCGGTTTATCCATCGATATCTGGCATCGGAGTGTCGGGGCAGGGCAGAAGTTGTGTACGTGGTATAGAGTGTGAAGACATCGAGAAAGATTGCGCTATACCACTAACAACGCTTTTCCCTCAAGGCGGGCTTCTCAATATGTACGCAACCTCTCGTGATGCTACGCTGGCCCCTACTGACCATCGCCCAGGGCTTGTCTCTCACACATTCACTTCTCTTCCCTACCCATAGGTGGATTGCTGTATGAGGCGCATGCAGCGTTCTGGGGTGGTGTCCGGGCCTGCGGGGATCGCTCATTCATCAAGACTGACCGTGGTATGTGACCCTATCCTCGACAGGCCGTTCGTCGCTGATTGCAAATTGTATAGACATCTGTAAAGCATAGATTATTACCTCCCTTGTACCCTCATAGGCCTCATATTGCTTAGATAGAGCGTGTACCGTAATTGCATATTGAATATATATTGGTTTCAGAATTTGAATGGTCGCGACCGAATTCCAGCGAATCTAGTCATTGAATCTGCTGTTATTTGCGAATGGTATCCCAATCTGACCCAAACTCGCCTGAGCCTGGCGTCATTCGGCGAATTCTGCACTACTCCTGGTGGTTGGCTGTCTCTAATGAAGTCAGAATTCGCTCTTATCCGCCGAATCCAGCTCAATCTTGAGGGTAATTCGTGAAAATCGCCAGTTTTCGTCAGATTCAACGTTTTCGCCCGGTTTCGTTTGTTTTTCGCCGACCACCGCCATCAGGCATTCTCACTGGGTAACATCCGGCCCATTGCTCCGCATCAGCTTGTCAACGCCATCATCACAGCTATCCACTGACCATGACTTTGCAGAGCTCACTTATCACACTTTTGGCTCGCATAGCTCTGAAAACAGTGGCCTCAATGTATGAACACAGCTTGCAGTACAGCTGATGGAGATGGGACCTTTCGCCAAGATACATCCTTAGGAATATCGGCAGCACGAACGCAGAGGAACCGTGAGGTACCAACGACCTTGGATGGCGCTCTAGAGTCCCTGCGGCAAGGACCGCGTCTGTACACATCCTCTGTTGGCCCAGTCATATGGATATTGGGAACAGCACCCCAATATGTTTGCAGCGGATTGGAGAGCACCAATCCTTGACAGGGGCCTCTAGGTCTAGCCGATGCGGTGTTCATGACAGCTCAGGCCAATTCTATTGCTCTGAGCAATTGAAACGTTGGAGTTGCCTGCGACGTGGATCGATGCACTGTCCTTGGTGAGCCCTGGCGCACTCTTTACTATCATTTTTGCAACCGGACTGATGCTACCGGCCGCTAGAGCGTCATACTAAACCCTACGCAACATCATGTACCCCTTCAGTTGTCCATCAGCGACGCCCACCTCTCCCTGCTCTACCCAAGAATCCACCTCGTCACACCAGCTTACTTCCTGTCATACAGCTTCCCCTATTGCCGTCTTCGCTTCAGGCCAGGCTGCGATACCTTTTCGTATACACCATCACCCTTTCGTACTGTCTACGGCCCACATGGAATCCAACTCCTTTTCCCCCCTTGCCCTTCTCCCCAGCCTCGGGCATCCCGTCCTTCGGGCTCTACATCTCGGATATACTCCATCCAAATGTACAACGGGCACTCGAGGGACCGCGCAAGGCTCATATGCGTCTTCTACAAGAGGAGAGGATCTGTGAGATGCTCTGGAACGTGTTGAAGCACATCTAAATGGAACAGTCGCGCATTGTGTTATGGAGTACGTTCTTTCCCATCTCTCGGTTTGGGACAGAGAAAGGCAGCTAACATGATTCATAAAAATAGAAATCTGTAAATCACGGACCCCTACCTTCTCTGAAACGCGCCCTGTCTCATTCGGTCCTCCCTCCTCTTCTTGTGCCTTTCATCCAAGCCTCGTCACAAATGACCATGACCTCTTCTGCCAGAACGAGATATCTCTATCAGCTCAAACCCGGAAGACCTGCATTGTCGAGGGAACACTTCTAGCTACCCCACCCACAAACCCCCACCCATCTCCTCAGGCGATCCTCGCAACAATGAGAGGATCACATAGCAAAAGCAAGGGAAGGGCCGTTCTGTTCAAACAGGTCGCCACCAAGGCGGATGGTGGGCATAGCGGGGATGAGGATTCAGAAGAGCTGGGTAGCGAGGTCAAAGATGGGAGTTACAGTATGAAACACGCTACGAAACAGAATGGGCATCATGGCTGCCCCAAAGCGAAGAGCCAAATGCTAACACGCCCGTGGTTATGCCTCTCTTTGCTTTCAACCGGTCTACAACAATGGCTGATTGAGGACCAAAGAGGCACTCGTAGGGTATCTGCTTGAAGGTGTTAGTGATCCAGAGCAAGGGGTGGAGAAGGCGAGACCTACGCCAATGGCGAATCCGTCAGAGGGAAAGTGCCCGTGTCGGGTACATAGCAGTACGAGAAACGTTGACGCCACAAAAGTGCAGCTGTGGACGAGGAGTAATTATGGGCTTGAAGTATCTGAGGTCGAATGGGCGTCCGACTGCAGGGCCTTGAATGAATACGAGAGCATACTCTGAAATCTTTTGGTTCAGCTCATTCAGGTCGTGGTTAAAATAGCAAGAGGCTGACTTGATTCGCGTCTCTCCAAGCGCTTTACGCGTTACGTCCAAGTAGCAGCACGAGCTGTCGCGGATACGTTGGTAAATCTGTTCATTGGCTCGTATGTTTGCCGTGGGTTCGGTTTGAAGAATCATTTCTCGAGGATCTATTACAGGACGCGCTTGGTGAGTTTGGCGCAGCTTCGTAGACGAAAGAACTTGCCTCACAGGAGTAGAAGTAGTTGAGAATTCACAGTAGCTGTTAGCGTCGAATGACTTGTTCAGCATTGGCTATCTAGATGAAGGGGAAGGAGAAGGATGGCTCGTGTCGAAGAGGTCGAACCCATTTCCCAGGTTAGGGGCTACCAGCCGGTCCGGTCCTCCTCCGTCCTGCCAAAGCCATCATCATGGTTATCCCACTGACCACGACCTCCAGGAGCTCATCTCTCGCTTTTTGGTTTCTTCTACCTCAGGAAACAGTGCCGTCGATACGTGGATGCTACTTGGAGCACAGCTGAAGAAGATGAGGTCTTCCGTCAAGCCGCATCCTCGGAAGCATCGATAGCGCGAATACAGAACAGTGCATCCTTGAGGTGCCAACGACCCGGGATGGCAGGCTCTTCTCGACGGGTATACCGCTCCTCCGAAGGCTGCCAAACTTTGCTGGTACGGTTCTATCTCACTGCTGGCCAGTTGTACGCTTGTAAGTTTGTTTTGCACCCCTCATACGTTCATCCGCTAACGCCTTGAACTGCTCGTCAGTACTTGGCTGGTACATCTAGTGGCCTAGTAAATGCGGCATTTACAAGAACCTGCGCAAATAAGTCTAGGCCGAGAAGCTGGCATGTCCTTCATGAGGAAGATTGCAAAACACACTGAGACCTGAGTAGTTGCCCGCCTATTCGAACCCTTCATTCACCAAAACTGACCTGACCAACTCCTACAGTCTCACACATGGCGGCTTCGTTGCTATGCAGCTCTAAATACTCTGTTGCTACTCCAACGGCCCGTGCCTTCATCGCCACACTTGTCCTTCCGCCACCCAAGGACGACACATAAGCGCGAATTCCAATCTATTCCCGTCTTCGCACCAAAACTGTGATACCATCCTTACCCATCCGCACTGTCTAGGGCTCACTTGGAACGAAGCTGCCCTTCCACCATTCCCCTTTGCCTTCGCCCCAGTCTGTGTCCGTGGGATCGACATCTTGGACATGTTCCATCCAGATGTACCATAGACCACGCGAGACTCATCCACGTCTCCTCGAATGCTGCACTGGGGGCGAAGGCTGTCTAATAGACAAACGGAAATTTGAATTCGCATTGCGCCACATAGTAAGTTCTTCCCTACCTCTCGTTCGGGGAAAGAGGAAGAGAGCTGACATGATCCATAGTGGCCAACTCCTAGACCGTGCAGAAGTTACAATTCCCCGACTACCTTCCCTCCCTCGACAACTTCCTGTCTCATTCAATCCTTCCGCCTCGTCTTCAGCCTTTGCCACCGTCTCTCGTCGCATGAACCGCCGCCTCTTGAAACAAGACCTTTTGGCCAGGCTCACACCAAATCGTTCCATCGAGGCAGAAGATCCACACTCCCCCACCTACGTTCCTCCGCTCAGTTCCTTGCACGACTGTCATACAGACTAGAGAAGCACACGAGGGCGTTGAGCAGAGGGTTGGTCTGTTTACACTCGAGAAACGGGTCTTCGTCAACGCGGATGGGAGGCATGGCAGAGACGAGGAGAGGAAGAGAAAGCTATGGCATACTGCTAAACACCCATCCTGGCCGACGCACTCGACACCTGCCATAGGCCATCCAACCACCACCAAATCAAACAGTTGGTCATCTCCACCCGAAATCGACGCAGTATCAGGCGGGAGGGTCGTTGTCGGGGTCTTGGAGCACAAGGGTTGTGGGCTGTCTTCCTTCTTGCCCTCTACACCATCCGCCCTTGACTTCTGGGATCTGTGGATGAGGAGCGGGGGTGAAGGCAGATAGTCTGAGGGCTGCTTGCTGTATGGTCGTGGATACACAGACTTTGCGCCTTCCGCTGAACGAACACTGTCAACGACGAAGAGTTGCTAGTCCTGCCTATACAGACGGTGCGCTCGGAACACGATCAGATTGCGCAGAGGTGCGGGTTACATCAGCAACTTGACAAATCAGTTTCCGGCTTTCTGGGACTTTCCGGCCCTTTTCAGGCCTTTCCCGGCTTTCCGGCATACCCAAATTGGCCCTGCCGAAAAAGATAACTTCCGGCTTTCCTAGCTTTCCGGCTTTCCTCCGCTTTCCAGGAGCTTTCCACGCCTTTTCGGCGCTGGAAAGTTGCGGAAAGTTGCGGAAAGTAAATTGCCGAATTGCTGATGTAGAGAGGCGGGTCATACCATCCAGGTATCACACGGGCATGTTCACACTAAGAATATGTCGGATACACTGCCGGGAAGAGATGATCTTCGTGACCTGAAGATACATGTGAAGACTTTATGGAAGATGTAACATATTCACAGTAAATATTCACTCAGTCAATATATATCATATTCCCAACCTGAAGATGCTATCAAGATGTAAGATATTCATAGAATATTCACAATGTCTAGATGATGGATATTCATCAAATATTGACCAAGTGAATATACCGTGAAGATGTTACATTTTCGTAGCATATTGATTTTCTGGGGATGTAAGATATATAATTTCATATTGCTATGGTGAAGACTCTTGACCAAGATGTAAGGTCTTCCGTATCACAGGATCTTACATTTTCGTCACACATCTTCACCTGGCGAAGATCCAACATCTTGACGGAGTGAACAGCCATCGCGCCATCAGTGCGCCATCATTGCGCCGCCAGCGTCCCTGCTGGGACAGCGCTGACGACATTAATGATACCGGCATTGATTTCCGAATGAGAGGTAAGGAGTTCGGATCAGCGCCTTCCATCAGTATCAATTCCCCAGCGTCTACATGTCAATTCGAGTCTATTGAATACATCAGCTACGGTCCAGTGAGATTGCAAGTCACTCCCAGGGAAATTGGATTTCGACAATGTGGAAATGTGTGTGAAAATGTTACCCAAAATGTTACCTGTTCTCAAAGGATTTCCGCCTCACCAAAACGTAACATGTTCACAACATTGAAATTCTATGGAAATGTAACATTTGGGTAGGATTTCGACGTGAAGGAAAGGTAACAATTAGAATAGAATTTCGATCTGTACGAAATCCATTGCGGAAATGTAACCTTTTGTTCATCTCAAAAGGAAACATTTTGACAAAACATTTCGTCACCAAATTTTGACAATGTCAAAATGAATCATTATTACCATAAAAAGAAATAATATGTAAAATTTCCGTAGTTTTCAAAATGTTTTGTCGAAATGTTTCCTTTTGAGATGAACAAAAGGTTACATTTCCGCAATGGATTTCGTACAGATCGAAATTCTATTCTAATTGTTACCTTTCCTTCACGTCGAAATCCTACCCAAATGTTACATTTCCATAGAATTTCAACGTTGTGAACATGTTACATTTTGGTGAGGCGGAAATCCTTTGAGAACAGGTAACATTTTGGGTAACATTTTCACATGCATTTCCACATTGTCGAAATCCAATGTCCCCAGGAGTGAGTGTGGCTTCCTGGCCCTCCCAGTCCATATCCAAACTGGCATAGTGGGTGTAGATCTGGTCGGGGGATATAATCTCGAGAATGTTCAGTTCCCTCGCATGCAAACTCAGATGCATATACGGATACTTGGCGAACAGATCACAGTTCACTTGCAATGGCTTGAGGCGACGAATTCCAAGGAAGGTTTTCACAATCCCTGCATCTTCGGCCAAGAGGATGTAGTCGATGAGTGCTGGGGTGGATTCAAGTGTACCGCACTTTTTCAATATAACCTGACTGTTGCCTTGATGTTTCAATTGAAGGGTGTAGTTGATCCCATTGAGTACAAAATGTGAGCATAAGAGCCCTCAGGTCACATGAATGCCTGCCATCTGGAGAGCAGACTCGAGATCTTTTGGAATTGTTTTGGTGTTCCCATCCCACTTGTGCGAGAGTTCAAGATCTGCCGTGGGATTACTGTCTTCCAACGTGCGAAGGAGACCCCTCGAATCTGTTTCGGAGCGAGAATAGGCGAGCAGCCTCTGAAAGCAGGTATCTGCGTTCTTGAGAGCTGGTGGACAAGTTGACTTCTGCAGAAAGCTTCGCAAGTTGGCGGCGCGAGTGTATGACTTGGCTATCGTCTCCTCATATTGACCTAGAGAAGGCCCTCAGTGTGTATCAAGGAAAGGTATAGTGAAAGACCTACTTTGTATATGGTTGGTTGGAATGCACTGCAGCACACCAATCATCCATTCAAATGGAAAAAACCCACCACCCACGGACGGGGCCATACATTCTGAGGTACTCAGCAATGTGGAATGCCATATGGTGATTGGGGCAAAAGGCATATTCGGGATAAAGTTCCTTGATACCGTCGATGTACGCTTGCATATGCTGTAGATAGATGTCGGCATGTGCCAAAGAGGTTGTATCTGAAGTCGCCATGCTAATCGCTGAAAGAAGAGACATGGTGACTTCGAGGGTCCGACGTTGACGCTGAGATTGCGGATCGTTGGTCGTTTCCACCCCCCAAAGTCGAATGAGCGAAGCTGGCATATACACCATACCAAGGCTGCGCCACTGTGCTGCTTTGAGCTTGCCATGGCTTGAATCACCAATGTTCTTTGGTATTGATTGGATCCAGCTGGGAATCTTCATGGCCTCGATGTCTGCTCTGAGGTCTTTGAGTACGTCGCCCGACAGTACGGCGGGGGGGACCTCCTTTTGTATTGCACGCCAGTTGATCAGAGCCTCGGCGATGTCGATCTTCCTGACCTTCCGTCTAGCCAGTGCTTCAGAATACACGCCAATAGACCTGGCCACAAATGCAAGCGCCCGAGTTGACTTCCGCTCGAAACGTTTGATTACAGCTTGCCAATCTTCTTCAATATCATCAGACAGAGGTCCTTCGAGTTGGCTGTGGAGATAACTGACGGATTTTTGGTCTTGAGGGGGAAAGGTTTGCCATTCTTGGGTCAGATCGATATGTACGAGTTGCGTGGTATGCTTCTTCTGGCCCAATCCGAGGATTCCAGTGCAGTGCTCGTGGACAAGACCGAGGAAAAGGTTGTGCATGGCATCAACCACAACGAAACGGGATGGGTTGAAGTAAGGCAATCGAAGGAGCTCTGAGCACCTCACACCGCATTTGTTAAAGGCTTCTTTCTGGCTGGTGTCGTCAGGTGCAGCAGCATACTTTCTGGCCACTTCACGACAGTCATCGTTGGTATGTCGGCGCCACCGATAAAAGGGTGTGTTGACATAACCCTCTTTGTCTTTGCAGCAATGACAAATGGCGCAGAAGAATTTATGAGAGAAGGCGGCGAACCCTGCAACCTTCCGTGCACCAGGGAGGTCACATACAACTGGAACCAGGGCACATCGCACTGATCGTCCCTTTGGGTGAGCATGCGTGCGACTAAAGCGAACGGGGGTATCCCAAAAGTCAAGTAAATCCGTCACAAGGGGTGCAAGGTAGTGATTGATGCAGTCCAACGGTGGTTCTTTCGGTCCAGGGACGACTCCCACAAGGAACATGTTCTCGGGTTTGTAACGAAGGTCAGGGGGTAGATTGAGGCAGACCAAGGCGATCATGCCAGTCGAGGCTTTCTTGCCGGCTTGCTTGTTACCCAAAGGGTTAAAGAAATCGCAACAGAGGCTGAAGATGTAGCGTCCTTCCTCCCCTCCATAGGAGAAATGCTGACTGTCTGGCCCCTGGAACTCTTTCAACACAGAGCCATCGAACACATCTCTAAGCTCATCTGCCTCCATGGTGCTCCATGAGGCATCGAGCTTCTCCTCAATCCCTGGTCTTGACAAGAGACGGGAAAGCCAGTCCTTGAAGTCGAAGTGCACATACGTCTTGATGGGAACTAAGACTTCTTTTCCGTTGATGATTTTATTTCGAATGAGATATTCGTGACAGGGAGAACTGAATGCTCGACGGGTACAACGACGAGGATAGCTAGCGATTGGAGATCCATCAGCAAATTTGGGAGCGTAGGTTGCATGGCAGGTAGGGTTGGGGCAGACTGCATAGATGGTGTGACGGCTGTCGAGGTCGAAATGTTTGAATATTGAATCCGGATCGACTGGGATACCTGCCAGCAAGTTCTTGTCCTGTTGGCGAAGGCCACTGGTCGTGGTGAGTGCGAATTGAAGAACCAGGTGCATCCCTTCCAGTAAGAATCTTCCTGCCCGGTGAGGAAGGCGAAACAAAACCATGAGGGCAACAACAACGAAGAATAACACCTGCAAGGCAGGGTTGGTTGATTCAAGGTGGTGTGCAAAGTGGTGGGCTGAAGAGGTCATTAATGCGTGAAGGAGGCTGATGGCAAGAATTCGCTTACCAGAGTCGTATACCCTGTCGTTATTACACAGAGGGGGTTCCTGTTGGATTTGGTCATGTTAGCCCTGGTGGCTGGCATGCAGGTACACCTAACAAGTACAAATACATGTTGAATTATCGTTACCCTGGTTCAATATACCTCGCTGTTGTACCCTGTACTTCTGTTGTGGCCACTCTTGTGTCTGTGTCTGTGCCCCTTATTCTGTCGCCTCTCAACCCTTCCTTGCTTGCCTTTTCAACAGGTTATGAGCCCCGTGCCCACAACCTCACCCATTTTACAGAAAATCCTTATCTGATCGTTATCAATCAACCCCAGATCACCTCAAATGTCTTCCAGCATGACTTCTGTGTCCAACTTGCTCAAGGAGGTTGAGAAGTTGAAGAAAGGAGGATGGTATGAGTGTCGTGAACACGGTCAGCCCCTAGCCCCTATTACACACCCCTATTTTCGCTCGCGTCCCACCTTTTGATCTCCCATCACTCTTTCCGCATCAGCCCCTATCTTTTCATTTATCCGTCTTGGCATGGACACTTTCTATGGCGCACTGCCTCGTTTCTCCTTTCTCATTCTTCTGCACTACAGGCGCTGCCTTACGCGCTGCCTTTGATATTTCTATTCATTCGTTCACCTGACTCCTTTCTATTATATCACGCTTCTACGCGCTGCCTTACGCAGCTTCTATCAGCCTTGGTCAGCGCTCACTGTTCTTCGCGCAACCCTGCGCCATTCTTCACCATCGTTTCACTATCCTTCACCATTCTGACACCATCGTTTCACCATTCTTTGCCATACTCGCTTACTCGTACTTCAGACTCATCGCGGCTACGCTCATGTCTTGTAGAGTATATAAGCTAGGTAGTTCGCTCTGTATTTCCTCAGCTTGACCTCGTCAATACATCGCTTAACTCGCAACCCAACCGCTCTGCTCCAAGCCTTCCGCTCTGCTCAGTATTTGTGGCTATTCCCACTTATATTTGAGTTAGTCTCCTCCGCATCTTGTCTCGTCGTCGCTGACCGACTTCGAGTCTCATCCGCTCACCGATCAGACACCTTGTTGGTGTCCTCCGTCATCGCTTTGATATAGTGCCGCGTACTTCGCAACATTAGGTCAAGCTACCTCTCTGCACTGACAGTACCGCTTTCTGTCCCAGCACAAGTCAACCACTCTGGCCCATTACGCTACCCACCACCGCCAAAATTGAGTGTCTAGGACGACCTCACATCTTTGCTGAACACCGCGAGGATCCAGACGTCTTCTTCGACTGCCATTACATCCAAGAGGTCGGAGACGTATTTCCCTGCGAAGAATCACCCTGCGAACACCGCCGTACTGAACCCAACTACTCACAGTGGGCAGCACTCCGCAACTCCGACGACACCTTTGACTACAAACGCTGCACCGTATATCAGAAAGCCCGTTACCAGCAACGACGACCTCCGACACCACCAGAAGCTCAGCCTGAACCCATCCGTATCGACACCCCGCCACTCGATTATTACATCGAACCTCCAACTGGCTCCAACACTCCCGCATTCCAATACTCTATCCCAGCCTCACCCGTTGAACTCAATCCGCCAACCATCAGAGAAGAATCTGACGAAGAAGAATCTGACGAAGAAGAATCCAACGAAGACGAAGACGAAGACGAAGAAGAACCTCAAACCGTCCAAGAAATCACTGCACCAGAAAGCCCAATCCGTATCGATCCTCCAACCCCTACACAAATCCAACCCGCATTACCAGCAGAAGAAGACATGTCCATCTCAATCGATGCCCTCGCCCAACAGATCAGAGACAACAACGAAATCTTCAAAGCCAATAACGATGGGGTAACCAAACTCCTCAGCAAACTCGTCGATAAAGCCGCATCCACCAAATCAGGAGTCAAGGAACCTGAACCTTTCAAGGGCCAGATCAAGGACGCCCAACGGTTCATCCGCTACTTCACCAACTGGGCATCCAAGCAAGGAGCACCACTGAACCAAACCCTTGGTGGACGCGACGACAAACAATGGATCTCCTCCGCCCTCTCCTATATGCAAGGGGAAGCTAGTCACTGGGCAGCCCGCTACCTCCAACAAATCGCCGACCATGAAAATGCCGCCAACGAAACCGACAAAGCTACCAAACCCTATGCCTTTAATGGGGATTGGACGACCTTCATCTCCGAGTTCCAACGCCGCTTCCAGTCCGCCAATGACGCTGAAGCTGCTCGACGAGAGTTGAAAGCGCTCAACCAGGGCCGCTACTCTGCTGCGCATTACAACCGCGCCTTTCCTAGAGACTGCACCCCGCACCGGTCTCTCAGATACCGACCTCATGGCCAAGTACAAGGAGAAGCTCAACAAGGAAGATCAGGAATGGCTCGCCCTCTCCACCATCCTCAAGGAACCCGAGAACCTTGACGATATGTGCAACCGGGTTATCAAGAACGAATTCCACATGCGCCCCAACTCCCAGCGCCATCCCACTTCCATCAGCACTCCTACCGTTATCGAAGACCCCTGGGCCATGGACCTCAGCGCCAGCCGTGCTGGTCCCTCTGGACGCAGCTGTGACGATTTTGTCGCTGCCATGAGGGGCCGCTGCTTTGGCTGAACCACGGAGGTAATCGCTGCACCTACTGTCAGCGCATGGGACATTCGGAAAATGTTTGCCAGGACAAGTTCATGGGCCTCGCCAAGAATCGTGGCCTCAACCAGCGCCGCATCCGTGCCACCACCATCAACGACACCTTTGATGTCTGCGCCTCCTTCAACCCTGCTCCATCCTCTTCTGCCACCATCGCCGCTACTTCCCGTTGCTCCTCCTGCTCCAGCCTCTGTCTCGAACACCAACTTCTCCAACATTCAACGCTCTCAACAGACTCAACTCGAAATTCTCGCTCGCCTCGCCGAACTCAAGGAGGGTTTTTAAAGCGGGTGCCTGCTCGTGCCGAGGCGCATGCACCCCTACCTCCGTACGCAACTTCCGCCTATGATTCCATCTATTCCTGTAAACTTAGCACGACTTGCAAATTGAACCCTCTTTCTTCCCACTTTCGTGTTCAAGCAAGTCTCAGAGGCAGAAACCGCAGTACCAAGTCCCCGGCAATGGTCGACTGTGGCGCAACAGGATTATTCCTGGATGTGCCCTTTGTCGAAGAGAACAAAATCCGCACCTTTAAACTCCGTCACCCCATCGCACTCCTGAACATTGACAGCTCGCCCAATCAGGCAGGCCATATCACCCACTTTGCTCGTCTCCAACTCACTGTCGATGGCTACACGGAATGGACCGACTTCCTCATCACCGATCTTGGTGGGGAGGACATTATCCTTGGTCTCCCCTGGCTCCGCAAGCTCAACCCCACCATTGACTGGCGCAAAGGCACACTCACCATTCCCCGCTCCAAGATTTCCTCTGTCACCGTTGAAGAAATTCCAGACGAAGATGCCCATCCCATCTCTCGAGGTGCTCCCATGGGAGAAGCACTGGTAGAGCAGATTGACATTGACGATGACTCACCTCCCACTCCGGCTCCAATTCCTCTCAAAACGGCATCAACCTCAACACCCACTCCCCAACCAGCATCTACCTCCTCGTCTTCACCTCCAGATGTCCCAGACGAGCCGCCTCCACTGGTTGAACCTGAACCAGAGGACTACAGGCCTCCTCTTTGTCGCATTCACGCCAATCAAAGGACTCGATGAAAACTGGTACGCAAGGGGATGCTTGAGGACACGGGCGACCAACTATGGTGCGCCGCTGGCTTCACGTACTCCCAGCAAATCGCCGAACAAAGCCAGAAGGAGAAACCTCAGAAGACGTTCGAAGAATTGGTACCCCCCTGAGTACCGACAACATGCCTCCGTCTTTTCCGAGTCCGAATCCCACCGTCTACCGGAACACAAGCCCTGGGACCACGCCATTGACTTCATTCCCAGTGCTCCAGCTGCTGTCCGCACCAAAGTCTACCCCATGTCACAGAACGAGCAAGAGGAACTCAACCGCTTCCTGGACGAGAACCTTCAGAAAGGTTACATCCGACCATCGAAATCGCCCCTTGCCTCCCCCGTCTTCTTTGTCAAGAAAAAGGACGGTAAACTCCGCTTTGTTCAAGACTACCGCAAACTCAACGAATTCACCGTCAAGAACCGCTATCCACTTCCCCTCGTTTCCGACATCATTGGCCGCCTCAAAGGTGCCAAATACTTTTCCAAGTTTGACGTACGATGGGGCTACAACAATATCCGCATCAAGGAAGGGGATGAATGGAAGGCCGCCTTTGCTACCAACCAAGGCCTCTTTGAACCCCTTGTTATGTTCTTCGGTCTCACCAACTCGCCCGCCACCTTCCAAGCCCTCATGAACTCCATTTTCTCAGACCTCATCGCTGCCGGTAAAGTCGCGGTTTACCTCGACGACATCCTCATCTTCACCCTGACCCTCGAAGAGCATCGCAAGATCACTCACGAGGTGCTTCGACAACTCAAAGCTCACGACCTGTTCCTTCGCCCTGAAAAGTGCGAATTCGAACGACAGGAGATTGAATACCTGGGTCTAGTCATCAGGGAGGGAGAAGTTTCGATGGACCCAGCCAAGGTTGAAGCCGTTCGCAACTGGCCTATTCCCCGCAATCTCCGCGCTGTTTGAGGATTCCTAGGATTTGCCAACTTCTACCCGCCGTTTCATCAAAGATTTTTCCACCATTGCTCGTCCGCTCAATGATCTCACCAAGAAGAATGTGCCCTGGCAATGGGGTACGCCACATCAAAACACGTTTGATACCCTCCGCCATCATTTCATTTCCGCTCCGGTCCTCTCACTCTGGGATCCTAGTCGCCCAACTCGCATCGAAGTCGACGCCTCTGGCTTTGCCACAGGAGGTGCTCTACTTCAGAAGCACGACGATGGTCTCTGGCACCCCATCGCATTCCGCTCCTCCTCCATGCAGCCTGCAGAACGCAATTACGAGATTTACGACCGTGAAATGCTCGCCATCATCGACACTCTCAAGGACTGGCGCCACTTCCTCGAAGGTCTCCCTGAACCTTTTGAGATCATCACCGACCATGCCAACCTCGAATACTGGTGCACCGCACAAGATTTGAGCTGCCGACATGCAAGATGGGCTCTCTACCTTTCCCGTTTCCAATTCCGTCTCACCCACCGTCCCGGAAAAGCCAACACTCAAGCCGATCCCCTTTCCCGCCTCGATATTCATCAAGTCAGCAACGCTGAAGATAACAAGCAACAAATCGTCCTCAAACCTGAACTTTTCGCCAAACTCGCTGCCACCAGCATGCTCGTCAACCCTCTCGAAGAACACCTCAAGCAAGCCAGCAACCGTGAAGCTGAGGTCTTAGCCGGCCTTGCTGCTCTGCGCAACTCCGGACCTACTCGACTCGTCAACGGCCTACCAGAATGGGAAGAAGTCGACGGCTTGGTCTTCCACAAAGGCCGAGTCTATGTACCCAACAACAACGACCTTCGACGCGACGTCCTACAACAGTGCCATGATGATCCCACCTCTGGCCATCCCGGAAATCACGCCACCCTCAAACGAGTCGAACGACAGTACTGGTGGCCCAGCATGCGTGCCTTCGTCAAGAAGTACGTTGAAGGATGCGATACCTGTGGACGCAAGAAGCACATGCAACATCCTCACGCTCTCACTCGCCCCCTCGATGTACCTGCCAGCCCCTGGGAATCAGTCGGCGTCGACCTTATCACCCAGCTTCCCAAAGCTCATGGTTATGACACTATCATTGTCTTCACCGACCACTACAGCAAGCTCATCCACGCCCTCCCATGTCACTCCAACATCACCACAGAAGATGTCGCCAACATCTACTACCCGCGAAATCTTCCGACTACACGGCCTTCCTCTCCAGTTCATCAGCGACCGCGGACCTCAGTTTGCTTCAAAAGTCATGCGTGGATTGCTCAAACACCTCGGGATCAAGTCGAACCTCACCACGGCCTACCACCCTCAAGCCAACGGTCAGACTGAATGCGCCAACCAAGAAGTCGAGAAGTACCTCCGCATCTACACCAACCGACGCCAGGAAGACTAGGATGAACATATCCCTATGGCCAAATTCGTCATCAACTCCCGGGTCCACTCTGCCCACAATCGCTCTCCTTTTGAAGTCATTTACGGCTTCCTTCCTCACTTCAATATTCCCATTGGCAACCCCTCCAGTCTCTTACCCATCGACGACCGCCTCCAACGCCTCAAGGACGCCTGAGAAGACGTCGACGCTGCCTTACGACTGGAAAAAGGACACCAGAAGGAAGCATTCGAAGCAGGTAAACGTGCAGCTGATCACTTCAACATTGGCGACTACGTCTGGCTCGACTCTAGCGACATCAAGGTCAGGATCCCAGCTTGTAAACTAGGCGACATGCAGCTCGGACCCTACAAAGTCCTTGAGCGCATTGGTGAACTCGACTACAAACTCGATCTCCCTCGCAGCCTCTCCCGCCTTCATCCCGTCTTCCATGTTGACAAACTCTCTTGCTGGAAAGGCAACGATGTCAACGGCATTCTACCACCTCCTCCTGCACCTGTCGAGCTCGAAGGTGAGGTTGAGTACGAGGTCGAATCTATCCTCAACAGCCAAGTCGTCAACCAAGGACGAAAGAAGGTACTTCAATACTTCGTCAGCTGGGCCGGCTACAACGACTCGCATAATTCCTGGGAACCTGCCGACAACCTCAAAGGTTCAAGAGCCAAGATCAATGAGTTCCACCGCAAACATCCCAACGCCCCACGCAAGATCTGTTATGACCGTCTATCACGCCCCTATCTTTTTCCACTACTCCAACGGCCACCCTCTTCCCTCACATCTTCAGTCCCTGATATCGTATCTATTCAGACTCTCATTCGACCTCGCTACACTCTTTTGATCCCCCTTATCGTCCCTTGACTCCTACTTTTGTTGGTAACACCTTCTTATGCCGCCATCTTTCACTTTCATCGTTACCAACACTTCTTTACATTTCTATCTCTTCTCTACGGTCACTGGATGTGCTGCGCACTGCGGACTGCTTCTTTCTTATCGACTCATACTGACTTGTACCGACTCATACCGACTCATATCGACTCATACTATTATTTATACTCGACGACTATACCTATATAAACCTCTAGCTACTCTTTGTTATTCTTTAGCTAGTTCTCGTCGAATCTACCTGATTTGCCTATTCCTTCTCTCCTCGAACTTCGCTCCAACTCTCTAGTCTGCTTCGAAGCATCCTAGTTAGTTGCGATATCCGCTTGATCTCCGAACTCCGACACGGAACTACGGCCCTCGCGTCAACTCTTATGAGCTCGCGTACTTGAACCGTAACAGAAGAACTAGCTTCATCAACTACTCTGCCAGTATCGCCCTGGCAGAATACGACGACAAGACACCTGAACCAAGATTTCTTCAGAAAGCAGTAACCCCGACGACCGGGACGAAGTAGAAAACCTACTCGACAAAGCACAGAACCCAGAAGAACCAGCACCAGACAAATCATCATCTGAAGAAGAAGAAGAAACAGACGACGAAGACGAAGACGACGACGACGACGAAGAAGAAGAATCTGACGAAGAAGAATTACCAAGACAGCCTCAACAAGAAGCCAGTACATCAATAGCCGAAGAAGATCAGTTTATGCAAGGAACCCGAAGAAATATCAAAGACACCAAGACACCGCTTCGCAGGACAATACGAAGAACCATCAAGATCAAGAGGAAATACTCGCCCTGCCACACGAGCCGGCACACCTGAAATACAAGAAGAAGGATCAAAAGATAAACAACAACCAATCACCAGAAAAGAAGACATGCCAGCCAAAGCAGAAACATCAGACGACCGCGTCCCAGAGGCCACCCAAGACAATGGAAAAGGAGTCGCTCCCCCCACTCCCTTTGATGGAGACAGAACCAAAGTCGACGCATTTATCAAGGAATGTGCTCTGTACTTCCAAGGACACCCAAAGAAGTTCACCGATGACACGATGAAGACCCTGGCGGCTCTCTCCTATCTCAAAGGAGGAGATGCATTAATATGGAAGGAACAATACCTTGAAGACAAGATGAACAAAGAAACCTACGAAGTAGTAGTCCCCGAAGTGGAAGAAATGGGTTGTAGAGTTCAAAACGGCCTTTTCCCAAGAAGATGTAGTCCAAGACGCCCTCAATCGACTCAGCCTTCTCAAGCAACGAACCAACCCCATCGAGAAACACAACATCGAATTCAATCTACTCGTTGGACAAGCTAAAGTCAAACCAGAAGAAGAGAAGACAATGCTGATGGAAACGTACAAGCGATCTATCAACCAACCGTTGCTCCTCAAGATCCTGACAATGGATAATCCTCCCACCGATCTCAAGGGACTCCAAGCAAAAGCTGCAATCTTTGACAAGAACTATCGTCATGCGACGCAGCTCATGTCCATCATCAACCCGGGGAAATATTCCAAGAATGGAGGATCTAACAACTACCAGAGGAGGCGCTTCACCAGCCCAGTCTACCATCCTTCTGGATCATCCTCGAACCCCATTGAAATTGGTGCCCTCACTACGCAGCAAGCAGAACAGTACAAACGTCAAGGGCTGTGCTACCACTGCGGACAACATGGTCACATCATCAGGAACTGCCCCAAGAAGCAGAGGAACAATACGAACCAGGGATCTTCTCAACGATACCAGAACACCAACGTCAACGTGAAGAAGACGCCCAGCGAAGTTGCCCAACACATCAGAGCGTTGGTTGCAGATTACAATGAGGAGGAACGCAACGAGATTGAGAAAGAGTGTGCCGAAGCGGGTTTTTGATCAGGAGAACTGCACCGACGTCAGTCTCTCCCTATTTAACTATTCATTCTGCCTTAGTAGCCCGAAAGAAAAATAAAGCCATATTTATCCCTATGAAACTTTCGGGTGAAACGCAAAATGGATCAGTAACCGTCGACGATGAAGGAATGATCGACTGCGGAGCTGGAGGCATCTTCATCGATACAACATATGCCAAAGACAACAATCTAGCCCCTGCATCTCCTAGAGAGAGAGCTGGAGGTCAACAATGTCGATGGGACGCCGAACAAAGCTGGAACGATCAAATACAAAACGATACTCGACCTCACTATCAACGGACAAACCAGACGAACGACTTTCTATATCACCGGATTAGGAAGACAGAAGATTATACTTGGGCTGCCATGGCTCGAGTACGAGAACCCCGACATCGATTGGAAGAAGAAGACCCTCACTTGGAGATCTTCTCCCCTTCCCCCTGTAACAATGGAAGACGAAGGAGAGGAATATTTCTCAGCAACGAACCCCCTGCCCTTGAACTCTCTCCTCCTCATGGAAGAAATCGAAGACTATTCAGACGACCTGATCATATCCTACATCATCGGAGAAACATGCGATGAAACCGAAGAGATCTGGATCGAATCGACAATGAGTCACTCCCAGGCATTCGAACAGAAATACAACGAACAAAAGAAGGTCGAAAACATCGCGGAACATGTGCCACCAGAATACCACGAATATCTATCAGTCTTCGATGAAAAGAAGGCTAGCAGACTTCCAGACCACAGAAGTTTGGGATCACAAAATCGATTTGAAAGACGGCTTCATTCCCCGATCATCGAAAGTTTATCCCCTCACACCGGAAGAAGATGCTCAAGTCGAGACATTTGTAAAGGAAAACTTGACCAAAGGATACATCCGACCATCAGAATCGCCTCAAGCATCAGGATTCTTCTTTGTTGCGAAGAAGGATAGTGGCAAGCGACCATGTCAAGATTATGTCTATCTCAACGATTGGACAGTCAAAAACGCCTATCCACTTCCCCTCGTGACAGATCTCATGGACAAACTGAAAGGAGCAAGATACTTCACCAAATTGGACGTTCTGAAGGGCTACAACAACATCCGAATTCGACCAGGAGATGAATGGAAAGCTGCCTTCAAGACGAAATATGGACTATTCGAACCTCTGGTCATGTTCTTTGGACTTACCAATTCTCCAGCAACATTCCAAACGATGATGGATACCATATTCATCAAACAAGTTGAAGGAGGATACGTGGTCATCTACATGGACGACATCCTGATCTTCTCAGACGACAAGAAAAAGCTCGAACACCACACCAAAGAAGTCCTACAAATTCTCAAAGACAACGATCTATATGTGAAACCGGAGAAATGCGAATTTGCCCAAGAGAAGATTGCCTATCTTGGTTTCATCATCGAACATAACAAGATCTCCATGGACCCGACTAAAGTCAAAGGAATATTGGACTGGCCAGCACCTAGGACAATGAAACAAGTACGATCCTTCTTAGGATTCGGAAATTTCTATCGAAAGTTCATCAGAAGCTACTCCGACCTCGCCAGACCACTCAATGCACTCCTTCAGAAGGGACACCAATTCCAATGGAATGAAGAATGCGACAAGGCCTTTGAGATGCTGAAGAAACGATTCAGTGAAGAACCCGTCCTAATGATGCCAGATCACACCAGGCCATTCCAAATCGAAGCCGATGCATCGAAATATGCTTCAGGTGCGGTTCTAACTCAACTGGACGCCAATGGATCAAGACACCCAGTGGCATATCTGTCAAAGTCATTCTCCCCTGCAGAACGAAACTACGAGATCTATGACAGAGAACTATTGGCAATAATCAGAGCTCTGCGAGAATGGAGACATTACATCCAAGGATCGCCCCACACGACGACAATTTACTCCGACCACTTGAACCTAACATATTGGCGATCACCGCAGAAGATCAAACCTCGACAAGCAAGATGGCAACTAGAACTTGCAGAATATGACATCAAACTCGTTCATGTACCCGGCAACAAGATGGTCCAATCCGATGCGCTTTCAAGACGACCAGATCTTTGCCCAGACGAAGAAGAACCCGAAGAAGTCACCATGTTACCAAAAGAGCTCTTCATCAACGCCATCAATCATCAGGATTCCTACATCAATCTGATCGACACTGCGCTTCAAAGTTGGATCTCAAGAACACAAGAACTCGATAATGAAGCGGCAGATGCGTTAAAGGAAATCTTAGGAAAAGGACCACAGGCAATGAAGAAACCACTAGAAGACTGGACACTCGAAGAACACGACAACAACCGACTGCTGTTCTACAAAGGCAAGAATTACGTACCTCAAGACATAGAACTGCGGAGAGCCATCGTCAAACGATATCATGATGCCATCACAGCAGGACATCCTGGAGAACTTGCAACTTTCAACGCGGTATCAGAGCACTATTATTGGCATGGGATGCGATCCTTCATCAAGGACTACATCAAAGGATGTGCAGAATGTCAACAGTTCAAGATCAACCGCCACCCATCGAAGCCATCACTGATGCCTATCCCTCCCCCTACATCGAACCGACCATTTGCGCAAGTCTCCATCGATTTTCTTACCGATCTAGCCAGAATCAAATGGATTCGACTCTATTCTATCCGTGGTGGACCACGGCCTTTCGAAGGGGGTAATTTTGATTCCATGCAACAAGACGATCACGGCAGAACAGACAGCTCAACTCTTGATCGACAACCTGTTTCGAAGATATGGACTACCAGACAAAATTATCTCCGATCGAGGACCGCAATTTGCAGCTTCTCTGTTCAAAGAAGTGCTGAGAATCCTTGAAATCGACATCTCTCTGACGACAGCCTTCCATCCCCAAAGCGATGGAACCACAGAACGCTTCAATCAAGAGATCGAAACATGGCTGTCAATCTACTGTATTGGGTTTCCACAAGACTGGTCGCAACATCTGTCAATTCTGGAGTTCACCCATAACAACAGGAGACATTCTGATCGACTTCACACTCCATTCGAAATCATCATGGGGTATAGCCCAAAGGCTATCCCAGCGACATTCGACTACACGCAATATCCCTTAGCCGAAAGACAAGGTGAAGACGATGGAACGTATCAGAAATGAAGCCCTAGCAGCACATACACTAGCCCAACAACGAATGTCTCAACGAATCAAGTCAACGTTCAAGCCGTTCAAAAAAGGACAACAAGTGTGGCTCGAATCAAAGAACCTGAACCTTGGGATACAATAAGAAGATCAAAGCGAAACGAGAAGGACCCTTCAAGATCACAGAAGTACTTGGACCTGTCACCTATCGACTTGACATCCCAGACCATTGGAAGCGTGTCAAGCTACATGATGTCTTCCATGCCAACCTCCTGACACCCTACACTGAGACAGAAGTTCATGGATCAAATGTCACCAGACCACCACCAGAATTAGAACACTACGAGGTGGAACGCATCATTCGACATCAAAAGGACAAGAAAGGAAGCTTCAAGTACTTCGTCAAATGGAAAGGCTATCCAGAAGAAGAAGGAACATGGGAAGATGAAGAAAACCTCCTTGATGGAGCACAGAAGATGGTGGAAGCAATACAAGAAAACCAGAATCCGAAAGAAGAAGGCAAGGAATCCTTAAAAGACGGCTGAACGCGATACAACAACACCAGAAATCCAACAACTCTCTACCACTCGAACTCAGAAACAAATTCGCTCTCATACCACTCTCAAAAATGTCCTACTCCATCAAAAACATCACCGCCGCTCAGCTCGCTGCTCTGGAAGCAGCCATGCCAGCCTTTCTCCTCAACCTCACCTATACTCCTAACAACCTCCCTACCATCCCTGAACAAATGAACGAAGAAACCGACGAAGAAATGCCTCCCTTGACCTCAGAAGAAAACAACGACATGGATGAAGCCTGGACTAATGCCGAAAACGAAGACCCCGCCCAAGGCTGGGGATCAACCGATAGGAATGGAGGATGGATGGTTGATGCAGGCGCCCAAGGGTGGGGCTATGTCTGCAAAGACTGGACCAAAGTCGTCAACGAGAACGACATCACCATGCTCGAAGAACCAGAGGACGATGAATCAACCACCATGCCCGAAGCTCAAGAAATCCTCCACCTCCTCCTCACCAACGCCGACTATGGATACCTCAGAGCAGGCATGGATCACGAAGGAAGAAGGACACTCGACTCAATGCAGAAACGCGACGAAGAAATGGAGGACCTCACCACAGTCATACGCCGCCACATGTGGGCCACGCCGCGTGTCTCTGTCACCGTCCAACGCCTGCTCGCCATCAGAGAAAACGCCTGGAACGAATTCATTGGACACTGGGTGGATATCATCTACATGATGGACTATGGAAACTTCAACCTCGACAACGAAATCAAGCACCTGCGACGAACATACAAGGAGATGGGCAGTAAGAGGCGATCCGTTCATGAATGGGTCCTGAACACCTCAGAGGCTGGGTATGGCTATGGAACACCCCTGACCGACTGCTTCAACTGCGGAGGAAGAGGCCATGTCAAAGCAGAATGCGGATTCCCCAAGGCAAAGCGCTGCGACCTCAAGCGAAACAAGAAGAAGGGAATCAAGAAGCCTATCATCATCAGCACTCAACAAGCTGAACCCAACCGGTTCGTCTCTCAGATGGCCAGGAGGACCGCTCCTCTTCCCCGTCGCGCTGTCTTTAGGGCTTGATTGGGACAATCAAGCTTACGAAGGGGGTAATGTTATGACCGTCTATCACGCCCCTATCTTTTTCCACTACTCCAACGGCCACCCTCTTCCCTCACATCTTCAGTCCCTGATATCGTATCTATTCAGACTCTCATTCGACCTCGCTACACTCTTTTGATCCCCCTTATCGTCCCTTGACTCCTACTTTTGTTGGTAACACCTTCTTATGCCGCCATCTTTCACTTTCATCGTTACCAACACTTCTTTACATTTCTATCTCTTCTCTACGGTCACTGGATGTGCTGCGCACTGCGGACTGCTTCTTTCTTATCGACTCATACTGACTTGTACCGACTCATACCGACTCATATCGACTCATACTATTATTTATACTCGACGACTATACCTATATAAACCTCTAGCTACTCTTTGTTATTCTTTAGCTAGTTCTCGTCGAATCTACCTGATTTGCCTATTCCTTCTCTCCTCGAACTTCGCTCCAACTCTCTAGTCTGCTTCGAAGCATCCTAGTTAGTTGCGATATCCGCTTGATCTCCGAACTCCGACACGGAACTACGGCCCTCGCGTCAACTCTTATGAGCTCGCGTACTTGAACCGTAACAAGATCTAAGTCATCGAGGACGATGAAGCTTAGAAGGGGGGTAATGTCGTGAACACGGTCAGCCCCTAGCCCCTATTACACGCCCCTATTTTCGCTCGCGTCCCACCTTTTGATCTCCCATCACTCTTTCCGCATCAGCCCCTATCTTTTCATTTATCCGTCTCGGCATGGACACTTTCTATGGCACACTGCCTCGTTTCTCCTTTCTCATTCTTCTGCACTACAGGCGCTGCCTTACGCGCTGCCTTTGATATTTCTATTCATTCGTTGATACGGCCGTACCAGGGCTACGCTCCAAAAATCGCGAAGTACCCTTAATTGTACTTTCGCAACCACTGTATCTACGACTGCGTAGGAGGACGAATAACAAAGCGCCGAAGTTGAGACTTGAGGCTGTCGGCTGAGATCACGAGTGTGGAATCGCGTTGCGACGGAAAACCTATTCAAAGACGCATCTATGTCTGACGGTACTACAGAGGTACTCTAGCTACGAGTGTAACAGCGCGAAGCCAGTAGTATCAAGACGTGCGCGTCGGACCCCTAGAATGCGCAACCATCACTATCGAAATGCGTGTAGATTCCCTACGGAAGAGGATGCACGACCTCTCCGTAGCACAAGTGATTAGATCACATCAAGTAGTGCACTGGCATAGCAGAGTTCAAGCGAGAGTCTTAGACGATTTACCCTCGAGGAGCCTTTGCGGTTCTGCCGCGACGCGTCTGAGAAGGATCCGTGAGCTACGGAGATCAACCAAATCCGGGGAAGCAGAGAATGTATGGTGCTAATCAATCGCAGCAAGTGCCCAGGTCTGCGAAGGCAGTCCGTCGGGCCAATAAGCTTCAGCAGATTGGCTGTCTGTTGCGACTGTCGCTAAGCACAACTTAGGTGGCCGTACACCCACGTTGAAGAGAGAGTCAGCAGAGTAGTAAGCCGAAGCGGCACGACGCTAAGCCTCAACCATCGCATGGATCTGTAGGGCTTGGGAGCGTGTCCGTGTGGCTCGTCGAGGCACGCTGTGTCTAATATACCCGATCATCATTCTCCGTCTCGGTTTCATCAGTCATCTCCTTAGAAACCCATGTGTATTCTCTTTGTCTCTATTTTCCTACGGACTCTCGGACTCTGTGTACGTCGTATAAAAGCCTTTGCGTAGATAGAAAAATACAGGTTGCCTTTGGATCTCATCTGTCGCGTGTGTTTCTTTTGTCGCCTTTCCGTCGCCGTTTCCATCGCTGTCTTCGTCGCGTATTTTCATCTGGTTTGAGAGCACGTAGAGATCCCTCCGTCGGACTCTGAGTTTGCTTGCCTACCTTGGTACGTGATATCTTCTGAATCATCCTATCCTTTCCCTACCTTCGCATATCCTCCGCGGACACCTCCTCCGGTTGTTGGACGCATTCCTTAGGTTACGAGCCCCCTCTCGGTTGATTCGTCGACCAGTCGCCTTTGCTACATTACACTCCTACGCAACTTAAGTTCTACTTAGTTCGCTACGGACTACCTACAACTCCTACAACCTTTCACTATATATATCCCCTTTTCTCCGAAGGAAGTCAACTCTCCTAAGGAACCCCAAGAGCGAGTGTGTGTGCGTGTGTGTGTTTTTTGGGTTGTTGTTGTTGTTCTTTGGTCCTTTGCGGCTAGGCAGCACATCATTGTTCACCTGACTCCTTTCTATTATATCACGCTTCTACGCGCTGCCTTACGCAGCTTCTATCAGCCTTGGTCAGCGCTCACTGTTCTTCGCGCTGCCCTACGCAGCATCGCGCAACCCTGCGCCATTCTTCACCATCGTTTCACTATCCTTCACCATTCTGACACCATCGTTTCACCATTCTTTGCCATACTCGCTTACTCGTACTTCAGACTCATCGCGGCTACGCTCATGTCTTGTAGAGTATATAAGCTAGGTAGTTCGCTCTGTATTTCCTCAGCTTGACCTCGTCAATACATCGCTTAACTCGCAACCCAACCGCTCTGCTCCAAGCCTTCCGCTCTGCTCAGTATTTGTGGCTATTCCCACTTATATTTGAGTTAGTCTCCTCCGCATCTTGTCTCGTCGTCGCTGACCGACTTCGAGTCTCATCCGCTCGCCGATCAGACACCTTGTTGGTGTCCTCCGTCATCACTTTGATATAGTGCCGCGTACTTCGTGACAATGAGTGGAAGCAGGAGATTGGAATGTGCCTTTTGGCTGTGGATTTGGAAGGAATTGAGTCAGGGGAGAAGCTGACTGATGTTGAAGAGTTGAAGACATGGAAATGCAGCTGACAAGAAGCTGACCCCTTTCCTGTTCATGACTGTGGATAGGGAGTACCAGTATCTGGTGAAGGGAGAGTGAACAGCCAGTGGGATTTATGGGAAATTGAAGGAACATTTTGAGCGTACGTCAATGGCATCTCGCATCAACGCTTGCCTTGCTCTCTACAGCATCACCCATGACACCTCCCTTCCTATCACTGCCTACTTCCATGCTCTTGACTCTGCTAGATCAGAGCTCAAATCCCTTGGAGTTGATATCCTCGATCCCGAGTTTAAAGATGTCCTCCTTATGCGCCTCGACCCATCCTACGACAACATCTGTGTGGCTCTCCTTGCCCGGGAGACTGAGCCATCCCTTTCCACCATCAAGGATGTTCTCATTTCATCCTCATCTGTGTCCAGTGACGTCAAGTCTGAAGATGGCGCCTTCTCTGCACGCACTCAGTCCAAGCGTACCAGAGACCCTGACCCTGTTGACGACAAGGGTTTTCGTTGGTGCGACCCTTCTGCTGCTGGTGTCTGTCACCACTGTGGACGTCCAGGCCATCCTGCTGCCCAGTGCATGTACAATATGCCGCAGCATGTTAAGGATTGGATCACATCCCGTCCCTCTCGTCGCACCTCATCGCCTTTGCCTCCCCCTCCATCGCATGCTCGAGCTCACGCTGCTCAAGATCAGCCTTCTATCCCCACATGTCCCAACTGTGGCCTTGATCTCACCTATGAGCATGCCAGGTTTGCCCATGTCTCTTCCTCTTGCTCCCAGTTTGCATTGTCTGCTCGTGCCCATTATGTCTCAGACGATGAAGACTTGGATAGGGATATTGGTTTGGGAGGTGGCTCAGATTCAGACTTCTATGAGGAGGAGGAGAAGATGGATCTTTCACACCTCATGCCCCAGCTGCCGCACATCTGATTTTTGGTGGGCTTTGGTTTTCAGTCCTTCTGGCATGCCAGCCAGGAGGTGGTGTTGGATTTGGTCATGTTAGCCCTGGTGGCTGGCATGCAGGTACACCTAACAAGTACAAATACATGTTGAATTATCGTTACCCTGGTTCAATATACCTCGCTGTTGTACCCTGTACTTCTGTTGTGGCCACTCTTGTGTCTGTGTCTGTGCCCCTTATTCTGTCGCCTCTCAACCCTTCCTTACTTGCCTTTTCAACAGTTCCTTGGGGGCGAGGTCCTTTTCGAGTGCCTTGAGTGCATCAGTCGCTGCATTGAGCCTTTCCTGAAGGGCAGAACACATCTCGGTAATGGCTGGTGCTTTGACCGAGATAATGAGTAGTTGCTTCGAAATGTGTGCAGCCGATTTGTTGAGAGGCGCTAGTCGGTCCATGTCATCTGGGGGTGCATTGCGGATACTGGCGATGGACTTAGTCAGGAGGTCGATTTGGCTCTCGAGGCCTGTCATTTTGTCGAGAGCACCTCGAACCTGTGTGCTGTGGGTCGGAGGAGACGCTGACGTGCGTGCAGAGGGAAGCGGAGAGGGAGGGAGTTCGCTTGCGGCATCATCGAGGGCATCTTGAAGGCGACTCAAATCAAAGGGTTGAGGAGGGGACCTGGACCATAGCTGGCTGCGTCTAGGAGGGTTGCTATTGGATAGGGTCTCCTCAAGCAGGTGTTGTCCGATGCGGGCTTCGTAGGCCTCGACGGCCTTTGATCCTGCTTGCTCGACCTGCTGTTGGAGGAGACGCCTGGAGGCTTTCTGGTGCCGACGGAGTGTTGAATCATCGACTTCTGCACCTGCGCACCGGTGGGCGACGCAATGGCAATGAGGCATAGCCTACAAAGATTTGAGGGGGTAGTGTCAAGACGTTGAACGGGAATCCCAAAAAACGTCAGGATAGAGGTAGGGTGGGGAGGTAGTATCCAGACGTTGAGCGGGAATCCCAAAAAACATCAGGAAAGAGAGATAGAAAGGATGAAATAAAAAGTTTGAAAGAGTCCCAATATAAGAGTACCGCCTGGGATCCGAGAACAATACGTAAGCCTTGGGTAGAACAACATGGATACGAGAACAATACATGTCCAATCAGTATAACGACGGAGGCAACATTGAGATGGTAACGATTGTATGTATCCTAGGTCGTATGGACAAAAAACCCAACAATACAATTAGATATATATATGGAAAAAAGGGGAGAGGCCATGGGCAGCAACGAAGCTCAAAGCTTGTATGAATGGGAGATCCAACCATCGGACCAGAGGAAAGGGGCAAGGCCATCGTCTACGAGGAAGCTCAAAGCTCGTATGGACGGGAAGCCCAACCATCCGACCTGAGATGTTTCAGGAAGCTCAAGACCTGTTTGGACGGGAATCCCAACCATACGTCCAGAGAAAAGCGAAGAGTACATGAGCTGCGGCGAATCTCAAGGTTCGTATGGACAGGAAACCCAACCATACAACCAAAGAGATATAGAAATAGGAGGAGGCCATGAGCTGCGAGGAATCCCTAGGCTCGTATGGACGGGAAGCCCAACCATACGACCAGAGATGGATGAGGAGAAGGAAGAGGAGAGGGCCGATAGCGGCAACTCTGAATCTGCGGCTGACGAATCCCATCAGGACGCCAACACGGCACTTGGGCCAGCATCAGCCAGCGTCTTTTCCATCTATCCTCGACGGCTTAGTTGGACGCTCCGTCCAGCCTCGTGTGTCTCCTCATATGAACGGGAATCCCAATCATACAAGGTTTGGTGGAGAGGATGGCTATTGTGGGTCGTCCCAGTCATCCTCCAGACCTTCCGCGATGACCACTGCCATCAGCACAACCATACGACCAAAGAAATATAGGAATAGGAAGAGGCCGTGAGCTGTGAGGAATCCCGAGGCTCGTATGGACAGGAAGCCCAACCATACGACCAGAGATGGATGAGGAGAAGGAGGAGGAGAGGCCAATTGCGGCAACTCTGAATCCGCGGCTGACAAATCCCATCAAGACACTGACGCGCTTGGGCCAGCATTAGCCAGTGTCTTTTCCATCTACCCTCGACGGCTTGGTTGGATGCTCCGTCCAAGCCTCGAGTGTCTCCTCATATGAACGGGTATCCCAATCATACAAGGAGAGATGGTTTGATGCAGAGGATGGCTGTCGTGGGTCGTCCAAGTTATCTTCCAGACCTCCTGCGATGACCAACACCATCAGCACAGCCACATCGCGACCTTATTGACGCGCTTGGACGACGTCTCTCTTTCTTCCACCTTCACCTCGACGGTTTGCTTGGACACTCCGTCCAAACCTCGAGCATATCTAGAATTGACACACTGGGGCGCGTTTTGCTGGGATTCCCGCCAAAATTGACCCTCCTTCCTCTCTTTTAGGTCAAGACTTCGACTGGCCAACACTCTCCTCATACCTCGACGGTTTGGTTGGACCCTCCGTCCAAACCTCGAGGATATCCGAAGCAGGCGTACTAGAGCTCGTTTTGTTGGGATTCCCGCAAAAATTGACTCTCTTTCCTCTCGTTGAGATGAAGACTTTGACTGGCCCACGCTCTCCTCGTACCTCTCCCAAAGAGTTCGACCGCCCAACGCCCAACACTTTCAGTGAACGGCCCTTCCCCAATATGTCTCAAAGTGTCGAAGCTCGAAGGTTTGCTTGTTCATATGTTCAACTCGATTCAATTGTACTAATTCCATTTCTGTAGTGGTTGAGCCTTCTTGCTCGACAGTAAGCTGATGTATTCCCCAAACTGTTATGACCGCTTTTTACCCCTATTCTTCCTTCCTTGCACCTTCCCCTTGACTCCCCCCAGACCTCCCTCACCATGCGATATCCATGCATCTGCTGTGCACATGCACCCTTGGGACATTCATCTTTCATATGTTCCCCAGATCCCATCCATTTGTCCAGTTGCTATTCACTGTTCCCAACTGACGATTACTTATTCCATTCTGATTGTGCATATGTTATGCATAGTTGGTATCCTTGTATCCATCTTCTACTGCTTCTATCATTCTTATCTTTGTTGTACATCTACTAGATATGCTGCGGAGTATGCTAGATATGACTGGATATGACTCCTAGATTGCTGCGGAGTATTTCCTACTTATGCTGCAGAGTATGACTAGATATGACTGGATATGCTGCGGAGTATTTCCTACTTTGATACAATGCTTAGATAGCTCGTCCCTCTAGTAGTATATAAAGCTGTAGATGTACTTGCTTATACCTTAGCTTGTTATTCTATCGGATTATCCCTGTCTACCCTCTGAAGGCAACCCTTCCTCTACTGCTAGGCTTGCTTTAGTCGTCAAGAGTACTCTTCTTAGAGGTACTCTTGACGACTGCCTTATGTTTCCACCTGATTTAGAAGAGGTCCGACTCGGATATTACAGTCCTCGCGTCTACCCTTAGGGGCTTGCAACCTGAGCTGTAACACAAACAGTCAACAAGTCATCCGGTCGCCACTGCCTCATCGCGTCAACAACATGGACGTCAATCCATTCCAGCCCGACGTTCACTGGGAAGCCTTGCTTCACCCACCACGATGGACGAGAGCCTTCAGCTAGGTGTCCTTCCTCCCTATGAGCCGCCACCATTTCCATACAACCCCATTCCACGCACTGTCATTCTTTCCGCAACTCAAGTGCAAGGATGGCCTCTTCTCCATGGATGAGGATACCGTCAAATCCTGGGATGAGCTTGGCGCCAACATCCATACCGTTGTTCTGCGTCTTCAAAACCACTTCCAGGCGCCTCTTGTTCTGCCCTATGTCCCTCGCGGATGGGGTTATTACAGGCAACGTTGTAGTGAGCGGAAGGCTCGTGCAATCACACATGCATCCAGGGACTGGTTTTTGGTCTGGATGGGTGCGCTGTCCTTTCTCATTGCCTATTCAAAGGCACCCGATACCACTCAGGCACGGTCGCTGGCCGTTATTCCCTATCCCAACGGATCAGAACCCTGGCAGCAATACCTGCACACGTTCCCAGACCTGGTTCGCTTTGCGCAAGAGCTAGCCACGTCATCTGTTGTTGGGTATACTCCCGAGGCGCAGCAGGTTGGCATCGTTGTTGATTTTGTGGAGAAAGAAGATCCCTACCAGCCGGCAGTAGACTGGTTTTTCTCATTTGGGATCCCCGTCTGGTACCCCTGGGATACCACTGCCAATGATTTTGCTGTGAGACATGGCTTGGCCCATCTGATACCACTAGCCGACATGCTCCAGCAGTGCTGCCCACCGTTCCTACACACTCCATCAGCCCCCCTCGACCAGGCACCATCTTCCTCCAACCAGCCCCCTGCACCATCTTCTTCCAAACCCGCACCAGGTCCCGGCTCCTCGGATGCAGCTTCTTGAGCAGCACAAATTGCAACTATCATTCAGGGATTTGAAGCTCGGGTTGTGAAAATTCGAGAATCATGGTCAACCCAGGATGCTGAGGCAGCGGCGAACCGGGCCAGGCAACTTCCTGAAGTCAATGCGGAGGTCTATGAATACACGCCAGATTACGAAACACCGGGAAAGCTGGTTCGTGAGAAGATTGTGAAGTCAAGTAGGCGGGACACACTGGGCCAGTACCATGAGAACCAGTGTCGATACTTCCCCGAGTTGAACCTTTGGATCTGTTGTGCTGACTTATCGCCTGATGATTCCGTGGAGGACGATGAAGACGACATCTATCCTCAGCCGCTCTATGTTCCTCGGAATGATGAGAATCTACCACAGGGCCCGTCACCACAGAACCCTCCCCCACAGAACCCGCCACCACAGAACCCACTGCCACCACAGGATTTGCCACCGCCACCACCAGCATCGTCTGCCAGTGCTCCCTCCCTGTCGTTGACCGACTTGTCGCCAGCAGGGTTTGCTGACACCTACGCCGATGACAATGGGTTCAGCAACCTTGAACGAGACATCCTCTTGCCGATGTCGAGGTTCCTTGGGTATACACCACCCCTCCCGTACCCCACTCACAATGCTACGACCCCACTGAGTGCCACGGATGGCCAAGCACTCCTGCGCATATTGGGGATACATCCAGAGGGTTCTAGCCAGGCAGGATTCTTCAAAACATCCGTTGCCAGGGAAATGCACACCTTCATTTTCCGGTGCATCCAGGCTGGTGGACCTCTGGCAGCCAGCTGTGACCTTCTCCTTGGCAATCGGATGATGCTTCGAGCTCATCTATTGCAGGACCTCATTGTTATCAAGGCACCAGTAACCACTTTCACCAAAAGTGCCAAATTGGAGTCATATTGGTACCTCTTCAATGTTGGTGTTGGGTACGATGACAGGAAAACCTGGAAGCTTGCTCTCACAACAGCAACCGACGCTCTTGCAGTGTGCTGACTGGACTGTTCAATGACATATTACAATGTTGCAGCATACCTCTTGAAAAACGGGATTCCCTTCCGCACCTTCAGAAGCGTCCGGTCTCTCACCTCCACCTCGTATCACCCCCTTCCCGATTCCTTGCCCTACCGCCTTCCAGGTTATGAGTTCAACGGGGATGACTACGACGCATATCTCTGCCTACGCAACCACATGTTGAAACATCCGTGTATGCGAGCAGCACTGCTGCGTGGAGGTATCATTTGGAGGCTGGCTGTTGCATATCTTTTCCCTGAAGATGCCTTGTAAGGGCCTACCTGCTCTTCTACCCTAATCTCTGTGGTGCACCCTCACACTTCAGAACAGTTGGCCAACGATTCACTCTCAGAAGTCGAAGTGCAGCTGCTCTGTGGGGCCTACGTGTGCTACACTGGGAATGGGAACCAGATCGCGATCAAGTCCTGGTGGTCGCTTCCTGAAGCATTTGAGCAAGGGGAAGACCTTGGGTGCTGGACTGCTGTGAATGAGGATTGGTATCAGCGCTGCCTCGCTGAGATTAAGGCTGGAACGGCTTCTCCTGTGAACAGAAAACGGTGGAGGGATGACTTGCGTGGTCTGAAAGATCAACGCGTGCTGAGGCAGCAGACAGGGAAGAGGGCTCATCGCTTCATCGAGAGTCAGGCGCCTAAATTGTGGTCTCATCTCGGGGTCCAGTCCTTGGTAGATTAATTTAGATTTGTACATACATTATTGGACATTGCATCACTCGTATACATCACCTGTACTATCATTTCTTTTTAATTCTTTACATTCTTGTAATTTGATTCGCTGTGAGATTGACAAGGGCCCTTGTGTGAAAACATTCAAGTTAATACAAATACAAAAGGTGCTAGTCACACGAGCTAAAAGTACTATGACAGGTCAAGCTCGGAAGGTTTCCTAAAATAAAGACACTGTTTCATACGAGAAATGAACCTTCGACTTGTATCAGTGGGATGGTTCTTGGCGAGGGATGCAGATACGTACTGTTGCACTACGTAGTCAACGAGTTTCGCGTCTCTTGCCCGCAAGTTGACGCCAAAGGACTTGAGTCCTCCCCGAACAACCAGGATGTCACCTTTCCATATGACATCAGTGGGGACGCTTCTGTTGCGAAGGAGATATTTATGGTTTTTGTAAAATACCCGGAACCGATGGAGGCGACCATGTCTGGAGACCTTAACTAGGCAATCATGGATGAAGGGTTGTATCTGCTTGCCAGCGAGCACAGCTTCAACCAAGGGATATCTGCCATCCTGGTTCTCCAAAGTCGGGATGTTGACAGACTCTGGCCGAGTTTTATCTGCAGGATACAATCGTGCTCGAAGAGGTAGAGTCCTCGACCGCTGTGAACATCATCAGGAATAGGGACTAGGAGGATCACAGATTTCAGCGCACCTTCTCAGGGGACCTCTGACGAGATGAAGGCATTATGGTGAATGGAAGTGGAATGCCAAGTAGAAAGGTTGTCGAGCATGTATATATGCGTCGCAGTACCTATTGTTCTTTACTGCTGACTTTGGCGGCTATTATGCTTGCAAACTTACGAAGACGCAAACAGTGCCCACAATACAAGCCACGTTACAACCTGGTATCCATCGGGGCAACATTTTTGTGCTTCGTATCAAGGCAGTAGTATGTCTCAAAGGAATGAAAATGGCTGGTTTTCTATTGTTCACATTGCGGTTTATAAAGTGAGATTTCAAGTAGCAGGTATGCCAACACAATGAACAGGATGTTTCCATTCATATCTCGCAACACCACCTCAGTGCCCTCCCGTCCCGATGAAGGGTTCAGAGATACTCCCGATCCGATTGACGACAACAGCGACACCTCAACGAATGCGCAGGCGCATGCACCAGTCTCGAGTGCCATCCCCTTTGGTGAATCGGCCTCTGCTAGTCAGTCGTCTCTAGTTTCGCGCCCATCCTCCGCAACGCGGAGACGATCGACAAGGCCTTCAGAAGACCCTGGAGTCAAATGTCGCATTGTTGCAAGGAATGATCCCTGGGAACAGGAAGCAATGGCCAAAGTGCTTGAGCGCCTAACTGCAATGGAATCTCAAGTAAGTGACCAATCAACTCGGAAGCAAGTAAAGAAGCTGACCTTTCCAGATGGCAAAACAGGACCAAAAACTAACAACACAACACAAATTGCTGGGGGAGTATCAAGAGAAGCTCGAGAACCAAACTTTGGAACTCAAAGAGTGCCAGGAGAAGCTTGAGCATGCCCTACAAGCTCAGAGGACCAACGAGGGGTTGATTGAAGCCCTTCGGAAGGAGATTGCGGAGAAGAGTCGTGAGATCGATGTGCTAAAGGAGGATATACGGGTCAGGGACGGAAAAATCAGTGAGCTCAGTGTGAACTGTGCTAACCGCATTGTTGAGGTTGAGGAGGAAGCGCACGCCAAAGTCAATGAGAGTCGATCCCGTGAAGCAGCTGCTCAGGAGCAGCTCGAAGAACTTCGAAAAGCAGCGGAGAAGGCCGACATGGTTGAAGAAAACCGGCCTCAGGATAGGATGGACACTGATGATGGGATGAGGGATGGGAGGGAAGGGCAGTCTCAGGATGATGACAGGATGGACACCAACAGCCTTCAGGCCGAAGGGGGGTACAGTAAGGCAGGAGGACGCTGAAGCTCGAAGCCCACTGCAAACTCCAGTGCGGCAGAGGGGATTGGGCGGGCGACCAGGTTTACAAACTCCCCGCCACAGGAACATCGTTACCCCTCCAGCCAGATTCGCTCATTCCAAGTCGGGTTCGGGCCCGAGATATGTGCTGGCAACCCCTCCCTTGTCGACGACTGCTTCCCCACCGTCGATGATTGCTTCGCCATCGTCGACGACTGCTTCCGCACCATCGATGACTGCTTCTCCATCATCAATGACTGCTTCTCCATCATCGACGACGGCTTCTCCTTCATCAACCACCGTGTCTCCCTCACCAATGGCTGCTTTGCCTTCTTTGACAACTCCCCTTCCAGAGCTTGTGCCATTGATCAAGGCGGTAGTGGCTGAGCTTACAGGAGGCTCCTCGAAACAACGACCTCCACCCATGGCCCACGCCTTCCAGAAAAGGGTGGTGAGGAACCCCAACCCCAACCCCAAACAAAACGAACTGCTGAGCGTTGTATGAGCCCATATGAACATGCTTATGGGGATTTCGCAGGACCTCAATCTTCTCGCATCGACTGCAGCAACAGAGGACGAGGACGCAATTGCTGACTTCGAGGCTGGAGAGGGGGAGGAGCCGCCCTTGGTGCCTCTGAAGCCTTGCTGGAGCACCCTTAAGAGTGAATGGAATGCCATGCTTGCCCGGAAGTTTGTGGAATATATGGTTTCTGAGGTTGGGATGGATGAAAAGTGGAAGGAGACGATGGATGAAATGTTCTTGGACCGTTTGAAACGGCAGAGGGCACTGCTGAGGGCGAACAGCCACAAGGAAGGGGAGGATGAGGAGGCATGGGTGGGGAGGGTGAAGTCGCGGAAGGGAAAAGTTGACACCAGGGACCGGGTGACTACCAGATGAAACACGGTAAGCGTCTCCATAGGTTCTTCGATGGAATTGTGTTTGACGTACCTTAGCTATTTAAGAAGCGAAGATTAATTTCCAGCGAGGCAAGAGATGATCCAGAAGAGGCTAAAGCCTGGGACGAGATCGACCGAGTCGTCGAGGAACTTGGAGCTGGTGGAATGAGCTCTGATGAGAGTGAATACGACGAATACGAGAAAAAGGCAGCACATACCAACATCCGATCTTTGCCCTGGCAGGCAGAGGGTATTGAAGAGCTTATGAAGATAATTGATCGGGATGCGGTCAATTCTACGGCTGGTGGATTCCAGAGGGGAGGTAATCCTGGCTTGACCCGCGTGCGGAAGTTAGCCCCAGTTGCTTCGAGGCGGCTAGCCATGAGAGGCCTGCCGAGAAACTACTATGATGAGGACTGGCTCAACCAGCTCCCTCCTCGCCAGAAGAAAGCACTGGGCGCACTGGACCCCCGGCCCTTGCCCGAGTTAAAAAAGGATGAGTAGTCAAAATAGCCTAGCGCTGAAGTAGCGAGTAGTAGGTAGCGAGTAGTAAGTAGCGAATAGTAAGTAGCGAATAGTAAGTAGCGAATAGTAAGTAGCAAGTAGTGAATAGCGAGTAGTTGTATGCCGATACCCAGTGCTTCATATGGAAACAAGTTTCGTACAGATGGGAAACCCAAGCATACGAAAAGGGATGTATGGAAAAAGGGAAAGAGGCCATGGGGGAGGCTCCTATGGTTGGGTTTCCCGTCCATACGACCAAAGAGGTATAGAAATAGGAGGAGGCCGTGAGCTGTGAGGAATCCCGAGGCTCGTATGGACGGGAAGCGCAACCATACAACCAGAGGTGGATGAGGAGAAGGAAGAGGAGAGGGCCGATAGCGGCAACTCTGAATCCGCGGCTGACAAATCCCATCAGGATGCCAACACACTTGGGCCAGCGTCGGCCAGCGTCTTTTCCATCTATCCTCGACGGCTTGGTTGGACGCTCCGTCCAAGCCTCGAGTGTCTCCTCATATGAACGGGAATCCCAATCATACAAGGTTTGGTGGAGAGGATGGCTATTGTGGGTCGTCCCAGTCATCTTCCAGACCTTCCGCGATGACCACTGCCATCAGCACAACCATATGGCAAAAGAAATATAGGAATAGGAAGAGGCCGTGAGCTGTGAGGAATCCCGAGGCTCGTATGGACGGGAAGCCCAACCATACGACCAGAGATGGATGAGGAGAAGGAGGAGGAGAGGCCAATTGCGGCAACTCTGAATCCGCAGCTGACAAATCCCATCAAGACGCCGATGCGCTTGGGCCAGCGTCGGCCAGCGTCTTTTCCATCTACCCTCGACGGCTTGGTTGGATGCTCCGTCCAAGCCTCGAGTGTCTCCTCATATGAACGGGTATCCCAATCATACAAAGAGAGATGGTTTGGTGCAGAGGATGGCTGTCGTGGGTCGTCCGAGTTATCTTCCAGACCTCCCGCGATGACCAACGCCATCAGCACAGCCACATCGCGACCTTATTGACGCGCTTGGACGACGTCTCTCTTTCTTCCACCTTCACCTCGACGGTTTGCTTGGACACTCCGTCCAAACCTCGAGCATATCTAGAATTGACACACTGGGGCGCGTTTTGCTGGGATTCCCGCCAAAATTGACCCTCCTTCCTCTCTTTTAGGTCAAGACTTCGACTGGCCAACACTCTCCTCATACCTCGACGGTTTGGTTGGACCCTCCGTCCAAACCTCGAGGATATCCGAAGCAGGCGTACTAGAGCTCGTTTTGTTGGGATTCCCGCCAAAATTGACTCTCTTTCCTCTCGTTGAGATGAAGACTTTGACTGGCCCACGCTCTCCTCGTACCTCGACAGTTTGGTTGGACATTCCGTCCAAACCTCGAGGATATCCGATGTAGGCATACTGGGGCTCATTTTCTGGGACTCCTGTAGCTCCCAACAGCTCCTACTGGCCTTGCCGATCAACCTCTCGTGCTGTGAGTCGTAATACGAGTTCATCATTGCACCGGTAGACTAATGACATCCCATCTACTGCTCAGGTACCTGGCCGTGTACCCTAAAAGACACTCGCTTCCTCGGTGATGCAAGACTAGACATTGCTCTGGAAGCCTTTCGAAAGGTCAGGATGAATCTGATTTATAGTCATAATGATCTTACCTCATTCATAGCATTCTCTTTCTCTCTGCGTCTTGCAGACTCTGCCTTTGTCTTCAGTCTCAGCTTCATGACCGCCTTCGTTGGCCAGTCAGCTTCGTACCCCTCGAGCCTTGGGAATGCCTCTCTGACCTGGAGTCAAGTCAGTGAAATTCCGAAATATGCTTCCATGGGATTTCGTACTGATGCACACACAGAGCTCTTAATGCTCTTGTCTTGTCCAGACCACGATCGAGTATTATCGAAATGTTTGTCGCATTGACTGTGCACGAATGCCTGGAGATACAGTGAGCTTATTCCTCCTGATTCATGTGTGCTAGTCTTACCTGGAACTCTGTAAAGGTTCTCTCCTCCCAGCCAAGTTCCGTCTCTATGTTCCAACCGCCACTGCCTGGCCTTCCAGGCTCTCCAGCTGGCTTCTCAATCAAACTCGTAGTTTGTACGAAGCTCAGCAGGGCTTCCAATGCCTTGCTTCTGGCCCCGGATCGCACTGCCCCAGAACGCACCCCCCCTCGATTTGCCTCCAGCTTCTCTGGTGTAATGTCGAACTCGATGTCGTGTGTAATGCACGGATGTGGGTCTTCTGCATTGAACTCAAAGGAGAGGTCATGAGTGATCTTCGGAAGGTGCGCTTTGACAAGGTTCATAGCGAGTTTTCAGGTTCTTACTATCGCCCCTCGATTTATATCCCAGCCCTCACAACATCCTCCCTTTTCGAAGAATACAATAGTTCTGTAACCTCGCTACCTACAGACAATGCTGAATGCAATACAACAGCGTCGCTTGCCATGCAACTGAGGCCGTTGTTATGAGCAATTGTTCGTGCCCACTAAAAATAGATTTCATTGACGCTCAGAAGAACAAAAGCGGAACACGATCATAAATACCTCCAGCGCTGGAGGTACTTACGCACCCATGCTTTCATTACCCTTCCACAAGTTTATGCCCAGCAGGGCGCAGGTTTGTAACTTCTCAGTTCTTTTGTCAATTACTATACTGACGCTTGCACAGACCTACCACTTCCAACAGCGCCTCGTAGGACACACGGCCCAAATTACCCGACTAGTGTTCTCCTTCGATGGGGAGCTACTTGCAACTGGATGTAGGTACATATGCATTCTGTCTGCCATCTCTGCTCAATCCTTGCAGCTGCAGATCAAGCCGTGAAGATCTGGGACACGTCTTCGTTCCAATGTCTCCACACCCTGGTCCAAAAGGAACTTGGGTGGGGTCAAGTCACCGCCCTCAAGTGGTTCGAAGATGTCAAGTACAAGCGTGTCCTTGCCATCGGAACGGGACGAGGATACGTGATTTTTTATCACGCCACCAGTAACGCAGTGAGTTGTCTTGTCGATACAAAAGTTCAGTAGCTCATCATGCTCTTTTAGATGTTACACATCTATTCAGAAGTCGTCTGTAGGAATATCCCAATCAAGGACTTTGATTTCGATCCAAGGACCTGCCAATTTGTGGTAGCCGAACACTCGGGTCGACTCTGGTCATTCCGCCTCAACGACGAATGCAAGTGCTACCCCTAATGATCCCTTTGCAATGCACTGACCTCCCTCTAGTTCATTTAGGCAATCATTGGGTAACCGAGCTCTCGCCCGTGTTACAGCTCAGGTCGCGAGCCCCTAAGGGTAGACGCGAGGACTGTAATATCCGAGTCGGACCTCTTCTAAATCAGGTGGAAACATAAGGCAGTCGTCAAGAGTACCTCTAAGAAGAGTGCTCTTGACGACTGAAGCAAGCCAAGCACTAGAGGAAGGGTTGCCTTCAGAGGGTAGACAGGGATAATCCGATAGAATAACAAGCTAAGGTATAAGCAAGTACATCTACAGCCTTATATACTACTAGAGGGACGAGCTATCTAAGCATTGTATCAAAGTAGGAAATACTCCGCAGCATATCTAGGAGTCATATCCAGTCATATCTAGTCATACTCTGCAGCATATCTAGTAGATGTACAACAAAGATAAGAATGATAGAAGCAGTAGAAGATGGATACAAAGATACCAACTATGCATAACATATGCACAATCAGAATGGAATAAGTAATCGTCAGTTGGGAACAGTGAATAGCAACTGGACAAATGGATGGGATCTGGGGAACATATGATAGATGGATGTTCCAAGGGTGCATGTGCACAGCAGATGCATGGATATCGCGTAGTGAGGGAAGTCTGGGGGGGATCAAGGGGAAGGTGCAAGGAAGGAAGAATAGGGGTAAAAAGCGGTCATAACATTATCCCCTTCTCATGCTTGATTGCCCCAATCAAGCCTAGTAAGGCTGGTGTCTGGTCGAGTTGGAGGGTAGTGTGGAATGGTTGGAATGTCTGGCCAAAGGTTGAGAGGTCTTCAGAATTTTCTGCAAGCATAGGAAGCCAAGTCGTCCCTGGAATTCATCTGGTGTTTCTGGTTCATCTGGAATTCAATTGGAATTCGTCTTGTATCATCTGGGATCTTCTGGGATCTTCTGTAAATCGTCTGGTCCATCAGGAGGGCGTCTGTAATCCATCTTTGGATTTAGCCAGTCCATCTGGGGTCATCTGGGGGTCTGTATCATCTTGATCTTCTGTTGATCAAATATCTTCTTGGGTTCCAGAGAGGTTGGTGACTTCTTCTTGCTTGTTTTCTTGTTCTTGGACGCGTCAACAGTTCTCCATAGTTCCACAGCATTGGACACATGTCTTCATCATCATATCTGGTCTGTCTGGTCGAAGATTTGGATCTCCTGGTGTATCTGGCTCGGAGTTCTTGGCTTCTTGATTGATCTGGACAAAGTTCTGATATTTTGATGGCTGGTAACATCTGGTTTCAGAGTTGAGGATTCTTCTGGGTTGCTTGGGCGAAGATCTTGATTCTGCTGATGTATCTGGTGTGGAGATCTTGTCCTCCTAGGTGATCTGTTCGAAGTTTTGATTTCTTGATGTTTCTGAAACTTCTGGGTTGTCTGGTCGAAGTATTGGATCTCTTGATGTATCTGGTTTAGAGTCCTGCTCCTCTTCATTGATCTGGTCGAAGTTCTGAATTTCTTGACTATCTGGAGCTTCTGACATCTGAGATCTGGTTCTTCTGGGTTCTCTGGTCGGAGTTCTTGATTCCCCAGGTGCCTCCTTTCGGAGTCTTGATTTCTGGGAGTTCTGGGAGCTCTGGTTTCGGAGTTCTGGTTCCCTTGGTGTCCCTGGTGTATCTGTACAAGTTGCCCAATGTTTCTGGTCGAAGTTCTGATGTATCTGGGTCAGAGATCTTGTTCTCCTGATTCATCTGGTCGATGTTTTGATCTTCTGGGTGTCTTCTTCAGTTCTGAGGGGTTCTGGGGGTTCTTGGTTCGAAGTTTTAGTTCCCCTGGTGTATCTGATGTGTCTGTTGCATTTCTCCAAGTATCTGGCTCGGAGTTCTGGTGCATCTGGACAGTCTTCTGGTATATCTGGTCGGAGTTCTGGTTTCCTTGGTAAATCTGGTCTGGAGATCTGGTTCTCCTGATAGATCTATTTCGGAGTTCTTGATTCTCCTAAGTCTTCCTTTCAGAGTCTTGGGATCCAGTGTTCTGGGAATCTGGTGTCTGGGTTCCAGATCATCTTGATGTGTCTTGTCTGTCTGTCCAATGTCTGGGGATCTGGTGTCTGGGTTCCAGATCATCTTGGTGTATCTTGTCTGTCTGTCCAATGTCTGGAGATCTGGTGTCTGGGTTCCATATCCATCTTGGTGTATCTTGTCTGTCTGTCCAATGTGTCTGGTCGGAGTTCTGGTGTCTGGGTTCCAGATCCTTCTTGGTGTATCTTGTCTGTCTGTCCAATGTATCTGGTCGGAGTTCTGGTATATCTGGACAGATGTCTGGTGTCTCTGGTCGGAGTTCTGGTTCATGAGGACTCTGGTAGTCCTGGTTTCACAGGTCTGGTTTCCCTGATGTGTCTTGTCTGTCTGCCCCATGTATCTGGTCGGAGTTCTGGTGTATTGGGGACAGAGGTCTGGTATATCTGGTCGAAGTTCCTGATTTCTTGAGGGGTCTGGATCTTCAGGTTTCGGAGTTTTGATGCTTCTGGTCTATCTGGCTGAGAGATCTTGGTTCCAATTGATGTGGTCGAAGTTCCTGATTTCTTGAAGGATCTGAATCTTCATGTTTCAAAGGTTTGATGCTCCTGGTGTTCTTGCCAAAGATATCTTGTTCTCTGATGTATCTGGTCGAAGATCTGGTTTCTTGGTGTTGTGGATCTTCTGGTACAATAGGTCTGGGTCTCCATGATTGTCTGGTCGGAGTTCCTGATATCTGGGGCATCTGGGAGCTCTGGTTTCGAAGTCCAAGTCCTCTGGGTGCATCTGAGGGATCTGCCCAATGTATCTGGTTGAAGTTCTGGTTTGATTGGACAGATGTCTGGTAGGGATGGGGGGAGATCTTGTTTCTGGGGGGTTCTTCTGGTTCTGATTCCGCAGTTCTGGTTCCCCTAGAGTATCTGGTGTGTCTGGGGTGTCTGTCCAATGTTTCTGGTCGCAGTTCTGGTTTGTCTGGACAGACTTCTGTCATATCTGGTCGGGTTTCTTCTTTCTGGAGGTACTGGTTGTTCTGGGTCGGAGTTCTGGGTGTTCTGGGTGCATCAGCTTCCAAGGCGATATTGGAAGCGAGGTTTTCAAGAGCTTGTTATTATGTTACAGCTCAGGTCGCGAGCCCCTAAGGGTAGACGCGAGGACTGTAATATCCGAGTCGGACCTCTTCTAAATCAGGTGGAAACATAAGGCAGTCGTCAAGAGTACCTCTAAGAAGAGTGCTCTTGACGACTGAAGCAAGCCAAGCACTAGAGGAAGGGTTGCCTTCAGAGGGTAGACAGGGATAATCCGATAGAATAACAAGCTAAGGTATAAGCAAGTACATCTACAGCCTTATATACTACTAGAGGGACGAGCTATCTAAGCATTGTATCAAAGTAGGAAATACTCCGCAGCATATCTAGGAGTCATATCCAGTCATATCTAGTCATACTCTGCAGCATATCTAGTAGATGTACAACAAAGATAAGAATGATAGAAGCAGTAGAAGATGGATACAAAGATACCAACTATGCATAACATATGCACAATCAGAATGGAATAAGTAATCGTCAGTTGGGAACAGTGAATAGCAACTGGACAAATGGATGGGATCTGGGGAACATATGATAGATGGATGTTCCAAGGGTGCATGTGCACAGCAGATGCATGGATATCGCGTAGTGAGGGAAGTCTGGGGGGGATCAAGGGGAAGGTGCAAGGAAGGAAGAATAGGGGTAAAAAGCGGTCATAACAGCCCGGGCATATTGTTCGAAATGTCTGCTTCGATGATAGCAATGAAGTATCCGCATATATCCTGAACACTGGGAAATGGTGAGGAACTTCAACGAAGATGCCACGGCATGCAGCTGATACTGCTAAGTGCTGTTCTCCATCGTCAAACAGGTACAATAAAATCTGAATCCAGATTCGCTACTGCGGCGTAAGTACTTACCCTCCTGCTCGTCTCCCTGTCGCAAATAGTCAGTCACTCTATCCACTGCGCCAAAAGGGCAGTATGTCCAGCTTGGCTGGACACCTTGACCGAGGTATATATGCACATCAATGCCAGTTCATGACACTCCCTTTCCCGACAAATCACTCACCCTCTCCAGTGGCGACATTGCGTTCAGTCCCTGCCTGAAGTACATGCTTGTTGATACCCTCCTCACCAGCTTCGATCTCTATACAACCCACCCTTTCGAGAAGACTAGGTCTTACAAGATATCTCCTAACCGCCATCTGAACAAGACTAAAGTTGGCACGTTCGTGGAGGAGGGGAGCAGTGTCGCTTGCCCCAATTACCTCCAGAACACCGTCCAGGTCTTCAAGAGGAATTCACCCAATATTATTGACAAACTACGACAAGGTATTCTACCCCTGGCTAGCTACTCTGATGTCTAATACCTTCAACAGATCAAGTACACGTTGTCACTTCATATTCGTACCCATCGCATCACATAATCTGCAGTGGTGGGAAGGCCAATGGGGATGTGTATGTATGGAAGAAAAAGGTGAATGATCTATTGGATTGACGAGACCAGCGTCTAATGGGCCGCTTAGATTGAACAAAGTCGCACTGAATCGCCTCTGAAAGGCAACACCTTCCAGACGATTATCAACTTCATTGCTATCGTCTCATTCTTCTGGATGACGAGTGGATACTGGGCTATCCCAATTACCAATGTCAATGTTTTATTCTCCCAAGCCAAGCCAAGCCAGTTCATTCTTTAACATCACCTGCAGGCTTTAGATGTACTTGCATCTGTTGCTCGAACGACCTTGGTCGAGCCGAACCACATCTACCAAGAGCAGCTGTCAGCTTTTCCAGACATGCAGCCCAATCTGTCCACTGAGTTCAGAGCCGACAACCAACAAGTCACGACAACAATACCAGAGCCTGTAACAACAACCTCAACTTACACGACGATAATATTCCAGACGGTTTCAGTTCTACCTGGTACTACGTCCTTGGCGAATGCTGCTCCCCAACCACACGCCCATCTGGGCGCTTCGTCTCAGGAGCCTCAGGTTCTGGCCTCCGAGACTAACCTGATCTCGTATCCCGAGGCTTCACACCTTTTCGACACATTTGCCACTGTTGATTAAGCTGTATACCCACTCCCGTAGTTCTTATTAACTCAGCATTACCCCTGGTTCAATCGCCTTCGCGGTCCCGGAACTAATTTGTCGATTGCTCAACTGACCGGTCAACTCTTAGCTGGGCACAAAGCATCATCAGCGTTGTCAGCGCTTTCCCAGCGGGGACGCTGGCAGCGCGATGATGGCGCACTGATGGCGCGATGGCTGTTCACTTCGTCAAGATGTTGGATCTTCGCCAGGTGAAGATGTGTGACGAAAATGTAAGATCTTGTGATACAGAAGACCTTACATCTTGGTCAAGAGTCTTCACCATAACAATATGAAATTATATATCTTTACCACAACGTGCCCGCCTATCGCATGTTTGTTCCCAATACAATCGAAACCGCTCGCCTATACCTTTCGGCAGCGCCGCCATCTTTGTTGGAAAAGAGCGAATGGACATTTACAAGCTCTTCATACTGGCATATACCGACGCAGTAAGTCCGTTCAAACAAGACTTAGGCAGACAGACGTATACCTCAGCATGCGGTCTTGTCGATGTCCTTGAAGATAAACCAGGAACTTAGCAATCGGGATTATCTGGACCAGAGAGAGGTATACCGGGATCGCCAAATATTACCTCAAAGAAAGGATCAGTAGAGGGGGTCACAGTGTGCGACATGGAGTCCGCCGTCGAAGGTTCTTTTAATTGAATTTAAGCGCCCGGGCGCTTCCTTTCCCAGGAGACCGTAATGCGTTGATTTCTGTCGAAATCTGCAAATAAAATCAGCTGCGATACCCTTGAAAGGAAGGAAATGCCTAGTTATAGCTCCTCCTTTCGAATTGGGCCCAATTCTGGGAGCGCCATCCGCGACCAAGACTAACTTCAGCTGATGATGCTTTGGTTTGGATCACTGTTTTATACTATTCTATAGCCCGCTCTCCACCTCCTATATACCTATGACTGAAGTCGAAATATTTTAAATCTAGATCGTGGTTGACTTAGGAGAGTTCGACGCTCACGTCGACTCCACGAGCCCGCGTTTCCATGAACGCGTTGCCGATTTCTTGAACCATCTGCCCGTAATCCCGTGAATCCACCCCCCAAAGTCCCTTCCTTTCTCCCTGGCTAAAGTAACCGTTGGTCAATGTCAACCCCACACATTTTAAATGCGGAAACCGCATTTCATTAGAAAGTCTGGCGTCCATCCCGTGCCAATGGCAACCCGCGAGGTTATTGCCCCATTCCCCGGAGCAGATTATTCCGAGCTGGAAAGAGTTGATTTTTTCAGAGAGATGCCGATGTTTAAGGTACGCATTGACAAACTCCTCGAAAGGCGGTGGGCATGCTGAGAAACCAGGGTGATTGAAATCGATTTCGAGCTTTAACGTTCCAGTGAGCGATGGAAGTAGAGGTGCATCTTCGAGAAATAGTGGTAGTTCGTGGGACCAATCTGCATAAACTAAATGGCAGTATAGGGTAATCTTAGGTCAGTTATACTCATAACTGGAGCTCATAATTTACCTTTGGGTCCGATATTTCGATACCTGATACTGAGGTGCTGAAGAGATGGGGAGCGGCCTATGAGCCGTTTGTGGACAAGCTCGAACAGGTCGTGCTCCGCCCGAATCCCCTCGCTTGGCCCTCCATTGATAATGTATACATCAAGGGTTGTCAAATTGCTGTACACTATGGGATACCCCGACAGGGAAGTTCCCTGGTCAATCCCCGGACAACCCTGGGCGGTTCCTGGTCTTCCCCGGCGTTTACTGGCTTTCCCGGGTGGTCACTGGTTCACCGGGCTTTGACTGTCCATCATATCGCCTGGTTGTTCCCTGGACATACCGGGGAGTTCCAAGGGGAGAAAAAATCCCTGGATGTTGACTGGATAGCCTGGGTAATCACTGGTCACCAGGGGATGGCTCTTTGAATCGGTATCAAACCTCTAAGTCGATTTGAGCTCCGCTCAAAACCGAATTGGCGCGCTTATCCCAGTTGGCACACGCACACCAAGCTTTCCCCTCAACCACTACCATCTCATGGTACTCCTCATACCGCCGCATTCTTCTGTACCCAAAATTGACTCAGTCTTCGAATGTTAACCTCGTCTCTACTATCTCAGTCAATCTCTCTCGCAAGATCCTTTGGATCCTTTCGATGTCGATTCAGGAGGATTGCATAGGCCATCGAGGCCACCGCCGTGGGTGGATCTTTCATTTTAGGGCTCTACATGGTATTTCGCTACTAATCCTTCAGGGCGTTCCCGCTTCACGGACCTCGATGCAGTCAACCACCACCTGCTGTGACCCGACGGCAACATCCAAGTCAGCACCATGGTGGCGTGCTATCGCAGTTCGCATGTAGGTACATCTTTGGCCTTTAACATCTTCGAAATCGCTGGCTAAATTTACTCGCTCAGCTGTAAGTGCCATGCCGGTGTGGGGGAAATCAGAAGTATGTGTGGTGCAAAGGTATGTGTTTGAGGTTCTTTTTTCGGGATACATCGACTTATCTCGTCTGATAGAAACTGAGCTTCCCGCACTCCGTAGCCTACCTCCAGGCTAGACTCGTGACCATCCCTCGCACGAGAGGGACCTCGTCAGAGGGACTGGTGTAAAAGAATATAATTTTGGCTTGTACCGCGAAACGATCGAGGCCGTTGATCGGATTCCATATATGGGGCGTCCAGAAATTGCCTTATTAGGATTTGGCAGGCACCTCGGGCGCTTCGCGTCTTCCTTTAGCGTTTCGTTCGAATTGCAACGCGTTTTTACGCGATTTAAACTCTTTCTCGTACCATGCTGAACCTAGATTTTATTTTGGACCGCCCCACCGCTCTCGATCTTGTTCGAAAATGCGACAACCTTGCTGAACTGGAGCAATGGTACCGAGCCATACCAGAGGAGCGAAGGCCAGCAGCCTTTCTGTCGACACTCCAGGGAGAGGAATACCAGTTTTGCATACAAGTGTGCCTACTGGTTTATATTGCAACACGGTTCGCCTTGGTGCCACGGGAAGTCCAGCTCAGGGCCTCTCTAGCTTTGCACTACAAGAAGGAATCCCTTCTCTACTCGGGCACTGGTTCCGGAAAAACCATGTTCATTGCCATCGCTATCTTGCTCCAAGATCCCAAGAAGCAGCTGAATGTCGTTACTGTCTCTCCTTTAAAACGACTGCAATCAACCCAAGTAAACGAGTTTCAGGAGAGATGGGGAATCCCAACGATGGCAGTCAATGAGAGCACTCCGAAGGACACTCCGTTTTGGAAGGTGCGTTGATACACCGGCGTATGAATACGACTAAATTTAACACCAACTACTCAGAAATTTGTTTATGATTGCAAAAAGGGCAAGATGGGCTATTTTCGACATTTCATTGTCACACCAGAGCAGCTGTTCTTTGATCACACTATCAACCATACCCCCCTCTTTGGAAAATTCCTTCGCACTTATCGCATCTTCCAAGAGCATACGTGCCACATCATTATTGATGAATGCCACTTCACTCATGTGGCTGGCCTATCGCACAACGGAGAGCCACCCTTTCGGCCGAAATATGCGTTATTCGACGAGCTGCGGGCACGACTTTGAAAAGGCATTCGATGGCACGCCATGACCGCCACTCTTCCTAACCACATGCTCAAAACCGTTGAGAAGAAGATTCTAGGAAGCGACTACCATCTTACCAAGGCAACGTCCAACCGCAAAAACATCATTTACATCAATCATCTCGTCGTCGGCTCGCTTCAAGTCATGCAAAATTATGAATGCTTTTTGACAAAGCCCTACGACAACAACAAGCAGCCTCGAGTTCTCATCTTTTTCAACAGTACTAGCCTCCTCCAACGTGTTTCTTCACATCTTGAATCCTTGCTTCCTCCCGAAGAACAGGATATAGTATGCCAGTACTACAGCGACCTGTCCAATACCTATTTGGAGCGAATCCACCGAGAGTTCACGGCCGAAGATGGAAGGTGTAAGATATTGTGTGCTACTGCTGGTCTTGCTCAGGTGTGCATTCAATTCACCTTTACTTTTTATATAATTCCTAACCATAGCAGGGCGTAGACTTTCCAGACGTGGAGATTGTCTGTACCGTTGATGTACCTCCCAGCATTGTCGAGTCGATTCAGCGCGGTGGCCGAGGTGGGCGCCAATCCGGGAGCGCGTCCCTGTTCATTACCTTTTATGAGCAGTGGGCCTTGGATACCTCTGTCGATGACTTCTCTCAGGGAGACCAGAATAATCCTGATCGCTCATTGGTGTCACCGCTGCCTAAGCGCCCAACAGTTCGCCAACGTGCCACACTATCATCAATCCGCCTCATCCAGTGCATGTCATGCCTTCGAGCTTCTATGCTCAGGAACTTAATGATACGGCACCTGATGCCCTTGAGTACGACACGATTTACTGTTGCTCAGGTCATCCCGAGGATCCCATCGACCTTTCATCTATTCTCCCCTCTCCTATCTTCACTGTTGAGGCATATACTGCCCTTCAGGATGTCCAACAGCAGGCCGAAGCTGAGAAGAAGAAGCGCGCTCAAGCCCGGTACCGCCCTGTTAACGAGCGTGCAAAACTCGATGAGGAGTTGATCCAATGGGTGGATAGCATTGTGTCGAGCGGAGACCCAGCTGTCCACCACGACTTCATCTATGCAGACGACATCCTTCCACACAGTACGCGAAAGGCTCTAGTAATGACTAATGCTCCGACATATAGGAAAGCGAAAAGCCTGAAGGATATCATACAGGACACAGACGAGTGGCACGAGCTATGGGGGGAGCAGATTCTCGACTTAGTGAAGAAGTATGATGTCAAATTACGAAAGCAGAAGTAGAACTATAATACATTTTCAAGTCCTTCTACATCTGGGTCTTGTATAGGCTCCAAATCTGGTGCAGGGAGCTCATCCTCCTCAGGATCTGTGGCGATTCCATTCCGAGCCTCTTCGACCTTCTTGTTGAAATTTGCCAATCCAGATGTCTCCATTTTTCGTCGCCCTTCAGCCCGAAGATCTGGTCGCAACTTGGCCTTTCTCCCGGGAATCTTGACATGTAGTTGCTGGTCCTTGGCTGCAGACATCATTCTCTCGACAACCTCGCTCGAGTCAGAGGCTGTATGAGTTGTACCTTGGTATGTCAGGTTAAGGCTTCTCGAAACCTGTTTCTTCAGCGACATAATATTGTGAATCGAGGCCGAGATATTCCCGCAACGCTCCCAGTGACCATATATGCCTTTTGCTGAGAAGATAGCCTTGAGAGTGTTGATAAGGTGCTCGATATTCAAGTCGATCCCCATTGAGTGTCCTTCGAGCCCACTGACGTTGATAAGCATCATGTCCCGAATGATATCTGCAAATTCGGGTGTCCAGACAAGCTTCAAGTGGTAGATGAAGTGAAGGAGCTCGGTTGCATAATTGTTGGCGCCAGCACCACGAAAGAAGAGCGCCAAATCAATGAGAATGTCCTCGATGCGGCCAAAATCACCATCACGTATCGCAGCGTTGAGCTCACGGAGAAGGAGTAGGTCACGAGTCAGACGTTTTGTGTTCTCGAAGACAGGATCGTGATCGTCTGTGCTTGCGCCAGCATCGGGGTCCTTGGGCTTCTGGATAGGGGAGTAGTCCGGTGTTGGAACTGCGTACTTGTTTCGAACTCGCAAGGCAAGTTGAAGCAAATCTTCTGCCGAAGGCTTCGAGTCCGCATACTTCTCAAGTGTTGGATAACCGCACTCCAGCTCACATGCATCCAAGAGAAGGCCGTCAAGAACCTGTGAGAGGAAGGTTTCGAGTGTGTGGTAGTCGGGCTTTGCACTAGCGAGGCGGGTCTTGTTCAGTTGAGTTGAAAGGTTTGAGAGAGACCCAGATTCCGACATTTCGCCCCAGTGTATAACCTTCAGAGACCAGACCTTGTTCAATGACACATGGAAAGGAGCAGGACCAAGTTGGAAAATTGCTCGTCGCTCCCAGTCGTTTACATCTTTCTTCAGTCGGATCTTTAGACCTCGATTTCGTGAGTTGGTCATCTGGTCGTTGATGGCAACAACAGCACGCTTTGAGAGCGTTTGGGGGTCCTTCTGGAGCTAATTAATGTAGATGTCCTCGTGAACTAGTCGGTTGCCACTGTACGAAGCCTCCTCAATTGTTGTCACCCTTAACGGAGCAAAGACATTCTTTTGGCCTTTGGGAAGCGGTCGCCGAGGAGCATTTTGAAGCAATGGGCTATCCTTGAGAGGGGCAAAGCCAGGCACGTATTTGAGAAGCACCTTCGCGATGTTGACAGTGGTCTGCTGAGAGTAAGAGCGCACAGATTCGCGTGACGGTCGTAGGTCGCTAAGCTCCAGGAGTCGAGCCTGCTTCATGCGCTCAAGAATAGGGCCGATTGCTACGTCCTCCTCCTTCACAGGCCTCGGAAGCTTGTAGATCACAGGAAAAGTGCCATGCTGGACCTTTGGCGTCGCCTTGAGAGTTTGTTCAACAAAGTCTGATGTCGACGTTTGAAAATTGTCATAGGCAAGAGCATGAGGTTCATCTGCGATAGCGCGACCTTGTTCCACGGAGCGCTCGGCAAGCGTGTCGACAGCATTTTGAACAGACTGATAGCTCGGCGACAGCCCCACCTTGTTCATGAGAGCTAGTAGCTGACGCGAAGCACCCCCTGACCATGTCACAATGCCAATTCCAAGAGCCACACGTGCAGAACTCCTTGAGCGCACATAGTGGAGCTGGGATGCAATCAAATGTCGAGCCTAGCAGAGACGCTGAGACGAGACTCAGTTTTGCGTCAGGTGCTACTTACTGTGACGCGGTCCTTCTTCGACTTCTCATCACCATCGGAGCTCGCAGTTGCTGCCCGTAACACTTCGGTAAGTGTAGGAGTAACAGCAGCAACACTCTCCATGACCTTGGTTCCATCCCATTCCGAGGTATACTCTGTCGTGATTTCGGTTGTGCGCATTCGAAGCATAGGCTTCGCGATTTCCATCTCCTGACTGATGGTGCTAGACACCCACTCCAGGGCGAGGGGAACAAGCCATTCCGCAAACATAGTTTTCGTAGCCTTGTTGGTTCGGACCAAGCCCAAAATCTTGAGAAGTCGGTCGTGGTTCGTCGCAGCATAGAAGTGACGCTGCCAGTTGTTGAAAATAAGATGAGAGGGATCCAACATAGTTGACAAGAGCTCGGTAGGCGAAATATCATCCTCTGCCAGCGCCTTCAAGTGATTATGAACAAGCTCGACTCTATTTCGGTACGTGCGCGGGATGCTGAAGCTGTCACCAGAGACTGTCGGATCGAAAGACAAATTTGATTCAACCGAATCGTCGCCAGTAGCAGGATCATAGTATACTAGAGGGGCCTCTTCACATACGGAAGGCCGAGCAGGAAGCAGGAGGTCCAGCTGAGGGAGTGGCAAAGGCAATGTCGAAGGTCCCGGGACCGAGCTGATGTGCGTGTCGGCTACTGGCATACAACACAGAGAAGCGCACGACGTACCTCTGCCTCAAGTCCCAGACCACCTCCATACCTTCCATGCCTCGAAGATCCATCCCATTAATCCTTCCAGGGGATAGTACTTCTCGCTGCTTGCTCTTGTTCTGCAGAGGGGACCCAGGGCTGTACGACTCAACTTCTGGGAAAGGTTTCGCGTTCTGAGGCGTCTCGAGCTGCGGATTGACAGATATAAAGCCCATATTCTCGTCATAGGCGGTCTCCTTGCTTTTCCTTGGCTTTTTCGTCGTCCGTGGGCCCTGCCTTCTCATTCCTTTCGCTGAGGCGGCAGCGGAAGTTGCCAGTCGAAATTTGGACTTTTTCGAAGAGCTAGGAGATGCAGGAGCCTGCCCAGGTGTCGGAACGCCAGCTGGGAAGAGATTGAAACCAGATTCCATTGTAATCTAAGCATATACAGAGGGCTGGAGGTGGAAGTTGGAACGAAGGAATAGGCGCGTCGCGCCGGCGCCTGTCACATCCTAATTAGGTATGTCCTTGAAGCCCCATATATGGAATCCGATCAACGGCCTCGATCGTTTCGCGGTACAAGCCAAAATTATATTCTTTGGTACAGGTCCCTCTAGCGAGGTTCGTCTCACAACATTCGCCGAGGGACCCGTCACAGGTCTACCTCCAGGCTCGGGTTCGTAATTTGTGCTATCTCTATCTGACCATACACCGAAGCTCAACCTCCAAGTGCCAGACACGCCCATCCCGTATTGCTGATTGATTGTGTGTCAAACGCGATTTGTATGTTCAGGCTACACACTACATATATATCAATTTGCTGTAGTAAATTCTGTATTGTGGATAGTCCCCAAAATATACCATGTTTATCCAATTGAAACCCATGGATTTGACATTGAATTTCCCTGGAAGTCACCCGTCTATACCAGCTGGTACCCCCATGAACCTACCCGGAAGGACCAGGGAACTTCCCTGGAGCTCCCTACGTGGAGGAAATTTCCACCCGGGGGATCTGATCATTATACACGGGAAAAAATCTGGGCATTCACTGGTGACTTCCCTGGAATCCTCCCCGGGACAACCAGGGGATGCCAGGGAACCTTCCTGGCTCGGACGGGGGATATGCATGGGTAACCCGGTGGATTTCACTGTCCAAAACCCAGGGAAATCCCCTGTCGGGATATCCCATAGTGGTAGAAGAGCGCAGGCTGATTAGCCATTGTCTTGATCCACAACTGAGCCACTTTTAGGTGCAACACCTTTGGTGATACAGCCCGCTCTTGTAACGTAGCGTCTGGGATGTTGTAGTTTTCACTGAAGTTGAAGTGTAGATCGGTGAACACTAGCGTCTCGAGTGTGTCTGGGAGTCGCGATAAGAGGGCCGTGGAAAGTGAAAGCGTCCGGACATGCACTTCGAGCAAAGCATTGTCTCGTATGCATTCTAAGGTCGGAGGGAATAACAAGGTCTCGTATTGTGAGCCCAAAATATACCACTCGTCTCCTTCCAATTGCAGAGAACGGAGGTGTTTAAGCGGGGCAAGAATCTTGGACACAAACGTCAAGTAGGCAGTAGCCCATCTGTTCAACATGGATCCATTACTCGAATGAAAGAATGATACTCGAAAGATGAACCCACGAGTTTGTGTACTTCTCTGGTATTCTTTCCGACACGAGTCGCCTTCCGCTATCAGACAGTACTTTGTAGCCCCATTGAAGATGCAGGCCTTTGATGCACGGTTCGAGACTAGGATCGGACAATAGAGTTTCGCAGAGTTTCTGATAGCCAGGGATCATGATCAAAGGCTCTCCTCTGTTGGGTACCTTGCTTGTAAGCGAAAGAGTGTGCCACAGGTAGCGACGGCAATAACTTCCAAGCCGCCGCCGGGAGAGGGATAGGTGATAGAGTGCTGTGCGAAGCAAGGGATGCTGGTAATCGGGGTCGTCTGGGTCAGTAAAGGGTATCCCGAGGTCGTCAACGATTATCTCAAAGAGCTCCTGAGGGAACGCCGGTGAAGCCATGATGCCCTGAAAGCTACCATTGGGGATGTGACATTCAACTTTATACTAGTTCAGAAGACGTCTATCCTCGGAGGGTGGTCTGCGGTGATTTCTATTGTAAGAAAGAAGTCTTGATTGAGGCTGATAAAAGGGCTCCAAGCTTGTCGACAATTAACTCAAAGAAGCTATTGTCAAAAATGGGAACGAAGTTCGAGCTGTATCAATCCATGCTTCGGCTGAGTTATCAGCACGTGCACAACAGTCAATTGCCCAGTCCAGTTTTCCAAAATCCAGATGACAGAAGGATTGTGGAGAGCCGTCTGTATAGGTCTGTCTGTAAGCATGTCGACCTTCTGCAACTTTGCCAGCTCGGCTTATTTGTCTTGCGCGAGACCCAAGACCTCAGTACATTGCTGATGGGCGGCTAGCTCCCTGGTCCATTTAAAGGTCGAACCCATTTCCTGGGTTAGGGGCTGCCAGCCGGTCCGGTTCTCCTCCGTCCTGCCAATAAGCCATCATCACGGTTATCCCACCAACCACGACCTTGCAGAGCTCCCCTGTCGCACTTTTACCTCTAGCACCTCAGGAAACAGCGGTATCGACACCTGGACGCTGCTTGGAGAACAGCTCACAGAGATGGTGCCTTCCGTCAAGATACTGCATCTCGGGAGCATCAGGAGCACGGACGCAGAGCAGCAGCGCTCCGACTTCAAGTGCCAACGACACCGGATGACAGGCTCTGCTCGACTGGCACGCTGATATTCTGAAGGCTGTCGAGCTTTGCTGGTCCATTCGTATCTCACCGCATACTTTTTACATCCTCGTAAGTTTGCTTTGCGCCCCTCATTCGTTCATCCGCTAACGCCTTGAACCGCTCGTCAGTACTTGGCTGGTACATCTAGTGGCCTAGCAAATGCGGCGTTTACAAGAACCCAACCAAACCCTACAGTCTCACGTATGGCGATTCCATTGCCATCCAGCTCTAACTACGCCGTCGGTGGTCCGACAGTCTATGGCTTCAACGCTACACTTGTCCCCGCCACCCAAGGGCGACACAAACGCGCGAATTCCACCATCTATTCCCGTCTTCGCCCAAAAACTGCGATACTATCCCTACCCAGTTGTCCTGTGTAGGGCTCGATTGGGACGAAGCTACCCTTCCACCCATCGCCTTTTCCTTCGTCCCTGTCTGTGTCCATCGGCATCGACGTCTTGAACATGTTCCATCCAGATATACCATGGACCGCGCGAGACTCATCCATGTCTCCCGAATGCTTCACTGAGGACGAGGGCCGGTCAATACACCAACGGACAATTGAATTCGCATTGCACCACATAGTCAGTTCTTCCTTATCTCTCGTTCGGGGAAAGAGGAAGAGAACTGACCTGATCCATAGTGGCCAACTCCTAGACCCGTGCAGAAATTACCATTCCCCGACCACTTTCCCTCCCTCTACATCATCCTATCTCGTTCGATCCTCCTACTCGTCTTCAACCCTCACCGCAAGCCTTGCCGCATAAAGCCGCTGCCTCCTTGAAGGCACAACTCATGCACACCCACCCACGTCCCTCTGCATGGCTCCTTGGGCGATCCTCACGGAGCGCAGGGCGAAATCGAAGGAAGGGTCGGTCTGTCCAGACTCGATGATGGCCGGCAGGTCGCTGTGGAAGGCGGTATGGGTGGGGAAGGGCTGGATAGCGAGGACGAGGACGAGGACCGCGTGACACGCTACAAAACCCCCACCTCCGCCAGCGCACTCGATATCCACGCCAGGCCTTCCGCCACCAATGAAGCCGTCGATCATCTTCATAGACAATGGCGCAACACCAGGCAATAGAGGCGGTGCTGTCGGCGTTCCAGAGTACAAGGGTTGTGGGTTGCCTACCTCTATTCCACTCCATCCATCCTCGACTTCTAGGATCTCTCGATGAAGAGCGGGAGGAGACAGACCCACTTGCCGCATGGTCGTGGATGCACGGACTATGTGCCTACCGCTGGACGAACGCTGTCGATGACGAAGAGTCCCTAGTCCTACCAATACGGATGCTGCACTTAGGGCGCGATCAGAATGGGCAGGGATGTTAGTTAGAGGGACGGGCCATACCATCTGGCTGTTGGGCTGGCATATTCATATTGTGGATGCGTTAGATAAGGGTCGCGATGAATAGGAGATCCCGTCGTATACTTAGAGAGCTGGTTCGCTATTCTACCTACAACCAATCTAGATCTTTCAGTCTCTTTACGGTCGTCGGTCAGGATGCGTTAAAGGCTCGCTGGTTCCCGTTGTACGATGCACCTGTTGGAAGCAAACTTCGAGGTCAAGTCTAAATCGAGGAATGATTTTGTTCGTTGCTGGCTATCACTAAAGAAGGAAGATTACGCAAAAACAATGTGAACATCGGGTAGGTATTTTGAGTCTTTCGAATTGCGATATCGAAAGTGTACAATGAGAAAGAATGTTCAAGGAGCAAGACTCGAGTACATGATAGTGTCTAACATGGTTGAGTCGAATCAGCAAAAGACGAGGGTACAAACATAGTACGAGGGCCATCAGATATCCGAAAGATCAACTACCATCCCCCTCGCTCCCCTCCTCAGCGTCATAGTAAACCTCCTCGCCGTCAGAATCGGAGCCGTCTCTGTCGAGGAGGGAGAGTTGGTTGATTGCAGGAGGGCTCGTGATAACGCTGTTTCGCGACTCAAAGTCTTGCAAGAGTTGGACGATATCACGATGGCCGTTGGCCTGCGCGGCCGACATTGCAGTGTGTCCGTCTGTCGTGCTCCTAATCGTGATGTCGACATTGGGTACATTGAGAAGCATACGAACGACGGCTGTGTGCCCTCTTTTTGCTGCCATCTTGATCGATGTATCCCTATCGTTGTCAAATGCGTTGACATTAAAGGCACCTGTGGTCAGGAGTGAATCAACAATTTCGACGTGGCCGTATTCAGCAGCCACCAAGAGTGCCGTCGAACCGTGGCTAATGGCCAAGTTGACCTGAAGCTCAGGGTGCGCCAGGAGTAGCTTGACAACGCCTTCGTGGCCTTGGCTTGCAGCCTGCATGAGTGCTGACCAACCACCGTCGTTGACCAGGTTGACCTGAATCTCGGAGTGCGCCAGGAGGAGCTCGGCGACTCCTTTGTGGCCATTGCGAGCAGCCCACATCAGTGCTGACCGACCATTGTTGCTGACCAGGTTGACCTGAATCTCGGGGTGCGCCAGGAGGAGCTTGACAATGCCTTCGTGGCCTTCGCTTGTAGCACACATGAGTGCCGACCAGCCATCGTTCTTGACCAGGTTGACCTGAATCTTGGAGTGCGCCAGGAGGAGCTCAGCGACCCCTTCGTGGCCCCGATGGGCAGCAAGTATGAGTGCTGACCGACCATCGTCGTCGACCAGGTTGACCTGAAGCTCAGGGTGCGCTAGGAGGAGCTTGGCGATGCCTTCGTGGCCTCCGCTTGCAACCAGAATGAGTGCTGACAAACGATAGTGGTTGACCAGGTTGACCTGAATCCCGGGGTGCGCCAGGAGGAGCTCGACAACGCCTTCGCAGCCCCAACGAGCAGCCAACATGAGTGCTGACAATCTGCCAATACTAACCAGGTTCACCTGAATCTCGGGGTGCGCCAGGAGGAGCTTGGCGATGCCTTCGTGGCCCTGATAGGCAGCCAACATGAGTGCTGACCACCCACCAGGGTCAACCAGGTTCACCTCGATCGCAAACAAGGCGATGAGGTGCACAACAAGCGCTTCATGCCCAAACCGAGCGGCCACCATTAATGGGGACTGATGTTTTACTGCAGTCGTTACATTCGGGTTGCCCTTGGAAGTGTCTCCGATTAAAGCCAGGGGTAGATGATAGAGGGCTACGATATGAAGAGGAGCAAAGATGTCGAAGGACCAAGGGTCGGTGAGGGCAGGAAAGGCTTTGATTTCGTTGATGAACTGTGCAACTCGGTGTTTGCCGTCATCAACATCTAAGGATTCGCGAGCATGGAAGGCCCAACCCTCAGATGCATAGCGAAGGAGAGGGGTCTTGTTTAGGGCTGCTTTGAATTCCTCGCTTGAGCGGATTGTCGTATTCTGGAAGCCGCACTCGGTGAGGTTGGCCATGCAAACGGCAGCGAGGAGAGAATGCGGATGGGGGAATGATTCATGAAGGAGCTTCTGCAGCGTTTCTTTCGCAGTATAGTCTAGTGGACGATGTCAGACTAAGCAAAAGAGGGTTAATCTGCGACTTACGAACGAGGCGAACGATCGAACTCTCTTCCTCGACAGCGATCAAGCCGCGGCACAGGGACATCAGGGTACTGCTGGGTACAAGTCGGTCGGGGTCGAATGTACAGGTGACAGGGGAGGTGGTGACTGCCCGCTGCAGCTCTTCTACCGTCATGGACCTCGACGCGTTGAGAACCCAGACAAGGACAAGCTTGGCGAGCGCGACGAGGTCCGCATTCTGCTTGAGAATCCTGTCCCAGGTTTGGAGATAGACGTCTTCGATCTTGGAAGGGAAGCTTTTCAGCCTTTGTCGCACTTGGTGGGTGTTCATGCACTCGCACAGTGCGTCAAGCTGGAGTGAAGCATGCAGAAACCTGGAATCGTTTGGTTAACCTCCTACCGCGGGATCCAGAAATAGAAATATCTTACATGCCGCCACTGTTTTTCTTGATGGTAGAGAAGATCTCGTCCCTCAAGGAAGGGCTGGCCTGTAACAAACACTGTAGTTCCACGCTCTCGTTGATTCCCTTTGTGATATGAAGATCCAGATCGACGTCCTGGGCAGCAATGGCAAAAGTACAGGCCTGCGGAAAGTGGGCTTCCAGGGGTTTGAGAGGTCGCGATGTAATAAACAGTTTGACGTTGAGCGACGCGAGAGCCCTCACAACCGCCAGCTGGACCTTGGTCGGAGCTTCGTCCAGGGCATCGAGAACATAGAATGTACACGACATGCCATCGGCCAGCTCCCTGAGGAGCCCCATAAGCTGAGCCTCGGTCGGCTCTGTTCCTTCCCGGAGATGCTGAGCGTAGGTTTTATCGATGACAGAGCGGGAGTTGGGGTGTCGTTCGAGGGTTTGCTTCACGAGGCTCTCGAGAATATTGCGGACCGTCACTTCCAAGTGGTCGCTGTAGCGGAAATAGACGTAGCAAATGCAGATCTTGGCGTCTGGTCCTGGGTAAAGGGCTTCGAGGTGCTTGATGACGATTGATCTGAGAACAAGCATCAGGGAGAGCTTCTAGAGCCTGGGGAGGTGACTTACGCAAGAAGGGTCTTGCCAGCGCCGGCTTGATTCAGGTGTTAGAGAAGAGACTGGTGGGCAGAGAAAGAAAACGTACGGATTCCAGAGCCCCAGAAGATCTTTATATCGCCGTTGGGCTCTAGCCAAACCCGAAACTTGTCCCCTTTCAAAAGCCACATCCCAGTCCCCTCGGTGGCCCTGCTTATCATATCCTGGTATATCTTACGAAAATTGGGTATTGATTGCAAGACGGCCCATATATCTCGTGAGCGCTCGTAGTGATGGTTGTGGTTGTGGTTGTGGTTGTGAATCACATCACGGCTAGCGACGCTGAGAGTAGAGCCCTCGATTTGCAGATTGTGGGCGCTATGGAACATTGCGATAGTTCCAGGTGAACCTGCACCATGTTCAGCTACTGCGGGGGAATCAGATTGGCACTCAGTGTGTTCAATGACCAGCCGAGATAAACGCTTACCCCCGTAACTCTGCCTTCTCGTGCCCACAGCGACCTATCATGCGGGTTGAAGGATACTACAAGTGAACGTGATGAATTACTTACATTGGGTGTCGGATGCTGCGACATCGATCAGCACAAAGAGAAGGGCTGCAGAAAGTGAAGGGGAAAGAGGGGCAAGAGTGATCCTTGATGGCGATGGCTGCGGTCACATGAAGAGGTTCCACATCTGGAACTGATAAGCGCCTATCAAACGTTGGCTAGCAGTGTACATCCACACCCGCTAGGTTCTAGCTTCCGTCTCGTATCGTAACTGACCCAAAAGACCGCCAGACTATCACGCCAAACCCACACGTTCGAAGGCTATACCTTTCCTTGCTCTTTCCAAACATCCACTGGCAGTCGGTCGCACGGTTTCCGACCTGTTCCTTTCTTCAGCCCAAATCCACGACTCGGATACCTATCCATTATCCTATACCGAGGACCACCTCTATTGGATGGCATCGAAAGGCTTTTATGTACCCATGTTTCCTCCCCGATCTAGGTATCGAGCCCATCGGGATCAGCGTCTTGGATATGGTCCATCAAGATGCGCAGCGGGCAGTCAATGATCTGTGAATGGCTCATACGCATCTCCTTAAGCGCTTCATCAAGAGGAGTAAAGGCAAGAGGTATCCAATGCCTAGACTGAGAGATGAATCTGAATTGCGGAGCACACTGTAGGTTCTTCCCTAGTAGCTGTCGCGCGGGCAATGAGGAAGAGAGCTAACGTGAACTAGAGCGGCGTACTTTTGGGCTGTGTAGATGCATACAAATCCCCAACCCGAATTACTTACGCAATATGGTACGAAACACACATCTAGCTAACGCACTCAATCAAAGTGTTGATTATCTTCGCAGACCCAGCCGTAGTGGCGGCCGAGACAGGTGAAGGGTGTCTACTCTCCGCCCTGCTGCCAAATGCCATCGCGATACACGAACCACGCATTTCGCGCTAGACGAAGCGGCGGTGGCAATGTCCTGAAGCTCCTAGTCCTGCAAAGGACCGATGGTGTGTCCTGAGGGTAACGTCGAGAAGGGGCGGAGCAGGTACTTACAGGAGTGAGCCATTGACATGCTATCTGACTATATGCTGACAGTTGCAATAAGTGGAGATTCGGAAAGGAAGTCGTATACTCGGAACTTTGGTTTACTGCTCCAGCCACGAATCACCAATCCACTTTGGCTCACTTCACAGCGAGGACCCGTCAAAGGCTGGTTGTCAATGATTAGTACCGATATATACAGTTTAAACATGAAATTTAAACCAGTCCATTGAGGAACTCTTGGAGAAAAGTTCGAGGGTTTCGTTGTTGGTCAAACCTAGGTCGGGAGATGATACTGCTGCTGACTGGGTATGTAGGGAAGATGATGCAAAAATAACATTCATCGAGTGGGTAACTATGTATCTGGACACTTTAGCTGGGAGGTTGTAGAGAATTCGTAAATTGAGAACGGAATTTACTGAAAGTCATAGCCATCCTCACTGTGCAGGGAGTCGAGTAAATTAGGGAGGGCGCGTAATAAAGGCCCTTTAGAATTCAAAGTCTTGCAAGAGTTCAGCAATGGCGCTATGGCCGTTGACCTGTGCAGCCGACGTCGCAGTATGTCCGCCATAGGGTTCCTGATTGAGACGTCAACATTGGGTACATCGGGGAGAAGACGAACAGCGGCTTCATGACCAGCTTTCGCTGCCAGCTTGATCAGTGTGTTTCTATTCAAGTCAACTGCATTGATATCGAAACCGCCAGTGCTGAGCAGGGGTTCGACGACGCCTTGGTCGCCTGCAGCCAACACGAGTGCTGGCCAACTGTTGCCGTCGAATAGATTGACCTGAATCTCGGACAAAACCAGAAGGATGTTGGCGGCGTTTTGTGGCCCCGACGAGCAGCCAGCACGAGGGACAACTATCCTCCATAGTCGACCAGGGTAACTTGAATGACACGGTGCACAAGTAGGGGCTTCGCGACGCATGCGTTCCCTTTCCTCGCAGCCCATATGAGTGCTGTATAACCATCATGGTCGACTAGCCTGTTGTCCTGAATTTCGGGATGCCCCCCGAGGAGCTTCACAATGACTTTTCGGCCCCAACGAGCAGCTAACGTGAGTGCTGAAGCGCTGATCGCTGATCCATGATGTATAGCATGAAAGACTCAAGGAGATCCAAATCTCCTACAACTGCCCATTCAGTCGCCGAAGCACAAGACATGTCAAGCGCACAACAAGAAGGGCCATCGTTCCAGCACAACAAAGTTCAGCCTTCACTCCATTTCCCTGGGAGCTTACGCGCCATGTAAGACCGATAGCCCACCTGCATAATAGCCAACAGCGTTGAAACTTCCCGAGGCAGTCAGAATCGCACCTGAAATCGGAGGTACTGCGATGGCTCCCAGACCCAGGACGATGAAAAACATCACAAGTCATCTTAAAGTCGTCTCCCTACGTCGTCTGTGTTGCTGAACTTGAATATTGCGTCGGTCAAAAGCGAGATGTGGACTCCTGACGCGAAACTGGAACGGAAATGTATTCGATTAGCAACGTTTGGTGGAGGAAGTGACAAGGAGGAGGACAGACATACCCAGAGAGCACGGCGAGCGCGATCAACAACTCTTTAGTTTGCGTGTAGGACCAGGCGTAGGTCAGGATGCCTGCTGAAGCAGTGGAGGTTGACCTCACGTTGATAGAACCAATCGCGCCTCGATAAGCTCTCTTGAACAACAGAATAGTGGGTAAGAGACATACCAACAGAGTCGCAGATGCACCCTGGGGCCTGCAGCATAACCGCCAAATAAAGAGATGGCGTTCGCGATGATGTCCACGAAACAGAACGAGAGGTTGGCTAAGTTTCCAATCCGGGTGGCACTATAACAGTGACATAGGTCAGCACAAGGGTCCAGAAGCAGACATCAACACGCTTACCCGTATGAAAAACGGAACAAAAAGATACTGGCTGGTGTAAACGCCGATAAAGGTGACGAACCACAACATGCAGTAGACCGGGAATGGCGCAGTTTTGAGAGATTTACAGATGGATAACTTTCCTGGAACATTCCATGGGGGTCGACGCCCTTTCATTCGCAAGGAGAATATCAGTCCGGCGTCGCTTTGACTTGTATAGATGGAGACCTACCAGGTTCGACGACCCCAAGCTGCCTGAATCTATACATCCGAATCGACCATGCACACACGCCAGCCTCACGTCAAGCCCTCGGCATATAATTCTTTTCAAGAAAACAGGATGACTTTGCCTACCTCGGAAGCGGACTTTTCGAAAGGATGGGCATGATGGTTCCCCCAAGCGATGAGCCAATCGCTATCATAGCCATTGCCATGCCTCTGCTTGCTTTGGACCAGCATGCGGTAACGGCTGGCGTAGTAGGCCAAAGAGGCATCCACAGAGCATCTGCACAGTGTTGTTGAGCGATCCAGAGCAACGGAAGAAGAATGGGGCGTGACTCACGCCAACGGCGAATCCTTGACACAGGAGAAAGTGCCAGTATTGGGTACATGGCATTACGAGAAAGGTCGACGCGACAAGGAATAAGCTGAAGAATAACAATCTAAAGTATCCAAAGTCGAACTGGGGTCTGGATAGGAGGCTTGGAATGAAAATGAGGGCGTACTTTGGAGGTTGGTTCAGTTTGTGTAGGTCACGGATTGCTTGAACCGAATCAAACCGTGCGCCTGACGTGTTTCAGTGTAAGATTTCAGGGATATCCAAAGGAATCCGTGTGTCTACTCACACGTTTGACACAAATTCCCGAATCTTTGACAGTTCTTCCTGTACCTTTGGAATATCGAGAGAACGCACATAGTTTTGCTTAGCGTAGGTTCGTGAACGAAGGTAATTACTCAAATATTGGGCGCATACGAGCCTTCATAATAGGTGTCAGCTTCGAATGGTGTCTTCGACCTTGCCTATCCGGACGAAGGAGAAGGAGGACAGCTCGCGTCGTGCCCAATTTAGGGGCTACTAACGGTCCGGTGCTCCTCCGGCCTTGTGTCATTCATCCCACCAAAGCCATCACGGCTCTCCCACTGACCACGACCTGGCAGACCTCGCTTCTCATTCCTTTGCTTCTAGCACCTCTCGATACTGGAACATAGCTTGAAATACAGCTGACAAAGATGGGCCCTCCCAGCACGAACCCAGAGCAACGCCTGAACGCGTCCTCTGCTGGTCCAGTCGTATCGCACAGCAGCCGCATTGCATCTATCTAAACTCGCTCAGCTTCCTCTCTATGTTCTTCGTATGCAGGGGGTAGTGGCCTATTCAATGTGGCATTTTCAACGACCTGGACCAATATGTCCACCCCGAGCAGTCTGCCCGTCTTTCGAGAGCACGGATGTAGATCACGATGAGGCGTCGTAATGGGTGAGTTGCCCTCCCTTTCGACTTCTTGCATCAAAGCTCAACTGACCGACTTCTAAAGGTCTGTACAGTGATATGGCAGTGCACGCTGCGAGCCCCACACGCCACCTTCCTTCGCCCCAGCATGAGCATACATCATCTTGCGAACCCGCGCTGGCCAACATCTTTGCCCAAATAACTACCACCCGTCGTCATACCTCCGGATCAACCCTTATCGCACTGCGCTGGGACTGACATGGTATCCTGCACGACCCTACCTTCCCCCCAACCTTGGCTACCGACGCTATCGAGGCCTACTACGCCTTGTGTCTGAGCTCCATCCAGATGTACATAAGTGATCCAATGGACCATTCGAGAAGAGAACCCGTGAGGTGATTCGAAACCTGTTCAAGAACAGGCGTGTACTGTGTTATAGAGTACGTCCTTCCCTGCCTCTTCCTTGGGAAAGAGGACGACAGCTAACGTGATCCATGATAGTGGGGAGTATAAACGTTCGGAGAGGTCTCTAACTCCCCGACTACCCTCCATCCCTTCAAACGCACCCTGCTTCATTTGACCCTCCCCCTTCGTCATCGGCCTTGACTCCAAGCTTTGTCGCATAAAGCCGCCGCCTCTCGAAACAAGACTTTTCGAACCTGCTCAGACTCGGGAGGCATCCATGCTAAAAGCGTCTGTCGAGACCCACCGTTTATGCTTTACCTACCTCCGTCCTTCCACGCAACTTCTTAGGCGATCCTCACAATGAGAGGTCCATGCAGCGAAATCGGGGAAAGGGTTGCTTTGTTTAGACCGGCAGGTCGTCATCGAAGGGGATGGAGGTCATTCCGGGGACAAGGAAGAGCTGGATAGCGTGGGCGAGGACGAGACACGCTGCAAACCACCCACCACGACCGGGGAAACCAACACAATCGATATCTGCGCGAGGCCTTCCACCGCATCCAAACCAAGCCGTGGATCCTCTGTACAGGGAAAATGCAGCAGCGGTCGAGAGGGGCGCTCTCGACGCGAAGGGTGTGGGATATCGTTACTTCCTGCCCTCCACTCCATCCTCGACTTTTGGATGCGTCGATGGAGGAGACGACGAATGGTCCGAGCTCGTTGCATGGCCGCCGGGACACACGAATCGTGTATGTATCAGTGCACGAAGCGCTGCCAACGGTGGGGAGTTCCTGGGACCGATGGTGTGCCCGGAACACGATGAGCAAGCGGCGAGTGCATCTATCGAGGGGAGAGTCAGACTCGTAAGCTCCGGTTATTAGGCAGGACAAGGGTTGCGAGGGATGGAGATTCAGAAATTCCGTCTTATACCCGATTCACTGTTCTGCCTACAAAATGGCAGCCCATGTATTTCGCTTGCTTTACAGTGAGGGATGCATCAAACCGCCTGATTGATTACTGGCTCAGGCGCGCCACAGATGTTCGAGGGCTTTCACAGCAGACAGGCGAGGATTTCGTGGACAAGGAAATGTCCAGGGAATGCCTCATGCCCGTGACATTTCCTGAAGCATTTCCGTGTTCGGAGACAATACCTTTGCCACTGTCGGAAATGCGTGAGTTGGGTGGTGATCGCCATTTCCGGGAGTGGCACACAAAGCCTTTCAGGTCTCCGAAAATGTGATTCGGAAATCCTTTGTGACCGAGGACGTTTTCGAATACACAACGTCGTCCCCTGCCCCTTGTGTTTGCGGCGGATCAAGTCAAGGTCAAGACATGGCTTTGTTTCTTGCTGCGTCGTAACAAAGGCTATGCAGAAATGAGATTCATCAAAGATGTATATTTGTATCTGGATAGTTGTACTAGGGGAATCATACAGCGCGAAAGGAAAGTACAAGGAACGCGAATCCAGTGTAGGGTAGTACTTGCATATCCAAACCATGTCCGTCAACGACGAGGGTAAAAGAGGTCAATCAGAGACCAAAGAGCCCAAGGTTCCATCCTCGTCGCCCCCTTCCTCAGCGTCATAGTAAGCATCGCTGTCAGAATCGGAACCATCTTCGTCGTGCAAGGAGAGTTGAATGATTTCGGGGAGGCTCGTGATTACCCCGTTTCGCAATTCAAAGTCTTGCAAGAGTTTGACGATAGATTGGTGGCCGTTTGCCTGCGCGGCCGACATTGCGGTGTGTCCGTCTGTAGTGCTCCTAATCGTGATGTCGACATTAGGTATGTCAAGTAACATACGAACGACGGTTGTGTGCCCTCTTTTTGCTGCCATCTTGATCGCTGTATCTCTATCTTCTGCAGGCAAATCAGATTGATAGTCAAAGGTTAGGCCGAGATAGCCAGCTACCTCCTAAGCTCTGCCTTCTCGCGGCTACGACGGAAGACTCTGGGATGACCTATCATGCGTGTTAAGAGATACCAGATGCAAACATCACAACAAATATACTCACATTGGATGTTAGGCGCTGCGACATCGGTCAGTGCAGAAAGGGGCTGCAGTAAAGCGGAAACAGCAAGTGTAGGGGAAAGAGGGGCAAGAGCGGTTCTCCGAGTATCTGACGGTGATGGCTGTGGTTACAAGAAGGGGTTCCATATATGGAACTGATAAGCGCCCATCGGCCTTGTTCAGAGAAGGGGACAACCCCAGTCTGGCTAAATCAAAATGACAGGCGTCAAACCTGTCGAAAGGATCAAGATGGTACAGTACTCCGGATATCACTCACTAGCCAACGGGAAACTGTTGAATTAGACCTGAACATACACTTGAGCACGATACACCTCGGTTCAAATTCGCAAACGGTGACTTACAGCTTCCCGTTCTCCGCCCTGGCTGCATTCCTCAGATTGATTTTCATAGGCACGGAAATCGCCATCTGCGTAGCGATGGCCAAACACCTTTGCTGATCCCTCCATCCTTCCTCAACCCTTCCCTTCCCAATCTCTGAAGGCGCAGTCCACACCTCGACGTAGACCTCGTGTCGACTTTGCAGATGGTTGATGAACCTTCCAGCAGAGTAGAGGCCAACAGCTCTCTTCGAGTGTTCCAGACCCAACTCGGAGATGGGGAACTTGAAATCAATGGAGAGGGTCATGGTTGGTTCCCATCTATTGGTGCCCTGGTAAGCGACGGAAAGAGAGGGAAGGAGCAAGTCCTAATCGCATACGCATTGCCTAACTCCTCCTCACTCGGCAAAAGCCTCCCGCTTCCATTGAACATGTCCACCAAAAGCGGAATATACACGTCCCCCAACGCTTCCGGCTCCTTTGGAAACTCATACTAGGCTGCCCACTCGAGGCCCAGTCGTCCAACGCTCTCCGCATTTGTCCTGTTGGGAGCATAGGAAGGTTGGTCTTTGGCCAGAGTCTGAGCGTCAAGAGCCCAAGACGTGTATTCGTGTTTTGCCGATTCATCAAACACGGGGCGAATGCGTGACTTCGGAGGGATGACAGTGCAGAGGTTTACAGCGGGGGTAGGGTGAGGGAGGTTGGAGCGTAAATCCTCCGTCTGAGGGAGCTTGGTTGGACCCAAAGATGGCTTGCGCAGCGACCTTCAGGGCACCCTATAACACTGACTGAGAGGGAAGATCTACGAGAAATAGGGTGACGTACCTCCGGAAAGAGGTCGGCTTTGAGGTTTGTAAACCCTTTGCCAACTTTGAGAGAGGTTTCCTTTACTGCAAAAGATACCTTCGAACTCGAAGAGCGAAGGAAGTATGCAGAGACGCGTAGCAAGTCGATATGCGACGTCTTGACCTGATGCTGTATACAGGCGCCTAAAACGAGCGCAAGGACTTAACCCGGTTACAGTCGTTAGAAACGCGTCTCGTTCGCGAAAGCGGACTGTGAGGCGTACCTCCTCAAAGAACTCTACAAACCACCGAGCCGTCGGTATTTCGTTAAAGCATTGAATGTTATGAACATACGTGCCAATGTTCCAAGCTGAGTCCATCTGCCCTTCATACTCGCCTGCAGTTCCTTCCGCTTTAGGTCCATGCGCATGCAAGTCTACCACGTACACATTAAGCCTCTGCATGTCTTTCAGAAGCAAAGCGCGCCAACCTACCTAGTTTGAGAAGGAGACTCCTTGAAAGAATAGGCATGATTGCCCCGAGCGACGATGATCCAATGGCTATCATGCCCAGGGATGTGCTTTTCGTTAAAAACAAGTTGCCAATGTGCGATGACGGCTGGCGTAGGCCCGAAGAAGCATCTGTAGGATATCTATACAGTATCGCTGAGCGATTCATGGCAAGGGGTTGAGAACGAGATAAGACTCACACTAACCGCGAATCCTTAACAATAGAGAGAGCCAGTACTGGGTAGGTATCGACATGAGGAGCGTCGATGCGACAAGGGCCCGGCTGGGGAAGAAGAATACGAGCCTGAAGTATCTGAGGTTGAATAAGCATCTGACTGCGAGGCCTTGAATGAATACGAGAGCGTACTCTGGAATCTTGGTTCAGCTCAATCAGGTCGTGGTTAAAATAGTAAGAGGCTTACTTGATTCGAGTTGGTTCAAGCGCTTTACGCGTTACATCCAAGCCACAGCACGAGCTTCCATGAATACACCATTAAATCTGCTCATTGGCACGTATGTTCGACGTGGGTTCGTTTTGAAGAATCATTTCTCGACAGTAGCCGTGAAGGATCTAGAGGACGGGCTTAGTTAGTTTAGCGTAGCTTCGTAAACGAAAGAACTTGCCTCCCAACAGTAGACATAGCTGATTATCCAAAGCAGTTGTTGGCTTCGAATGAGTTCTTCAACCTTGTCGATCTGGATGAAGGGGAAGGAGAAGGATGGCTCGTGTCGAAGAGGTCGAACCCATTTCCCGGGTTAGGGGCTACCAGCCGGTCCGGTTCTCCTCCATCGTGCCAAAGCCATCATCATGGTTATCCCACCAACCATGACCTCGCTGAGCTCACCTCTCGCACTTTGGTTTCTTCTACCTCAGGAGTCAGTGGTATCGATACGTGAACGCTGCTTGGAGAACAGCTCACAAAGATGGTGCCTTCCGTCAAGATCCTGCATCCTCGGGAACATCGGCAGCACGAACACAGAGCAACAGACCATCCTTAAGGTGCCAACGATATCGGATGGCAGGTTCTTCTCGATGATTACGGTGTCACTCTGAAGGCTGCCAAACTTTTCTGGTCCAGTCGTATCTCACCGAAGACTAGTTCCACGCTTGTAAGCATGTTCTGCTTCCCTCATTCGTTCATCCGCTAATGCCTTGAACCGCTTGTCAGTACTTGGCTGGTATATCTAGTGGCCTAGCAAATGCGGCCTTTACAAGAACCTGGGCGAATAGGTCTAGGCTGAGCAGCTGACGCGTCCTTCGCGAGGAAGCAGAACACGCTGAGACGTGAGTGGTTGCCCGCCCGTTCGCATCCTTCATTCACCAAATCTAACCCAACCAACCCCTACAGTCTCACGTATGGCGATCCCATCGCTATACAGCTCTAACTACGCTGTTGGTGGTCCAACGGCCAATGCCTTCTTCGCTACACTTGTCCTTCCGCCACCCAAGGATGACAGACATACACACGAATTCCACCGTCTATTCTCGTCTTCGCCCATAAACCGCGATACTATCCCTACCCACTTGCACTGTCTACGGTTCACTCGTAATGAAGCTGCTCTTCCCACCCTTCCCTCTTGCCTTCGCCTCAGTCTGGATTCGTCAGGATCGATGTCTTGGACATGTTCCATCCAGATGGCCCATGGACTGCGCGAGTCTCATCCACGTCTCCTCAAATGCTTCACTGAGCGCGAAGGGTGTCCATTACGATTGAATTCGCATTGCGCTACATGGTAAGTTCTTCTCTATCTCTCGTTGGGGGAAAGAGGAAGAGAGTTGACGTGATCCGTAGTGGCAAACCCCTAGACCGTGCAAACGTCTATGAAATCCCCGACCACCTTCCCTTCTCGACAACATCTTGTCTCATTCAATCCTCCCACCTCGTCTTCAGCCTTCGCCAACAAGCCTCGTCGCATGAAACCGTGGCCTCTTGACGCAAGACTTTTCGGCCAGGTCAAACTCGGCAGCCACCCATACCAAATCGTTCCATCGAGGCGGACATCCACGCTCCCCTCACCTACGTCCCTCCACCCGGCTCCTTGGACGACTCTCATACCGACAAGTGGAGCGAACAACGGTGTTGATCGGAGGGCTGGTCTGTTTACACTCCACAAATAGGGTCGAGTCTTCGTCAAAGCGGATGGGAGGCATGGCACGGTCAAGGACAGGAACAAGAACAATGTGGCATGCTGCGAAACGCTCACCCTGGCCAACGCACTCGACACTTGTGCTAAGACTTCCAAGCACCACCGACGCAAACCGTCGGTCATCGTCACAGACAATGGCGCAGCACCAGGCGAGAGGGGCGCTGTCGGCGGCTTGGAGCACAAGGGTTGTGGGCCGTCTTCCATCTTGCCCTCCACTCCACCCGTCCTCGGCTTCTGTCAATGAGGAGCGGGAGGAGACGGATGGTCTGAGGGCTACTTGCCGCATGGCCGTGGATACTCGAGCCGCTCATCTACCACTGGATGAACGCTGCCCACAAGAAAGAGTTCCTAGTCCTACCAATACCGACGGTGTACTTGGAACGAGAATAGGCAGGGGAGATGGTTAGAGGGGTGGGTCATACCTTCTGATTATCAAGCTGGCATATTCATATTGTGGTTATGTCAGATGAGGGTCGCGATGAATAGGAGATCCCGCTGTATACTTAGAGTGCTGCTTTGCTATTCTACTTCCAGACTGCCAATCTAGATCTTTTACTCTCTTTACGGTCAAGATGCGTGAAATTCTCGCTGATTTTCGTTGTATGATGCACCTGTTGGTGGCAAACTACAAGGGATTCGTTGCAGGTGAAGTCCAAATCGAGGAATGATTTCCTTCGTTGCTCCATTGTAAATAGGGAACACCACGTACACGTAGAAATGGACATTGAGCAGGTATATTGTATCTAACTATTTGCGAACTACGATATCGTGCTATAGAAACGTGGAGGGAGAAATAATGTCCAATGAACACTAATCCAGTGCATAATTGCGTCTAAAATGGCTGAGCTGAATCGGCAAAAGACGAGGGTACAAACGCAATGCGAGGTCAGAAAACCGGAGAGCTCACACTAGCACACCCTTCGCTCCCCTCCTCAGCGTCGTAGAAATCCTCTTCGCTGTCCGAGTCGGAGAGATCTTCGTTGTGCAGGGAGAGTCGACGGATGTCGGGAGGGTTCTTGGTAACGCCGTTTCGCGACTCAAAATCTTGCAAGAGTTCAACGATATCCTCGTGGCCGCTGGCTTGCGCGGCGGACATTGCAGTGTGTCCGTCTTTAATGCTCCTGATTGTGATGTCGACATTGGGTGCATTGAGAAGCATAGGGACAATGGCTGTGTGCCCTCTTTTTGCTGCCATCTTGATCGATGTATCCCTATCATTGTCAAATGCGTTAACATTAAAAGCACCTGTGGTCAGGAGTGAATCAACAATTTCGACGTAGCCGTCTTCAGCAGCGAGCAAGAGTGCTGTCGAACCATGGCTGTTGGCTAGATTGACCTGAATCTCGGGGCGCACCAGGAGGAGCTTGACGATGCCTTTGTGGCCGTTGCTCGCAGCCCACATGACGGCTGATGAACCATAGTGGTTGACCAGGTTAACCTGAATCTCGGGGTGCGCCAGGAGGAGCTCGGCTACCCCTTCATAGCCTTTGCTCGCAGCCAGGACGAGTGCTGACCATACATCGTGTTCGACCAGGTTAACCTGAATCTCGGGGTGCGCCAGGAGGAGCTCCGCGACCCCTTCGTGGCCTCCGCTCGCAGCCCACATGAGGGCTGACCAACCATTGGTGTTGACCAGGTTAACCTGAATCTCGGGGCGCGCCAGGAGGAGCTTGGTGATGCCTTCGTGGCCGTCGCGCGCAGCCAGCATGAGTGCTGACCAACCATCGTCATCGACCAGGTTGACCTGAATCTCGGGGTGCGCCAGGAGGAGCTTGACGACGCCCTGGTGGCCTTCGCTCGCAGCCAGCATGAGTGCTGACCAACCATCGTCGTTGACCAGGTTGACCTGAATCATGGGGTGTGCCAGGAGGAGCTTGACAATGCCTTCGTGGCCCCGAAGGGCAGCATGCATGAGTGCTGACCAGCCACTGTTGTTGACCAGGTTGACCTGAATCTCGCGATGTGTCAAAAGGAGTTTGACGACACCTTCGTGGCCGTCGCCAGCAGCCCGCATGAGCGCTGACCCACCACCGTTGTCGACCAGGTTGATCAGAATATCTGGGTGGGCCAGGAGGAGCTTGACCACGCCTTCGTAGCCCGACGAAGAAGCCCGAATGAGTGCTGAGGTGAGATAAAACAGGTTGACTTCAATCTCGGGGTGTGCCAGGAGGAGTTTGACGATGCCTTCGCGGCCTTTGCTTGCAGCCTGCACGAGTGCTGACCAACCAAGTTTGTCAAACAGATTGACCTGAATCTCGCGATGTGCCAGGAGGAGCTTGACAACGTCTTCGTGGCCTTCGCTCGCAGCCCATATGAGTGCTGACCAACCATTGTTGTCGACCAGGTTGACCCGAATCTCGGGATGCGCCAGGAGGAGCTTGACGCTGCACTTGTGCCCCTCCTCAGCAGCCAGAATGAGTGCCGTCCTTCCCCTGGTGTCAATTAGGTTGACTTCGATTGTAGACAAGGTGATGAGATGTGCAACAAGGTCTTCATGCCCGAACTGAGAGGCCACCATTAAAGGTGACTGTTGCTGTACTGCAGTCGCCATGTTCGGGTTGCCCTTGATGGTGTCTTTGAAGGGATCCAGGGGGACATGGTAGAGGGCTACGATGTGAAGGGGAGTGAGGATGTCAAACTGCCAAGTGCGGTCGAAACTGGTGAAGGCAGGAAAGGCGTTACTTTCAGTAATGAATTGTGCAGCTTGGCTTTTGCTGTCGTCCACACCCAAAGATTTTACAGCATGGAAGGCCCAAGCCTCTGATGCGTATGCAAGGAGGGGGTCATTCTTCAAGGCTGTTCGAAACTCCTCCTTTGATCTGATTGTCGTATCCTGGAAGCCGCAAGCCGTGAGATGGGCCATGCAAACGGCGGCAAGAAGAGAATGTGGATGAGGGAATGATTCATGGAGCAGGTTTTCCAACGTCGCTTTCGCAGTATAGTCTATTGGATGATAAATCAGAATAAGCCATCCAAAGGCAGTCGCACGACTTACGGACAAGGCGAACAATTCCACTCTCTTCCTCGATGGCGATCAAGCCCCGGCACAAAGACATCAGGGTGGTATGGGGAACGAGCTGACCGGGCTCGAATTTGTAGGTATCCGGGGAGGTGGCGACTGCCCGCTCCAGCTCTTCTACTCTCATGGACATCGATGCGTTGAGAACCCAGACAATGACAGCTTTGGCAACCGAGACAAGGTCCGCTTTTTGCTTGAGAATCCTGTCCCAGGTTTGCAGATAGATATCCTCGATTCTAGAAGGGAAGTCTTTCAGCCGACGCCTCACTTGATAGGCATTGATGCACTCGCGCAGCGCGTCCAGCTGGAGGGACGCATGCAGGAACCTGGCATTATTCAATCAGCGTCATAAAGCGGGATTAGATGAGGGGTATCTCACATGCCACCGCAGTTCTGCTTGATGGTAGAGAAGATCTCGTCCCTCAACGAAGGGTCTGCCTGCAACAAGCGCTGCAGTTCCACATCTTCGTTTATTGCTTTGGTGATGTGAAGATCAAGATCAACGTCCTGGGCAATGATGGAGAAGGTGTGGGCCTCAGGAAAGTGAGCTTCCAAGGGTTTCAAAGGCCGCGATGTGACAAAAACCTTTACATTCAGTGAGTCGAGCGCTTGCAAAATCGCAAGCTGAAGCTTGGTAGGAGCTTCATCCAGGGCGTCGAGCACGTAAAATGTGCCAAGCATGCTGTCAGCCAACTGATGGAGGAGAGCTAGCAGCTGTTCCTCGGTTGGCTCTGTCCTTTCACGGAGATGCCTTGCATAAGTTTCTTCAATGAGGGCCATGCATTCTGGGTGTCGCTCGAGTGTTTGCATTACAAGAGTCTCGAGTATGGTGTGAACCGTCATTCCTGAATGGTCGCTGTAGCGGAAGTAGATGTAGCAAATGCAGATCTTGGTATCTGGTCCTGGGTACAGGGCTTCGAGGTGCTTGATAACGATTGATCTGAGAACAAGGGTCAGCGAGAGTTTACAAAGTCGGGAGAGGTGCCTTACGCAAGGAGGCTCTTGCCAGCACCAGCTAGATTGGGACGTTAGAGAGGAAACTGGGGGCAGACGAAGGAAACTTACGGATTCCCGAGCCCCAGAAGATCTTGATATCACCATTGGGCTCTAGCCAAACACGAAACTTCTCCCCTTCCACAAGCCACATCCCAGTTCCTGGGGTGGCCTTTCTCATCATATCTTGGTAAATCTGTCGGAAATTGGGTATCGATTGCAAGATCCACGTAATATCTCGTGGGTGTTCGTTGGGATAGTGGACATTATGGTTGTAGTTGTTTATCACATCACGGCCAGCGACGCTGAGAGTAGAGCCCTCGATTTGCAAATGTTGGGCGCTGTGGAACATTGCGACGGTTCCGAGTGACGCTGCACCATGACCAGCTACTAGAGGGAAATCAGATTGATAGGCGATGACACGGCCAATAAACACCTACTCTCATAACTTCGCCTTCTTGGGCCTACGGCGTACGACTCTTGTACCACCTACCACGAGGGCTCAGAGATACCATATGCACACATGACAACGAAAACACTCACATTGGATGTTGGGCGCTGGGACATCGATCAGCAAAGAGAGGGGCTGCAGCAAGGCGGAGACAGTGATTGTGGGGGAAAGAGGGCCAAGAGCGGTCGTCGAGTCAGATGAAGATGGCTGTGGTCACACGAAGATGTTCCACATATGGAACTGATAAGCGCCCCTTCGACCTCGTCTGGAGAGTTAAGGATCATCGCGAAATCAGAATTTCTACAAAGATGTCAGCGTCGGACCCATGTCGAGCTCGTCGAAGTGGCACAGTTCGTATTGCAGTCTACTTTAGACCAAGAACGTACACCAGAGTGTCATCATACTATCTATCGCTTCTAATCAGCACTTGCGAGCTTCTACAGCTTCCCCTTCTCCCCTTTCTTCGCATTCCTCAGATTGACCTGCACAGGCACGGAAATGGCCAGACACCTTTGCTGACCCCTCTATCCTTCTTCAACGCTTCCCTTCCCAGCCTCTGAAGGTGCAGTCCACACTTCAACGTAGACTTCGTGTCGACTTTGCGGATGGTTGACGAACTTTCCAGCAGAGTAGAGGCCAATAGCTCTCTTCGAGTGTTCCAGACCCAATTCGGAGATGGGGAACTTGAAATCAATGGAGAGTGTCATAGTTGGTTCCCATCTATTGATGCCCTGGTAAGCGACGGAAAGAGAGGGAAGGAGCAAGTCCTAATCACCTACGTATTCCCCAACTCCCTCTCCTCACTCGGCAAAAGCCCCACGCTTCCATTGAACATGTCCACCAAAAGCGGAATATACACGTCCCCCAACGCTTCCGGCTCCTTTTGAAACTCGTACCAGGCTGCCCACTCGAGGCCCAGTCGTCCAACGCTCTCCGCATTTGTCCTTCTGGGAGCATAGGAAGGTTGGTTTTTGGCCAGAGTCTGAGTGCCAAGAGCCCAAGACGTATATTCGTGTTTCGCCGATTCACCAAACACGGGGCGAATGCGTGACTCGGGAGGGACGAGAGTGCAGAGGTATATGGCGGGCGTAGGGTGAGGGAGGTTGGAGCGTAAATCCTCCGTCTGAGGGAGCTTGGTTGGACCCAAAGATGGCTTGCGCAGCGACCTTCAGGGCACCCTATAACACTGACTGAGAGGGAAGATCTACGAGAAATAGAGTGACGTACCTCGGGCATGAGGTTGGCTTTGGGGTTTGTAAACCCTTTGCCAACTTTGAGAGAGGTTACCTTTACTGCAAAAGATACCTTCGAGCTCGAAGGGCAAAGGAAGTATGCAGAGATGTGTAGCAAGCCGATATGCGACGTCTTGGCCTGATGCTGTATACAGGCGCCTAAAACGAGCGCAAGGACTTAACCCGGTTACAGTCGTTAGAAACGCGTCTCGTTCGCGAAAGCGGACTGTGAGGCGTACCTCCTCAAAGAACTGTACAAACCACCGAGCCGTCGGTATTTCGTTAAAGCATTGAATGTTAGTATGAACATATGTGCCAATGTTCCAAGCTGAGTCCATCTGCCCTTCATACTCGCCTGCAGTTCCTTCTGCTTTAGGTCCATGCGCATGCAAGTCTACCACGTACACATTAAGCCTCTGCATGTCTTTCAGAAGCAAAGCGCGCCAACATACCTAGTTTGGGAAGGAGACTCCCTGAAAGAATAGGCATGGTGGTTGCCCCAAGCAACGATCCAATGGCTGTCATGCCCAGGGATATGCTTTTCGTTAAAAACAAGTTGACAATGTGCGATGACGGCTGGCGTAGGCCCGAAGGAGCATCTGTAGGATATCTATACAGTATCGCTGAGTGATTCATGGCAAGGGGTTAAGAACGAGATAAGACTCACACCAAGCGCGAATCCTTGACAATGGTGAGAGAGCCAGTACTGGGTAGGTATCGACACGAGGAGCGTCGATGTGACAAGGGCACAGCTGGAGAAGAGAAGTAAGTCTCTGAAGTATCCGAGGTCGAATTGGCGTCCGACTGCGAGGCCTTAAATGAAGACGAGAGCGTGCTATGGAAGCTTTTGTTCAGCTCAATCAGGTCTTGGATAAAGTGGCAAACGACTTACTTGATTGTAACCGGTCGATGCACTACGCGTTAAAGCATGAACTGTCGTGGCTACGCTAGTAAGCCTGCGCATTTGCTCGCATGTTTGGCAGAGATTCGTTTTTGTGTATCGTTCCTTGACACACGCCATGGAAGATCTGGAGGACGTGCTTAGCTTGTTTAGCATAGGTTCGTAAATGAAAGGACCTACCCTCTAGAGTAGAATCAGTTGAGCCTGGACAGTAGTTGTTAGCTTCGAATGAGTTCTTCAACCTTGGATGAAGGGGATGGAAAGCAAGAAGAAGGAATGCCTCGCGTCGAAAAGGTCGAACCCACTTCCTGGGTTAGGGGCCACCAGCCGGTCCGGTCCTACTCCGGCCTTTCATCATCGTCCTGCCAAAGCCAATATCACGGTTATCCCACTGACCACGACTTCCAAGAGCTCAAGCGCTCACCTCTCGCACTTTTGCCTCTAGCACCTCAGGAACAGTGATACCGATACCTGAACACTGCTCGTAATACACCCGACGAAGATGGGCCTTTCCGTCAAGATACTGCATCTCGGAAGCAGCAGCAGCACGAACGCAACGCAAAACACCATCCTTGAGGTGCCAATGACGCCGTATGGAAGGCTCTTCTAAACGAGTGCGGTGTTATTCTGAAGGCGACCAAGCTTTGCTGGGCCAGTCGTATCTCACCGAAGCCTACCTCCATGCTTGTAAGCATGCTTTTCTCCCCTCATTCGTCCATCCCCTAACGCCTCGAACTACTTGTCAGTACTTGGCTGGTATATCTAGTGGCCTACCAAATGCCGCGTTTACAAGATCCTGGGCAAATAGGTCTAGGGAGGACGATTGCAGAACATGCTGAGAGGTGAGTAGTTGCCTGCCTATTCGAATCCTTCATTCACCAAAACTAACCCAACCAACCCCTACAGTCTCACGTATGGCGATCCCATTGCTGTACAGCTCTGCCTACTCTGTCGGTGGTCGAACGGCCCATGCCTTCCTCGCTACACTTGTCCTTCCGCCACCCAAGGACGACACACATACGCGCGAATTCCGTCTATTCCCGCCCTCGCCACAAAACTGCGATACTATCCCTAAGCACTTGCACTGTCTACGGCTCGCTTGGGATGAAGCTGCTCTCCCACCATTTGCCTTTGCCTTTGCCCAGTCTGGGTTTGTTAGGATCGATGTCTCGGACATGGTCCATCCAGATATACCATGGACCGGGCGAGACTCACCCACAACTCCCCAAATGCTTCACTGAGGGCGAAGGATGGCCAATGCACCATTGCGCCGCGTAGAAGGTCTGCTCTATCTCTCATTCGGGGAAGGAAGATGGGATCTGACGTGACCCGTAGTGGTGAACTCCTGGACTCTGCACAAGTTATAAATTCCCGACTACCCTCCCTCCCTCGGCTGCATGCTGTCTCATTCAACCCTCCCACCTTGCCATCGACCCTCACCTCAAGCCTCGTCGCGTGGACCCGCTGTCTCTTTAACAAAGCAAGACTTCGGCCAGGTCAAACTTGGCAGCCACCATATCAAATCGTTCCAGCAAGGCGGAACATCCACGCTCCCCCCACCTACGTCCCTCCACCCGGCTCCTCGGACGAACCTCATACCGACGAGAGGGACACACAACAGCGTTGAGCAGAGAGTTCGTCTGTTTACACTCGATGGATAGGGTCGAGTCTTGGTCAATGTGGATGGGAGGCACAGCAGAGACGAGGGCGAGGGCGAGGACAAGAACGATGTGGCATCCCGCGAAACGCTCACCCTGTCCAATGCACCCAACACCGCGCTAAGCCTTCCAACCACCACCAAACCAAACGATTGATCACCTCTACCGAAATCGACACGGTAACAGGCGCGAGGGGCGTTGTCGGGGTCTTGGAGTACAAGGGGTTGTGGGCTGGCTTCTTGCCCTCCACTCTACCATCCTCGACTTCTGGGATCTGTCGATAAGGAGCGGGAGAAGACAGACGGTCTGAGGGCTCCTTGCCGGATGGCTGTCAGGATACACGGACTATGCGCCTACCGCTGAACGAATGCTGTCAACGACAAAGAGTTCCTAGTCCTACCAATACCGACGGTGTACTTGGAACGCGATGAGAATGGGCAGAGAGATTGATTAGATGGGCGGGTCATACGATCTAGTTATAGGGCTGGCATATTTATATCGTGGATGTGTCAGATAAGGCAATGAATACCGAAAGTTCGTCGTATACTTAGACTACTGGTTTACGATTTTACCTACGAACTACCAATCCAAAACTTTCGCTCTCTTTATAGTATGGATGCCTCAAAGGCTCGCTGATTACCGACGCACGAAACATCTCTTGGAAGCAAACTTCGAGGGATTCGTTGCAGGTCAAATCCAAATCGAGGAATGGTTTTGTTCACTGCTGGATAGTAAATAAGGAAGATTGCGCATAGACGACGTGGGGATCGAACGGGGATTTTGCATCTGGCTGCTTTCGAACTGTAAGACTGTGCTACAAAAATCGTACAGCAAGAAATAAGGTCCAAGGAACGTGAATCGAGTCAGTGGTAGCATCCAACATGGCTGAGCCGAAGCAGCAAAGGACGAGGGTACAAATGTAGTACGAGGTCAACCAGAAATCGGAGAGCCCAAACTGCCATCCCCTTCGCTCCCCTCTTCAGCGTCATAGAAATCCTGTTCGCTATCAGAGTCGGGGCCATCTTCGTTCTGCAGGAGGAGTCGAGGGATTTCGGGAGGGTTCGGGACAAGACCGTTTCGCGACTCAAAGTCTTGCAATAGTTCGATGATATCCTTGTGGCCCCAGGCTTGTGCGGCCGACATTGCAGTGTGTCCGTCTTTAATGCTCCTGATCGTGATGTCGACATTGGGTACATTGAGGAGCAGACGAACGATAGCTTCGTGGCCTTTGTCAGCTGCCATTTTAATAGCCGTATCCCTATCGTTGTCAAATGCGTTGACATTAAAAGCACCTGTGGTCAGGAGCGAATCAACAATTTCGACGTAGCCGTCTTCAGCAGCGAGCAAGAGTGCTGTTGAACCGTGGCTGTCGGCTAGGTTGACCTGAATCTCGGGGTGCACCAGGAGGAGCTTGACGACACCTTCGCAGCCTTGGCTCGCAGCCTGCATGAGTGCTGACCAACCATCGTCGTCGACCAGGTTGACCTGAATCTCGGGGTGCGCCAGGAGGAGCTTGACGACGCAACCGCGGCCTTCGCTCGCAGCCCGCATGAGTGCTGACCAACCACCGTCGTTGACCAGGTTGACCTGAATCTCGGGGTGCGCCAGGAGGAGCTTGACGACGCCATCGCAGCCTTTGCGAGCAGCCAGCATGAGTGCTGACCAACCTTTGTTGTTGACCAGGTTGACCTGAAGCTCAGGATGAGCCAGCAAGAGCTTGACGTCACCTCCGTGGCCATTGCTCGCAGCATCCATGAGTGCTGACCAACCACTGTTGTCAACCAGGTTGACCTGAATCTCGGGGTGCGCCAGGAGGAGCTTGGCGACCCCTTCGTAGCCCCGGTGGGCAGCATGTATGAGTGCTGACAAACCACCGTTGTCGACCAGGTTGACCTGAATCTCGGGGTGCGCCAGGAGGAGCTTGACGACCCCTTCGTGGCCATTGTGAGCAGCCCACATGAGTGCTGACCACCCAACGGGGTCAACCAGGTTCACCTCGATCGCAGACAAGGTGATGAGGTGTGCAACAAAGTCATCATGCCCAAACCGAGCGGCCAGCATCAATGGTGACCATCGGCGTACTGCAGTCGTTACATTTGGGTTGCCCCTGGAAGTGTCACCGATTAAAGCCAGTGGCAGAAGATAGAGACCCAAGATATGAAGAGGTGCGAGGATGTCGAAGGAATAAACATCGATGACGACAGGAAAGGCTTTGATTTCATTGATGAACTGTGCAATTTGGTGTTTGCTGTCATCAACATTTAAGGATTCGCGAGCATGGAAGGCCCAAGCCTCGGATGCATAGCAAAGGAGAGGGGTCTTGTTTAGGGCTGTATTGAACTCCCCCCTTGAGCGGATGGTCGTATTCTGGAAGCCGCACTCAGTGAGATGGGCCATGCAGACGGCAGCGAGAAGAGAATGTGGATGGGGGAATGTGTCGTGGAGGAGGTTTTCCAACGTCCTTTTCGCTGTATAGTCTGATGGACGATGGGTCAAGCGAAGTAAAAAAGGGCCATTTTGCGACTTACGAACAAGGCGCACGATGCCACTATCTTCCTCGACAGTGATCAAGCCGCGGCAGAGAGACATCAGGGTAGCGCCCGGCACAAGTCGATCGACCCCGAATTTGTGGCTATCTGGGCAGGTGGCAACTGCCCGCTCCAGTTCTTGTACTGTCAGGGACCTCGACGCGTTAAGAACCCAGACCAGGGCGACCTTGGCAACCGATACAAGGTGCACATTTTGCTTGAGAATCCTGTCCCAGGTCTGGAGATAGACACCCTCGATGCTGGAAGGGAATTCTTTCAGCCTCCGCCTCACTTCGTGGGCGTTTGCGCAGTCGTGCAGTGCATCGAGCTGGAGAGAAGCGTGCAGGAACCTGGAATCATTTGGTCAACTTCACGTAGCGGTATCTAGATGAGGGACATCTCACATGCCACTACAGTTCTGCTTAATGGTAGAGGAAATCTCATCCTGCAAAGAAGGACTGGCCTGCAATAACATTTGTAGTGCGACGTTCTCGTCAATTCCTTCGGCGATGTGAAGATCAAGATCAGCCTCCTGGGCAGCAATAACGAAGGCATGAGCATGAGGAAAGTGGGCCTCCAAAAGTTTCAGAGGCCGCGATGTAATGAAGAGCTTCACGTTAAGTGAGGTGAGAGCCCTCACAACCGCCAGTTGAACCTTGTTCGGGGCTTCGTCCAAGGCATCCAGAATATAGAATGTACAAGACATGCCATCGGCCAGCTCCCTGAGGAGCCCCATAAGCTGAGCCTCGGTCGGCTCTGTCCCTTCCCGGAGATGCTGAGCATAGGTTTTATCGATGACAGAGCGGCAGTTGGGGTGCCGTTCGAGGGTTTGCTTCATGAGAGTTTCGAGGATATTGCGAACCGTTATTTCTGAGTGGTCGCTGTAGCGGAAATACACGTAGCAAATGCAGATCTTGGCCTCTGGTCCCGGATACAGGGCCTCGAGGTGCTTGATGATGATCGATCTGAGACCAAGCTTCAGTGAGAGCTTGAACAACCTGGGGAGGCGACTTACGCAAGAAGAGTCTTGCCAGCGCCGGCTTGATTCAGGTGTTAGAGAGGAGACTGGTGGACATAGAAAGAAAACGTACGGATTCCAGAGCCCCAGAATATCTTGATATCGCCATTGGGCTCTAGCCAAACCCGAAACTTGTCCCCTTCGAAAAGCCACATCCCAGTCCCCTCAGTGGCCCTACTTATCATATCTTGGTATATCTTACGAAAATTGGGTATTGATTGCAAGACAGCCCATATATCTCGTGGGCGCTCGTAGTGGTGGTGAACGTTATGGTTGTGAACCACATCACGACCAGCGACACTGAGAGTAGAGCCCTCGATTTGCAGATTCTGGGCGCTGTGGAACATTGCGACGGTTCCTAGTGACGCTGCGCCATGTTCAGCTACTGCAGGCAAATCAGATTGGAGCTCGATGTGGTTAATGACCGGTCCGAGATAAATACCTACCCCCATAACTCTGTCTTCTCGTACCCACGGCGACCTATTGTGCAGGTTGAGAGATACCATAAGTGAAGGCTATGGGCAAAGCACTTACATTGGATGTTGGATGCTGTGACATCGATCAGCACAGAGAGGGGCTGCGGCGAGGCGGAGAAGACGGGTGTAAGGGAAAGAGGGGCAAGAGCGGTCGTTCTCTGATGGAGATGGCTGCGGTCACCTGAAGAGGTTCCGCATCTGGAAATGATAAGCGCCCATCAAACTAGGGACTCCTGCTTTGTCTCGTACCCCGCCGCAAAAGGAAGTCCTTGTGCCAAGCCGCGTCGATGCTCTCTTACGCCAACAACGAATCCTTGACAGAAGAGAAACAGAGGACGGCTTACTTGAATCGAATCGATCCATGGGCTTGACGCGTTATTTCTAAGCTATCCGAGTCAGGAGTATAAAACGTGGCGTTTGACACTTATTCATCTTTGGGTATTGTTTCTTCGTACTAGTAACCTTGGAGGGTTAAAGAACGCGCTTATAAGTACTTTCGTTTTAGCATTGGTTCGGAGGGAAAGACCTTACCCCAAGGGTTGAGGTAGCTGAGGGCCGAGCTTGTACAGTATTTATTAGCTTCGAACGAGCTCTTCAATCTTGCCTGTCTGGAAAAGCCAAATGGAATAGAAGAAGGATAGCTCGCGTTGGGAAGGTCGAGCCCATTGCCAGGTTAGGGGCTACCAACTTGAACCGGTCCGGTGCTCCTCCGACCATGCATCATCGTCCTGCCAAAGCTACCATGGCTATCACACTGACCACGACTGGCTGATCTCGCTTCTCGGAGTTTTGCTTTCATTAGCTCAGAAAACAGTGGTCTCGATACCTGAACACTGCTTGCAATGCAGCCCGCGAAGATGGGATCCCCGCCAAGAAGCATCCTCAGGAACATCGGCAGCACGAACGCACCGCAACCATGCATCGAGTGCATCCTTGAGGTCACAACAACCTTAGGGGCGCTCTAGAGGCCCCCTCACGGCGAGCTTCATGTCTGGACGCGTCCTCTGTTGGCCCAGTCATGTCGCACAGCAGCCGTATTGGAGACCAATGCCCCGATATGTCTCCAGAGGATGGGGGGGCTGGAACCTCACCAATTCTTGGCTAGCGTCTCTAGGTCTAGCCGATGGGGGTTCACAACAGCTCAGGCCAATTCTACTGCTATGGGAAGTTGAAACGTTGGCGTGCTCTACGACGTGGATCGATGTACTGTCCCCGGTGAGTCCTGATATACTCTTTACCATCCTTTTGGCAACCAGACTGACGCCACCGACCGCTAGAGCCTCATCCATGGCGATTTCAACCCTGCGCAGCGTCATGCATCCCTTCAGTCATCCATTAACGAAGCCCGCCTATCCAAAAATCCAGCTCGTCACGCGGTTTCCCGCGTATTGTCGCCTTCGCTTCGGCCCCAGGCCACGATACCTTTTCATACCCACCACCACTCTGTCGTGCTGTCCACGGCTCACCTTCTCCCTCTCCGCCTTCGCCCCAGCCCTGGGTATCGAGTCCTTCAGGATCTACGTCTCGGATATACTCCATCCAGATGCACAACGGGCAGTCGAGGACCCGCGATGGCTCATATGCGTCTTCGCGAATGGTTCTCCTCGAGTGGAGAATGCGGGATATACTCCGGAACGCGTTGAAGTGCACCGAAATGGAGCCGTTGTGCATCGTTATACGGAGTAAGTCCTTCCCTATGTCTTGCTTGGGGAAAGAGAAAGGCGCTAACACGTTTCATCCAGGCACATATCTACAAATCCCCGACCCCTACCTTCTCGGAAACACGCCCTGTCCTATTCGATCCTCCCGCCTCTTGGGCCTTGATTCCAAACGTCGTTACAGACGACCACGACCTCTTCTTTGACAAGACAAAATATCTCTATCAGCTCAGACTCAGCAGACGCGTATTATCGAGGCAACGCTGCTGGCTACGCCATCCACAAGCCTCCACCCGGCTCCTTGGGCGACCCTCACAACAATGCGAGGATCACACGGCGAAATCGAGGGAAGGGCTGTTCTGTTCAAACTCGACGAAGATATGCAGGTCGTCGTCAAGGCGGATGGTGGGCATGGCGTGGACGGGGATTTAGAACAGCCGGGTAGCGAGGGCGAGGATAGGAGCTATGCGACACGTTCCGAAACATCCACCTCGACCAGGAATGCTAACCCAACCCGCGCTAGGCCTTCCGCCCCCACCAAATCAAAGCATGGATGATTCTCGCAGACAAAGACGCAGCGGAAGGCAAGTTGGACAGTGCTATCGGCGTCCTAGCTAGGGTACAAACGGCTACTTGCGGGATGGCTCTCGCGATATGCGAATTCTGCATCTCCCGCTGGACGAAGCGCTGCCAATGACGGGGGGTTCATCGTCTTACCAAGGACGGATGGCGTGCCGAGAACACGACAAGGATGGGTTGAGCAGGTGTTCAGAGGGACGATTCATGCTTTCTGGCTATTGGCTGAGACTTGCAATGGATGGACAATCGCTGGTTTATTGCTCTAGCTACGAATTATCAATCTGCTTATTTCGCTCACTTTACATCGAGGACGCGTCAACACCAACATATGGAACACTCTGTGGAGGAAGGCCTAGGAGCGACGTTCAAGGGCTTCGTTGCAGGTCAAACACATGGTCATCGTTCCTGCAGAACAAAGACTAGCCTTCACTTTCCCTGGGAGCTTACGCGCCAAATAAGAGTAATAGCGCACCCGCATGATGACCAACAGTATTGGAGCCCCCAACGCAGTCAGAGTCGCACCTGAAATCGGAAGAACTGAGACGACTCCCATGTCCAGTGGAATACAAGACATCCCAAGTTGGCTTCCTACGCCGCCTGTGTCGCCAAATTCGAATATGGGGTTGGTGAGGTGCGAGGTATAGACTCTTGAGGCGAAGCTGGAACGGAAATGGACCTGGATGAGCGAGATATCGTAGATGGATGAGGGAGGGTGGACGTACCCGTCAAGGACCGTGAGTACGATCATACTTTGCGCATAGGATATCAAAATGGCCACCAAAGCAGTGAAAAGTGCCATGACCTTGATAAGACCGAATGGTTGTGGTCAACCTTCTGAGCAGTAAAGAAGAGATCGACAGACTTACCGACAGACTCATCGATATATGCTGCGGCCCAACGGCAAAAATAACGAGCTCGCGTTGGCAATAGCCGTGAATAGAACGAAAATTCGGTCGAAATTCCGACCGGGGGACACGCAAACAGACATAGGTCAGTTCCAGAATTCGGAATGGGCATCAGACACAATGCATATATGAAACAGACAGGATAGTGATACTGACTGGTGTGGATATTGACAAAGGTAACGAAACACAAACCACGATAGACCGAACAAAGCACCGATTTGAAGACCTTCCAGTTGTTAATCCACCTGGAACGTTTCGTGGAGGTAGGCGCCTTCTTATTAGCCAAAGAGGTGAGGTAGTTAGCCCAGCGTCGATCAAGATCATGTAGGTGAAGACTTACCAGAATCGCCAACCCCAAGGGACTCATAAAGATGAAACTTCGTATCTGCATCTTGGTTGCAAATCTGAAAGGTTCACATCGAGGCATCAGCGTACTTCTTGTTCGATTGAAAAATTGGCTTACCCTGGTTTCGGAGGAGACCTCTCGAATGGTAGGCATGATGGTCAAGCGACGAGCTAATCGCTACCCATGCTCATGTGTATGGCTCTCCTCGCTTCGAACCGGTGAGACACCGGCTGGCATTGGTCCGAAGAGGCAGGATATCTACGCAGTGCCGTTGAGCGATCCAGCGCGAGAGGTAGGGCAACAGGCAGACTCACACCAACGGCAAATCCTTGACGGAGGAGGGGGTGCCGGTACTGGGGACATAGCTGCACGAGGGAGGTCGGAGCAACGAGGGCGCCGTTGAAAAGGAGGGAGGTGAGCCTGAATAACCCAAGGTCGCACAGGCGTCCGACCGAAAGGCCTAGAATGAAGATGAGAGCGTACTTAGGCAGCTTTAGTTCAGCTCAATCATGTCGTGGATAAAATAGCGAAGGGCTTACTTCATTCGAGCCAGTCCTGCGCTTTACGCGTTACAGCGTGAGATGTCGTGGATATGCCGGTGAGCCTGCGCATTTGAATTTTGCTCGCGTATTCGAGGCGTATTCGTTTTTAAGCATCGTTTCTTGAAAGTCACCGTGGAAAGATCTGGAGGACGAGCTTAGTTTGTTCAGTAGCATGGTTTCGTAAATGAAAGAACTTGTCCCCCAAGAGCAGACGTAGCTGATCACTTACGATATTTGGCTTTGAATGAGATCTTCAACCTTGTCTATCTGGGTGAAGGGGAAGAAGAAGGATGGCTCACATCGAAGAGGTCGAACCCATTTCCTGGGTTAGGGGCTACCAGGCGGTCCGGTTCTCCTCCGTTCTGCCAAACCATCATCACGGTTATCCCACTAACCACGACCTCGCAGAGCTCCCCTCTCGCACTTTTGCCTCTAGCACCTCAGGAAACAGCGGTATCGACACCTGGATGCTGCTTGGAGAACAACTCACAGAGCTGGTGCCTTCCGTCAAGATACCGCATCTCGGGAGCATCAGGAGCACGGACGCAAAGCAGCAGCGCTCCTTCAAGTGCCGACGACACCGGATGGCAGGCTCTGCTCGACTGGCACGCTGACATTCTGAAGGCTGTCGAGCTTTGCTAGTACGGTTTCATCTCACCGCTGATGGGTTCCACACTTGTAAGCTTGCTTTGCTCCCCTCATTCGTTCTTCAGCTAACACATTGAGCTGCTCGTCAGTACTTGGCTGGTACATCTAGTGGCCTAGCAAAATGCGGGTTTACAATAACCTGGGCGAATAAGCCTAGGCTGAGCAGCGGACGCGCCCTTCACGATGAAGATGCAGAACAAGCTGAGACGTGAGTAGATGCCCGCCAATTCGAACCCTTTCATTCACCAAACTAACCCAACCAACCCCTACAGTCTAACACATGGCGGTTCCGTCGGCATACAGCTCTAACTACTCAGTCGGTGGTCCAAAAGCCCATGACTTCAACGCTACACTTGTCCTTCCGCCACCCAAGGACGACACAAACACGCGAATTCCACCATCTATTCCCGTCTTCGTCTCGAAACTGCGATACTATCCCTACCCAATTGAACTATCTACGGCTCGGTTGGAATGAAGCTGCTCCCCCACTCTCTGCCTTTGCCTTCGCCCCAGTCTGGGTTCGTCAGGATCGACGTCTGGAACATGTACCATGGACCACACGAGACTCACCCACGTCTCCTCGAATGCTTCACTGAGGGCGAAGGCTGTCTAATAGACGAACGGAAATTTGAATCCGCATTGCGCCACATAGTAAGTTCTTCCCTACCTCTTGTTCGGGGAAAGAGGAAGAGAGCTGACGTGATCCATAGTGGCGAACCCCTAGACCGTGCAAACGTCTACGAAATCCCCGACCACCTTCCCTTCTCGACAACATCTTGTCTCATTCAATCCTCCCACCTCGTCTTCAGCCTTCGCCACCAAGCCTCGTCGCATGAAACCGCCGCCTCTTGACGCAAGACTTTTTGGCCAGGTCAAACTCGGCAGCCACCCATACCAGATCTTTCCAGCGAGGCGGAACATCCATGCTCCCCCGCCTACGTCCCTCCACCCGGCTCCTTGGACGACTCTCATACCGACGAGTGGAGCGAAGAACGGTGTTGAGCGGAGGTTTGGTCTTTTTACAGACCATGAATAGGGTCGAGTCTTCGTCAAAGCGGATGAGAGGCATGGCAGGGACTTGGACAAGGACAGGAACAAGAGCGATGTGGCATGCTGCGAAACGCTCACCCTGGCCAACGCACTCGACACTCGTTCTAAGACTTCCAAGCACCACCGAAGCAAACCGTCGGTCATCGTCACAGGCTTGTTAATACCGACGCACAAAGCACCTCTTGGAAGCGAAACTCGAGGGATGCGTTGCGGGCCAAATCCAAATCGAGGAATGGTTTCGTTCGTTGTTGGGTAGCACTAGACGGGGAAGATTAAGCAAAAACGACACGGACGTCAATAGGGTATTTTTGCATCTGGCTACTTCTGAGCTACGATACCGTGCTATGAAAAACGTACAGTGAGAAAGAACATCCAAGGAATACAAATTGAGTGCCTAATGGCATCTAAAATGGCCGAGCGGAATCGGCAAAAGACGAGGGTACAAATGTAATGCGAGGTTAATTAGAAACCCGGAGCCCAAACTGCCACCCCTTCGCTCCCCTCCTCAGCGTCGTAGAAATCCTCATCGCTGTCCGAGTCGGAGAGATCTTCGTTGTGCAGGGAGAGTCGACGGATGTCGGGAGGGCTCTTGGTAACGCCATTTCGCGACTCAAAGTCTTGCAAGAGTTCAACGATATCCTTGTGGCCGCTGGCCTGTGCGGCCGACATTGCGGTGTGTCCGTCTGTCGTGCTCCTAATCGTGATGTCGACATTGGGTACATTGAGAAGCATACGAACGACGGCTGTGTGCCCTCTTTTTGCTGCCATCTTGATCGATGTATCCCTATCGTTGTCAAATGCGTTGACATTAAAAGCACTGGTGGTCAGGAGCAAATCAACGATTTCGATGTAGCCGTCTTCAGCAGCGAGCAAGAGTGCCGTCGAACTGTGACTGTTGGCTAGGTTGACCTGAATCTCGGGGCGCGCCAGGAGGAGCTTGGTGATGCCTTTGTGGCCGTTGCTCGCAGCCTGCATGACGGCTGACGAACCATAGTTGTTGACCAGGTTGACCTGAATCTCGGGGTGCGCCAAGAGGAGTTTGACAACTCCTTCGTGGCCTTTGCTTGCAGCCCACATGAGCGCTGACCAACCAACGTTGCCGACCAGATTGACCTGAAGCTCGGGGTGCGCCAGGAGGAGCTTGACGACCCCTTCGTGGCCATTGTGAGCAGCCCACATGAGTGCTGACCAACCATCCTCGTCAACCAGGTTGACCTGAATCTCGGGGTGTGCCAGGAGCATCTCGATGATGCTGTCGTGGCTATACTTAGAAGCTAGTATGAGTGCTGTCGAACCATGGTTGCTGGCTAGGTTGACCTGAATCTCGGGGTGCGCCAGGAGGAGCTTGGCAACGCCTTCGTGGCCTCCGCTCGCAACCAGAATGAGCGCTGACCAACCATTGTTGTTGACCAGGTTGACCTGAATCTCGGGGTGCGCCAGGAGGAGCTTGATGACGCCTTCGTGGCCTCCGCGCGCAGCCCACATGAGTGATGACCAACCATCGTTGATGACCAGGTTGACCTGATTCTCGGGGTGCGCCAGGAGGAGCTTGACGACACCTTCGTGGCCTTTGCTCGCAGCCCACATGAGCGCTGACCGACCATAGGTGTCGACTAAATTGACCTGAATCTTGGGGTGCAATAGGAGGAGCTTGACGACCGCTTCGTGGCCCCGATAGGCAGCCCACATGAGTGCTGACCACCCAATGGAGTCAACCAGGTTCACCTCGATCGCAGGCAAGGCGATGAGGTGCACAACAAGGTCTTCATGCCCAAACCGAGCAGCCACCATCAATGGTGACCGTTGGTATACTGCAGTCGTTACATTCGGGTTGCCCTTGGAAGAGTCTCCAATTAAACCCAGTGGTAGAAGATAGAGACCTAATATATGAAGAGGAGCGACGATGTCGAACCCCCAACCGTAGACGACGACAGGAAAGGCTTCGATTTCGTTGATGAACTGGGCAATTCGGTGTTCGCTGTCATCAACATCTAAGGATTCATGAGCATGGAAGGCCCAAGCCTCGGATGCATAGCGAAGGAGGGGGGTCTTGTTTAGGGCTGCTTCGAGCTCCTCCCATGAGCGGATTGTTGTATTCTGGAAGCCACACTCAGTGAGGTTGGCCATGCAAACGGCTGCAAGCAGAGAATGCGGATGGGGAAATGATTCACGAAGGAGCTTTTGCAATGTCTCTTTTGCAGTATAGTCTAATGGATGACGGGTCAGACTAAACAAAAGAGGGTGGATCTGCGACTTACGAACAAGGCGCACGATCGAACTCTCTTCCTCGACGGTAATCAAGCCGCGGCACAGGGACATCAGGGTAGTGCTGGGTACAAGTCGGTCGGGGTCGAATTTGTAAGTGACAGGGGAGGTAGCGACTGCCCGCTGCAGTTCCTCTACCGTCATAGACCTCGATGCATTGAGAACCCAGACAAGGACGGCCTTGGCAAGGGAGACAAGGTCTGCATTCTGCTTGAGAATCCTGTCCCAGGTTTGGAGATAGACGTCTTCGATCTTGGAAGGGAAGTCTTTGAGCCTTTGTCGCACTTGGTGGGCGTTCATGCACTCGCACAGCGCGTCCAGCTGGAGGGAAGCATGCAGAAACCTGAAATCATTTGGTCAACCTCCTCACGCGAGATCTAGAATAGGAATATCTTACATCCCACCGCTGTTCTTCCTGATGGTAGAGAAGATCTCGTCCCGCAAGGAAGGGCTGGCCTGTAATAAGCACTGTAGTTCCACGCTCTCGTTTATTCCCTTCGTGATGTGAAGATCAAGATCGACGTCCCGGGCAGCGATGGCAAAAGTAAGGGCCTGAGGAAAGTGGGCTTCCAGCGGTTTGAGAGGTCGCGATGTAATGAACAATTTGACGTTAAGCGATGTGAGAGCCCTTACAACCGCCAGCTGAACCTTGGTCGGGGCTTCGTCCAGAGCATCGAGAATGTAGAATGTACATGACATGCTATTGGTGAGCTCCTGGAGGAGCCCTAGTAGTTGTTCCTCGGTCGGTTCTGTTCCTTCCCGGAGATGCTGAGCATAGGTGTGGTCGACGACGGGACGGCAGCCAGGATGTCGTTCGAGTGTTTGTTTTACGAGGCTCTCCAGAATATTGCGAACCGTCACTTCCAAGTGGTCGCTGTAGCGGAAATAGACGTAGCATATGCAGGTCTTGGCCCCTGGTCCTGGGTACAGGGCTTCGAGGTGCTTGATGACGATCGATCTGAGACCAAGCATCAGCCAGAGCTTCCGGAACCTGGCGAGGTGACTTACGCAAGAAGGGTTTTGCCAGCGCCGGCTTGATTCAGGTGTTAGAGATGAGACTAGCAAGTATACTAAGGAGACTCACGGATTCCAGAGCCCCAGAAGATCTTGATATCGCCATTGGGCTCTAGCCAAACACGAAACTTGGCCCCTTCCAACAGCCACATCCCCGTCCCCTGAGTGGCTCTACTTATCATATCTTGGTATATCTTCCGGAAATTGGGTATCGCTTGCAAAATCCCCCAAATATCTCGCGGGCGCTCGTAGTGATAGTGAACGTTATGGTTGTGGTGATTCACATCGCGGCCAGCAACGCTCAGAGTAGAGCCCTCGATTTGCAGAGTGTGGGCGCGGTGGAACATTGCGACTGTGCTAGGTGACGCTGCGCCATGTTGAGCTACTGCAAGGGAATCAGATTGGCACTCGATGCGGTCAATGACCAGCCGAGATAAACGCCTACCCCCGTAACTCTGCCTTCTCGTGCCCACAGCGACCTATCATGTGGGTTAAGAGATACTACAAGTAAACATTACTGGTAAAGTACTTACATTGGATATTGGATGCTGCGACATCGATCGGCACAGAGAGAGGGGCTGCAGAAAGTCGGAGTGTAGGGAAAAGAGGGGCAAGAGTGAGGCCTAAGTTTGATGGCGATGCATGGTCACATGAAGAAGTTCCACATCTGGAACTGATAAGTTCAAACTTTGGCTATCCAAACCGGCTAAGCTCTAGCTTGCTTCTCGCATTGTAACTGACCCAAACGACCGCCAGAGATCCACGCGTGGCGGTTCCATCTTTATCTGGTCAGTAGTACATCACGCCTAGCCCACACGTCCAAGGGCGATACTTTCCCTCCTCTTTCCAAGCGTCCAGTTGGTCGCACAGCTTCCCACCTATTCCCGTTTTCAGCCCATATCCACGACACCTATCCATAATCCTATACCGAAGACCACCTCTATTGGATGGCATCTTTCTCCACCCATGCATCCTCCCTAATCTAAGTATCGAGCCCATCGGGATCAGTGCCTTGGATATGGTCCATCGGGATACACAGCGGGCAGTCAATGAACCGTGAAAGGCTCAAACGCATCTCCTCAAACGCTTCACCAAACGGAGCGATGGCAAGAGATGGCTAATGCCTAGACGGAGAGATGAATCTGAATTGCGGAGCACACCGACGAGAATTATGCGATATGGTACGAAACACCCACCTGGCCAACGCACTCAGTCGAAGTGCTGATTGTCCTTCGCAGACACAGCCACAGTGGCAGTCGAGACGGGTGTAGGCTGTCTACCATCTGCCCTCCACTCCATCCATCATCGACGCATGGGTCCATAGATGGAGATCAAGGGGAGAAGACATCTGGTCCAAGGGCTGCTTGCCGGATGAGCGTCACGATACACAAACTGCGCATTTCCCACTGGACGAAGCGGCGCTGTCAATGTCGGGGGCTTTCTAGTTCTACAAAGGACCGATGGTGTGTCCCGAGGGCAACTTGAACTTCGAGAAGGGGCTGAGCAGGTGCTTAGAGGAGCGAGTCATGCTATCTGGCTGTTGCCCGACAGTTGCAATGGGTGGACATTCGGAAAGGCAGTCGTATACTCGGAACGTTGGTTTATTGCTCCAGCTACGAAATACCAATTCACTTCTTTCACTCACTTACAGTGAGGGCCCGTAAAGGCTAGTTGTCAATGATTAGTACCGTCACACATAGTCTAAACATATAGAATTTAAACCAGTCCATTGAGGAACCCTTGGGGCAAAGCGTTGTTGGTCAAGTCTAGGTCGGGTGACGGTACCGTTGCCCGCTGGGTATATAGGGAAGATGATGCAAAAATGACATTCGTCGAGTAGGTATCAATGTAACTGGACACTTTAGCTGGGAGATGCTCGATAAATCGTAGAGAATGAAATATACAAAGTCATCCTCACTGTGCGGAGAGCGTTGAGTAAATTAAGGATGGCGCGTAATAAGGGCCCTTTGGAATTCAAAGTCTTGCAAGAGTTTAGCAATGGCACTGTGACCGTTGGCCAGCGCAGCCGACGTCGCAGTGTGTCCGCTAATAGGATTCCTGATTGAGATGTCAATATTGGGTACATCGAGGAGAAGACGAACGGTGGCTTCATGCCCAGCTTTCGCTGCCAGCTGGATCGGTGTGCTTCCATCCAAGTCGACTGCATTGACATCGAAGACGCCAGTTCCGAGCAGGAGTTCGACGACGCCTTCGTTGCCTTTGCCTCCAGTCAATGTGAGTGCTGACCCACCGTTGCTGCCGAAGAGATTAACCCGAATCTCAGATTACACCATAAAGAATTTGACGACGCCTTTGTGGCCCCGAAAGCAGCCTTCACGAGAGGAGACGATCCCCCGTTGTCGACAAGGTTAACTTGAATGCCACGGCGCACAAGGAGGAGCTTAACGATGCATGAATTGCCTCCCTTCGCAGCCCGTATGAGTGCCATATAACCTTGATGGCCGACCAGCCAGTTGACCTGAATCTTGGGGTGCCCCCGGAGGAGCGTGACAATGGCTTTCCAGCCCAAACGAGCAGCCAGAATGAGTGCTGATCCGTGTTGTATAGCACGATTCCAAAACTCCAAACTGCACAACCACTCGCCGAAGCACAAGACGTGTCAAGCCCACACCAAGAAGAACCATCGTTCCTGCATAATAAAGTTCAGCCTTCACTCCGTTTCCCCTGGGAGCTTACACGCCAAGCAAGACTAATAGCTCACCTGCGTAGTACCCAACAGTGTTGACACCACCTGACGCAGTAAGAATTGCACCTGAAATCGGAGGACCCGCGATAGCTCCTAGACCCAGGGGAAGTTAAAACATCCCAGCTTGGCTTCCTGAAGCGTCTGTATCGTCGAACTCGAGCATGTGGTTGGTCAAGAATGAGACGCAGACTCCCGAGGCGAAGCTGGGATGGAAATGTATCTGAATTAGCGAAATCTCGTGGACGGATGGTGGAGAATGTACATACCCGCAGAGCACGATGAGTGCGATTAGAGACTCTTTTGTTTGCGCCTGGGGTCAGGCATAGGAAGGACGCTAGCTGCAGCGGTGAAGCGTGCCATGACTTCGCTAGACCTGGTTCCCTGGTCAACCTCTCTCGAACAATGGTCGAGATACACACAGACTTACCAAATATACACTTCAGCGTAATGGCCGATTAACGAGCTCACATTCATGATAGCAACGGACAGAACGAAAGTCGGTCAAAATCCCTATTCGAGGAATGCTCACAGTGCACACTGATATCTGTTGGCAGCACTAGAAGTCGGAATGGGTGTCAGTCACAGTGCATATGTCAAAGAGAACAGAAACTGACTGGTGTGGCCATTGAGAAAGGTGACGAAACATGAGCCTCAATAGACCGAAAGTGGTGCTGGTTTGAGGACCTTCCAGTTGAAGAGTTCACCTGGAGCGTTTCGTAGAGTTAGGCGCCTTCTCATTAGCTAAAGGAGTGAGGAAGTTACCTCAGCGTCGCTCAATGTCGTGTAGATGGAGGCCAACGAGATTCGCCAACCCCAAACTACCCATAAAGATGGGGCCGTATATCCGAATCGTCCATGCGAGCCTGAAAGGTTCACATCAAGGCCTCAGCGTATTTCTACTAGACGTAAAGCATGATGATTGGCTCAACCTCTGGAAGGAGACCTCTGGAAGGGTAGGCATGATGGTTCCTCCGAGCAAAGGCTCAATCACTATCTTACCCATTAATATGCCCTCTTCACCTCAAACCGATGTGCAGCAACGGCCGGCGTGGGCCCTAAGAAGTATCCACGGGATATCTTTGTGGTGTCGGTGAGCCACAATCCAGATGGAAGACGAGGTGAGACGAGCCTTCCACCAACGGCAGAGCATTGACAGAGGAAGGAGTGTCAGTATTGCGTACACAGTGGTACGAGGAAGCTCGACGCGAAAAGGACGCATATAAAGAAGAGGAAGGTGTGCTTGAAGTATCAGATTGAACAGGCCGAAGACTACCAGCCCTGCAATGGATATGAGAGCATACTTTGGAGGGTTGGTTCAGCTAAATCGGGGCTTGGAAAGATTGGCGAATGACCTACTTGAAGCGGAGCGATCCATGCACTTGACCCGTCGCAATGTGATTTGTAAAGGATATACAGGTGAATGTGTGGATCCGCTCCCATGTTTGACGTGGATTCATCGTTCCTTGGTAGTAACCTCGGAAGGTCTGAAGATATACTTAGCTTTATTCAGGTTAGGAACTTATCCCTTGTGGATGACGTGTTCAAAAATTGACAGTGGTTGATAGCGTCGAGTGAGCTCTTCAATCTTGCATATCGGAACTGAGGGAACTGGGGGTGAAGAAGAAGGGTTGCTCGCGTCGCGCACAAACCGTGAATTAGGGGCTACCCTCCGGTCCGCCGCTCCGCACCATCTTGCCAACTTGAAATCCGTCATCACGGCTATCCCACTGACCACAATGCTACAAAGCTCGCTTCTCGCACTTTTACTTCGGACGCCCCCACAGATAATGCTGTCGAGACCTGAACACTGCTTGCAATACAGCTGGCGAAGATAGGGCCTTCCGTCAAACAAGATCGTCGGGAACATCGGCAGCGCGAACGGAGAGCAATGCATGAACGCGTCCTCTCCCGGCCCAGTCTTCTCGCATAGCAGCCGTATTGGATCCTTCCAAGCTCGCCGAGCTCCCTCTCCCTGATACAGAGGGCCAAAGAGCTTGGGCCCCTCATCAGCATTTGGCTGGTGCATCCAATGGTCGGCATTTACGGCGACCTGCAATCCACCCACCTGGTGCACTCGGCGCGCGTTCGAGAGGAAGGGTGTAGATTATAATGAGACGTCGTGATTAGTGAGTTGCCATCCCTTTCGGCTTCTTTCACCAAGCCCCAACTGACCTACGCCTAAAGCTTTGTACGCGATCCCATAATGCACGCCTTCCTTCACCCTAGGACGACCCTTCATCGTCTCGCGAATCCCCACTTGCCCACTTGTTCGACCCAAGGCCATAACCCGTCCTCATATCCCCGAAACAACCCCCATCGCAACGCGCTAGGGTTTCCACAGCGCCGAAGTGTCCTTCCCTGCCTTCCCCCCAGCCTTCGCTATCGATGCTGTCAAGTCCTAGTACGCCTTGTGTCTGGGCTCCATCAGAGGCACGCCAGAGGGAGTCAATGGACCATTCGAGAAGAGAAGGCGGGAGATGATTCGAGAGCTGTTCAAGTACAGTCTTGCACCGTGTTACAGAGTATGTCCTTCTTTATCCCTTCCTTGCGGGAAAAGAGGAACACAGCTAACGTGATTCGTCATAGTGCGCAGCATGGACGCTCGTAAACGTCTCATAAAACCTCAACTACCCACCCTCCCTCCAAACGCATTCCGTTGCATTCGATCCTCCTCCCTGCACCTTCGGCCTTTTGAACAAGCCTCATTGCATAACATCGCCGCCTCTCTGGACAAGACTTTTCGGACCTGCTCAGACTCGGCAGGCACCCATGCTGAATGCTTCCGTCGAGGCGGACCGTTTATGCTTCCCCCAACCTGCGCCCTTCCACCTGGCTCCTCAGGCGATCCTCATAAACATGAGAGGGGGATGCGGTGAAATCGAGGAAGGGGTTGTCTGTTTAGACTCGACAAAGGCGGGCGGGTCGTCATAAAAAAGGATGGGGGTCATTCCAGGGGCGAGGAAGCGCTGTATAGCGAGGACGAGACGAGTTACGAATCGCCCTACCCCAACTGGAAAACCCAGCGTAATCGATATCAGCGCCAGGCCTTCCACCCAAAACTAAACCAAACCGTGGATGATCTACACATAAAAAAATACACCAATAGTCCAGAAGGGTGCTCTCCGCATGAAGGGCTTGGGCTATCGTTACTTCCTGCCCTCCACTCCACCCTCGACTTTTGGATCTGTCTATGTAGGAGACGACAAATAGTCCAAACTCGCTGCATGGCCGTCAGGAGACACGAATCGTGTATGTACTATTGCACGATGCCCAGCCAACGGTGGGGAGTTCCTGCCTACAGGTCTAGTTGATGCGGTCATCATGACAAGATCAACAAACCCTCTTGCCCTGAGTCATTGAAACGTTGGCGTGCCCTACGACGTGGATCGATACACTGTCCTCGGTGAGTCCTGGCGCACTCTTTACCATCCTTTTTGAAACCAACCCAACCCTTCCGATCGCTAGAGCCTCATCCATGGTGATTTGAACCCTGCGCAACGTCATGTACCCCTTCAGTTGTCCATCTGCGAAGCCCGCCTCTCCCTGCTCTACCCAAGGATCCAGCTCGTCACGCAATCTCCCACCTATTGCCACCTTCGCTGTGGCCCCAAACTGCGCTACCTTTTTCATATCCACCACCACCCCGTCGTACTATCTACGACTCACGCGGATACGAACTTTCCTCCTCCCCTTCCCCTTCACCCCAGACTTCGGTATTGAGTCCTTCGGGATCTGCACTCCATCCAGATCTGCAACAAGCAGCCGAGGGACTACGCTCATATGCGTCTCCTTGATGGTTCTACAAGAGGAGATAATCCATGAGATGCTCCGGAACGCGTCGAAGCGCACCCAAATGGAACCGTCGTGCATCATTATACGGAGTAAGTCCTTGCCATGTTTTGCTAGGGGAAACAGAGAGGTAGCTAACATGATTCATTATGGCAGACATCTATGAATCCCCGACCTTATCTGAAACACACCCTATTTCATTCGATCTTCCCGCATCTTCTTGGGGGCCTCTAGTCCAAGCCTCATTACAAAGACCACGACCTCGTCTTTATGAAGATATCTCTATCAGCTCAAACTCGGCAGACCTGTATCGTCGAGAACGCTGCCAGCTACGCCGTCCACGATCCTCCACCCATCTCCTCGGGTGATCCCCCCAACAATGAGAGGATCACACGGCGAAATCGAGGGAAGGGCCAGTCTGTTTGGACTCTACGAAGATATGCAAGTCGCCGTCAAGAGGGATGATGGGCATGGCGTGGACGGGGGTTCAGAAGCGATGGGTAGCAAAGACAAGGACGGAGCTATGCGACACGCTACGAAGCTCTCCACCCCGAGCAGGAAAGCTGGCGCACTCAAAACTCGCACCAGGCCTTCCAACACCACCGCCAAACCAAATCGGAGTCAATCTTCACAGACAAAGACGCAGCAACAGGCGAGAGGTGTGCTGTCGTCGTTCCCGGACAAGGGCCGTGGACTGTCTCGCTTCCTACTCCCCACTCCATTCATCCTCGTCTTTTGGATCTGTCGATGAGGAAAAGAAGAGACGACAAATCGTCTCAGGGCCACATGCTTGCCGGATGGTCATCTGGATGAACGAGCTGTGGATCTACCACTGGACGAAGCGCCGCCAGTGACGGGGGAGTTCATAGTTCCATCAAGAACGGATGGTGTGCTTAGGACGCGATGAGATGGGCTGAGCAGGTGTCTCGAGAGGCAATTTGTATCTGGTGTTCAGGCTGGTACTATCATGGTGCGGATAGGTTGGGCAAGAGTTGCCATCGTATACTCAGACAGTTGGTTTACCTGTCTACCTATGTAGTACGAAATGCAAACTCGCATGTATCGACCACTGCACGGGCTACCGAGAGGATGCATCAAATGTGAGTCCTTGTTTACTGGCACATGGTGCACACCTTAAAGGATGTTTGGTGAGCGATGTTTGAGGTCCAAGTTGTGAGATGATTTCATTAGTTGCTGGGCTGTAGCAAAGGTTATGCAAGGATGACATTTCAATGAGTGATTACTAATGTATCTGGATACTTTCAAAATGTGAGATTATTCTAGGCAACGTACAATGAGAAGGAAAAGTACGAGGAGCGCGAATCTGGTGTATGGTAAGGAACACTGAACATAGCCGAGCCAAATCAACAAAAGATGAAAGTCGAAACGTGATACAAGGTCAATCAAAGGTCAAAACGCTCAATTCCAGATCGCCTTCGCTCCCTCCCTCCTCAGCGTCGTAGTAATCCTCTCCGCTGTCAGAGTCGGAGCTATCTTCATCGAGAAGGGGAAGTCGGCTGGTTTCAGGAGGGCCTGCCATAGAGCTCTTTCGCGACTCAAAGTCTTGCAAGAGATTGACAATGGCAATGTGGCCTTTGGCTCGCGCGGCCGACATCGCGGTGTGGCCGTCTGTAATGCTCCTGATCGTGATGTCGATGTTGGGTGCACCAAGAAGCAGACGAACGATGGCTTCATGACCATTTTCAGCTGACATTTTAATCGCTGTAACATCATCAGCAGTGAGAAGGCATTTGACGACACCTTTGCGGCCGTATTTAGCAGCAAGCAAGAGTGCTGTTGAACCGCCGTCGTTGGCTAAGTTGACTTGAATGGCGGGATGCTGCAAGAGGAGCTTAACAACGCCCTCGCTGCCGTGATAAGCAGCCCACATGAGTGCTGACCAACCGTTGCTGCTGACAAGGTTGACCTGAATCTCGGGATGCAGCATGAGGAGCTTGACCACGCCTTCACATTGCTCGCCTGCAGCCGTACTGAGCTCCGGGAACCCATTCATGCTGAGCCGGGAGTACTGAATCTCGGGGCGCGTTAGGAGGTAGCCTTGCTCAGCAGCCCCCATGAGTGCTGACTGCCCGTAGATGTTGACCAGGTTGACTCGAATCTCGCGGCGCGCCAGAAGCTGCCTGACAATGCCTTTGCTGCCCTGGTCAGCAGCCCACATGAGTGCTGACTGCCCGTAGGTGTCAACCAGGTTGATTTGAATCTCGCGGTGCGCCAGAAGCTGCTTGACAACGCCTTCGCTGCCTTGATAAGCAGCCCACATGAGTGCTGACTGGCCGTTGATGTCGACCAGGTTGACTTCGATCTCGGGGTGCTCGAGGAAGATTTCGACGATGCCCTCGTAGCGTTCGCTCGCAGCCCACATGAGTGCTGACTTCCCATAGATGTCGACGAGGTTGACTTGAATCTCACGGCGGGCCAGAAGCTGCTTGACAACGCCTTTGCTGCCTTTATAGGCGGCCCGCATAAGTCCTGACCAACCATCACGGTCGACCAGGTTGACCTGAATCTCGTGGTGCGCCAGGAGAAGCTCAATGACGCCTCCTTGGCCCTGAGAAGCAGCCCGCATGAGTGCTGACTGCCCGTAAACGTCGACTAGGTTGGCCTGAATCTCGGGGTGCGCCAGAAGCTGCTTGACAACGACTTCGCTGCCCTGATAAGCAGCCAGCACGAGTGCTGGCCAACCACTGTTGCCGACCAGGTTAACTTGAATCTCAGGGTACGCCAGGAGGAGCTTGATTACGCCTTCGTGGCTGTCGCTTGCTGCGCACATGAGTGCGGAAGCTCCTGTATTGCTGACCAGGTCGACTTGAATCCCGGGATGAGCCAGGAGGAGCTTGACCACACCTTCGTGGCCCCGAAGAGAAGCAAGCATAAGTGCTGACCAACCATCATCGTCAACTAGGTTGGCCTGAATCTCGGGGTGTGCCAAGAGGAGCTTGACGAAACCCTTGTGGCCTTTGTTGGCAGCCTGCCTAAGTGCTGACCAACCATCACGGTCGACCAGGTTGACCTGAATCTCGGGGTGCGCCAGGAGAAGCTTAACGGCGCCTTCTTGGCCCTGTTCAGCAGCCCGCATGAGCGCTGACTGCCCGTAAACGTCGACGAGGTTGACTTGAATCTCGCGGTGCGCCAGAAGTTGCTTGACAACGCCTTTGCTGCCTTGATAGGCGGCCCGCATAAGTCCTGACCAACCATCACGGTCAACCAGGTTGACCTGAGTCCCGGGGTGCGCCAGGAGGAGCTTGATTACGCCTTCGTGGCTGTCGCTTGCTGCGCACATGAGCGCTGACTGCCCGTAAACGTCGACTAGGTTGACCTGAATCTCGGGGTGCGCCAGGAGAAGCTTGGTGACGCCTTCGTAGCCTTCGCTCGCCTGCATGAGTGCTGACCAACCGTAGCTGTCGACCAGGTTGACTTGAATCTCGGGATGCGCCACGAGGAGCTTGACCACACCTTCGTGGCCCCGAAGAGAAGCAAGCATAAGTGCTGACCAACCATTGTCATCAACCAGGTTGACCTGAATCTCGGGGTGCGCCAAGAGGAGCTTGACGACACCCCCGTGGCCTTTGTTGGCAGCCTGCCCAAGTGCTGACCAACCATAATGGTCGACCAGGTTGACCTGAATCTCGGGATGTGCCAGGAGGAGCTTGACAATGCCTTCATGGCCATGGCTAGCAGCCCACAGGAGTGCTGACCAACCATCTGTGTCAAGCAGGTTGACTTGGAGCTCGGGGTGCGCCAGGAGCTTGACAACACCTTCGTTGCCGTCGCTCGCAGCCAAAATAAGCGCTGAACATCCTCTAGTGTCAACCTGGTTCACCCTGGTTGCGCACAGGGCGACGAGATGCGCCACGAGGTCTTCATGCCCGGACTGAGAGGCTACAATCAGAGGTGATTGTCGGCGTACTGCAGTCACTACATTCGGGTTGCCATTGATCGTGTCGGTGATTAAAGCCAGGGGCAGGCGATAGAAGCCTATAATGTGAAGGGGGGTGAGGATATCAAAGCTGGACCATAAGCGGGGACTGGTGAAGGCGGGAAATGCATTGCTATCGCTAACGAATTGGGAAATTCGGTGTTTGTTGTCATCCAGATCCAAGGATTTACAGGCATGGGAGGCCCACGCCTCTGACGCATAGCAAAGAAGGGGGTCCTTGTTTAAGGCTGCTATGAACTCCTTCTCAGAGCGGAGTCTGGTATCTTGGAAGCCACACTCAGTGAGATGGACCACACAGACAGCAGCAAGCAGACAATGTGGATGGGGGAATGATTCATTGAGAAGTTTTCGCAATGTCTCTTTCGCGGTGTAGTCTGACAAAGGGTGGATTAGAGTAAGTAAAAGAGAGCCACTCTACTACTTACGAACGAGGCGCACGATGCTACTCTCTTCCTCGACGGTGATCAAGCCCCGACAGAGAGACATCAGGGTATTACCGGGAACAAGCCGAGCGGGCTCGAATCTGTGGGTATCCGGGGAGGTGGCGACGGCCCGCTCCAGTTCTTCCACCGTTATGGACCTCGATGCGTTGAGAACCCAGACAAGGACGGCCTTGGCAAGCGAGACGTGGTATGTGTTCAGCGTCAGAATCCTGTCCCAGGTTTGGAGATAGACGTCCTCAATCCTGGAAGGAAAGTCTTTCAGCTTCTGCATCACTTCGTGGTCACTGATGCACTCGCACAGAGCGTCCAGCTGGAGAGACGCATGGAGAAACCTGGAATGATTTGGTTAACTTCTTGCGACGGGGTCTAGGTGAGTGACGTCTTACATGCCCCCGCAGTTCTGCTTGATGGCAGAGAAAATGTCGTCCCTCAAGGAAGGGTTTTCCTGCAATATACGTTGTAGTTCCACACTCTCGTCAATTCCTTTGGTGATATGAAGGTCAAGATCAGCATCCTGGGCGATGATAGCAAAGGAGTGGGCCTGAGGAAAGTGGGCTTGCAAGGGTTTGAGAGGTCGCGATGTAATGAACAGCTTCACGTTCAGTGGGGCGAGGGCTTTCAAAGTTGCGAACTGGATCTTGGGAGGGGCCTCGTCCAAGGCATCGAGGATGTACCCAGCATGCTGTCGACCAGCTGATGGAGGAGAGCTAGCAGTTGTTCCTCTGTTGGCTCTGTCCTTTCATCAAGGTGTCGTGCGTAGGTTTGTTCGATGAGGGTATGGCATCCAGGGTGTCTTTCAAGGGTTTGCTTCACGAGGGTCTCGAGGATAGTGCGAACCGTCATTGCTGCGTGGTCACTGTAGCGGAAGTAGACGTAGCAAACACAGACTTTGGAATCTGGTCCTGGGTACAGGGTTTCAAGGTGCTTGATGACGATCGATCTGAGAACAAGTGTTGGTGAGAGCTAGCACAACCTGAGGAAGTAACTTACGCAAGCAGGGTCTTGCCTGCGCCAGCTAAATTGAGATGTTAGAGAGAGGAGACCAGGAGGTACATCAAGGAGACTTACGGATTCCTGAGCCCCAGAAGACCTTTATATCGCCATTGGGCTCAAGCCAGAGGCGGAACTTGTCGCCTTTCACAAGCCACATCCCAGTCCCTGCAGTGGCTTTCCTCATCATATCCTGGTAAATCTGTCGGAAATTGGGTATCGATTGCAAGACCCCCCATATATCTCGCGGGCGCTCGTAGTGATAGTGGACGTTATGGTTGTGGTTGTGAATCACATCACGGCCAGCGATGCTAAGAGTAGAGCCCTCGAATTGCAGATTGTGGGCGCTGTGGAACATTGCGACGGTTCCGTCTGACGCTGCGCCATGACCAGCCACTACAGGCAAATCAGATTGGTAGGCGATGATACGGCCGATAAACACGTACCCTCATAATTCTGCCCTCTCGCGGCTACGACAGAAGACTCAGGAACAACCTACAATTCGGATTAAGAGACACCATGTGTGAACAATGGAAAAGAAATGTTCACATTGGATGTTCGGCGCTGGGACATCATCAGCAAGGGGAGAGGCTGCAGCAAGGTGGAGAAAGTGAGTGTGGGGGAAAGAAGGGCAACAGAGGTCGTCTCTGATGGAGATGGCTGCGGTCACACGAAGACTTTCCACATACAGAACCGATAAGCGCCCATGGGCCTCGCTTCAAGAGTCAGGGGACAATGCGAAATCAAAATGTATACAGAAAAGTCGGAGCTCAGACCCTTGTCGATCAAAGTGTAAAGTTCGGATCGCGTCAGGCTGCTAAGATCCAGCAGTTTAGATTTTAGAACAAGAGCCTCTAAACAATGCAAATAACCCCCAAGTCTCCGCCCATTTCCTCCTTCGGCGAATGAGTCAGACTACCATTGAACACAACTATCAAAAGCGGGATATACACGTCTCAAAATCCTCCATCTCCTCCTTGAACTCGCACCACGCTGCCCACTCGAGAGGTGGTCCTCCAATTGTCTTTGCATTTTCCCTCCTAGGAGCACACAAAGGCTGGTTTCTGGCCGGGCCTGAGTGTCAAGAGCCCAGGACGTGGATTCGAGTTTCTCCCAACCGGGCATAGGAAAAGTAACGAGTCGTGCAGTGCCAAGCAGGGCCGAGCAGTGTTTCGCCGAGCAGAGTCAGGGACTCTGGCCCTCGCTGCATGCTCTTGTAAAGTGTCGTGAATGCCATATATTGTGAAGAATCCTTAACCGTTAAGAGAGAATTTCCCTCGGAGTGCGAGAGTCAGTACTGAGGCTAGATATTGTGGTGGTCACCCAAATAACTCATTGAGTTACTTCACCGCGACGCCAATTACATGCAAGAAAGTAAGAGAGCGATAACGGTGAAATTGGTTGTAACAGTAAGGTAACAATAAATAGTAAGACCAAGCGTCTACATAATTCAAACTTGATTTTATTATCACTCTAGCTAAATCACCTATGGTCAAGGAAGACGCTTAAATTGCGCCAGTGCAATTACTGATATATTTCGAGCTGCGATGAACATGAAGGACTCTTCTGGTAGCACCATCCATTCTGCACTTCATCTCTACTCGACTCTGCTCGCCCTTGGCTGCCTCTGCTACCTATGCTTGCACCCCCTGCTTGACTCTGCTCGACTCTGCTCGACTCTGCTCATGTCGTCTGCCCAGATCTGCCCGCCTCTTCCACCGGTTGACTCACTTGACTTGCAGTGTAACATATCTGCACCGATTTGCTTGTGCTCTGCCCACATCTGACTTTCATGAACACCGCTCCAATGTGCTCGACATCGGCGCTTAGATATGCCAAGCACTTTTGCACAATCATTCAGTTCGTTCAGCCACGGGCCACCATTAAGCCAGGTGTACCAACACGCAGGGAAATTTTGGAAATTTCTACTTGAAAGGGCCGCATGCTTGTCTTAGGCACTGGGTAGGCGACTGGTGAGTATAACATTAGTATTACTGACGATTTGCAGTGATTTAACTTGATCACATAGGCGTCTCGGGTTTCTCCAGCACATCCGACTCGATTACATTGCTCACATAATGGGAGTTGCCCTTTCTTTTATTATTTTCAATCTATTTCACGACCCAGCAGACGATACGCAGTCACTTAAGGAGCAACACCAGGCATGTTAGCAGATTGACAGGTCAAGTGATCGTTGGGAGTCGACTCCGTCCTCGAGTGAGAATCAAGCACATTTTCTGCACGAAAAGAAGCTGTATTTACAGAGGATATTGTCCTAATGCTTAGATAAAGGGCCTGGGTGCTCACAGGACGTTTTGGTGGGCAGGAGCGTCGCGACTCTGCTCGCGTTCTGTGGTGCACTACTACTCGGGTTGGCACTGCTCGGCACTGCAGTGCACGGCCCGCCTCGTTAATTTCTCGAGGCCCCTCCCAAATCACCAAACATGGGTGGGGTGCACGGTTTAGGTTATGCGGTAAGCTGCGGGACGCCCTATAACTCTGTTTTGGGCAGAGATACCGAGCAGCCATCTTAACGCTTCGACGTCGATGGGCGAAGGAAGTAGGCTGAATGTGCAAAGGGCTGACGTACAAGGGCTTGGCCTGAGGCTGAATGCAGCCCTCTAGAACGAGTGCGAGGGCGGCAGCCTAATTATATTTTATTAACCAGGAATGTCGTATGCAACAGTCAGAAGCACGTGCTCCTCCGCAAGGAACGTCAAGGTTTGGTTGATAAGTAGACGAAAGTCGTGAACCTGCTCCCCAATATTCCACGCTGGGGCCATCTGCACTTCATACTCGGCGACTTCTCTTTCCGCTTTACAGCGCTGCGAAGAGTCAGCCGACAAAACGCATGATGATTTTTTTCGGCTTCGTTGTAGGGCGCCATCCTCCCCTTTGCGTTCATGGGTGTACTTGTGCGATGACCAGACGGAGCTGAACGGGAGAAGAGAGGCGTAACGGGAATTTTGCTCGCGGTTCCAGCCCAGGGGCTACGTATGTGAGCTCCCGAGGCGGAACTGAAATAGAGATGTATCCGGATTAGCAAGGTCTGGCGGATGGATTGGCAAAAAGGGCTAACGTACCCGTCAAGCACGAGCATGGTCATGAACTCTTTACTTTGCGCATAGGGCCGGGCGTAGGTCAGGATGCCTGCCGAGGTGGTGACAGGTGCCATGACGTTGATGGGACCTGGTGTCTCTAATCAACTTTTCACAAAGTAAAATAGAGATCGACAGACTCACCAACGGAATCACAGATTCACCCTGCAGCCCAACAGCCAAGTAACGAGCTCGCGTTGGCGATAGGCATGAACAGAACAGGAAGTTGATCGAGATTCCGACCCGAGGGATACTCACACTGACGTTAGGTCAGTACTAGAATTTCAAATGGGCGTCAGTCACACTGCATACGTCAAACAGGAAGGAAAGTGATACTGACTGGTGTGGATATCGAGAAAGGCAAAAGGACATGAGTCACAATAGACCGAACATGTGCCAATTTGAAGACCTTCTTGTCTGGAACGTTTCGTGCAGGGCGGCGCCTTCTCATGCTAAAGAAGTGAGGAAATTGGCCTGGCGTAGCTCAAGATCATGTAGGCGAAGACCTACCAGATTCGCCAACCCTCAACGACCCATAAAGATGAAACCTTGTATCCCAATCTTGGTTGCGAATCTGAAGGGTTCACATCGAGGCCTCAGCATACTTCTTGTTCGATAAAAGATTTTGGCTTACTTTGGCTTAACCTCGGAAGGAGAGTTTTCGAAAGGTTCGGCATGATGGTCAAACAACGAACCAATCACTACCATGCTCATACATATGCCTTTCTTTACTTTGAACCAGTGTGCTCCATCGGCCGGCGTGGGCCTGAAGACGCATCCACAAGATATCTACGCAGTGCCGTTGAGCGATCCGGTGCGGGAGGTAGAGCAACAGGCAAGACTCATGCCAACGGCAAATCGAGGAGAAAGTGCCAGTGCTGAGGCCATAGCAGCACGAGGAAGGTCGAAGCGACGAGGGCGCAGTTGGAAAGGAGGGAGGTGGACCTAAAGCACCCAATATCGAACCAGCGTCTGACTGCGAGGCCTGGAATGAATACGAGAGCCTACATTGGGGAGATTGCTTCAGCTCAATCCGGTCTTGGATAAATGGTGGATGTCTTACTTGATTCAAACAGACCCATAGGCCTTACGGGTTAAAGGGTGAGCCGTGGATATGCCGATGAGCCTGCGCATTCGCTCGCATATTTGAGTTGGATTCGTTTTTGAGCACCGTTTCTTGAAAGTAGCAGTGGAAGATCTAGAGGACGTGCTTAGCTCGTGTAGCATAGGTTTGTAGACAAAAGAACTTGCCTCACAAGAGTAGGCGTAGCTAATCATCCACAGTGTGTTGTTAGCTTCGAATGAAATTTTCAACCTTGCCTGTCTGGACGAAGGGGAAGAAGAAGGATGGCTCGCGTCGAAGAGGTCGAACCCATTTCCTGGGTTAGGGGCTGCCAGCCGGCCCGATGCTCATCCGGCCTTGCATCATCGTCCTGCCAGACGGTTGTCCCACTGTCCACAACCTCGTAGAGCTTACTTTTGCTTCAAGTAATTCAGAAACAGTCGCTTCGATACCTGAACACATCCTGGAGCACGGCTGACGAAGATGGGACCTTCTACCAGGATACATCCCCCAGTAGGTCGGCAGCACGAATGCAGAACGACAGCCCATCTTTGAGGCGCCTGAGTCACCGGGTCGCAGGCTCCTCTCGAAGGGCATGCTGATTTCATGAAGGCTATTCCAGTCGTATCTCACGGCATGCTTGTTCCATCCTTGTAAGTTTGCTTAGATCCCTCTCGCTCGTTCTTTCGCTAACAACTCGCAAAGTTTAAATAACCTCATCGTTGTTTGGCCAGTACATCCTATGGCTTCGTCGTGCGGCGTCTACGATGAACTGGGCACATGAGCCTAGCGGAAGCAGCCGGCTTTGCCTTCGCGAGGACGAGTGTAGACCACGCTGAGACGTTGTAATTGGTGAGTTATCGTCCGCCCTTGCGAATCCTTCTCGCACCAAGACTGACCCAGCCAACCCTTACAGCCTCATACACAGCGATCTCATTGCTATTCAACTCCATCTCCTCTGTCAGTGGTTCGACAGCCCGTGCCCTCAATGCTGCACTCCTCCGTCCCCCACGCCAGGATGTCCATACGCGCGAATTCCGGTCCAAAGCTACATACCGACCACCGCCCCTGCCGCACCGTCTACGACTCACATGGCATCGAACCGCTCTTTTTCGCCTCCACCCCGATTCTGAGTACCCAGTCCGTTGGGATCCGCACTTCGGATACGTTCCGCGCGGATCCACAACGAGGAGCCAATGGACCACGCAAGACTCATACATGACCCCTCTCGGCGAACCGTGAAACGTATGGAAGGGCGCCCAAATGGAACGTTCGTGTATGGCGTTACAGGGTACGTTCCTCTCCATCTCTTTATTGGGCAGAGAGCAAGGTAGCTAATAGCATGATTCGTGATAGGTGACGCTGGCAGACGTCTACTAATCCCAACTACCTTCCTCCCTCAACCATTCCCCATCTCGTTAGTCCCTCCCATCTCATTTTTGGCCTTTACTCCAACCCAAGACCACCTCCTCCTCGATGAAACAAGACCTATCTACCAGTGTAGCTCTCATGGCTGCGCCACCTACAACTGTCCATCCAGCTCCTCAGGCGGTCCTCACGACAACGAGAGGAGCAGACGGCGAAATTTGAGGGAAGCGCTGCTCTGTTCAGACTCGGCGAAGACGGGCAAATCCTCATCAAAAGGGATGGGAGGGATGACGGGTACGAGGAAGAGCTGAACATCGGTGACCAAGACGAAATTCATGCGACACGCTACGAAACGCCCATCTCGACTGGCGCAGCCAGCGCACTGGACATCCGCACGAGGACTTTCTGGCCCTGATCAAGGCGTGGATCATCAGCATAAACGAAGACGCAGCGGCAGGCGAGAGGGGTGCTGTCGGCGTGAGGGGTGTGGGCCGTCGCTTCTTCCTACCTTCCACTCCATCCATCTTCGACTCCTGGATCTGGCGATGAGCGACAGAAGGAGGTGACATGGAGTCTCAAGGCTATGCCGGATGGCTGTCGCGATATACGAACTGTGCGCCTACCACTGGACGAAGCGCTGTCATCGACGGAGAGTTCTTAATCCCAGTCACACCAAGGACGGATGGCGTCACCGTAGTGCGATGGGAAAGGACTGAGCAGGTGTCTAGAGGGGCAGGCCGTAGTATCTGTCTACCAGGCTGGATCAGAGTTTTAAGCGATGGAAATTCGGAGCATCTGTTGCGCACTCAGACTGCTAGATTACTTCTCCAACTACAACCCGCCAATCTACATATTTCGCTCACTTTACATCAACAACGCGTCTTCGATTACCCACATATGAAGCGCGAAATGAAACGGAGGATGTCTGGGAGTAAAGATCGAGGGCTTCGATGCGGCCAGGTCCAAGTCGGGAGATGGTTTCGTTCGCTGCTAGGCTTTTGACAGGCAAATTTTACATTCGTTGTGCAGGTATTTCTACATCTAGATACTCTCGGGCCGTACAATTGTGTGAGGCGAATAGAACGAAGAGTGGAAGGAACACAAATCCAGCGTACCATGGTAGCCCCCATAAACACGGTACGAGGTCAATAAGAGATTGTATAACCTGTGGCCCCGAGTCAGTGCAAATATATTCGACTGGTACGGGCTCTTGCCTCCGTGCGTAGGGCTCGTCGTTGGCGGTTCTACTCTCTCCTCGCTCCCACCTATCCTGCGTGGGTCGAGGGCGAGGTGGTCGAACGTACTAGTAATTTAGACTTGTCAATAGAGACCTCATGTACTGTCATATACCTAATGGTTTGTTTGTTTCAATACAATTTATTGACTTCAAATGCAAAAATATTAAATTGAGACCAAAAACAAACAGAAATTGAAGTCCAATGGGCAGCGACGAGAGATGAGCCCAATACTCATTGAATTGCTGTCAAAAGTCGATAATGGCCTCATCTCAAGCTGGACATGGTCTGGATCTTAAGACGGTCTGGAGCTCCCTATTCGAATATCGCTGATACGGGTTGATTTTTCCCAACCATACAACGGGGGAGTCGATCTTTAATGTTTCAACGCTCGCTACTCGGCAGCCACTTGTGCACACATAGTCTAACCACATTTTGTACACTCGTTCCACAGGAACGTAGACTTTATATTCCGGCGCCCAGGGCCCTCATAATTAAGAACTTTCTTCCAAACTTCCAGCATGCTCTTCAACTAGTCAAGCTCTCTTCGTCGCCCTGCACTCTTTTCTCTCTCTTCACTCTCTCCTCAACGCTTAGAGGGGTCTCATATTGGCAACACGCAACGACTACATGAAGACTGCAGGGTTCTGAGCATGACAGAGTACACATGGGAGGCTCGCCTCCTAGTCGCATCTCGCGTTCAAGTGTTCAACGCACGTTTCTTTCCGTCCCAATTTCCAAATCCTCCTAACAGCGCAAAATTTGACTGCACATTAGTGGATGTCAAGTGCGTTATACGCCCTCTTAATTAACCCAGCACAGGAGAGCTAACACTCAACGCCTTCTACTCTAAGCCTCCGCTCTCGTCTTCTGGGTACGCCGGCCTTCCATTCTACAGCCTATGTATCAAAGGTTCCATCAGCGTTAATATCACAGGTGGTCGAATACTTTCAAACACTAGACCAAGAAATGTCCCTCGTATGGCCTACGCCATGGAACACAGTGAAAGGACTGTACATTCTAAATCGCTACGTGGTAGTTATCCCTGTTTGTCTATGCATTTACTGTACGTCTCCTCCTCCATCCTCCTCCTCCCCCTCCTTGTCTGAGCATATATATTTGCCCGTTGTTGGCACTTCTAGCACAAATAGTCGAGGTGAGCTGGGCTGATTCGAACGAGGACTCGGCCGCCGCCGTTTCTGAACCCTGAAAAATCCTTCTAGTTTGAAAACTGTTATACAATATTCATCGCAGCTTCAAGTAAGCTCTTGTTCCTCTTCTCCTAATTACCACTACTAAACTTACCATCAGTGTGCATGCTGGTAGCCGTTGGCGTCTCTGAAAGTCAGTCAGCCTTCCTCATTTCTAGTGCACGCGATATCCCAACACGATAGCCTGGACAGCGATGCTTTTTATACGTGTATGGGCGCTGGCAGATAGAAGTAAAAAGATTATCATCTTCCTTTTGCTTTCCTCTCGGTACGTCGTAGAAGCCCGATTTGGTCCTCCGGACACTGCAGATTAACATAAGATGCTTAATTGTAGGTGGGGTTGTCATGTGCACTAGTATGCTATATCCCCTTCTTCCTCTCCATGGAATGTAAGTCCTCAACCCTCCCAGACGTGGCATAGAGCACACATTCGCGTTGGAATCAATACTGACGACGATGACCCCCGAATAGATGCACGCTCCCCAGCGCGTTCAATCACCAAATGCGTGTTAATGGCAAGCAAGAATAGGTTGCTCATCTATGCATTCATGTCCGTTGTGCTCGAACAGGCGAGTGAGTGTCAAGCCTAGTCTCTTCCCTTCCAAGTTCCATAACTTCAAATGTGGCTAATCGGAAGAATTTTGCTCACAGTGATCATGTCCATATGCATCTACCTTGGTAAAAAACGACATTTAGGTACAGAGAGTCCCTTGATACGGACAATCTTCATGGACGGAGGTATTTACTTCGCCGTCCTCACCCGTGCGCCATTCGCCTCTACTGTCACCATTATCAGAAAGGCTAAATCTACATCTAGTGATGTCCCTTGCGAACCTGTTTGCAGTCATCGATACTCCAGACGGCTTCCAATTTGTCCTCGCAGCGTAAGTCTAATTCCATACCTCCTTCCCACACCTCTCCCTCAAACTCGACGCTAACATGAGATATCGTAACATCAACAACAATACAGATACCAAGGTGTCTTCCACAGCACGCTCACCAGCAGAATGTTTCTCAACCTGCGTAAACTAGCCGCGAAAGATAGAGGCGCTGCAACCGACCTCATCTCGCGTGAATTGGCAGTCTTGAACATCAAGACGGCTCACACCGCTACAAGGACAACAACAAATCTAAGCTCAGTTAGGGCAAGGGCGACGCCAACGACGGCGGAGGTAAGAAGCATGGGTATGGGGAGAACAAGTCGGCGGAGGGGCCAGGATATACCTGTGCTTGCATATATACGACAGAGACCAGACGAGGAAACTTCGAGGCCAAGTTCGACTCCGGAGATCGAGTCATTGATTGCTGGGGATAACAAGAGTGTGTTTCCAGGAGATGAAGGAGAAGAAGGCGAAGTGAGGGACCAGGGGGGCGATGGTGATATTGAAATGCCTACGAGGTCTCGAGGGCAAGGAGGTGGGGGCGCCTGACACTCCTCTTAGCAGCCTGCTTTTTACTCAAATTCCATTTGCATGTCCCTGCGGTATTCGTGATCAGGATCGTGCTCCGTGGCGAGCCTTTCGCACATAACTGAGTACGTATCTGAGATCAAGGACCTCATCGTTGGCTGCACGGCAGCTCATCCCTTCAAGCTCCAATTTAGGGAGACCATCCAGGAAACAAACACGGCGGACCCTTGAGCCCCTATCTCTCGCTCATGTTACCGTCCATAGAGTTGGCGAGGATACCGGAACCTCTGACGACTGTGGCTTTCTGTGGCTGAGCGTTTAAACCCCATAGAGACCTTATATGCATTTAAAACGCGAATTGCCACCGTTAGTCATACAAAGAAAGATCAAAATGTGTTGCCGCTGCTGAAGATAACCTGCAGTGCCAGTGAAACGCGTCCGAGTCCTAGCTACTATCACCCCGGATGTAGTGATCGCGCTTTCTAAATGCCAGTGTCGTTGTTGGCGGAGCGCGTTGCTCACTTGTACCGATGTTATGGTGGTGTTGTCTGTTAAGCCTAGACGAAGGAAATACTCAGGGGCTGAATAGGAAAGCAGCAACTGTTATATATGTACCTAGACGAAGGAAATACTAATATACATGAGTCAAGGTACATGGACAACGAACACGAGAGAATGCATACCTCAGGGGCTGAATAGGAAAGCAGCAACTGAGGGAAAGAAGAAGACGAAGCAACGGTACGTATAGCGAAGTAAACCGTGGAAAAAGGAAGCATACGAAGCGACGTCGACTGTACAGACGGACGAGAAAGGGGCGAGACGACCAAATAGGAAAGAGGAGCACCGGAAAAGGCCAACATTGTCGTCCTGAGTGCAGCTGCAGCTTGCTTGAACGTCCATCCAGCACCTAAAGAGAACCAGTGCCGTAGATAATAAATTTTGGATCGCCTTGACAGAATGAGTGTTAAAGTTAGGGAGAGCATCGTTCGCCCGGAGAAGCGGGAGTGCTCTGGGCGAAGCGCTGCCAATCACAGGGACTTCGTCGTCTTACCAAGGATGGGTGGCGTGCAGAAAACACGACGAAGATGGACTGAGTAGGTGTTTAGAGGGACGATTTATGCTTTCTGGTTATTGGCTGCGACTTGCAATGGATGGATATTCGCTGGTTTACCGTTCTAGCTATGAATTATCAATCTAGTTATTTCGCTCGCTTTACATCGACGGCGCGTAAATACCAACATGTGAAACACTCCGTGGAGGAAGGCCTAGGAGGGAGCGACGTTCGAGGGCTTCGTTGCAGGTCAAACTCAGGGCCATCGTTCCTGCAGAACAAAGATCAGTCTTCACTTTCCCTAGGAGCTTACGCGACGCAGTCAGAGGCACACCCGAAATCGGAGGAACGGCGATGACTCCCAGGTCCAGGGGAATAAAAAACATCCCAACTCGTCTCCCCACATCATCTGTGTCGCCGAATTCGAATATAGGGCTGGTGAGGAGCGAGACATAGACTCCTGAGGCGAAGCTGGAACGGAAATGGACCCGGATGAGCGAGATATCGTGGATGGATGAGGGAAGGTGGCCGTACCCGTCCAGCCCTGTGAGCACGATCATGAATTCTTTACTTGGCGCATAGGGCCAGGTATGTCAAGATGGCCGCCGATGCGGTGAAAGGTGTTATGGCGTTGATAAGATCTGGCGGCTGTGGTAAATCTTCTGAGTGGTAAAGGAGGGATCGACAGACTTGCTGATAGAATCACAGATGTACCCTGCGGCCCAACGGCCAAATAACGGGCTCGGGTTGGCGAGAGCCACGAAATTGAATGAAAAGTCACTAGAGATTCCGATTTGAGTGGCGCTCACACTGGTGTAGGTCAGCGCTAGAATCAGGATGGGTGTCAGTCACGCTTAAGCATACGGAAAACGGAGGAAACGAACGACTGGCTGGTGTAAAGGCCAAGAAAGGCGACGAAGCATGATACGCAATTGACCAAGCATGCTACCGATTTGAAAAGTTTCCGGTGGAATGATCCTCCTAGAACATTTCGTGGCGGCAGACGCCTTTTAATGAGCTACGAGAAAGAAGGTTGTGAGCCCAGCGTCGCTCAGGATCATGTAGATGAAGATGTACCAATCCCAACCTACCCCCATGAAGATGAGTCCATACATTCGCATTGTTCATAAAAATCTGCTAGGTTTCCATTGAGTCTCAGTAGTTCATCGTAGAAGTAAAATATGCTATCTTCGGAAGCAAACTTCTTGAAAGAATGGGCATCATGGCTGCCCCAAAGCGAAGAGCCAAACACTCACACGCCCGTGGTGATGCCTCTCTTTACTTTGCACCAGTGTACGACAACGGCTGGTGTAGGACCAAAGAGGCACCCGTAGCGTATCTGCTTGAAGAGTTTTAGAGATCCAGAGCAAGGGGTGGAGGAGAAGGCGAGACGTACGCCAATGGCGAATCCGTAGCGGAGAAAGTGCCGGTATTGGGCACATGGCGGCACGATGAGCGTTGACGCGGTTAGGGTGCAGATAGAGAAAAGGAATATGGGCCTGAAGTATCCGAGGTCGAATAGGCCTCCGACTGCGAGGCCTTAAATGAATGCAGGAGCCTGAGCATACGATAGAAGCTTTGGTTCAGCTCGTGGATAGATGGCGGATGGCCGACTTGATTCGAACCGGTCCAAGCGCTTTACGCGTTGAGGCATGAGGTGTCTTGGATACACTAGTGATCCTGCGCATTTGTTCCCATGTTTGACGTGAATTTGTTTTTGAGCATCGTTTCTCGATAGCAGCCGTGGAGGATCTAGAGGACGAGCTTAGTTTGTTTAGCATAGCTTGCAAACAAAAGAAATTACCTCCCGAGAGTAGACGTAGCTGATCATTCGCAGTAGTTGTTAGCTTCGAATGAGTTCTTCATCCTTGGATGAATGGGAAGAAGAAGGATGGCTCGCGTCGAAAAGGTCGAACCCATTTCCCAGGTTAGGGGCTACCAGCCGGTCCGGTTCTCCTCCGTCCTGCCAAAGCCATCATCACCATTACTATCCCTCACCACATGTTCGTACCCACCACTCGATCGTACAATTGATGGGATTTGGCAGCGAAATTGATCGCACTCCCAAATAACCATTGCCCTTCCGGGCGAGACCTGGACACCTTTTCGAATGGAGTGCGCTCCAGCCGAACCTCGGCGGCGGCGGTGCCGCTTAATCATGATTCAGCCTGCGCGGCTTGGCAGAGAACGACAAGCCTGGTTTGGAAGCGCTGGCTTAAATTTCACCTCCAAAGCCATGGTGCGATTCGGCGAACATCACAATAGTGTTCCCACTGCAAGTCAGCACTGGGCCAATGTCTACATAGCACCTAGTACTTACAGAAATAGGATCTCAATCTTTTCTCATATCGTGCCATTATTTACATATGTAATTACTGCATCAAACTTGAAATGGTATCTATATGTAATATCAAAGAAAACGCCAATACAATCACTTTAATCAGAGTCAAAGGGAGGGGAAAGAGTTGAAAAAATAGAACGGGGTGTCGGATTGAGAGAGAGCTTGCGGCTCGAGCCTTCGACGACGGTTACGGCTCGATTGGTGGTTATTACGGCATAGTCGATGTTGATAGAGCCTCCGGCATTTGTTGTTTGCGCCGAACTCTTGAGGGTCGTCGTTGAGGAACTGGTTGATGCGTCGCTGCAGGCCATCCACAGAAAGTGGACCGAGTCAAGTTGTATTCGGAAATGTTTTGTGAGATTTCGCAACTCGTCTAGCCGTTGTCGGGCAACGGGAAAGTTGAGATTGGTTGTCTCGATTGCTTGGCATGTTCGAGAAGAGGAAGCATAGAGATCGCAGCAGATGGTGAGTACGTTGAGTGCTAATCAGAGCTCCAGTGGGTGTGGAGTGGAGGAGACAATCGTTCTGCAACCTGCCAGCAGGCCAAAGTGATCTTGATCCAAGAGTCACGGCGATGTCACCTCCGCCTTGAAGACCACAAACATGAACTTCGCTGGGTTGCGCACCTGTTGTCAATGTGCTGGTGGTGCACCAGCCTTGTCAGGTGAATCATGAAGGATGAGGTATGTAGCTCAGTCTGATCTTGCTTGCATCGTACTTAACTCGGTACACAGCTAGATCTATGTGATTACATCAATACCCTACAGGCAGCTACGGCCAGGGTGGGCTTCAAGGTTTCGGATAGGAACATGAGAGTAGGCATGTCCCGTTTCGTCAAATCTTGTCCAATCTTAATCCCAGGCACGATTCTTTGAATGGAGGTCACAGACGCCCTCGGTGGCTGCATGTGTCAAATATATCCAGGTAAGCAGAGTGCACTCATACGTCGTCCATTGCATGTCTAACTCGGCACAACTACAGCTCTATAATGTCTGCATGAACGGTCCAAATCTCACTCAGATAGGCTCAAGACTGCTGACTCCATCAACTGCAAGGCTTTGGGAGGGATGATGAGAGAAGGCAAGTAGCATAGCACCGTCAAACCAGGTGTAGTTCTGCACATCTTCGCATTTCAGAATGATTCAAGAAGATTTGTGTTGGATAAGAGGGGTTTAATCCAGATGTAGGCTGAATTTTGGGTTTTATTTGTAAATACCTCTGCACATGAGTTCTCAAGTCTCTCAGGTGGACAGGCTGAGGAATCATGTGGCACAATGTGACGGCCCACAACCCGCTAGTGCAAGAAAAGAAGGCATGGATCATTCCACCGTGTCCATTTCGCAATGGCAACAGGGCAGATGAAGTGGCGGGTGGATAAAGCAAAAATGCGCCCGATCTCATTTACATCGTCACCTTGGCCAGGCCCCTAGAATCACCCATATATGAGTAAAGGGAAGATCCCGTCTGAAATCAAGATTTGGTTTCCTTACCACATGTCAAGCTTGTCGAGTGACAGCATTGAGCTTGTACGTAACACCCTAGGTTTATAAGTTCCACTTCCAAAATGACAGAAAATTGCCCCAGTACTTGCTTCTCTCTGCCTCTCAGCAATGCCAACCTGGAATCGCCTCAGCTGTCTTGTATCTGCACCATGCCTCTTTTTTCACCACCTGCTTAAACGATATGGTCGCAAGGGTATTCCAACCTTGAAAATTACACGAGAAACTGTTGAGGTTGCGAATGCCATGATCAAGGTCAAATCTCTTTAGCTCGCTCCCATCCCATTCTGACCTTTGAAGCAGACTACAAGGATGACTGCTATCAGCTACTCCACATCACTTAACGGTCATGGCTGTCCCCTTGGACCAGCACTATTCCATCTTGCAGTAACGCAAGAAGCCCAGGAACTCGTGATAACTGCACGAGATCTTGTAGAAAGTGTTGTAGAGTCACATTGTTCTGTCCTAGGAAAAGTGGAGTCCGAGCTGCTCAACCCAGACCCAGCTGTGTGGCAGGTGGCACATGATGCATACTTCGCTTCCACAATTCGCATCCGGGACCTGAGAAACATCTTCCAAACTCAGAACTGTACAAGCCTTATTAAACTCCTGGATGCCGAGATTAGAGCACTGAAGGTAAGCCCACATCTATTGTTCAGGTCTTGGAGAATGATACTCATTATATTTCAGTAGGTTATCAGGATACGACTATGTAGCCCTTCCTTCCATTTCCTCTGTGTTTTGCTTTTGACTCTTGGTGCACCTATCAGTTATACCATATTGTGCCACTCGTGCATGTTGATAAATAAGTAAAAGTGAGCTGTTCATTCGCTACTATCAATTGAAGATCTTGTGAATACGGTCGAGTTTCCACAAGTGACTCTTACTCCACTTGGCCTGATGCAGATCAGTCAGTATCACCATGGTAAAGAAGCTCAGGGTGAAAGTATCCTGTCACACTTCTACCGAACTGAGTTTGCCGTCGAATGATGATCTCCAACTTTGGTGTTGCCACTTCCGAATGTTGATATGCTCTTCTAACCTATTTGAGACATCCTGGAGACTTAAACCTGGGAACGTACTACAGGTCACACTACAAAACTGATATCATTGCATGCCCTGCTGGTCTTTGAAACAAAAGACCAGCAGGACATACAATGTGTAACACATTTGCAGTGATAGGATGACACGGAAGTAGTAGTAAGAAAGCTGAAATCAAGATTCTTACAAGACTTGATTTTAAAAGGCCCGACAACTGTATTTTTAACTGTTTGGTTCACCCCAAAAGGAGCACGATCCTGAGCATTTTGGGGTCCAGTCGAAAACTCCCAGCCTGGCAGGTATCGGACATTGGATCTATGTGCCAAGCCTACTTCTTAATCTTAGTGTTCACCACAGGTTCGGGTAAACCCTGCGGGTTTTAGACCCGCACCCGGTCGGGTTAGGGTACGGGTCGCGATTCCTGTACCCGGCCGTTTCAAAAAGAGCCTAAAAACACCCAAAACGGCCCAGAAACGAGCGAGTTATGGTCAATTTCGTTAAAGGACACGAAAACGAACATAACTCGGTCATTTCTGACCCGATCGGGGCGTTTTTGAGCTCAAAATGACGGGTAAACCCGCAGGGTTCCGAGTCGGGTATTGCCCGGGTGCGGGTACGGTGCGTTCGGCTGGTACCCGCGGGTTACCCGTGGTGAACACTACTTAATCTCAAAGGCCGAGGTATGCGTACATGTACGTCTCAGGCCCCACTCAAGAGCCACAGCCTACCAGATTGGGAGAGTCCAGAGCTTGGGAAAACTCAACCGATCAAAGTGAGAGAGTGTTGCTGACTGATGGAACAGGTGTGCAAGATTGGAAGTGACCTTTTTGTAGCAGGGAATAGTCACTATACAATACATACATGAATGCTTCTGCACCATCTCAGGCTACATGTAGCTGGGGTTGTTAACAATATAGATGAATGGACTCTCTACATCTCGCCTAAGATGGCTGCCCTTCTGGAAAGTAAAGTCAAGACTATGACAGCCTGGTAGAATCGGCCCTTTGAGTTCAGGCACCGATCAGTATAGTTGAAACATCAAAGCTTAATAAGTACTGCTAGAAAAGCAGTAGACTTACACCGATACATATTCACACACAATGACACGTTTGTTGCAGTTTACGCATGAAGGGCATTCACCAGTGCACTTCAACTTTTGGCCTGTAAAACCCAAATTAGTCAGAATGATACACTTGATGTGCTGTGATGCGATGCCAATCTTACGTCTACAAAACAGACAAGCCATTGGGGTACGTCTTGGTGTGCGTTCAGGAGGAGAAGATTGTGTCTCAGTATAAGCACTGCTTTCATCCACTGGCATGGTTGAGGAGATGTTCGAACAAGAAAGCTTGAGAGAGAGATGTACTACGGCATCGAAGATACCTATTCAGCTCCTTTATAGCTACAGAATAATATAGTTTGAACATTCAAGATGAGTGCAACAGTGCTAATTTTGTAACATCCTCCGAGGACTTCGAAAGAGAATGAGCTGATGGTCCAGAATCTGGTTGGTGGAGACCTGTTCAAATTGTTTCCCAGACTTATCAGTAGCCGGACATTTGGCCCTACTACATGTTTCGTCACCTACTGAAAATGTGAGAGAGTTTGGACCCTGGAACCGAAAATGACAAGGGGCCCTTGGAAGACGCATTGTACCTGCTTTTAGTAATCAAGGTATTCTGAGTGCTTATTATATCTGGCTTATCTTATGCATAACTGAGACCAGCAGACGGTCATGCAACGAATCTGAAATCAACATATCAGTACATTGGGTGAGCACACAATAACTGCTCTCCCCCAAATTAACGTAACCTCTGAATCAATTGTACATTCACCCAAGGTTGTCATGCTGATACTTGACGACAGTCGTCCCATTACATCACAAAGCCTGACCTGGGTCTGTAGAAGCCAATTCAGAGTGGACCCCTAGCCACCAGAGCCATGGCTTGCTGCTCAACTCCTGGACATTCTAATACTGACAAGATATAAAATCGTTGAATAAAAAGTAGAATGCACCAGCAGGATTTTGAACCCATGATTTCAGCAGTGATAATTTTGGCTTCTGCAGACGACATTGCAAATTACAATGGTGACTCTGTCCTGTTGGTGCACTTTACCTTGTAATATTTTCAGTGGCTCTAATTAGCTCTAAAGATCTGGTTGCATTGAATCTCAGGTCCTAATGTACTGGATCATATCAAAAGAGGGGCCATTAGCATTGCATGAATCGTTCTGCTCGAAGTGTGCATTTCATACACACAAGGTCCGATCATCTAAACATCAGCTCTGAGGAATCTTACATTCAATTCTATTTGGGACCTAATATTCCCTGGAATGGCTGAATAGAATATGCTGTCACACGGAAGGAATAGAGAAGCGAATAGTCATTCTAGACTGTTGGAATGGATCACGTCACCATACCCTCTCTTTCTTGTATCTGTTCTGCCATCAGTATTGTTCGCGATGCACGATATCACTTCATATGTTGAACTTCATCACTCCTGGCCAACATTCAGAACTATTTGGTGCAAGCCATCTAGTGCTCCACATCAGCCTTCAATATCCAACCCCTCCACTGCGGCTGATACATGGCAGCAACTGCCATCTTCGGTCTCCCAGCGCTTGTCACACATTTTTTGCTGACCAACTCCGATCACTGGGCGCCTCTTTAAGGACAGCGACAGCTCTGCTACCCACACTAAGGCCGGCCAGGAAAATGGCTATCCCCTCACTACCACTCTATCCGCCGACTCCAATGCTTCGTTCTTCCATGAGCCTTTTATTTACGAAACATGGAAACTCATCCGGAAGCCCCCTCATGGTGTAGCACTGTCTACTGGGATGGATGTTCAGATTTGGGCTCCACGAGCTGGCTATTGGAAGCCTGACCAAGGTCAAGAGCCCATCATACGGGAAGGTTGTTTGACTGCAATTATTGGGTGGAGCAAAGGGTTCATTTGCTACCAGCTGGTTTTAGCAGGGATGCCTGGTACCAAAGGGCATAGCTGTGACCTTGCAGTCATTGTTCCAGTTGAGCACGCATCGTTATCTCCAGCGGAGCTCTGCTATTACTATTGGAATTTCTTGAGGATGGAACATCTGTCCCATGTTTTTGGGTAAGCTTGTATCGTTTATCATCTTGATTCTGCTTACACGCTTTCAGGAATCAAGATGATATCACCACATCACGAAATCAGTGGTAGCCAGGTACAGTCCGGCGCTTGTGATCATGCGCTAACATAACGTCAGCACTGTGTAAGTGGTTGTAAGGATGCACCCAGCCTTTGATTTCTGGGTGAATCCATGCTGGAAATATAACTCCTTGTCCATGGTTATAACTCAGTTACTTCTGGTAGGCTGCGAAAACCGCAACCCCGAGCAAATGTGCTCACAGTGAGGGTTGCTGCCGTTACGCGGGCGTCAAGTGCGACGGTCGCTACCATCCAACAGGCCCGGGCATTTGCAGGAACCCACCCTAGGAGGAGGTAATCTCATGTGAGCATAGTTGGTTCGCAGTGAATGGTTTCTTAAATCCGTAAATTAAGGACAGCCAATATGTTCCCCATCTGCAAGCTCCACATGCCGACGATCAACCTACAATCAATGATTTTCGTAAAATTGCCTCAAACCTCTAGTCTATCGAAGTGAGATAACCTCCCTAAGTCCTTGTGAGAATATTTACCGAGGAAGCCACACAGTTTGATGTAGGGGAAAGTTCGATATATCTCACAAAGATCTTCAACGAATATTTGTGTTAATTATGTCTTATTCTTGCCAGCCCTTGGTTCCAAAAGGAAATGGACATTAGGGCGCAAGTGGCAGGAACTCGGTGCTGCGTCTAGTGATAAAGCTTAAAGGGCCAGCTGAAAACAATCAATGTTACCATTGCTCACACCGCACCGCTTGGTGCTTCTTGCAGTGATTGCCGTAGGTAGCTTGTGACACTCGTGCCACTGAAAACGTCTTCAGCTGTCATTTAGTCCGGTGTGTAGAGTTCCCGCCCTATCGCCCCAATTTTGAGCTAAAAATCGATACTTTCCATGGGTCAAGGCAACAGAGGACAGCTTCGGTGGAGAAAGTAAATAAGGGGCTAATCTCCTGGATGGGAGCTTGGACCGTGCTAACTATCCTGGCTGAGATTTCAGAGCGCAATTTTTATCTCAGATTAACGAGACGCCGGGTGCCACTATCATCTGGAATGACTGGGGGAATCGCGATATCAGCCGAGTTTGAGCCGAAACCGCTGTATTTTAGTCCTGGAATTGGTTCTATCCGTTTGTGGTCTTTGCTCCCGAAACTGCTGACTATCTGAATCGCCTACAGGCTACGACAGTGAATCCAGTGACACGTTGATATGCTGTACCACAAGGTGAAGTGGTTCAGACCCAGAAAGCTATAAAGCTATAAACTCGCTGAGAGAGGGATGTAAAGCAGTGCCAACATCTTGAGGCCTGATGATGTCGATGTGCCAGCCACACGGTGTTTCATAGAAGTTGCTCAGGCAAATAACTGAATGGTTCAGCTAGACACTTGAACTGGCGCTAGGTCCCGGAGTACCGGACCTCCTGACAGGCACGCCTTAAAGTGCAAGGCACTGGCAGGTTGTGGGCCATCACTCAAAGCCTGTTGGATAGCCAGAAGACCGTATCAGACGGATATGAGGGCCTAGCAAATACAAACATGGCCACAGCAAAGCATCATCATTCGCATTATTATAATCAACATCCACCAAAGCAGGTAGAGGCGATGGCTATCCCAACCACACCTATCCAACAACCTCCACTTGAAGCTATCTCTATCTAGGAGGTCTGCAGTCTCGACCAGATCCGCCACGCGCAACCACCTTCGAGTTAACAATGCGTATTCCACACGATACCCGGTAATGCCCCACAACTCCCCATCCAACGTCGGGAACGTCAAGCATCGCTCTCGAGCGAACCATGTCCCAAGATTCCCTGTTCCAATAGGCCTCACCTTCTCCCCTCCTACCCTTCCTCCACATCGCAGGACACTCCCATCCACAAGGGAAGTCCCACTTGCCGTTGTTGGGAACTGTGAAAGGAGCCAAGCGACGAGTCCATCCTCTGACCCAGCCAGAGCGACGTAGGGCCAAATTATTTGCCAGTAGCTTGGATATCAAATGCAGATATTAGTCGCTGTAATCAAAGTCATGTCCTCTGTCGACCCGCTAGCAGTAACAGTGTCCCCTGCTCTTCCCCATCTGAAGAGTATAACCCTTCCAAAAGCGTCGATACAAGGCCAATTTTGCTCACCACGCGTTTGATAATCTTCCTCGAAGCACACTCGCGCAACGCTCCTCAAGTATCCCAATTCACTTGCTTCCCACTTGCCCTCTACACGGCAGGCTTTCATGGCGTCGTCCAGCGTGCTGTTAGGGAAAATAACTGTCGTGCGGAGTAGGAGGTCGTAATCGCGCCTCCATCGCGAACGGATCAGCACTGTCGAACTCCCCTGCCACTTCCAAGAATTTGCTTCCTGCAATCCCGAAACGTGCAAACGCATCCAGCATGCTCTCGCCTGCCAGCCTCCGTGTGAGAGCGGGAGGGATCAATACAGAACAAGGACTCACAGTTGCTCTATAACCAGCATCGCTCGACCGTCGCACGCACTGTTATTAAACTCAGTCAAGGCCTCCAATTGGTTTTCAATGGCCCCACAGAAGCCCAACAAGTCATCGAATTCTGCGCAAATATTCTCAGAGGGGGAGCAGTAGAAAAATGAGGAGATGTACCTTCAACAACATCGTTGGGAATCCAAGATGGTTATTGTGTAGCAACACGTCGCCGGTGATACCAGTCCTCGGAAGCCTTGAGGGACCACTGGAAGCACTTGGACAGCTTCCACGCGACGTATTCTTCTTGGAAGGTGCAGGTCCCCCCATCCTCAAGCATCGCATGGATGACAGGCTCCGGAAGTCTGTGATGCACGAGCAGGAACATGGATGTGGTCGTGGGGCTAATATAAGGAGTAAGCGTCGTTGTGAACCTAAAGCGTAGGATACGTACCTTGCCACGAGGACGACCCTTCAGCCAATTTCTGAAGCCCACCCTATCATCCTCAGTGTGGAGTGGGCATAGGGTGTGGTTTGCATGAGGGCGAATGTGGTCAGAGGGGCGGAATATTGGCAGAAGGGCGCATCGCAGCAATGTCGATGGTGGTCGTTGGAGAAGGCGGCGAAATGGTGGCCAACGCAGTTAAGAAATACTGATCCTTGCATATAAATAACTGGCGGTGGGCTAAAGAAAATGGAGATAAAAAAGAATACGGGGAACGGGACCACGTCAAACAATTGAGCAGGCCGCGAGTCAAAGGTACAGGAGGGAGCGAGGGTTGCAACATTTGGAAGGCGCGGTTAGGGTGCTAGAGACTTTGGCGTTGGAAAGAAGCGAATGTACCGGCAATGGCAAGGGACACTAGCGAGACACTGACGAAGGGTGGAATCGAAAGCTGGCAGGCCTCGACGAATGCGGTGTTGATGCGAAAGTGATGACTGGAGATATCTAATCTAATCTCAAATCACGTACACAAATCGCAGCCTCACAATGTAAAGTAGCTGAATGAACAATATGCATCGATAGTCCATCTGTTATACACTAAACTATGCGCAGCCGATCACCAGTTTTGGCACTGGTTAAATGTTTGACCACGACTCAAGATGCTGTTTCCGGACGTTGGCAATGGCATTCTCTAATAACCGAACTCGCGCCTCATAAGCCTGGATGATGCCTTGCAAGCGATATGATTCTATACGCTCGTTATGCACAGCGCGAATGGCGCACCCAATGGCATTTTCGATGGCGGTAGAAGGTGCAGTAAGTAACTGCTCCGGGATGTGGTTTTTGTAGTCTCTTTGAATTTGGTGCAGAATCTCCATGGCGCAGGGCTGTGGTCCATCCGGTGAAGAGAGAGCCAGCTCTAAGTTCAAGAGCAAATGTGAGCAGATCAAAGAATATTGAAATCACAAGAAACCCACCGACTTTCGAACAGAAGCGGCAATCCGGATGGACTTGAGGAGCGAGAGGTAGCTCTAGCAGACGCAGCGCCATTGTAGGGACTAGAACAGTCATTGGAGCTTGTTCTTGTGCCGATGTATGAGGCCCTTTCGGATTCATGTTCGGGGAGCATGACTCGCAGGGAAAGGTTGGTGGATGGTTGGATGATTTGAATCTTAACGATGGCTTTAAACCTGGCTTGGACCTCAAAGTCAGGCGAGATCAATATTCTGCAACCACCCGACGGCTGTCAACTCGCATGGTTTGGTACCTTGGAGATAGGGTAGCCCTGGATACTGTACACTACTTTCTGGTGGCGAGGTAACACGTAACGCAGGGTGAAAATTCGTCACCTATTTGGAGCAACAGAACGCGTAACGCAAGCCCTGTTGCTAATTCAGCATATCAAAAATAATCAAATTTCGCCTTATGTACAGTACATTTAAAAAAAAAGTTAAAGTCAAAAGAGCTGATAGGCTGTCACGGTAGCTCACCTGTTGTGGCTTATTATTGTCTCCACGGTTGCGAATCACTCTCGAGAAACATGCAGGAGCTGGCCTAGACGCATAGACTCATGGTGTCTTGGCCGCTGGTCGCCTACTCATGGCAACGTAACGCTGTACTAGTCGGCTGTCGCTAACTTTGCATATTTTTATTTCGCAACACTCGAATAGCCGTCGCCTCCATACAGCAGTGTACAGTACCTTCCGCAGCCCAGGAGTGTTGATATAGACATCGCTTTGGGTCCTTGATAGCCCTCGTGAAGCGTTTCTAGTATTCAATGTCTGAGATAAGGTCAGGCTACAAACCTTTTTATCAGCAACATTCCTGAGTTCTTCGCTGGGTTAGAAACTTGAGTTATGGATGAACGAGAAAGAAGTCACCCAGCCAAGCCTGAAGCCATGAGACGCAATGATGGCTCCTCCCCCTAAACTCTCGATAGCCCGTGTAGGGGTACCAAAAGAGCACCGAGGTCACGTCCAAATGGTCAGGAATCTGCTCATCGAAGAAGAGGATGTGTGGGTATTCCATCGTGAGTTGGGAGAAGACGGCGCTGACTGTGTGGAGGAAAAAGACATTACCACAAGTCCAAAGATCGACCCGAAGCAAAAAGGAAGACACCCACACCACTGAAAGCGCAATATTGTGTCAAAGAGATGAAGCCCAACGTACCACATGCGTTCGAGTGCTGAGTTGAGGTGGTGTAGGAAGCCGGAGTGTACTATTCGATCATCTCAGGCTTGGCCTCCGCCCTGGTGAGTTCGGCCTCAAGAGGAAGCTCTTCGTCGGTCACGGGTTTACTAATGGTTGATATGCGCTCTGGATCTCCTCGCATGCTAGCTTTGGTCGGATAGCCTCGAGGTGGCACAATGCAGTTTGTAGAACCCTTAGTGGTCTTCTTGAGCGCCCCAAGACCTCTTGAATGAATTCTCGGACTGGAACCAGAGGGGCAGGAGCCTCTGTGATATTTGCCTGGAGTGGACAGGGGTCGTGGGAAGGGAAGATTGTGAGGTGGAGAGTCGGTTGTGGGCGAGGAGGGAGGAGGATGCAGTGTAATTGGCAAGGTATTGGGAAAGGAGTGTTCAATGTAGTGTACGGGGGTTCCGAAGACGTCAGCGTGGCCTTCGAGTTACTGTAGACGGTTGGGATATTCTGAGACTGCCAGATACCGCTCTCGATCGATTAATCTAATGGTTGCGTTGGCTGTGGGCCTCGGAAATGAGAGAAATAAGTCTGCACATACCCACTGAAGAGAACTCGGCGGTTGTAAGGCCGATCTCAGACGTTCGAAGGGAGGCGCTCGATCACCTGACTGGTGAGGCTGCCGGGACCTAGAAGGATGGGAAAGGGATAGAAAGTGGAGGGACGGGACGTGGAGGAGATAACGATGGTGATGGACAAGACGAAGAGATGAACTAGGTTGCACCGAGGACGACGATGTCCTGTGCCATAACGAGCGTAAACGAGGCTTATTGGCAAAGCGGAGCGGGCGAGCTAAGAATAGAACAAGGCGAGACTTCAACTTAGATTTAAGAAGCTCGAACGAGGATGATGGCGAAGATGATAGAAGTAGAAAACGAGTGGCATTGGTGTGTAGGTAGAGGTGAAACCTGATGGGGAGAGAATCCTCGAACCAGGAGGCGAGTACAAGCATATATAGGTAGGTACTACTCCTAAACTATCGGATGTGTGTTAATTAATGAAATGTCATATGATCGTCCAGCTATGATCGTAGACCCCAGCAAGGCTAAAAGGAATAAGAGTAAATGAAAGAAGCTGGAAGGAAAGATGAGACTGAGAAGGGGAGGATACAGGAGTAAGTAATATGCGAGCTCGGCGAGGAGGTGCCGAACTCGATTAGCAAGCGCGGCACCCAAATCGGGTATCGCGCCAACTTGACCAAGGAGTCTCGCTCCGTGCTCAGACGAGCGAGAGTCCTTAGTACACCACGATATTCAATACATACTTTGTTTTATTCCATTCGCAGGCACTGGTGTCCCTTAGATGAGATAAATCTGCTCCAAACGAAGCGGGGGCCCATGGTGTTGCTGATGAAAATGGCAATCGAATAAAAATAGTGCATTTTCGCGCACACGATCATGATCGATCTTTCGCAAGATCAACAGTCAGAACGGCTGTAAATAATTGGCTGGCGAGATTCTTGCAGAAAAAGTAGAGGAAACATTGACGATGCAGAGGAGGAGGAGCAGGAGAAGGAGGAGGTAGATGCTGATTGGACGGCCGCATAGGGCTGCCACCGGCCCTGTGTCTGGGAAGCAGGCGGCACCCAACGTGCGAGGGAGTGAAGTTGTGCATTTGGGGGGTTGAGTTTGGGTGATTAAAGCAGAAAGGCTAAGTTGGGGGGTTCAGAGTCCTGAGTCAGGGGTATGCAGGCAGATACAGAGTTCTATGGCGTACCAGACCGCGTTTTATTATTTATCGCGAAAAAGTGCCAATTTTCTCTCCGCACTTCACTTTTTTGATATCGCACCGCAAACCTTTCGGAATGTCGCACCGCAGAAATGAGAATCGAACCTCAGAGTTTTACTATCGCACCGCAAGACTTGACTTTCACACCGCGCGAATCGAATTTGAGAATATCGCACCGCCAACTTGAAAGTTGAGTGAAAATTCACACCGCAGAGTTCTATTTTAGGACACCCTGTACGGCACCGCTCTCGGCCTTTTTCCCGCTGTTTCGCTGAAGTGACCAAAGGGTGCGTACTTCACCTGTTGACGCGCTTTGCAAGTCGATTCCGAGTTGACGTACATACCCTCTCCGTGAATCCCTTGATAGACGGCCCACTCTCCGCCGAGTACGCATCAGCTGTACGTCTAACTTTACCAGCAGGTCACCCACACCTATAAACCAGATCAACCATTTTACTTACCAATAATCCGTTCGAAGGCGATATCAGCTGGAGGTACTATGGGGAACATGTCAGAATCTAGGACACAAATTTGAGGCCAACTCTTACCTAAAGGCTTGCATTCCACCCCAAGAATGGTGTAGGGGCGTCTTTGTTCACAACTTTGCATTGCCTCGACTGGTATCTGGGCGAACGAGTGCTTCGGTGAGGCCCTAGGCCTAATAGTACATGTGCCATTGCTTGAGATATGTACCGGAACTGTAAAAGATCGAGAAACCCCGGCTATATTGAAATCTCGATGTAAGGTTTAGTGGCACTGAGGGTGAATTGTCGAAGGTACAACCAATGAGCACCTATTGAACGGAACACCCCTGAGCACGCATTTGGTAGGCCAGAAGTGACATCCCTAATCTCCTGGCAGTACCTGTGAGCTTTATGTTCAAGCAAGAGAGACTTCAAAGTCAACAGGTGAAGTACGCACCCTTTGGTCACTTCAGCCAAACGGCGTGAAAGAGGCCGAGAGCGGTGCTGAACAGGGTGTCCTAAAATAGAACTCTGCGGTGCGAACTTTTTTCACTCAACTTTGGCGATGCGATATTCTCAAATTCGATTCGCGCGGTGCGAAAGTCAAGTCTTCTAAGGTTGCTGTACGATCCCCAGGGAAACTGGGACGCACTCCTGGTGACTTTTCGGACTTTTGCCTCACCTCCTGAGTCCTTGCGGCTGACTACACTTCTTTTATCTGCATCTCACCAGCGGGGCATCTGCTCCGAACATCATGGAGCCATCCCGTCCACTCTCTCCTCCACTCTAGCCTATGGCGGTGTATTGACTAGAACTAATTCATTACTTTCCATCTGTTGCTCTGCCTGACTTCTCGACGTGTGCATCGAATCCGTTGCCACACATTCCATGTTGAACAGATGGGGTCACCCACTTAGCTAGGAACACAAAAGGCTAGGAACGTTATCAATACCACTGCCGCACTGCCAATTTAAATAGGCTTATTGTCAGTTTTCCCATTGTATGTATGACTCTGCACACGTCTTGTGGTTCACATAATGACGTCTTCTTTCTTGACTAGTTGTAGATTCTTGCGTTGTCATGAATATGGACATGTAGGCGTGCACTCATGCGCGCTCTGCCCACACGAGTCTTTTGTCCATCTGCTTGGCCCGACTCGGATGATCTCACCGACTTTTGACTTGTAAATGGCGGTTTGTTTCACGCGCTTCATGGAGTTTAACCTAATGCTTGACCCGCCGGCTTGCTATGAAAATGGTGACTTCCTCATCGAGGATATCCCTTTGGTTATCCCTGCATTATCTTTCTGCCTTCCCGTCCTTCCTTAGCCATTCAACCCTGGTTAGACTCTTGCTCTGGTCATCATCACGTCCTCGAGGACCAATAATTGCATGTTGTTGTATTCGGTCTTGTGCGATCTAATGCTGTAGACTGTCAACTTGGGTGTTGATGGCTACCAGTAGAGTTACCCTTTTCAACCAGTCGAAGCAGATTCACCCGAGCCCGGCCGCTCAATACCTCTGCGCTTCCATTATATGGGGCTTCACTAGGCTCGTTCTCATGTAGTGGTTACCTTGACGCTTGGATCTCTAGACAGCAACAAGTTTCAGGTTGTGAACGGGTCCTCCGTATAAACCTCGAATAGAGCTACATGACGCTCGAAACGGCGCACTTGTCCATTGTCCCGACGCAGCCGACTTAAATGAATGGATTCTGGAGTCAAGGATGGGACGGATTCCGTTCAGGTCCTGGCCTCAAGTTCCGGGATTCCCGACAGGGATCCGCTCACCTCTGTAACGTGACTTGAGTTACTTGGCCTTGGGTCATATACATGCTTCCATGATCAGGGTGAAGCCCGATGCTCAGATAGGCGCACAAACTATGAAGAAATGGCTTGGATACTCAGAGTGCCTGAATATCCCCCCTGCGATGAGGCATGTTCAATCTTATCTGAGCAGCGCGCTGGTTACAAGTATGATTTCTCGAACAAACTCTCGCTGGGCGAGTGAGCCCTCTTATCCTGCTAAATGTATTTGCTGATAAGGAAGCCTTTCTGAAACCCGAAGGAAGGTTGAGAAGCAGTGCGGTCATGCCGCCGTCTAGGCGCTTCTCAGCACCATCGTTCTAAGAACAGGGTCACTGGATAAGGAAGGGGGCAAGGTTTATCAAGGCTCTGCGTGACATAGTCCAAAGGAAAAAGATAGCGAGAATAGATTTGGGGGAAGAACTCAATGTCATTGCCCGTAGATGGCTTCTGCACAGGGACGGGAACTCTCCAGTGGCGGGCGCTTATGAGGGTGGGAGGTAAGTCAGGCGCTACATTGATGCCTCTGACCGGACTCGAGATTTCACTTACGGACGGTATCTATCTAAGCGAGGTCATATGTGGGGTTGGGGCACCGTGGAGCTGCTGTAGACGGCTGGGATATCCTGTGCCGTGCGCTAGATATCGTGGCAAAGGCTCCTGACTGAATGATTTAATTGGCTACGTTGGTTTCATTATGGCTCGGAAGTGATGAATATTATCATTTACGTACCTACAAGATTCAATACGTCCTTCAATTCGCGGGGTGTGAAACGGATAAGATGGGATATTACTGCTGTCTGCGTCGAGCCTGTAGGGTCATTTTTCAAGGTACCCTGTTCGGTAGTAGCTTATATGGCTTGCCTAAATGCCAAACAATATGTTGCTTTCGTCGGACTCTCACTTTAACCAGCAAGACTATCTTCGAATGCACGACTGATCCAGGAAGAGAAACTGCGAGAAGCAGAGATAGACGTGGCCTCAGGTACACTTATTGGATGAGTAGGGCGTATCCGGCATCATGGTGCACTTCAGAGCATGCCCAAAATCCACTAAATTCTCAATAAAGTGCGGTAACTAGCCACACACAGGACTCAGAGGCGCGATGCTAGGTCAGGACGTAAACTGAGACCCCTCTGGCTCACCCTTCCCTCCTAGTTGCTGCGGAAAACTAGGAAGCACCGAAATCGATGTCCGCGTTGAGATGAAGGATACAGGCAGGGAGAATGTAGCTCGCCACGCTGCCGCCAGAGATATCTCCGCCTAGATGCAGCCATTTGCGCATCGAAGCTGTAGGAGTAAGAGGAAGGTCGGATGGTGGTTGGTCGCCACTAATGATCCAAGCATCTACAGGAAACCTAATTGTTAGCAAACTTCGTAGTAAAACACCTCACACCAACAGGGCTTCGCTTGTGAAAGGGGCTAGATGATATGTGCTATTAGGCATAGCAGCCTGAGTGCTGACCTCGCCGGAGCTGCAGCCACCTCCAACGTCGAGGCCTCATCAGCCTCGATATAGAACGGAACGGCCAATCAGAGACGGGATGTGGGTCTGAGCTTGGCGATAGATAAGGGTTGGATAGCCAACAATCCAATCGACCCTAACCAGCTGGATAGTATATGGGAAATGGACGTAGACAATGTGGTGAAAGCTCCAAAGGGACATGATCAGCGCAAGGCTGACATGGGGATCGGCGAGCAACATGGCAAATAAAGCCCTTATCTACAGCCCTTGGAACCTGTCTCATTTACAGATCGAGTGCCAGGCCGCTGTGTGAATGCTTCTCAGAGGGATTGACTACGTTGCGAAAACACAGTGCACTGAACAAACTTGCGCAACCAGTCCAAGGAGTGGAAGTAGTCCCACCGCCGCGTGGCTACACGATGGGCTGCCAATTACTACAACGCACACCGAGGAGATTGCCAGTTAGGCAATAGCAGCTTTCCTTTCGAAGCGTGTGGCAACAAGTCGCCCGATAAATTTGCCGGTAAAGGCTAATGCCTGTTCCTGATATTGCAATCTACATTTCGTCACTGGTGGACCCCTTCTAAGCAAGTACGCGATCAAGAGAATGAGGATTATGCTAGCTAGCTAGCTATCTATCGTATTCAATAGGCAATGCTCCCATTTTCATCACCAGTGAGAGCACTGATTTCGTTCAACCTTCTCCTGCGCTCCTTAATTTTGGAAAGAACAGAATCCTTGTGAACCGCTCGAGTGTTGATTTGCCGAGGGAAAACTTGTCTGGACCAAAGGCGTCAAACATCATGTTCGCAGTAGCAAATTCAACCAGCCGCACCTATCCCACCATGCGAGCAATGGCCTGACCTCATCCTGCTCCTCAGGGTCCTCCAATAGCGTGATCACGGAGGCATAAAACGATTCCGAGTCAGTTACCATGTCCATTCTTGAGAACACTGGCGTCGACGACAGTCCAAAGCGAACCTTCAAGAGTAAGCCGGGCTGAGCAAAGGCACGTGTGAGGACTACCATACCTGGGCAGCGATATATGCAATCGACGGAATAGTTACCGACTGCATACCGTGGATTCGTGCATTGCACGAGCGTGTGGCTCGTGGCTCCTTGCTGTTCACCGAGCTTGGGGATGTGAACACATGTTTAAAAGCCTAGGTAGACACTTTCAGAGGACGACTGGTACCAGGCGGATAGTGAGAAAAGGCTTACAGATACCAGCAGCCCTCCGCGAAAGAGCCCCTCCCAAGGGTCCTCCTCATTGAAGCTGTGGTTTTGATATAGGAACCAGGGCCATTGATCACCTGTTGGAACGATTTCGCCTGATCTCAGTTGCTCTCGAATCCTATGTGAAACACAAGTCAGAGATTTTCCGATCGCTAATTTACCATGCCATACCGTGGGTCGTTCCAATCTAAGTTCACTGGACAAAGAAGTTCGCCAGTGCGATCATGGTAGAACCCTCTGTCGGTTTTGACGTTCCTTTGCATGGTGGTAAAAGGACTCCGTTAGGCAGGGTGATCCAGTCTATGATGACACTCTTTAGAGACTTGGTGTCGTCAGATCGAGCACTGGATGCCCCTTTGGTAATCTAGTGCACACATGAGAGCTCAGTATGGGGGCACTAATAGCAGAGCGAATGCGACCCACCATATCAGCGATGTGGAACAGCTCTTGCTCGGAGCCAGTGCAAAGGTGTTCTTCAAGTGAAGGAGAGAGAGCTAAAAGTCGAGTGTAGATCCTATGTTCTTGGGCTTCACTGAATGTAGACAGTAGTATGGAGATGTAAACACCCCGTCTTGTGTCCAGCAGAGAGAACAATCAACGAACCTATCCCCTAAATCCTCCTCCGTGATGCGGCCTAATTCGAGCTGGATTGTACGAGCGAGGCCTTGTTTGAGAAGGAGGTGAATCTGACAAAATGCTTGAACTGTGCGCCCGAAGTGCCTCCCATGATGGACCAGAGGGTCAGTACGACATCTGCATATCAGAAGCTATTAGAACAGGATCAGCGCTCACGATTTCGCGACACTTACGGGCGCTTTCTGGGCCCAGATTTCAAAATATCTGTCCCCCCTTGTGGTCTCTTGCGTTGCGGCAAAATCTCTGTGGTCGAACCAAGGGAGTCATCCTCGTAACTTGACATGCTGGACGCAGATCAAGGTGATGCAATGGTGGTGTGCCTTTACTGCAAGGCTTGCTCAACCCTTCAAGTTATAACTGTTGGAATTGACCAGCGCCACGTACGCATCGAGATTCGTTGCTGATAGCATCTCCAAGCAACGTCCAGCAATCTCGCAGCAGCGGCACAGTGGTTGCGGGTCCAACGGGAGGTTGCTGCAGCAATTGTCAACCGGGAAACAGTGGGGACAAGCATAGAAACTTTCAACATTACCACAACATACTGCTGGCAACTGAAAAGTGCGATAACAAGAGCCATAAGGTACTGCCACGTCATCTGTAGCGAAAGGACTTCGCGCCATCTTTGTCACGTTTTTTTCTACTATTAGTAAAATAAATGCAAAAGGGTTTCGATGATGAATGGTACTAACGGCAAAAGAGAATCTTGACACCCGGTCCAGTTGATTTTGACTTGCTCTGGACCACACCCTTAGAGACCCAAGCATTCCTACCATTCCCTCAGGACTAGACGATCAGTGAGAGCATCTAGCGGATCTCCGCTAGTGAACCCCTCAACCTAGCGAAAGGGGATGATGAGGTACTCTCCCAGCTCGTCTTCAGTGGCGGGCAGGCCAAAGCCTGTAGAAGAGCGTTACCGGTCATTAGCTTCGAGGCTCGCCATGACACACGGTTAATCATTGTAGGCCCCTAGCTCGCTCTTCCAGGCTTCTCCTTATATTTGATCGAGCAGACATACCTGGTGACTAGTCCATGGCCACCAAGGATGCGGATAGCATAAAACCCGACGAAAGAGTAGTATGGGTTGGACTCGAAACATGGCCAACACGTTGTGGCACAATAGTTACTGCTGCAAGAGGAGGCATACGTGTGGCAATAGCCGTCCTTGCATACCAAGAAACCTACTGGTTCTTAACTCTATACTCACAAAACCAGTGTTAGCGCCATAGGACCACATATCCTACGTATGTGGCGCTCACCCTTTGGAGCTCACAGGTCCAAGGAGATCGGATATGCTACCAATATGCCCGCTGCTTGATGGAACTTGATGTCGCAACGAAAAGGCGGGCTGCCGACCAACCCTATTTTGCGTCTCGTAACCCTTCCCATGCAGGTAATTAAGCATCATACCACGCATCTTCGCCACTTCAGTGACTCGCCTCATCGCCATAATCCTGCCATAAACCAGATCTGGCCTCCCTCAGAACACGGTAGGAATGATTAATACTGAACTCACTGCTTGTTATCGCCGGGCCCGATGCGATATTCAACGCGTCGTGGCCATTGTATTGTGGCATGTTGACCTGGCCATGCGTTGCGCACAGGCCTCGATACGTAGGGCCACTGGCCGTATCTATTACTCGGTATCCGCATTCAGAAAGTGTTGCCAGTGTTTAAGATTAGAATGGACACCCACAATGGTGGGGGAACGCACTTGAGTGCTCCACTTCGTAAAGGTTGCAACCGGATGTACGAGATCTTGCGTTACGACCTGGACCACACTGTGCTCCTGACTACTCTGACGATGACCATGCCAAAGATGACGATCCATGGATCGAATAATATGAGAAAGCCGGAAAGTCGCTAGCAGATCGGTCAACGGTGTCCTTGGGAGAGTCAAAGCGAGCGGTAGTATCAAAGGATTGGCCAATCCAGCCCGGGCCGTCATGATTGCTTAGATGGATGGGGAGACAGCCGGTGGCTTAGCCTAGTAGGTGAATAGGAAACAGAAACATCCAATTTTCTTTTTCGCAGTAGGAAAACCTTTGAGTCGATGCGGCTATCTGGAAAGTACTAGCAGTGCAATGCCACCAGCATACAACGGAATGGGTTGGAAAAATGCCGCATGGCGTAGCACTTCAACCATGAGAAACCTTGCCAACGCACGTGCGGGCGTCTAGCTCGATTCCCTTCGTGATAAAAGCTCGCAGTCGATGTGGATGCAGCGCACCCAGTCCAGCGAATGGAAAGAGATGAAGAAGAACTCTCGACTCCTTCGAAATCTACTTCATCTAAAATAAGTAGGATGTTCTCACAGCAAACAGCTTTGCAGGTATCGAGCCCCTAGCAGAACGTCTTCTTGAAGCGAGTTGAAGCCTTAATCAGGACTACGGGTCCAGGTTCGTTCGCACTTTGCAGCACCCTTTGTAATGAAAAAGAGTTCGGCGGAGAATAAAGCGCCATCATCACTGCATATAGTAAGTCCGAGGCGAGCTGAGAGTACGACTTGATGGATTGTGGAAGTATATCCCTTAATACTACTGATTGTTGTACTTGAATGAAATCTGACCTTGAAACAATCTACACGCACACTGCTGCGTTTTGCCTATGCATACACCCTCCAATCGGCTTTATTCTCCTTTGCACTGTCAATCCGAGTCACCTCCTCGAATCTCCCAGCGAGAATATCACCGGCCAATTACCTAAACAATGCCTTTGCAGCAGCGTCGGTAACATCATCCTCTGCCTTGTGCGAAGCGGATTTACCTCGTCGCAAGGACTAACGATATTTCAAGCGGAGTTCGATTGCCGAGTTGGTAAGCGCCGTTGGTAACCGGGCGAGAAAAGTGGAATGCGGTCAAAAGGGTGGAATACGGTCCCAGAGAGTGGAATTGAGCTCGAGTGGGATTGGACCGACCATGAGGGCGCCGGAGGAAATGCTCTTGAGTGATGGGATGGCACAGCATCATGGCTTCGGACGCGCTGGATGCCAGGGACGTCGACAAAAGAACATGAGCTTGGCTCCGAACGCTGAGCTTGTAAGAAATTCTGAGAATGATATTAGATACCTAATAGCAGCTACTTTATTTTGATAGAAAAAAATCAAGTGTACAGGGCTATATCGGCCACCCATGCCTCACTTGAGGCTGCTTGCATCAGTTCAGAAAGATAGATTTCAGAAGCTCTAACAGACATCGATTCAATGTAGTTGAGTACATCAAACCGTACCTGTAGCCATTGGTTGTGAAACCGACCTCTATTTCATCCACGAGTTGCCCATACACGCCTAGTGATAGTCTCTGCGTCCCAAGGAGCGCTGTATGGCCATTTCTGAGAGAGTCCGCCTCGCGACACCGCTTTCGTGTTGGGGAGGTTATAACAGGAGCTGGAGGATTGACCTCGCCGGTGGGTGATGGGCTACAGCATTGGTACTGTACTGAGTATATACGCGGCGTGCATTAGGGCTAATGCAGTAATGAGCCGAGGATGCATGTAGTGTGGCGGACGGATGAAACTCCGGATTTGGAAGTCGGCTGTTCTCAGCGCCAGTGCTGATCCCACTCTTGGTGTGTTATCGCACTCTACTCGCGCAGCTTAGCAGGCTCACAATGTGTGATTTGGTAGGTGTTTCACCTATGAGATATCAAGACGTCTAGTAATACTACCACCCCAACATAAATATCCCGACATAAATCATCCAGAAAAGCAGTGTTGGGTATCGTGAAATAAGCAAATGCCCACGTTCGGTTGTTCTAGTAATTTAGTGCAGATTAATATTCATCTCGCTGGGTTGGTTCCTCAGGCCCTTTGCTATGGGAACCTCGGGACACATAATCCCATCGAAGCAGCCAGCGCGTGTATCTGAGGGGCCATGAAGCAGTGACTGCGAGAACTTCACTTCGTTGATCCACCAAGCGTGATACTGGTCCCTCTCTTGCTGCAAGATTCTCGCACGGTCAACCGCCTCTTCCACCTCTTCTAAAGTGTCTTGAAGCTCTTCTCTGACCTTCTGATTCTCTGAGGCTAGATCTACTAGGCGAATTGCATTGGCTGCCTCTCGGCGCTCAGCTTTGCGCAGCTTTGACTCTAATCGGCGAACCTGATCTTCAAGCCTCAGCCATTTCCGTTCATTTAGTATGCGCGACCCCTGTGAGCTTGTAGGCAAGTGTGCTTTGGCTCCTGGAGACTCGGTTCTATCCCTTGAGACTGCTGTCATCGAAAATTATGTCAAGAGATATAGGACTGTGTGTAGCAAAGGCCGACCTAGTAGTCCCTGAAGCAAACCGCGATTTTCTCTGTGTGCCTTGCTCCCGAGCCCATGGCAGCTCTTCGAGTGATGGGGTGAAGGCTGGTCGAAAGACATTATCAGCGCAGGTAGTTTGACGAAAAAGCTTCGGATGAGTGAGCCAGCGAAACTTGTCGAGAGTGTAAGTGTGGACGCATCACGTCGAGACATTGCTCTCTTATAATGGTGCGGGGACTCGGAATGCAAAGGGAGACGATTCAACGACACAATTATGGCTGGGTAGTGCTGCAACCGCATGACAATTAAACCTGTTGACTTGGTGTCTCTAGGATTCGTAACCACACTGGGAGCGAATAAGCAGGGTGCTGAGGCCCATCCACCGTGGATTGTTGCTGTTGCTGAGAGCTCCGGCGTCGGTACATGGAGCTACAGCCTCTTCAATGCTAGTACCATAGTGACGATAACAGCTCACTTCTGCAGGGACGTATGGCCAGTTGCCTGACTCCCTCCTAAATACATACACTTGCATGTTCAAAAGGGCCCAGCCGCTAAATGAAGTACTGGGCTGTAGAAGAGAACTGGCATTTAAAATACTACTCAACAACGCAGCATAGTTGGAAGCAGTTTCTATGGTGCGTGCCCCATATCGCTCGATTTGGCATGTGTGCAGCGCTCCTGGTATCTGATTGGTGGTCGAACACAAGTTCTCATTTGCGCCTACAGTGTGTCCAAATTGGTGACTAGGAGACAAGTATATTACAGTGAGGGACGCAGCGCGAAGATCGCAAAACAAATGAATATTCAGCCTTTAGTACTCCTGCTTTCTCTTCAGATTCTCCCAGCCACGTTCAGGATAGATACCTTCCACCAGGATCTGTGCTAAGAGCTCCACGAGATCTCCATTCATTGCTTTAGACTTCTTCAATTGCAGCTGCAACTGGTCGACCCCTTCCCTATACCAATCCCGCTCACGCTCGGCGTCAGACAGCAGGGCTTGAACATGCTTCATTTGAGTATCGGCTTGAATCTGGGCTTCCTTTTCCATGGCAAGCCGGACCCGAAGAATCTCGATGTTGAGGGCCGCGACTTTCTCCCTTTCTTTGTCAAGAAGAGTGTCTCGCTTCGCCACTTCATCCCCCAAGGTCGCTAGCTTATGACGCAAATCTACAATCTGGGTGTGGAGGTCGTTGACAAAATCTGATTCTTGGTTAAAGCTGAATCTCCCTGGATCCATAATAGACTCACTGGGGAA